>JARDYH010000003.1:44093900-44696801 GCA_029215795.1 Anniella stebbinsi | reverse complement strand
AAGATGGAAGAAACGGTGGAAAAACATGGGAGGTTTACTGGTGGCAGACATAGTCTGGTCTTCCTGTGAATGATCCAGGGCGATAAAAGCCTTGCCAGGAAACACCTGGTGAACAGAAATAATCTTGACATTATTTAGGCAGCATTATTACTTCTGCTAAGACAACCCTACCAATTTACTTAGGACAAGAAAAATAGTATTAGCGCTATTGGTATTGAAATACTAAATACATTTGATTCCCTGCAAACTATAGTTTCCAAATCAGGATCCAGCATTCTCAACTCCTGGCTATGGTGTGGATTCCCTCTCCCATCTGTTGTCTGTCTTTACTACAGCTTTTCATTTCATCTGCATCCATACCAGCCATGATGAAAACTACCATGTTTCCTCTTAACTTAAACACAGGTCAAATCTTGAATAAAAGGGGAATCATGATTAGCATTAAGCATGATTAATGGTGGAGTATGTGTAATGCTAAATCATGAATCAAGTTAACAAGGGATAGTGGTGGTGGGGAATTCATGGGTTTCAAGGCGCACTCTCAAGCCATGGTTTGCAGGTCATGGACTCTTATAGGTTCAGTTATTTCCTTGTTTCTTTATTTTTTTTATTTTATCTCAAAACAACTGGAAATCAATAGAAATTTAACATGCTTCTGTAACCTGTATTACAGATAACATGTAATAGATACCTATTAAAAAGGTTCAGAAATGCATTATTGCATCATTTTATTTAATTCTATTGCTTGGTTATTTCAATCTGATTTTACTTTGTTTCCAATAGCCCATGAGGATTACTTCCATTGAACCAACATGGATATCAGCATTAGGCAAAAGTGAAGTCCTAGTCATAGGAGAAAACTTTGCAGGATCAAACATTTTGATGGAGATAACTGGAACCAGTAGCTGCAAACCAGATGAGTGAGTCAAAATAACATCATCAAGTTTTATCTTTGAAATGCATATGTACCTATATTGCACAGCCACTTAATCAGGAGAATGTTTGGAATGGTGACTTGACTATGAAAGCAAAATGGGTGCCTTCCAACTGTGAGATTTAAACTTGCTTATACTTCATACTGCCTCGGAACATGGAACTGTTTCTATTGCTTGTTATGTTAGTCCGAAGAGCGTAACTTTAGTAATAATTGAGGAATAGGATTAATCATAATTGTTCCTGCCATTAGCTTGCACGCAATAGTTTAAATATCAGTCAAATATCACTAGCAAAATGTGAATAACTATTTGAACTGGCACCATTCTTTTATGTTTTATTTCTCTTGGAAGTAATGATACTTCTTTGAGATCTGCAGTTTTCCATCAAAAGTAATTTGCTGGGTCAAGCCAGGATTTAGAGGAATTGCTTGGATGCTGGTCTCTACTTCGTGAATTGCACACTGCTAATTTAATGAATAAGGTTATTTACCTGAGATAAAATGTTAATGCTCTTGAAAAGTTCAAGAGGCATAGTAAAAGCACCTGTCATTTATGCCAGAGATAGGGGACTTCCAAATTGTTTCAGGTTTCCTGTTCCTCACTGGAATGGAGATTATCTAACCTCTGTTTTCACTGGTTATACTAAAATGTCTTTTCAGCTGTTTTGGGAATTTCCCATATCTGTGAATTGAGTTAAAAAGCAACACTGAATAGAATGTACATTTAGCTTTTAAAATGCTTTATTTTACTTTCTAAACCACATGAGCGCCATGAGCTTTGATTGAAATTCACTTAAGCACTACATACTGTTAATCTTATGTTCAATAGGCCCAGTTTGGATGATCATTCGAGTCTTCATGAATGGTAGTTTTTGAGGCTGTGAACCAGTGTTGGGGCTAAGCACTTTTCTCCTTGCCCTCCTCTTTGCCCTCCCACCATGACTTGAATGTCCATCTAAACTGTGCTATACAGACATGGCTCACAAATTGCTTTTAAATAAAACAACACCAGGGCTCTTGAGACAAAATTATACTTTTTGATTTAAAAGATACCTTTCTTCCTTCAGGATACCTGCCACCGAGGTGCTAAATCACACACACATGAAATTTTGTTTACCACCAAGTCGCAAAGAAGTCAAGAGCATATGCATAAAGGAAAATGGGTTTGTGTGTTCACCCTCTGTGGCACTACATTATGTCTCTCTCCCAGAGTGTTTCGAGACCTTTCCAAATATTTCCTGGAAGAGGTAATCTCTGAATTATTATTATTATTGTTATTATTATTATTATTATTATCAGAATTATTTTACTTCTTACCAAAAATTACTACATTGTACATAAATGTTTTATCAATAGTTTTATTGAAACAATTTTTACCTCACTTTCCCCTTCCAAAACAGAATCACTCAAAGCAGCTTACAAAATATAAAAACATAGAAACTGCAATAATTAAATCACATTAAGAAACCAAAAGCTGAAGCAAACACAGTAAATGAAAACTAACAATCAGTAAATAAAATTAAGCAACAGCAGAGTCAAATGCTTGTTTAAAAAGGAATGTCTTTACTTGCCGGTGAAACACAGCTAAAGGCAAAGGTAACTTAACCTTTTGGGAGGTTAGGTCACGGAGTTTCACATATGAGGGAGCTACAACTGAGAAAGCCTTGTGTGTTTCCACCAAACATGCTTCTGAAGGTAACAACACAAGGACTGGTCTTAAAGAACGGGCAAGTTCACATGGACACTCCTTCAAGTAATATGTTAAACAGTTCTACTTGACATCAATAGATCCTTCAGCTTTATAGCCCAAGATGCCTTGCATTACAATCTGGTTTGGAATTGCTGCTTGTGGTGTAAAATGAGAGACAGGAGCTTTTCTGTGACAATGCTGTGGCATTGGGATACTCTCCCAGTTAGTCAGACCCTTCTCTTTGAGATTTTTTGGTTTTTTGCCGGAAGGCTTTTTTCTGTATAATTTTAGATCTTACTCCTTGATATTACCTGTGATTTTAACATATTTTTATTGCATTAATGCCTGTGTTACTTTGTTTTGTATTGTTAGTTCTTGTTGTTGCTGCTGTTGTATTTTATTACTGTTGCTTATCTATGCTGTTGGCTGCTTTGAAGAAGCATGGGGCAGAAATAAGTTATTATTATTAAATTTGCAACTAAATAGGAGACTGAATTGGCAGATATCCTCTCCAAGCAAACAAGCTGCCAAATTCTGTACCAGATGCAACAATAAACTTGTGGTTTGTGGTAGAAATTAATTCATTCCAGTTAATTTGTAACATGTTGCTCTTGGATGGCCTTGTATCAGGATTTTCATTGCTGGAACTAAAGGCCTGTGACTCTAAAGCAGATGCATGCCTCAGTATGCATGAAAGTTGACTTTCCAATAGATAAATAACACAGTAAAAGAAAGAACAGTTCCCTGCTAGTGACTCAAAGCAACACTTACTATGCAAATATCGGCACTAACTGTAGAAAGGTATTATAAATACACGAGAAAGCATAAAACGTTTTTCTCCCTCTCTCATAATATTAGAACCCAATGGGGTCATCCCATGAAGCTGATTGGTAGGAGATTCAGGACAGATAAAAGGAAGTCCTTCTTCACACAGCACATAGTTAAACTATGGAATTCGCTACCACAAGTTGTAGTGATGACCATCAGTAAGAATGGCTTTAAAAGGAGATGATACAAATTCATGGAAGAGAAGGCTCTCAATGGCTACTAGTTATGGTGGCTATCTGTGGCTTCCAGTATCAGAGGCAATATACCTCTTCCTTTTGTTTGCTCTCCATAGGCATCTGGTTGGCCACTGTGCAAACAGAATGCTGGACTAGATAGGCCTGAGCCAGCACAGCTCTTCTTCTGTTCTAAAAAGGGACAATATATGTTTCAGATGTCTGCAGAACAGTGAAAAACAGCCCTAGTCAGTCGTTCAAAAAGGGATTCAAATCAATACTAGGGGAGGGAGTCCTCAGCCCTACCCTTTTCTCTCACCATATTTGTCGCCCTTTACTTGTCTGTCTGAAAAGAAGATCCTCTATCCATAAGGGCTCTCTGTGCAATTCAGAAGCCGGCTTTTCCAGTGGTCTCAAACCATGTGGAGAGCCACCACAAGTAGAGGAGGCTTTCCTTTTCAGACAGTTGCCCTCCACAAGTAGAGGGCGACTAATGCAATGAGGCAGAGGGGAGGGGAGGGAGTGCTCCCGCCCTGCCTATGTTGATTTTAATCCCCTTTTTAACAACTGTTTTGATGTTTTACAGTTATTGTATATAAACATCTATATAGAAAGTCTTGAGTGGGCTCTGTTAAGTATGTTGTCATCTATTTGTCAAACTAGGCAGGGTCCAGTATATGAAAATTCTTAAAAGAAAGAAACATCAACAGAATACCTAGGAATGTAAATTTCAGGACAAAACGGTTGCATACTAGCTCACTCTTTCTCTCTCTCTCTCTCTCTCTCACACACACACACACACACGCACACACACACAAACCACATATTCATTCCACAAACCATTCTCTGTAAAGTGTTAAGATTATTTCAGATTAGCACTTGGTTTTTGTGGATAAATTTGCTTTGCAGTCATACCTCGAGACAGCTAGGAATATCTGATATACCCCACTGTAAATGTCTTCAGAATTGCACTCTACTTATTTTTATTTGTAGAGAAATACCAACGTTAAGCTTTTATTGCTGGTGTCTGTTTTATGAATGCTTGTAGCCTTATTACATTTTTAAATTAAATTTTGCCTTGAAAATCAGTGTAGAAATATTTTAAATGAATAGAAAAATAAATAAAATAAGCCTATTCATTAATTTTTGTAGTGGAGGTCGCAGCATGACCATACGTGGGAAATATTTAAATATCACAGATACAGTGATTATTTTAAATGAATTGGGAAAAAGCTTGACAGTAAGTATTGTATTTATTTATTTTCAAATCTTCGATTAAATGGCTCAAAACCTATATTGAGGCGTTTCTCTTTCTGTTGAAGTTGCCGGACAAATTGAAGGTGCTTTGAAAGGATTCTTTTTGTTTTGATGAGCAAATAGGCAGAGTTCTGACAACTCTTATTGTGTAAATCCGTTATACATAATTATATATGTTATAGTCTGACAAGTACCATAGGAAACAAACAGGATGTTTCCTTGTTGAGAATTACTTTAATTGTTGACTTCTGTAGCATCAGTACTCTGAGTAGTATCTAATGATATCATTCTGCTAGCCCAAAGCTTCTACCACCTGCAGGAACCCCATTTTCATCCTTGTGCAAGTGTCAAATCCATTATCCAAAATCAATTCCACTTGCACAAGTACTTCCACAACTCATTCATGACAGTAGCTGTTGCTTGCACTAGTTATGCTAAGTTTTCCACTTGTGCAACTACTAGTAGAACAATGCCACCTCTTGTACTTCTCCTGTTAGCGTAAGGGTGCACCTCCCCTTTTGACCCAAAGGCTGCATTGGGTGTCTGCTGGAATAGTGGGGGCCACACATGTGTGCATAAACGTACAACATACAACTCACTCACACAGACATTACTCACTTACTCAAATCCAACTCAGCATTTCAGAGACTTGGCACTTGATTTGATCAGATAAAACCCAACACTCTTCCCAAGAACCTCAGTTCTCAAACTAGCCATCTAGGAATCCAGGCTGCTAGCCTTTCTCCCTCTTTTAATCGACTGTCTGGCTGAAGGATTGTGACATCTCACACTCTGTTACCTGGATCTTTTTGGCCATGTCTACACCAGGGATTTATCCCAGGGTCGTCCCTAGGTCATCCCTATGCATCCACATGACGCACAGGGGGTCTCGGGGGCAACCAGGACAACCCTGGGATAACCCTGGGATAGCAGAAACTGGATATATCCTTGTTTTCCCGCCATCCCAGGTCCTAAAACAGGCATGAAACCACGTGGGGTGGCTCCATGCCCATGGGGATTGGGAGGGGAGCAATTTCACCATCCACAGGATGGCGGAGGGGTTGGGAGCATTTTTTTTTTAAAAGTACCTTTCCCATGGATCGGGCCACTTGGCTCCTCTTCATTAAAAAAAAGGCTCCCGTGATATCCCTCTTTCCTTCCGGGACATCACACGGCAGTCTAGATGGTGGGGGAGGACCGTGGAAGCTGGTAAGTCTGCGATCCTTCCCCACCTTTGAGTTGGGGGGAGGGACAGGAAGAAAGAGAGAGAAATGTTCTAGGGAGAGACTACAATTCCTGCCAAAGAAATCCTATTTCTAGAACATCCTAGGAAGTAGGCAGGACACTTCAAGTGCTGTCTCCTAGGACACTATGGGGATGTTCTAGGAGCATATGTTTTGAGGAGAAAGCTATTGAGAGCTTATTGGGCTGGAGAAGACTCTCTTTCATCTCAAGAGAGGTGCTGGGGACCAGGACCATTGAAATGGTGGTTGTGGGTTCTCCCTCTCTGGAGGTTTTTAAGAAGAGGCTGGACAGCCACCTTTCGTGGTTTTCCTGCACATTGCAGAGGGTTGGAACCGACAATCCTTGTGGTCCCATCCAACTCCACAATTCTATGATTCTATGTCGGACTTACTTGTAGGAATAAGTAGTTTAAGTACTTAAGTTATTAAGTAATAATGGTTATTAACCGGTTTAAAACTGTTATAAACTGTTTTAAAGCAGTAGTGTAGATAGGCTCTAAGTTAAATCCCTCTGAAGTCAGTGGGGTTTAAACTGTCTAACTATGTACAGAATTGCAGCCAAAGTACTATTAGCTACATTTTAACAATGCCTACTGTATAAATCTTGCCATGCTTTATAATTTTCTCAGAATTTACTTTTTTTCCTTTTTTTTTAGCAATTTACATGCCAGAGAAGTAGTGTTGAATGTAAATTTACAACACCAGCTGAGAAAGAAACTAAAATCGCTAATATTGTTTTAAATATTGAAAGGACACGTATACCTTGCATGCAGTTTCAATATGATCCTGACCCTCAATTTATTCACTACGAACTGACAACTGATTTAGAACCAGAGCTGGAGTTAAAAATACATGTAAGTTTAAACAACAACGACAACAAAATCTTTATCTTTTAAACATTCACATTGTTTGCATTTTGCTGCATGCTTTGCATTTCATTCCATTTTGTCATTTATTTCCAGAAAGAAAATGACAACTTAAATATTTCAAGAAGTGAGATTGAAATTTTTCTGTCTCACATGTCTGGTAACAAATTGAAAAATATAACTTTCACAATCCAAGATATTTCAAACACTACAACTCGTAACATTATACACTGCAAAGCCAAACGGGAAAAGAATTCTACTAGCAAGATTGATACGTCCAGTGTGAAAGTTTATGTGAGTAAAAACTTTATGGAGTGTGTGTCCGTGTTCACAATTACATTTTATTAATCGTAAGTCATATTTTAAAGGTATTTCATAGTTGTGAATGTTTCATATTCTGAATGTGTGAGCTATTATGTAGTCTTCCTGAAAACAACAACATTGTGATCAGCTAAATAAAACAAAATCTGCCATCAGTTCTATGGGCTGCTCTCGGATCTCATGAAGAAATTACATGGGCATCCTCTGCTTCTTCCAAAGTGTTATTAAAGCCATAGGCGGCAAAGTCACTGCAACTTCTTAGAGCAGAAGAGGGTGCCTTTTAGACACAAATCTTCAGTGGCTGAGAAATATTTTGCAGTTTGTGTACGTACAGTTTATAATTGCTTCACACATGTTCAGATATAATTATGAACTATCATTATGTGAGCCTCAGGCTTGCGTGCCCTCTGCCTCCTCTAGTGTGGCTATGAGAAGGAGATTGAAAGCTTTTGCTTCCATTTGTGAGTGGAGAAGGAAGTATGGAATGAAGACACAGGCACCAAAGCTTGGGATAAACTAGGGTCTCTTTATTTAAACAATAAGGGAGATTCAACCCCTCCCTGGATCCGCATGTGAAAGTGAAGGAATCTATGTGTCCTTATCTCAGGCAACTTGCCTGGTTTTTTGGGCAAGCCACTCTCCTAAGCCAGGAGTCAGGTAAACCCTGCCCCTCTCTTATCCGACACTTTGAAAGTGTGGGGAGAGCATCCTACGTCACCCGCACTCGGAGCTGTAAAACTCTAGATGAGGCTTGAAGAGCTCCAAAGGCATACCATATCCTGACACGCATGCCATAAAATTCCCTAGAAGCAGATCCTCCATATATGCCAATCACCAAAAGGTGCCAGAGTGCCTACCGTCCCTATTGTGTTATAGCAAATTCCTGCACGTCCCGCCACCAGAGGGTGCTAAGCTTTGGCTTAGGCACCCTACCCCTACCTATCTGGAATGAACTCCATCAAACCCACATGTAGATTCTGCAGGAACATATTGTTCCCTGCATCGGAGAGATTAACTCCATCTGCCCTATAAAGATCCCCTCTGGAAGGTGAAATAGCTAGGTGGGGAATTACCCAACCCTTTCTACCTGTTCACTTTCTTAACGGCATCCCTTCCTTCGTGCCAATGGCACTGAGGCAACACATACGATTAATGTATCCGGCCTACGTCTCCATATTGCTCCAAAGTCTGCCCTAGCCTGTACTTCCCTTTCAGAAGCCCAAGATCATTGCCCCCCAGGTGAAGTATGAGAACCTGCGGTGGGTAATGCCAGCATAGAACAATGTGTGGAGGAGACCACTCCAATGCATTCCTCTCCGACCAGCCCATTGGATGGGGGCATATAGACTGAGCCCCAACTGTGTACCAACAGTTACTCGCATCGCTTTGTGGCTAGCCCAGAACACCATGCTGTGGCTGCATATGAGGACCTTCAAAGGCTCCGGTCTCCTCCAACAATCTGCCAAGAAAACAGAACTATCAACCTTAAACATGAACAAGGCCACGTATGATACCTAAGCTGCGTACATACATCCTGAATGCCCCTCGATTGCCATCTCCCTATGGCTCGGACCTTACCGCTCTACTGCAGTAAGACGCTTTAAAACCGTATTGATGTCTAAGCCCTCTTCATCTGAGGAAGAAGAACGGGGTTGTTGGGGTGGGCGTTTTGTAGGGGGACACTGAGCCCTGCCCTTGCCCTTCTGTCCACCTATGCCTTTCTTAGGAGGCATTGTTTGAACCCTTACCATTCACATCTCCGGACAAGCAATATCTGACAGCAACTGCTGATTTGGAATTGTTGCCCAGGAGCACGATAGGTACTGCCAAGTGAGGATTAGAACTCAGATCTCAGATTTCCCAGTCCAAAACACTATCGACTGCTATTGATGATAGTCCCTCCTCCATCTTTACTCCTAGGCTGGGTAGTTGCAAAGCCAGCACACAAGGCTTGGTCCAGGCCACTCCCAACAGGCTTAGGAAGCTATCTAGCCTCAAGCCAGAGGGCTTGTTTCCACTGAAGGCCTAGTGGACAATTCAGTTGGCTCCAAAACAGGGTGGTTAGGCTGAGAAGGCAAAACCTGGGGGGTTGGGGGGGGAACGCTTGGTTGGATGCCCATGGCCGAGAATACAAGGTCCCAAAAGAAAGGGAAACTGTGCCTGCCACCCGCAGGGCCGGGGGCTAAGTGGCGCCCGAGCGGGCTGCGCTGGCTGCTCTGAAGATACGGGGGAGTGTGCTCAACCTGTGGAGGGAGTGCTTGAGCATATGTGCCAAGCCACACCATCCAGGAACAGGGCGCCGCCGCATCCCCACAGCAACCAGCCACGAGCCGCCGAGATTTATGCTACTGAGATCACTGCCACTGGGAACCACTGGCACTGAACTAAGGCTGCTGCCAGAACCGCCACCGAAAATGTCTCATTGCTGGCAGACTAAAGCCACTGCAAGATCCATTGACAGATCCGCTGACGAGAACGCCTCTGGGATGCTGCACGTCATGCAGCTGAAAAGCCAGAAAGGCTGATGCAGGGTGGGGCCAGCCTTTATAGGCTCTACCCCGCCCTTGCCTCACATGGCCCACATGTGTAGGACACAGGAGGCCTTTATTCCCCTCCTCCCCTCACGCAACAGCCGTTTTTCCTGCCCTAGCCATACTGGCTGGGGCTGGGTAATGGATTTCTGACGAAGTGCAGTTTAGCAGTATGTCCAAACCAGACAAAATACAGTTAGTCTTAACTATGGTTTACTGAAACAAGCCAAGTTCAAACTTTGGTTTATAAAGTCAGCTTGTTTTAAGAAGTCATACTTAAGACGAACTACAGTTTGTCCAGATAATGTTAAACTGTGGTTAGTACTTAAAAAAGATGGACACAAGAACATAAGAAGAGCTACGTTGTAGCATCTTGTTCACGTTGTGGCCAAACAGATCCCAATAGGAAGTGCACAAGTGGGATGTGGGTGTATTATTAGCCTCCCACTCATGTTCTCCAGCAACTGTTCAGAGGCTTCCAAACATCTCTTCATGGCCATGCCAGAGGAGGAGAGGGGAGCTTGATGCTCACCTATACTTGTTTCTGTAATGATAAACAATTGTTTATTATTACAGCTGAATGTAGCCATGATGTGGTAGCAAACTTTGGATGCTAAAGATCTTCTGTGGGTACTATGGTCTGATAATAGTACCCACTCTAGGTTTTAAGTAGGGATGTTGGACTATTCCATTTGGAGGCAATGAAGCTCAACAGATTTTTGGTTTCGGCCCTGTGAATTTTGTTCCATTTTCTTTGCTGGTGTCAATTTGCTCTGTAGGAAGTTGAGCCAATATGTGGATTTCCAGTGTTTTTTGTTTGTTTGTTTGTTTGTTTGTTTGTTTCTAAATGGCTGCAATTTGTGCATTTTTTCTCCAGGTTCCACCACTTGTGCATATTGTAATTTGTGCAAAATATTTTATTGGATCTTGAAATATGCTCAAATGATGTCATAATTTACTTTTTAAAATCCTCCCACCCACCTCTTGGGAAATGCTATCACAGTAACTGCAAATAGGAGGTGGAAAAAGGCTACATCTGTGTTAAAAGAACTTGCTTGAGACTCAGGCAAGTGTGCAATGGAAGCAGGGTACCCCCAAGTGTTAATTCAACACTTTATATCCTGAAGATCAGGTTGCTAAGTGGGCGATCTGGTCCCCTTTTCCTGACCTGTTAGTGGATAATTTGCACATGCACTGATATTCAAGATTTGGTGTTAAAGTGACACTTGGGGGTACCCTGCTTCCATTAAAATAAGGAAGAGAGAAGTAAGTGTGTGTGTGTGTGTGTGTGTGTGTGAGAGAGAGAGAGAGAGAGAAAGAGAAAGAGAAAGAATTTCTCTTACTCTACATTCATATATATATATATATATATATTCAATTTTATTGTTGCAAGGTTCCTTGGAAAGGCTCCTGCCCTGAAAGTTGGCCTAGAAATATTTCAATTTTTATAAAAAGACAGATAAACACATTTTTGGGGGTATCAAAACATAAAATCAATTGACATTTAGAACAAAAAGGGTTAAAACTGTATGAAAAATATAGTTTAACAATTCAGAAAACCATGTGATTGCTCTAAAACTATAAAAACACTCACATCATATCTCTGATATTAATATGAGGCAAATACATTTTCATATTTTAAATTTTGTTTCTGATTACTTTTACATCCTCAAGTCATTTGCGTGGAACACAAAAGTAATATTAAATGTAAGTACTATGTTTAATATCACTTTTGTGTTCTCCAGTTTCTCAGATTACCCGAAGGGGTTGAACTCAGACCTTGAGTTGTACAATTTAATCTTTGATTAGATAAGACTGAGAGCTCTCGCCTTTCCTGTACTACTACTATAAATAGGAACAAAGTCATTCATGCTTGGAGACACAGCTCCTCAGCAAATGGAGCTAGAAGAAGATGCAACTTGTATCATCGATTGATTTCAACGCGAAGGAATTAACTTTTAATATTTTCCCCATAGTGATTTCAGGACATAGCTTTTGGTGTGTGTGTGTGTGTGTGTGTGTGTATTTTAATACAATTGTAGATCAATTGGATGGCGTCCATCTCGGGCACCCAGCTACAGGGCATTTGTTTTCCAGACAGAGGAAGAGGAGAAGGTTGCTGCAATAGCAACTGGGTGGGGGAGGGGCAAAAATGACTTATCAGCGTTCAATATGCTGTTATGTTAAGGATAGATGCTACTCTATAAATGGAGCTGACAGTGCATTCACAGTTAGGATGCTTGAGGAATTCAATTTTTCAGTGTATGAAAGGACCCTGAGTTTGATCCAATGCTGTGATTCCACTGATGGAAGAACTTTCAATCAGCAGAACCGGAAAGAGGGCGCTTTCCCTCCCTCCCTCCCTCCCTCCCTCCCTCCCTCCCTCCCTCCCTCCCTCCCTCCTTCAGCTCCTTTACATTGGAGGACTGGGAAACCTTCTGGGGCAGATTTTAGGGTGGTGCAGAGGACTGCAAGGGAAGAGAGAGGGAGAAAGTCACATAGCACTAGCTAGCTTAACATTGGATTTGACCCCTTATTTGCATCTCCCAGTGTAATATCCGGATTGGAATTTAGCGATCCACTGGATTTCACTCTTCTACAAATGCAGGTTTTTTTGTAGCTCACACAAACCATACTAGGAGTTTAAGTAAGTATTTTGAAAGAAAATGCAAATTTAAATTCATGTTCAATTACAAATTTCAAATACATATTTTGAGAGGACATTTGCGTGTGGGAGTATGAGTAAAAACTTTGGAAAGTGACATGGAGCAGAAATAGACAGATTTGTCCCTCCTGTAATTCACAGCACTTAATTGTCATAAAGTTAGTCTTCGGTCTTCCAAAAATTATTGAATTGACATTCTGGCCACATCTGTCTTCAACCTTACAAATTGAGCTGTGTGCAGTGATTTATTTATTGCATTTTTATACCTCCCCATAGCCGAAGCTCTCTGAGCAGTTCACAAAAATTAAAACCATGAAATCATTTTAAATATATAAAACAAGCCACAATCTAAAAACACAAAATAACATACAATATAAAAACACAACTGGAATAAAACCAAGCAGCAGGAATTAATACAGATTAAAATACAAATTTAAAACAGCAAGGATTAAAATTGAGTTAATTTAACTGTTAAAATACTGGGAGAATAAAAAGGTCTACACCTGGTGACGAAAAGAGTACAAAATAGGCGCCAGGCTAACCTCTCTGGGGAGCTCATTCCACAGCCAGGGTGCCACAGCAGAGAAAGCCCTCCTCCTAGTGGCCACCTGCCTCACTTCCTTTGGCAGGGGCTCACAGAGAAGGACCCCTGTAGATGATCTTAAGGTCCGGGCAGGTACATATGGGAGGAGGCGTTCCTTTAGATAACCTGGCCCCAAGCCGTTTAGGGCTTTAAATGTTAGTACCAGCACTTTGAATTCGGCCCGGACCTGGATCGGCAGCCAGTGAAGTTGGAAAAGGACTGGCGTAATATAGTCTCGTTGGCCAGTCCCCGTTAACAATCTGGCTGCCCTGTTTTGTACCAGCTGAAGTTTCTGGACCATTTTCAAAGGCAGCCCCACATATAATGCATTGCAGTAATCCAAACGAGAGGATAACAGATGGATAACTGTAGCTAGGCTATCTCTGTCCAGATAAGGGCGCAGTTGATATATCAGCCTAAGCTGGTAAAAGGTGCTCTTGGCCACCGAGTTCACCTGTGCCTCAAGTGACAGTTCTGGATCCAAGAGCATCCCAAACTATGGACCCGATCCTTTAGGGGGAGTGCAATCCCCTCCAGAACAGGGTGAACATCACCTCGCCGGACAGACGAACCACCCGCTAACAGCACCTCCATCTCGTCTGGATTGAGTCTCAGTTTGTTAGCCCTCATCCAGTCCATTACCGTGCCCAGGCACTGATTCAGAACAGCCACTGCCTCACCTGGGTTTGATGAAAAGGAGAGGTAGAGCTGGGTGTCATCCGCATATTGATGACATCTCAGCCCACTTCTCCGGATAACCTCTCCTCACCCTGATACATGTGATTTATAAACTAATCTTTAGAAGAGAACCCACATAACTTCACTATCTGTCTAGAGGGTCATGACTTTAAAAGGCATGAATATGATCCAGACAGAAGATGTTGGTGGTGTTCGTTTGGTTTGTGATAGATAGATAGATAGATAGATAGATCGATAGATCGATAGATCGATAGATCGATAGATCGATAGATCGATAGATCGATAGATCGTATTTTGAAGGATGAGGATTACATGATATTGGACCTACATGCACAGATACGATATCAGCCCAATGTGTGTCCCAGCCTGTGAAAACACCTTAAGGCTTCCAGACGCAGAGGTTTCCAGTCATACAATGCAGGGTGGAAGGAGTGGCGGAGGTGATCTTCAGCTCCTTGCTGTTTATGACAATACAACAATTAAAATACAAACCAAATAAAACAACCAATCAGCATAGTGATGGAAGATAAAAGTTCAAAACATAGTACCTTAAATGCCCAGATAAATAAAATATTTTTGCCTGGGTTCTAAATGATAGTAACATTGGTGCCTGGTGAGCTTTTCTTGGAGGGTATTCCACAACTTGGCTAACACAACTAAAAGTCTCCTCCCATGTTCAAATTTGTTTCCATATATGTTTCCAAAGAATGGAGAGTTGACAAAATTTGATCTATTTTCAGTAATTTAATTTTTGTTAGCAGTTATGCCTCTCTTTCTGAGTTGCCATTCAATACGAAAATAGTAACTTGTATTACTTCTTTTAGCCCCATAAACAAGTTTGTTTGTTTTTACTGCCCATAGTTTGTTATCATCATGTAGGTGATAAACTCTTTTCTACTCATTCAATTTCTTATTTATCCTCTAGGTCAAGGTGGGAAACTTTGTGCATGAAGTTCCAAATGAAACACTCAATTATTCATTTTTGTACATCCTTTTATTAATCCCTGTAGTAATTGCAGGTAAGTAACATAATGCCTGTCTTTGTTCTGCATTTGTTAAAGACAGTACACATAGGTGATGGTGGTCAGTGAGGCTAGACTAAGCCACCCAGTGCTGCTCAGAGCAATACTGCCCAGTATCATCATCAGGTAAGCCCATTTGAACCCAACAGAGAGGGGATCTACTAGAGATCGCTTTTTCCCTAGGGCCTTCTTATAAATGGAGTATACAGGATCAGACTATTGGCCCATCTGGTTTTATACTGCTTACTCCAGGGTGGGCAACCTCTGTGGGTCAGTGGTTGCATTGCCCCTTGGAACTCACAAATTCCCCCCCCCCCCCCGAATTTGTTGTTAAATGTGCTGTTGCTATGGCAGCAAAAATCACAGAATTTTTTCAGGGAAACAAGATGTATGGGACACACACCCTTATTTCCTGGCAGAATCATGATTCTGCTTGCAAACAAAGCGCATATTCCTCGTATGCCATGGTTCCTTGCAAAATGGCTGTGATTTTTGCCATCACTGCTGCAGAGCAAATTTGGCAGCAGTAACAGGAACACATCTCCCCACCTGTGAAAACCGCCATGGGGGACACTTGTGGCACATGGGCTTCCTGTTGTCCACCCCTGCTCTACTCTAATGGGCAAAGTCTCTCGAAGGCTGAGCTCTTTCCTGATGCTGCTGTCTATTATTTTAAGTGAAAATGATAAGAGATTGAAGCTGGGACCTTCTGCATGCAAAATTTAGGGAATTATCCTTATGTGTTTGTCTGCCAATGGAATGGCATCCATGAGTGGAATGGATCCCTTTCCACTCCTACAGCTCCCTATTCCTCCCCCTCATATATGCTCTTGAGGGTTTGGAGGAACCTACTGGACCAGATTTTGGCACTGCAAGGGAGAAAAGGAGAAGTTCCATTTAATGAGCAGTTCACACAACAGTGGATGTCGGCCATGGCTTCTACTACTGAGCTATGGACTATTTCTCAACATTTCTTAGTCCACCAGATGTTTTTTTTTTAGCATCTAGATTGCATATATGTTATACACTAGAAGAAAGTGTGGCTAGTTTGGGACATAGCTGTAGTGCTGCAGAATCCTATTTTTTCTCCTTGCTAAAAAGAGTGAAAATGTGTATAGTTTGTTCATACTACTGTATTAATTCAATATTGACATTTTTTCTCAGTTGCAGTTTTTGTGATCCAAAGAAAATCCAAGCAGTTAAATCGAAAGCTGAGTGAACAGCTGGAACTATTGGAATGTGAACTTCGTAAAGAGATACGTGAAGGTGGGTTTCCCTAGGTTTGTTGTGGTGGGGGAAGGATTGAGACCCAGGTGTGTTCGCGTAGTATGCATTAGTACGTATTACTTTCCATGCGGTACTTTTCCTTAGTTATAAAACATAATTCCAGAGGGGTAGCTTTGTTTGTCTAGTGCAACAAAAACTACAAAGAGACTTGTGATACCTTAAAGATGAATAAATTTATTCTGGCGTAAGCTTTTGTGAACTATAGCATACTTCACCACATGCATGAAGTGTTACCGAGAGTTCCAAGTATATATTGCAGTTCTCCCCAAACCCTTCCACACAAACCTTATCTGCTGTATAATATACCTGAAACTCTTGATTACACTTCCATGTACATGGATAGCTGGGTTATATAGTCCACAAAAGCTTATCCGGAATAAATCTGTTCCTCTCTAAGGTGCCACAAGTCTCTTTGTTGTTTATAAAAACAATTATGTATGTTACAATCTGTATTAGGATAATGCAGTAGTGCTGGAGGCAGCACCATTGAGGCTTGCAGCAATTGACCAGTGCTGATGTAGGCCATTGACATCATCTGCTTGTGTTGAGTGCTACTGGCCATTCAGCAGCTGTGTGCCAATGTGGTGCTGTCCCAGTTGCCCCTCCCCTCTCTTCCACCTCGCAGCGTCAAGTGGTATGGGTGTAGCGTCCCATCCCTTCTTCGTCACCACTCAGTGGCAGCTGCTATTTTCTACTGTCATCCCACTGCGTTGTATGCAACAATTTGGTTCAAGAAAACCAAATGCTAAAAAGCATATGCAATCAATATTTCACATCCCACAAAAAAAAAACCCTGGGCACAGAGATAATGTATACTGTGAAAATTGTCTTTGATAACTACTTTCCAGGATCATATTGAAAGCTGTAATTAAGATAATGCTATGTTTTAAAACCCAGCACTCCAGGGGATCTTTCTTCGTTGCAGGGTTTGTTGAACTACAGACAGAAGAATTGGATGTGGTTGATAGTTTTGGAACGATTCCTTTCCTTGACTACAAACACTTTGTTCTTAGGACTTTCTTTCCAGAGGTAAATGACTGCTGGTCTCTTTGTTATCAACCTTCTGCAGTAATTGAAATGGCCCCAATATCTAACAGGCAGTGGCATACAATTAATGACAATAATAAAATTAAATGGAATACATTTGGTTTATTTCAAGGTTTGGAGTTGGACGTTTCTTTGGAATCATGTATAAAGTTGGAGCAGTTAATAGTATAGTTGTTGCCTATACCTTTAAGTATTCTGGCGTTCAAAATGAAGATGCAGTCAATATACTTCTTGTCCTACTCCTCCACTGTCCCTCCATGTCTGCCCTTCTCTGCCACTGACTGGCCTGCCCTATAGCACATAGCACATTTGAATTAGAAAAGTTATTTATCCATCAATTTCTTTTCTTTTGTGGCCCATCTCAACTGTGCAAGAAATCTGCTGAATCCTCCAATGAATAAGGAAGATAAAAGAAATAAAGGAAATTGGTGTGGCCTACATACATTAAAATATGCATTTTATGTATGTATGTGTGTATGTATGTATATAGTCCTTCATCAATATCCGTTTTTCCCTCAGTCTGTTCCTTGTTCAGCTGAAGGAATACCATCAGTTCATAAAGTTCTCAGCACCAGCTGCCTCTTTTTGTAAAGACAAGGAGCTTTGGGCTTGGGCTATTTGGAGTGAAGAAATTAGTTGTGTGTGGGGTGCTTATCCTTTCTCCCTTCAGAATATTGCCCCAAGCCACCTTTATCCCTGGGAGGGTTGCAAATGCCTACCTGGGAGGGTAAACATGCATGTCACCTCTCTGGAACAAGGGGAGGGTGAAGCTGCTTGGTGAAGAGAACTGCAACGTTAAAGCAATGGGCAGGGGAAGATTTAAACACATGCTTCTCCCATCACTTCTCTGCTGAAATCGTTCCTTCCCAAAACTGTACTTCCTCTAAGAAGCAGGCACTAGGGTTTTATTGTGGCATTCTCATATAATATGTAGTTTTGCCCTGTTCGATGATACTAATTTAGAGCATTAACTCTTGGATGGTTTCCTGGTTGATTGAGACTAGATGTTGCCCCTGGCATATTTCAAGGACAAAATGAATGTTTCTTTAATGGTTTTCCAACATTTCCATGTAACTAATGCACACAGCTTGGATATTGTAGTTGTCTTACGGGATAATGTTTTATGAAGTCTCTTTCCAGTTTTCCAACTCTTCTTCATGACCTACTTTATTTCCTTCACATGATTACATCTGTTTTCCCCCTTTTACTTTCTCCCAAAGTCTTGCTTACTAATAATTAATAATGGTCATACTTCAGCCCTGGGTTGCACACGGAGACCTGCAGGCAGGCCAGCTTCTTTCCTATCTTGTCTGTTGCTTCTCCTTTCCTTTCTTTAGCTGCTGATGCTTGGTGGAGCATTGTGCCTTTATGCACATTCAGTGAATAGCTTCCTCACAGAGTTACTCCTGGTATAAGTAGGTTCATGCATGAACTTAGGTTTCTGAATGCACCCCGAGAAAGACCAGGTCACCTCACCACATTGGGTGATGGCTTCAACCCAGAAAATTGTTGTGTGAATCCACACACTAAGTTTACTCATATTTTAAACCTGAATAATGTGGAGCAGCTTATGCTAAGGTCTTTCTGTGGAAAATAATGTGCTCATTGCATAGCATTTCTGTTCTGTATATGTAGTCAATTTATTCTAACTCAGTTTTCCTTCTTGTAGAATAGGTAGCTTAACCACATGAGAAAACCAAAATCTTCACTGCTTTTTATATTTTATACTTATCTATTTTGCAATCTTTTGAGGTTTCTAACAATAATATTAACTACTTTTTATTTTAGGCTGGAGGAACTTCATCTATCTTTATTGAAGACTCCAATGAGCCTCTTGTAAGTGTTTTATACGTAATTTTAGCTCCTTTGCAAAGGTAGGCAACTTGTTTAGCAGAAAGAAAGTCTTAGTAGAAAGATTTATTTAGTGTTTCTAGTGCATTTTTATTGTGATTTTGTACTGTATTTTATTTTAAAAGAATACAGAGAATGCAACAGCTAAATTTTATAAATAAATTCAACAAATCATGAGCTCAAAACTAGCTAATTTTCATATGTAGTTGTACATGATTCACATGATTTGCATATCATTTTCATTAATATGGCAGGTGGCAAACTATACTTGATGGCAACTTGTGTTACTGTATATTATTTACATTTTAATATTGTTGCCTTCAAATGTGTAGAGCATGAGAGTCAAACCTAGGCTGACCATATAAAAAGGAGGACAGGGCTCATGTAACTTTAACAGTGGTAGAGAAAAGGGAATTTCAGCCAGTGTCATTTGTATGCAATTAGTTCCTGGTGAAATTCCCTCTTCATCACAACAGTTAAAGTTACAGGCACTATACTAGAGTGAACATATACAAAAGAAGGCAGGGCCCCTGCAACTTTAACTGTTGTGATGAAGAAGGAATTTCACCAGGAACTAATTGCATACAAATGACCCTGGCTGAAATTCCCTTTTCTCTACAACTGTTAAAGTTACATGAGCCCTGTCCTCCTTTTCATATGGTCAGCCTAGTCAAACCTGAGCATCATCTTATACCATTTTCTACAGTTTTCCATCCTATTTTGTATTTTATGCTTTTATCATCATCTTTATCCTCCACAAAATTTAAAATATTGCAAACACAACTCAAATTTTAAAAATCTAGAAAACAGTCACATGGAGGTTGTTTATGTAATAACAATTATTAGCGCAACATCTATTGGCTGGAGATGACCAATAATGTATTTGGATGATGTGATTTACTATGGCTATAATGAGTTGTTTTTATTGAGGTGGCTGCCTATTCTGAACCATTGTTGATAGAGAAGGTTATAAATCTGAATGAATGATTTGAAGGTTTGAGTGTGAAAGTTTAATTTAGAACCTTCAACTTTTATATGTATTAAATGTTACATTTATTATATGTCTACAAAGCTTTACTATAAGGGTACTATACAAAATGGTAACTTCTAATTCCCCACACTCTCCTCTTTTTCAGGGAACTAAGAGTGTAGTTAGTCTGGAAAAAAATCCTAAAACTTACTAGCAGGAGTTGGTCATATGAAATATATTACCTTATCTGCCTCTTTAACATCTCTTATAAAAACAATAAATACAACAGCGTTTATTCTAGATTTCTAAGGATGATGTTTGCAGCTATAATTAAGAATTAAATGTGGTTCATATTAAAAACAATCAATACTTGTCTTTCCACTATTACAGAGCAGAAATCCAGGTCACAAGGATGAAAGCAGTATAGCATTGTGTGCATTAATTAGTAATAAGAATTTTCTCATTACTCTGATTCACACGCTTGAAAAACAGAAAACCTTCTCTGTGAAAGATAGGTATGATATAAAACTTACCTTCTTTAGGCTGTAGAAATATGAAAGAATTTAGAATTGCAAATACTTGGTTTCCTTTGGCTAAATCAGGCAAGATTCCTCCCTCCCAACCATTTTCCTCGTTATTCCCTTTCTTTCAGCAATAGTCAGAATCAGTTCTCCTTAAATAAACTTTTAGAAAGAAAATGCATCTGTTCCTTATATAACTAATTACACAGATGCAACACTGGAAGTATCTCAAAATGGAAAGAAATTTCTTGGAATCATGCCAGCAGTTTAGGATTATAGAATATTGAAATGGCATATTCAGAATAAGCTGCAGTAGAAGGCACTCTTTGTAGAATGAAATTTACATTAGTAGGTTTTACAAGTCCTTTAATGGATGAATTGCCCCAGAGGAATGATAACTGGAAATGCTGCAGCTGAGAAAGACTGAGATAATCAGAATGACAGCTACATAATTTCTGCCCCATCTTTACATTTGTGGGGTGGAGGGTGGGAGTATTTCCAGATTGAAGTGGTGGATCAAGTAAAGGATTTAAGTCATCCCCAACTACATTTTTCTAGAAAATCTCAGGTCTCAAAAATGGATACTTTTCTCAGCTGCATAATTTACAAATTCCATCTTTATATGACTTGGAATACTTGCACTTCCTCTTCAGTACTTTCTTATATGGATTTCCAGCGATCACTTGAAGTTCGTGTAAAGTTTTGACAGCACAGGTGCTTATTGGTCGTGATAGTAATTTAATGCTTCTGTCCTACTTTGATTGTCTACTTTGATTGTCAGTTGACTGGAGTTTACAACCTTGGCATTGGGGTTGTTAATTCCCTGAAGGGTACAGGGCTTGGTTGTATCTGAGACCTAGTCCTTGTCCTTTGCCATGTGAACTACTTGCACTCAGTCACATCACTGTGCCTTAAGTCATCAAGCAATAATGCATTTTATGTGGTAGATGCCATATTGTTGACTTATTCCAAAAAATATCTTTGTTGCTTTCCTGATCTGTACAAAGTGCCCAATTTGATTGTTTTCTGGGTTCTTAGAAGTTCTTAGTGGGTGTGGGTGTAGGAGTATGTAAATCAAGTTAGTATTATTATTTTAAGGGTATATAGATTATTACATTTGATAAACAATATGTCAGCTTATATTGGAATCCCAACTTTTACATTTATTAAAAGTGATTTATTATTCTCTCTACAAACAGATGCTTGTTTGCATCTTTTTTGACAATTGCACTACAAACAAACCTAGTCTACTTAACCAATATTCTAGAAGTTTTGACAAGGGATTTGATGGAACAGTCTAGCAATATACATCCTAAGCTGATGCTAAGGCGTACAGAATCGGTGGTAGAAAAGCTGCTGACAAATTGGATGTCTGTTTGCCTCTCTGGTTTTCTTCGCGCAAGTATTATATCTTTTCACTATTTAAGATCAGATAATAGGATATTGATTTATTTGCTTGCAGAAATTACTACTTGTGATGTGCATTTCCAATAACTCCCTGACATTGTAATTTGTTCGGTGCTTAGGAACTTTACTGCACTCAGAGTTCCCTATTGGGGCTCCTGCCTTCAGTTCAGTTGAGTTAATCTACATATGTATCTTTTGAAAACATGAAATTAATAGGAACCCCACATTTGAGCACCCAGAGATCTTTGGTTTGAAAGATGAGGAGTAGGTATATGAATCCAAAGTTTGGGCAGGGAAGGAAATGCCTTTCCAGATGCATCTGTGGAACCACCGTTTCCAAAGTCACTCTCCATTTCCTACAGAAAGGGGCTTTGACATAGGGGTTTAAATAATGAATGCCATATCCTGTTTTATCATTAAACCCCATTTTTAGGTTTTTGTAGTTTTAGGAGTTTTATTCTTTGTATTGTTTTTATTGTACATTTCCTCCGCACTCATTATGTGACATTCCAAGTAAATAAATAAATTTGTGGCAATTGCACATGTGTCTATTCCACTAAATGTACACATACCTGGATGCTGCATTTATGAATATGCAGGATACAAACTGTGTTGTTGTTTTTCTTTTTGTTTCTTAGGAAACAGTTGGGGAACCATTCTATTTGCTTGTAACAACCCTAAATCAAAGGATTAATAAGGGTCCTGTGGATGTAATAACTTGTAAGGCCCTGTACACAATAAATGAAGACTGGTTACTGTGGCAAGTAACTGAATTCAGCACACTGGTATGTTTACAAATGTATGTCCTACAAATGAAACCAACAAGCTTTGTGTGGGAGAAGGTGTATATTTATGATCAGGGATCTGTGAATTCGGTGCTTCAAGTCAGAAATCTAAGCCAAGAAAAGCTTATTTTGCATGATTATTCTGCTTCAGGCTAGTCATGGTGAATGGAAAGGAGCCATATAGGATACTTAAGCCCTAATATCAGAGATAATGCACCAAACATTTCCCACATGTTTTCAAGCCTATCTTTGCACTTTCAACATAACCTTTGCACAGTTACATATGTGGAAGGGGACCAGTATAGAGTTCAATTGAACCCTCTCCCTGGTCCTTCTAGGCTCATGGTGGCCATGTGCAACTTCTATATACCACCCATTGACATATGTACAATAAGTATACACACAGCTGTCCCTCTCCTTACCAGAGACCTGCCTGTTGTACATGCTCCAGTGTTACGTTTACCATCACTGTGGTGCAACATGGCAATTCAGACCTATGTCAATACCTATGGCTCAGTAATAAGAGGGAAAGCAAAATATTGAAAATATTTTCAATGATAACAGAGGAAACAAGTCCACAATGTTCTGCAGATAACAATATCCTTCTTCTCATGACAAGAAAGAATGAAAAGCAGTTGTATACCTCTTTTATTGTTTTCCTTCCAGTAAGTCACAAGTTAAATATGGACAGTATGGTTTTGATACTTAAAGAGAAAAGGGAACATTAAAGCAGAAGTACTCAGACAATAATAATAACTAAGAAATCTAAAAAAAAATGAAATTATTTTAATAAATGTAATTTATTTTAACCAGGTACCCCTAATCTGTGCTCAACACTCACCTGATACACTTTCAAAACAAAATTTCCCACTACAGAATACTAAGTAAAACACATAATTAAGAACTTAAGAGGAGGGGAGGGAGCAAGCTTGTGCAAGTAAAGCTAAACTTGCATTGTCTGAAGCAGATCGCTGACTTGCTGAGGCCACACCATGATTGGTTATTTCCTCGAAATAACCAACGCCGATAATCAACGGAGTGCGGAGTTGATTATCTGCACAACCGTTGACTATTGTGTTTGTGGTGGGCTCCGTTGATTATTTCCCCTGCCTACAAAGTCACGAGGCAAGAGCAGTAGGAACCCGTGCTGCTCTTGCCCAGCGGGGCTCTATAGGCAGGTGAATAATCCTGCCTGGGAAGCACTTGGGGAGCCACCAATCATGCCATCCCTTGGTGGGGCACTGCGATCCATGTGTTTCCCAGGACAGGCACATGCTATCTCTGGTGGCCCACGTGTTCCCAGGGACGTGCACATCCCTTGCCCCTGTCGCTGAGGGAACCTGCTGGGGTGGGGGATTCTAGGAACAGCTGCTACTTCTGCTTGAGAGCGACAGGAGCTCCTAGCGTCCCCCATCACTAGCCGCCACCACAGAGAGCTGTCAGCAGGGCCATACAAAAAAGGAAAGGGGCAGCTCTAGCAATGGTTGATACAGTCGCCCCCTTCCTTGTTTGTATGGCCCCGCTGGTGAAGGAGACGGCGCCACAGAGCAAACTGATCCCATGACAGGGGATGACTTCACTTGACACTGCTGCCTCTTTCCCAGGTGGTGGACAGATCTCCTCCCGTCAGGGGAAGGGATCCATCCGCTGGTTCTTGCTACGATGGCGAATGCGGAGGAAGATGCAATGCACCTGCCGCCGAAGCCAGAAGCTGCAGACGGGTCTCCTCCCCTATGTGGGGAGGAGACCCGTCCGCAGCTTCTGGCTTTGGCTGCGTGTCCGGAGTAAGAGATCTGACAAGGGAGGAAATCTGCCTGCTGGTTCTTGCTGTGGCAGTGGCCATAGGACAGGAGATTTGTCCGCCGCTTCTTGCTTCTGCAGCAGTCATGATGCGTGTTCCTCCATGGCAGCCACAGAAGCAAGAAGGAGGTGGGGGACTATCTCCTCCCTCTCTCTGCCCCTACTCACGGAATGGCGGCACCCGAGAAGGTAAGGGGGAACCAGAGCCACCATTTGGTCAGGAGGATGGAGAAAGAAGGAAGAGCAATAGCCCACCCTGCCCTTTTAGCTTACTCCACAGATGACTTATTAGCAAGTGCTGTCGCTCGAGCGTGACATGCGAATAGTCATCCGTGGAGTGGACTATAACGGCAGGGTTGGCTATTATGTTGTTCGAATGTGCCCAGTAAGTATGAAATGTGAGGATATTTTTGAGCAATCTATATGAATTTTCTCTCATGTAATGCAAGGTTTCTGGTATGGAGTCTAATGATAAATAAATTATAATTTATACATTTGCATGTATTAATAAATATAAATACCTGTCTAATTTCACTACCGAAGTCAGTGTGAAACATCATTTGTATTCTTTTAGGCATTAGATGTTGTCTTTGAAAAAATCCAAGAAAATGAGACTGAAGGCACTACTCAAACTATCCAAGTTAATGTCCTGGATTGTGACTCCATAGGGCAAGCCAAAGAAAAAATCCTGCAAGCCTTTCTAAACAAGAATGGCTCTCTTTATGGTCTCCAGCTCAGTGAAATGGGCCTTGGTAAGGCACTGCCATTTGTCATAACTTTGTAATTAGGGGTTTATTTTGCTTTATGTACCCTGAGAACTATTATTTTTATTAACACAGTTTGAGTTTTTGAAAACCGCAAATGAATATTTTTCCATTTGTTGTTAATAGATGAACAGTGAGAACCACAAATTATGATGAAATCATTCATTCTAACCTGTTTTAACCGAATACATAATGTATTACATTTTTTGTAGATCACAGTTAGCTTGCTATATTTCATGAGCTAACAAGTATATAGGACTGGGCAAAAGGAAAGCTGTATTAGCACAACGTCCCAACCTGTGGTTGCAGCACTCGCTGACCCAGAATGTTGTATTGGAAATAACCACTACTACAGTGGCAATAGCCACATCACCAGATCAGCTTTGCAGCTGCTCACAAAACTCTGTTGTGATCTAGAAACTGGTGGAAAGGAGATGTGGCAGTGAAGGAATGGGATATGATTTCAAGCAATGGACAAACCTAGCTACTTCTGTGCAAATACTTTTAGCAGCATGTCCTATCGTGAGAATTGTGATAGGCCAAATAGTACAACCAGCTTGCCCAACACATACCGTTTTAACTTACTGAAGCACTCCAGTTTTGCCTTCTTAAAGCTAAGTACAAAATAAGTTTGTCTTTAAGTGTTTCAGTATAATTGTTTGGCAGCTTATCAATCAGGCGCACAAGCAAAAGAACTTCTGGATGTAGATAGTTCCACTGTGATCTTGGAAGATGGAAGTACCAAGCTGAACACCATAGGCCATTATGGGGTAAGAACAAAACTCCTTACTATATTGAAGTTTGTCTTTGTAAGGAAGATCACCCATAGTGAGCAGTCATTAACATACTGTGTTTTTAATATTTGGTGTAGAACTAGTTGAAAAGTAGAAGTAGAATTCTCTTAGTAATGCCATTGCTTGATACTGCTTGCAGGATGACATGTAGGCTGCAGTCTATACATTCTTATCTGGAAATATTTGTCTACAGTGGGGCCTACTTACGATTAGACGTGCACTTGAAGTTGCTGTTAGACAAATTGCATTTCCATGTATAAGTGGCTGAAAGGGGGTTAGTCATAAATTATATGACTAACCATTCACAAATCATAAACTTTGTAGTAACGCCGCGTTTCCAGGTCGAAGAGGCCGCTGCAAGCGGCGCTGGCGGTGAGGACCGGGGCAGATATGGAGGTGAGTGGGGGAGGCTGTTTCTTGCTGCTGCAGCAGCAGCTCCTCGCTGGCAATGGCCTCCCCGGAGTTGGCGGACCGGCGTGGACCGGGGCGGCGCAGACCGGGGCAGCGCTGGAGGCCAAGATCGGTGCCAGCGGCGCGGAGGCGAGTGGGGAAGGCTGAGTCGCTTGGGGGGGGGCATGCAGGGCCCCTTTGTGAATGCCCTGAGGGTGGAAGGGTCGGGATGTATCTTCAACCCCATACCAGCGCTGGAGAAATATGGCGATTCTTAGACGCCATCAATTCTAAGACGCACTCCATTTTTACAGACGCAAATATGGGAAAAAAGTGCGTCTTAGAATCGAGGAAATACAGTAAGTCATACATAGGGTAGACTCACAGGAATGAATGGGACTTAAGTTAGTCATGACTAATGTAGGTTACATTCATTTCAATGGGACTACTTTAAGTAGGACTTATATTGGATTTTACCTACAATGTGCAGCAGAATTCAAATAATGTTTACTTAGAAGTTAATACGCTCTGAATTCAGAAGTTAATACATTCTGAATTCAGTGGTGTTTAATCTCAGGTAAGTGTGCATAGTATTGCAGCCTTAGTCACAACTGACCTCATCGGCCATCTGTAACTATAAAAAGATGTGTGTCTGTCTGTCAGTATCATAGCACCAAGACCATGAAACCCAGATATTTCCAAGCTCAGCCATTTACATCTGCACATTTGGCAGTTTTCCAGGTGATTGAGCATTCACTTAAAGTGGGAAAATCTTTACTACATTCCCTTAATTTGGTGCTCACTGACACTTTGAACATTTGACACAAGATATTTTATGGTAGGCAAGTGAATTGTTCTCTTCCGCTTTTAAATGTTAATTTACCCTTCTGTTCGTGCTGTGTCACTTGTCAACCATACCTCCTATTCTTTGCTATCTTCATTTTGTCTCTACTTGCTTGCGCTTCATATTCTTTTCTTGGTATCTGAGGAAAGCCAATAGCTCACTGCCCTCTCCAATTAAAAATATCTCAGTAGCAGGCAATACTTGGCTTCATGGACCAATGGTCTGATAGTAAAAAGTAGCTTTCTATGTTCTTCAGCTTTCCATCTTGGTATACTTTGTCTTCCAGATCATCACGTATTCAATAATTGAACCAGATATGTTTTTCTTGCACTTCTTTCTTTTCAGTGAAGATGCAAGATTCTTTCTGCAAAGAATAGGCTTTCTTTAAGTGTCTCATCATCATCGTTCTTATTCTTATTATTTGCATTTCTAGAGCGCCCCATAGCTGAAGTTCTCTGGGCCAGTTTGCAAACATTAAAAACCATTAAGATACATGATAGAAAGTTTAACACCATTTACATAAAAACATATAAACAAACACCACATACACAGACAACACGTATCTAAAACAATTTTAAACCATCAACCCTAAGACAAATCCAGGACCTGATTAAAAACTTAACATATGCTATCAAATGCCTTAGAGAAAAGAAAGTATTAATCTGACACCGAAAAGATAACACCGGGTGGGCTTATTTGGAGAGATCATTCTATAACTGGGAGGCCACCTCTGAGAAAGCCCTCACCCTTGTTGCCGCTTTCCTTGGGATCCCTTAGAGGAAGGCATTAGATGGTGAATGTAGTGTACAGGTAGGTTCATGTCAGGAGAGGTGCTATGTCAGGTATTGTAGTCCCGAGCTGTGTAAGGCTTTAAAGATTAAAACCAGCACCTTGAATCGGGTTTGGAAACAGACAGGCAAGCCAGCGCAAGCAGGCCAGAGTCAGTCTTATATGTTCAGACTTTCTTGTCCCTGTTATCAATCTTGCCGCCACATTTTGCACAAGCTGTAGCTTCTAAGCTGTCTTCAAATGCAGCCCAATGCAGAGTCTGTTGCAGTAGTCTAATTCGGAGATTCCCAGAGCATAGACAACTAAAACTAGGTTATCCCTGTCCAGATAGGGTTGTAGCTGGGCTACGAACCAAAGTTGGTAGAAAGTAGGGTGACCAGATAAAATCCAGGTCAGGGCTCATGTAACTTTAACAGTTGTAGAGAAATGGGAATTTCAGCCAGTGTCATTTGTATGCAGTTAGTTCCTGGTGAAATTCCCTCTTCATCATAACTGTTAAAGTTGCAGGGGCCCTGCCTTCTTTTGTATCTGGTCACTCTAGTATAGTGACTTTAGTATAGAATGTCATTTGTATGCAATTAGTTCCTGGTGAAATTCCCTCTTCATCATAACTGTTAAAGTTGCAGGGGCCCTGCCTTCTTTTGTATCTGGTCACTCTAGTATAGAGTGACTATAGACTTTTCTCTACAACTGTTAAAGTTACATGAGCCCTGACCTGGATTATATCTGGTCAGCCTAGTAGAAAGGACTCTGTGTCAATAAGGCCACCTGAGCCTCAATTGACAAAGATGGCGCCAGGAGAATCCCCTCCCCCCAAAAAAGCTATACACCTGCTCTTTC
This sequence comes from Anniella stebbinsi, assembly GCA_029215795.1. Classification (NCBI taxonomy): domain Eukaryota; kingdom Metazoa; phylum Chordata; class Lepidosauria; order Squamata; family Anniellidae; genus Anniella; species Anniella stebbinsi. The sequence goes on along the minus strand of JARDYH010000003.1, from coordinate 44,667,899 downwards.
AGGGGGAGTGCAACACCATCTAGAACAGGTTGATCATTCTCCATCTGGTCAGAAGAATCATCCACTAACAGCATCTAAGTCTTGTCTGGATTGAATTTCAGTTTATTAGCCCTCATCCAGTCCATTGTCGCAGCCAGGCACTGACCTTGCACATCCACAGCTTCACCTGATGAAGAGGAAAAGGAGAATCAGGACTGCATGCCATTAGCATGCTGATGACAGCACACTCCAAAACTCCAGATGACTGCACTCAGTGGCTTCACGTAGATGTTGAATAGCATGGGGGACAAAACTGACCCTGTGGAACCATACTGAAGAATCCATGGGGCAAAGCAATGTTCCCCAAGCACCATCTTCTGGAGCTGACCCTCCTAGTAGGATTGCAACTACTGCAATGCAGTACCACCACCGCCATTCTCAACTCAGACTCATCCCAGAATTATACCATGGTCGATATCAAAAGTCACTGAGAGATCAAGGACAATCAACAAGATCACACTCCCCCTCTCTCTCCTGACATAGGTCATCATACTGTTTCTGTGCCAAAACTCAGCCTGAACCCCAACTAAATGGATCCAGGTAACCAGTCTCATCCAAGAGTTGTCTGGAGTTTGCAACCACCCACTCAAGGCCTGGCCTAAAATTATTAAGATTTTCGGGGTCTAGGAGGGATTTCTTCAGGAGTGGTCTCATCACTGCCTCTTTCAGGAGCCCTGGGGCCACTCCCTCTCACAAGGAGGCATTAATCACCTCCCTGGCTTAGCCACTGTTCTCTCGCTGCTGGGCAAGGGTCCAATACAGAAGTGGTTGCATGAAACTAGCAAACTAGTTTCCCTCTGGGCTGGTTGCCTTACTCTAAAATACATTTCTGCTTTTCCACGTTTGGTAGGTATCCTGCCCTGAATGAGTAATTTCAGTAGTTGATGAGCAAACTTATGCCATTACTTTGAAAATACATAGGATTGAGCTATCAAGTATCACAGTGCTCAGTTGAATAACATTTGGATTTATTCTTTGACAGCAGCAATCAAGTTCACCAGAATTTAGGAGAATATTTATAGTTTTAACAGTAAAATATATGTGATGAGTCTTATGCAGGTAGATTATTTTTTTCAATGAGCTTTGCAACTGGAGTAGATTGAGGAGGAAGTACTGTATTAGGTTTGTATTTTGTATTACTTCCATATTTTTATTAGAATAGAATAAGAACAATGTGTTTATTGCTCAATTCAAAGATCATTGCAACACATACAGACTTAACATTTTAAAATACTATTGTAGAATATCAAAAGCTACACATAAGGTTAAGACGACAAAACTATGAAATACATAACAGTCCTTAACTAAAATTAAAGTAAGGTGGCCAGAAAGTGAGCATAATCTCCCACCATAGTTTTAGGGAATGATTAGTATCTGTAAAAAAGAATCATAACACGTTAAAATTTGAGAGAAGATAGCCAAAGGAGCACAAATTACTCTAAGGGCCACTTTTAATGTTTTGTTACGTGCAACATTATGTCAACTGTAGAAAAGCACTTAGTCTACCCTCTGTTGCCCTCTTTTGTCTCTCAGCCCTGTAGCACAACCTCCTCTATGCTCATGTGCTGCAACTTCATTTGTGATCCCCACCTGTCCCTACCCAGCAGGTCACTTTGCATCTCACATCTCTACTATCCCATTTTTTCATCAGTCTTTCTATTCTGTTTCTTTCCCCAACTGCTGAATTCTTCTGTTCTTTGCTGAAGTGTTTTCATATATGAAGCAAACCTGTGTTTGTAACGAAGGCCTTTTCTACACCATAGGGGTGTAGAGGGAGGGAGGGAGGGAGGGAGGGTGATCCCAGAAGTACCTAATACACACCATTGGCACACAGGGACCAGCCAGGGGCCATCCCAGGCTAAATGCCTGGTGTGGAAAGGGCCTGAGTGCAGCTATAGGCAGTCCTGGTCATCTGAGGAATGGTACAATACATGTGTTTCCAAACAAATGTGCCTCATTCTCATGTTACATTTTAAAATGAAAATTCATTTTCTTATAAAAACTCATTTTTAAATAAATCCTTTATATAAAAAAGTGTAATGTGTAATATGTAGAATTATGTGAAAGGCCCGAGGGAGTCTCAAATGTTGAAAACTAAGATTGTGAGCACAACACATATTTTTTGCTTTGTTTAGAATCATAGAATAGTAGAGTTGGAAGGGGCCTATAAGGGCATTGAGACCAACCCCATGCTCAATGCAGGAATCATACTACAATGTACTAACTTACACTGTAGGACAGACCATGTGGTGTATGAGGAATCTATACATGTTTGTAAAAAAGTATCTATTACAGCAAGAGATTTTAATTCATTTTCAGATTTTAGATGGAGCAACTGTTAAAGTCTTTAAGAAGAAAACAGATCTATCAGGTATTGAAAACAATGAAAACTGTTTTATTTAATTGTAATACTTTTATAGAGATTTGAATTCATAGTGGACCATTCCAGCCATAGTTCTGAAGCAGCAATTCATGAATGGGATCCAGTTTTGTGATGCATAATCGGATGTGAATCAGAAGCATACGAATGGGATACATGCTCTAACTGATTAGATCAAAGATCCATCAAATATTCTGCTGCCACAATGGGCGTCCAGATGTTTCTGGGACGCTTATATGTGGGTCATGAAGGCAATAGCCATCCCGTTGTTTGTCCCCAGCCTGTGGTATTCTGAAATACTATGAATGTGGAATTTCCACTTCAGGCTAAATAAGCTGCAAAAGTAATTAGTACTTTTACATGTTGTGAAATTAACCTCAGAAGTCTCTGTGTTGGGCTAATGCAAAGTTGATTTCAAGAAATGTTTAAGTATGTTATGAGTAATGTTTTACCCCCTAGTTCAGCCTGTTCCCAGTTGGTTGCAATGATGCTTTAAGCCAGTGTGGTGCAATGGCTAAAGTATTGGACTGGAAGTCGGGAGATCTGGGTTCTAGTCCCCACTCGGCCATGGAAACCCAGTGGGTGACTTTGGGCCAGTAACAGACTCTCAGCTCAACCTACCTTACAGGCTTGTTGTGAGGATAAAATGGAGAGGATTATGTACGCCGCCTTGGGTTGCTTGGAGGAAAAAAGGCAGGATATAAATGCAATAAATAAATAAGTGTAAACTGTCATCTGCATCTCCTCTCATGCTAGTTGCACTAGCTAATGAAAGGAAGCAGTAAAACCAAATATACTGACCATTCCTTCATCCATCTGTCTTACTGTGCATCTAGATTGATGGAATTACAATTTCTGAGTAGTCTGAATAGCAATATACTTGAGTATGCCTGTCTGGATGTTTTTCTCCCTAGCATGAACCCTTTCTAGACAGCAGTTTAATTTTCTTTACTGTATGCATTTAATTTACCCTTTTCTTCTCTTTAACATGTTGATCAGAAGGGGAATACTCTGACAACTATTGCCACTTGGTAAGTAATACCTAACAATTAGTCTTTTGTTTACCCTTTTAACCACTGCATCTGCATGAATATTTGTGTAACCCTTTTTTTAAAAATAGATTTTGCCAGACTCTGAAGCCGCCAAAGATACACAGGGTGCAAAACATAAAGGAAAACAAAAATTTAAAGTGAAGGAAATGTATCTCACCAAACTCCTGTCTACAAAGGTAACTCCTGGGTTTTATTTCAGACTAGATCAAAGACAGCATGAAACATTACAAATAGAGGCTGCTATTATTCAGCACATTGTTGCACATATTTCTAGGACACTGATGTGATGGACCAGGATCATCTAAAGTCAAGCTTGAGTGGGCTTCCCAATTCCCTTACATAAGGAGATAATCACTTTGCATACAGAACTGTCCTTTCTATAGAAGTAAATCCAGGATGTGACAAAACTATAGAAACTGTATGGAGTCATATTTATTTGACAAACCACTTGTTTATTGCTGGAGATGCAAAAAGATTAAGACAACCTTTATTCATGCTATGAATATGGCTCTGTCAAAGTTCAACTAGTCCAGTAGTTGAACATTTGTAATATTGGTAATTCTAGAAATAACAGGGTACATTATGTTGCATGTGCTCTGAATGTGGATTTTTTTTTGGCAAGGTTTTAGTCTTGTCACACAAATTGCCTTGATTGGGGTGGCTGTCTATGTATCTGTAATGAAAGATGTATTTTTCCCTTCACAGGTTGCAATTCACTCAGTTGTTGAAAAACTCTTTAGGAGCATTTGGATTTTGCCTAATAATAAAGCACCAGTCGCTATCAAGTATTTTTTTGACTTTTTGGATGCTCAAGTTGAAAATAAAAAAATTACAGATCCCGATGTGGTCCATATATGGAAAACAAACAGGTATATACTTTTGTTTGTAAAAATCCTTTCCAGCAGTAGTCTTGTAGTGGGCAATGTAAATGCATCATAAACTGAGGATGTAACTAATGTGTGAGGGGTTGTTTGATTTGTGTTTTTCTTATTAGGTGGTAATTTCCATAAAGGATTGATATTAAATTACTTTTAGTGGACTAGTTGAACGTTTTCTATAGCATTATGAGTTTGAAATTTACTTTTTCTCTTTACTAGTCTTCCTCTTCGATTCTGGGTGAATATATTGAAGAACCCTCAATTTGTCTTTGATATTAAGAAGACTCCACATATAGATGGCTGTTTGTCAGTAATTGCACAAGCATTTATGGATGCCTTTTCTCTATCAGAGCAACAACTGGGAAAGGTAGTATCTCACATCCATGTTTTACAATATCCTCTCCTTAGGCTATATCTTCCAAACTACTTGCTGTACAGTACCACTCCTGTTGAAAGCAGTGGTTTTACTCCAGACCATTTTGAGTAATCTAAAAATCTAACTCCACTGAAAACACATTCTCTGATCCAACAAGGACCTCCATGTGAGATTAGCTCTATGCGCACAAACGGGTGTTACACAGAGTTAATGACTCTGGCATGTGGGGCCGTGTATATTACAAACCTTGCTGGATTTACCCACTTACTAGATGAGACATGGTCAGTGGTTTGGAAAGTGGACAACCAAGTACAATTCATATTTCAGTCCTTCTTCAGACTGTCTGACTGGCTTATGGGGACTATTCATGCAGTAGGGTATGTAAAACTGGATTGAGTTTCATTTCTAATTCTTTATTATAAAGTTCCTTTGAAAATGGGATTAAACAACATAATGGCCCGTTCAGAAGGCACCTGAAACCACAGCTTTAACCATGGTGGTTAAGCCAGAAAGCCGGGCCGTGCTCAGAAGACACCTTAAACTATGGCTTTAACCACAGTGAATAAGGCTTTTGGAAGCCTTTTTAGTAACTTTTTAGTACTTGGCAACTGCAGTATAAAAGGTGACAAATCTGAAGCATGGTCTTATGTACATACTAGGATGGGAGAACCAGGGATTTTCGAGCTTGCCTAAATTCTCCAAAAATTACTTCAGAACTCATTTTGGCTCACTTCCATTTTCCTTTTTAGATGTTTTTTGGCTTGTTGGAATGGGGAAAAGTGCACATGTCAAATGGGGAAAAGTGCACATGTCAAATGGGAAAAAGTGCACGTCAAATGGGAAAATTGCATACTTTCTGTATTTTTCAAAAGTCCATAATTTCCCCACATTGATTAAGGGTAAAAAAGCTTATTTAAAAAACAAAAACACACATTTAAAAAATTCAATTGCAAATCTGTGAATTTGCTAACATTTCTTGCAAAAAAAGGTGCTCCTTTTTTGCAAGAAATGAAATTCTCATACATTCCTAGTCCATACATTGAAGAAATCTTCCTGGGATGCCCCTGCTATCTTGAGGTGAGTAGGTGCCCCGCCTATGAAATGCTCTCTGGTGCCCATTTCTGGTGTCAGGCAAAGAATTTTTTATTATCCTAGCCCTTTCTCGATCCATTAACTGCTTAAACAGACCAAACTTTTAATACTGTTATTCTATTTTATTCGGTGTTTAAATTTATTGAAATTGCTTTTATTGTTTGACATTGTAATTGTAAACCATTCTGGTTATACTAGCATTTAAGAATTACTCCATCACATTTTAACTAACATTTCATAGGAATGCTAAAATAATATTCTGCTGCAAACTTGTGACTATTTACCAGGCTTTTATAACTTTTTTGTAAAGGATGCACCAACAAATAAACTTCTTTATGCAAAGGATATTCCACTTTATAAAGAGGAAGTTAAAGCTTTTTATAAAGCAATAAAGGATTTGCCTACATTATCCACTTCGGAGCTAGAAGAATTTTTAACTCAGGAATCGAAGGTATCAGAGTTTAATTATTTTTTTGGTGGTTGAAACTTCACTCACACACTGTGCAGATAGTCTGTCACTTTGTATGCCTTTAAAGTGGCCTCCTGTGTAATGACTAAAACATCCTAGAAGCACCCAGCATAAACAAACCTAGAAACACTTCACCCTCCCTTTCTTTGCATCCCCAGGCCCTGGCCCCTCCAGGGAAAAGTTCTTATCTCCAATTAGCTGTATACTGTTTTTATATGTTGTCTGTTTTTATGCTTTTAAATTTTGTATATCGATTTTTAATGTCCAAAGTTTTAATTTTTGTAAACTGCCCAGAGAGCTTTGGCTATGGGGTGGTATATACCATATTGCCTCGATTCTAAGACACACTTTTTCCCCATATTTACCTCTGTAAAAATGGAATGTGTCTTAGAATTGATGGCGCCTTAGATTTGCCAGATTTCTCCAGCGCTGGAATGGGTTTGAAGCTACACTCACCCACCCATACAGCCTTCACAAAGGGGCTCTGCATGCCTCCGCACCAGCGACTCGGCCTCCCCACTCACCTCCCTCGCACCCAGTCCTCTCCGCCAGCGCGCAGGATCGCGGCCTTCTTCGTAGAAACGCTGCGTTTCCAGACCTTCTCTACCACCACCACCGCCGCATCCCAGGAAGGGGTGAGAGAGAAAGAGCGGGTCGAGCGGGGGCAGGCAGTGGCAGTAGCGGGGCCCAGGCAAGGGAGGAGGAGGTGGTGGCGGCGGGGAGGAGGAAGAAGCGACAAGCAGGAAGGGAAGGGAAGGGCGCGGGGAGCCAGGCGGAGGCAGTGGCTGCAGCAGCGAGGGCCCACATGCGCCCCCCCCCAGCAACTCGGCCTCCCCACTCACCTCCATTGCTGCCCTGGTTCTCCGCCGCTTGCAGCAGCCTGGAAATGCGCAGTTACTCCAAAGTAAGGGCAGGTAGTCCTTGATGTGCCCTCCCTGCGCCACAAGCCACTTCGGAATGCCGCACCCCGCCCAGTGTGGATCAAGCCTCGGAGGCTCCGCTCGTGCCCTCGCCGCTGCCGCCATCCTTTCATCCCAGCCGATCTGGGGAGGGAGGAGGGAGGGTTGTCCTTTCATCCCAGCCGGTCCGGGAGGAGGGACCCTCTCTCCTCTCTCCCCACTCCCCAGACCGGCTGGGATGAAAGGACAACCCTCCCTCCTCCCTCCCCGGACTGGCTGGGATGAAAGGGCGGTGGCAGCAGCGAGGGCACGAGCGGAGCCTCCGAGCCTTGATCCACACTGAGCTGGGTGCGGAACTCTGAAGCGGCTTGTGGCGCAGGGAGGGCGTGTCGAGGAATACCTGTCCCTACTTTGGAGTAACGCTGAGTTTCCAGGCTGCTGCAAGCGGCGCTGGCGCTGAGAACCAGGGCGGCAATGGAGGTGAGTGGGGAAGGCCGTTCCTCACTGGCAGCAGCCTCCCTGGCACTGGTGCTGGCAGACCGGGGCAGCGGGGGTGCGGCTTAGAATCGACGTAATGCTTTTTTCCTGACGGTGGCCCTAAAATTAAGATGTGGCTTAGAATCGATGGTGTCTTAAATTCGGTGAAATACGGTAAATGTAATTAATAATAGTAATGCGGTCATAGACAAAAAAGAAAAACACACATACCTCATCGACACAGCAATACTGAATGGCAAAAATGTTGTTGAAAAGAAAGAAGAAAAGAGACAAATATACACCACTGGCTATGGAAGTCAAAGAACTATGGCATCAGGAAAAGGCCACAATTATTCCTTTAGTCACCTCAGTCACCGGCATCACATCAAAATATATATATAGAAAACCTTCAGAAATGGCCTACCAAAATACATCCAAACTTAAAACATGCTCAATTGTCAGGACATTCTTGAATCTGTAAAAGACAGCATGACATGGCAAAGCCCGTCATGTCTGTCTAGAAAAACCACCACGAGCGAGAAAGAGATGAAATAATAATAATAATAATAATAATAATAATAATAATAATGGAGATAAGAGCATTTTCCTTCTGGGAGAGGAGTGGGGTTGGGGCAAAAGTTGGTGTGACAGATAAGGAACCCCATGGTACATATCTGGACTGAAGGCTGATGGCTCCCTTTACCTGTTATATGATATTATTGATTATAACATTAACAGTTATCATTACATGTAAACTGTTTCACTAGGTTTTCCCTTTTCTTCCCTAGAAACATGAAAATGATTTTAATGAAGCTGTGGCCTTGAGTAAAATTTACCAATACATTGCGAGATATTTTGATGAAGTAAGGCACTCTCTTCAGTTTTCTCCAATTAACTGATATATACATGTTACTACAAGATCTGATTTTTGTTATTGTGCTTGTGGCAGCGGAGTGGCTAACACTGGTTGACTGAGTTAGTGTGGCAGCACAGAATATTTATGAGCATTTCAACTTTTCAGGGAATAAAATGGTCAAAATGTTTGCAGTGTGCAGTGCCCATGTTCTATTGGATCTTGCCCAAAATTTATAGCTTGGTCCATATGTAATGCCAGATTTTCATTAGACAGTTGAGCACCCCCTCTTCCCCCCACTCCCCCTACTCCAGTTCCATTCCTTTTGTGGAAAACCAGTTTACCATTACACCTCTGTCACTTGCACTTCCCTTCCAAACCAGTTCTGCAAAGAGTGGCTTAACTTGGAGGGACAGCACAAATGTGTAGTCTGGATATAATGAAAAGGTACAGTTTACTACAAAAGAAGTGCAGGAGGGGAGTGGGATGAGAGAATACATGAGCCCAACCCTCATTGGCATTACTTGTAAACAAGGCATAGATCACATCATGTTTTGCCATTTGTTTCAAAAGCTCATTTTCATATTTAATAGCTGCTCCTGGAAGTATTTAAAACCTTCCAAATAATGCAGGAGGAAAGTCAGGTGGAAGCACCTTAAGTGTATCTGCCTGAGGGATTTCCCCCGACTCTCTGGGCTGGTTTGGTCGATCAAAAGTAGCCATGGTGGCTTATTTAAACTGTGGTGCATGTGGGGCACCATTTCCACCCCCTGGGCGCAGCTTGTCATGTTGACCTTACAAGCCACACACAGGATGGTGAACATGGAAATGGTGTCCCATACACCATGATTTAAATAAGCCACAGTGGCTTATTTTGACCATGCAAACCAGATCTCTGTATAATACTAAAAATAAATAAATAAATAAATAAATAAATAAATAATAATAATAATATTTATTTCTTACCCGCCTCTCCCTCTGGATCGAGGCGGGGTACAACAACAAATACAAAACACCATAAAATGCATATAACTAATTAAAAACATGTAAAATGAATACATTATTAAAAGGCATCTTAAAATTCAACTGGGTAGGCCAGCCGGAAGAGATCAGTCTTTATGGCAGTATAGCATTTTTGGAGGACTTTAGGGGCTGTCTTGGGGAGAAGGGGGAGGAAAGTCTGCTTCTGCCAGACTTGATGCAGGTGCCTAGAACTGGATCCAACCTATGGTTTCTAATCACATTCTCTGTGCATAATCCATGTATGAGTAACTGATTTTCATTTGAAATGGCCCTTCAACTCAAGCTACATTCTTAAAATAGTCTGCTGAAGTGTTTCAGACCTAGGGTGCCTAGAGAGTAACTGAAGTGCTATATGATAGGTGCAAGTTTCTGTTCAGCCCTTGATAGAACCATGAGGGTAGTTTCCCTATATGGGGTCATTGTTTTCCCATGATGGTGGAAGATGGGGACTCCCTGCTGCAGTTACAGTTTCACAGTATGCTGCTGCTATTGGACTTGCATTTACCAAAACATTGTGGATTTTAATTGAGGTTGCTGTTGTCAGTGGAAGTGTTGTTCATCCTGTGATTGATAATGACTTGTAAAACAAGATTCAGAAATAGCAAGGCTTTATAGAGGGAATGGTTGGCTGAAGCAGAGAGTACTCTTTAATGTTGAAAGAATGTGTTAAAATAAATAAGCACACATTTCTTTGTTTCCATAGATACTGAATAAATTGGAGAAAGAAAGAGGGTTAGAAGAAGCCCGGAAGCAGCTCCTGAATGTAAAGGATTTATTTGAGGCAAAGAAAAAATGCAAGTGGATTTAAGAAGAATTCTGTGATCCCTAACAGGGATGAATTTTAATAACTATTAGTGTTACTGAAACAAAATTCAAAATATTGTCTCCAATCCAGTTCTACTGATGCAGAACTAGTAGCACATAGCAACTTGTGAATCTGGATGGGAATGTGCCTCCCCAGCCGCATGAAAAGACTCATCCCATCAGTTCAGTGCAGCCTGGATCCACATTGTATCACAACTGTAGATATGCAGCCAATTGTGCTTCTGCCGTGTACAGATCTTTCTTACCTGATCGAAGCAATCAAGTCATTTTGCCAGAATTTTAAACACTTTTACCATACACCGCTGATATATGTGTGTGTGTGTATTTTTTTTTTAAAGCCCAGATGCACAAACCTTCTATGAAATGATCTGCTTGCATTTCATTTTCAGAGTGGTGCTCCATAGGTCACAGTTTGCCTAAATAAGTCTCTATGTACTCACTGAACTTGACAGTGCAGTATGAGCTTTAGAGGTCCTCCCTGTAATTCCAGCATAAGCACAAATATATGTTCCTGCCACTCATACCCTGAGCACTGAGACTCTTAAGGCAAAGGGCACTGGATATTTGTAAGATGAGGTATGAGAAGTCTCAGGTCACCACAAATAACCAGAACATGGCATGGGACTGACACCGAGTAGAGTGGGGAACCTCCTATTCATTCCTATGCAGATGTTCTTCATACCCCATTCTTTGTACATGCACAGTGTACATGTACATGCACTACAGTAGATATAGACAGGTTCAAACAGAAACTGAGGAGAGGCTAGGGCTCATTAGCATTAAGATTTTTACTTGAGCCAGAGTTCATCAGTAAAAATAATAATTTCACTTCAGAATAAATGTAGGGCACAAGGTCTTCCCAGTAGGTTGCCTTTTATTCCTACCTAAACAGGTACTCAACTTTCTTTTCACCTGGGGTATGAAATCCTTCAGGTGAACGACATGCAAATCCAAGCTCCTTTAAGGCTTGCCACTACACCCTATTCAGAGTAGTACTCACAGGGAGTATATGGCTTTCCAGAGCAAGGGCGAAATAAGTTGTTGCTTGCCATAGCCATCCTTTTTGAGGTGCTTCTCTTAGACAAATAAGTATTTATTTCCTCCCCATTCTGAGGGAGAAAAGGTGCTCCTATTTGTCTGATGGCTTAATTTTTGCCTGCAGTAAGTTTTATAAAATGTCAATAAAAAAACGCACACAAATGGGAAAATTCCTACATTAAGTAACATCTAGTTTGCAAGTCCATCATGTAACAAAGACATTATATTTGACTCTTGCCATGTCACTTCAACTCTATTGGATGGGAAGAGTCACAAAGGGCCAATTCTGCGAAGCTCAATCAGTCATTAATACCATAGTATTTTTCTCTGGGAAAAAGTTAGATGGTCAGGCACAATGCTATAAAAGCTCACCATCCAAACATTTGAAATGTTCACAATCTCCCACTAATAAGGAGGAAAATGGCAGCTTTTGAAAGCCACTTTTCTTTTTTCTCTTGTCAAAGTTAAATATGCACATTTTGCCAGCAATGCAAAGAGACGGGCTTATATATTCAGGGAGGCCTAGCTGTTTATATGCTTATTTGTTAAAACACCTGTTCGTAAATAAAAAGCAAATAAACTGGTTAAAACTGCTAGCAAGTATTTTTAAATCACTGCCGTACCTTTTTCCATTCACTTTCTTCAGAAATAGTTACGGATGAAAACTTGTAGAGTTCGGGAAATAATGCTTCTTTTATGGAAATCACAAGGACACTATGACCTTTAGTTTAGGAATTGGTTTTGCACATCATACAGATTTTAAAAAATGAACAGAAATAATTGATCAATTAGTATACGTATAATTCTAGGGGGCACGTTGATAGTGAACTAGCCTCTAAACAAAAAAAAATCCAAAACAACCCATCAACCCAAACAAATAAACCCCTAAGCAGACGCCTTGAAAGTGGAAGTGCAGGCACTTGACTTGCAAGGACCATCAGATTTGGGCAGTACAGTTTAGAAGAAAATTCATGCAAGTTTAATGGACAGTGGTAGAACTGGCACAGAGAGAAAAAAGTAACAAGTTACTTTTTTAAAAAATCCCTTTTGGGGCCAATTTTTACATACACTGAATATGTACTGCAGCCATCTTATAGAGATTATGTGACCTTGTTTTCATGTGGGGATACATTTCTCATAGTACTGCAACTTTCACAGGTGTACACTCTAAATTATAGGGAAGGGATACCACTACCACTCCATATGAGAACATCACAGTATCAAAAGCATACACAAACCCTGCTCTTTAGGGGTGAAGTACTGCTTACTATAGGGAAAAGGGGATCTTACCACAAGTCCTTTGAACTTTCCAACCTACAGCCACAACCCAATAGATACAGGTGCTTCAACATGTTGGATTGTGACAATTGCAACTATACATTCATTTTTTACCAACAGAACTGCTGTTTGGCCAAGGGTTTGTAAAGGGCTCCTTCCAGTTAACCTGCCTTATCTTACAAAAGTAACATGGGCATCATTGTAAAACAGCAAAACAATGTATATTGGCTGTAGAGCCTTTGCCTGGTTTGATATTTACAATGTGTTGCATCACTCAGAGGAACAAGAGAAATGGATTTTTTGTGACAATCTGTAGATTAAGCCATATCAATAGTATTGTAACTGCATAAAACAGTCTGAACGTATTTTCAGATGATCATAGGTAAATAGTTCATCTGACCACAATACACGTAAGAATAATTCCTATTCTATGAAATAAACATTTGTATAAAAAGTGTAAATGTAGAAGGGAAATGCATTGGGTGTTCAAATGAGATGTTTTATTTCAAATACAAAATATATGATGTTTAATTATCTAATAAGTCTTTTTGTTAAGCTTGCAATTTTGATTAAAATTTCTTCCAACTTTTCAATAAAACCCACCATGACAACAGATGACATAACTGAAATTTCTTGATTAAATAAGGAAAATTGTTTAAGGATTGGCTTTTATACTGAAATCAGTTTCTATTACAGAACCCCCATTTTGTAAAAAAGAAAAATAAGCTGCCTATCTCTAGAGCAGCATGAAATGACACTTTTCATCCACAATTTCTAATGCAGTGAGAGGATGCTGTTCACCATTCCATTACTACCAGGATGCTGGACCAAGGTGGACCCACGATCCGATCCATCATGGCTCCTCTTATTTTCTTATGCTTTAGAGTGTACACGTTATGCCCGCATCCCATACTATTTCTTGAATGGGCCTGGAATGCACTACAGAGTGATAGCTTAGGCTTAGATTCCAAGTTGGGGTAGAACTCCCCTATTGATAACCTGCTCAAGCGGGCATGAGCCTTTTAGCCTTATATTAATCAGAAATGCTGCTCACAGCCAAACTATTCTAGTGGACAGATGGGACAGTTTCCAATGGGGTGCAACCACTAACAAATTATGTTGCACTAATCTGTTCTAGAGCAACCAGTTTCCCAGAGAAATCAGTGCACCAGAGAATTCAGTGCACCAGCTAACAGTATTGGTGTCATGCTGCAGTAGTTTACTAGCACAACGTGCTTTACAATAGCGTAGTACATATAAAGCAAAGCTAGACTGATTTCTAGACCCCCCAGGTGCAGTTTCCTGATGCCTTTTGGGGAAATTTTATGTATTTCTTTGTATTTATTTAATTAAATCCCACTTTTCCACCAAAACTGGTGCTCAGTGCAGCTAACAATAAAATAGAAATTTAAACAAACTTAAATAAAACATAAAACAAATCCACTAAAACAATAAAAATACAAGAAAAAGATAGCACCCAACCAATTAAAACCCTTCAACAGCAGACCAGCGTTCATGCCAAAGGTCTGCCTGAATAAAACATCTTTGTCTTTATTTATACATGGCACTTTGGCATACAAATCATAAGCTGCATGTAAAGAAATCAGAGAATTTGCTTACCTGTGAATTCTGCTTGTCAAAAGTGGCCCAGGAACTGAGGTGATCTCTCCATCCACCAGAAAACAGGTTCTTTGAAGGAAGGTTTAAGTTGGGGCAGGACTAGAGTGTATTTTCCACATACTTCCTTGATTCAGTTACTTAGTGACATATAAAAAAATCACCCAATCCAAAACTATCCCTAAAATGCACTACATAGATGTTTGGGTTTTCTTGGATTGGATGATAGTTTATTTCTTGACAAACAATGTGGTTTCTGAATTGCCTGGCAAGACTGTTCAACAAGAGTTGCCTTAGCTAAAGGCAGATCCACCATTGGCTGTATGCTATTAGCATTGAACCTTTGCCTCCAGAGGGTATAGGAAGTTTTCCATATTAGGAATAATCCCTAAATAGTAGAACTATCAAAGAGGAAGTTCATAGGTAAGAACCAGCTTCTGCTTGTTCCCCTTTTGAGGCCGAGAACCAAGAAATGGATAATATGAAGTGAATAGCATGAAACTCTGAATAATGCCCAACACATGTGCCATCACAAAAAAGTTGGGGTTACTTCTGTGCATATTGCCACTGTACACAAAGAAAAAGAACTGAGGAGAAGGGAGACAAAGTAATTAGGTAAATTATTAGGATGGCAATCAAATGCACTTAGGCAGAGAGAAAGCACCCTGGATAAAGAAAATCCAGTGATCCCAAACTAGTACTTCTCATCACTGCTGTAATTAAAAACACACACACACACACACACACACACACACACAAGGAAGCTGATTTTACAAAAATATATTATAATAAATAGATATGATCACTGTTAACAAACATTTGCTTTGTAACACAAAAATCTCTGTATAAAGGTAAAAGGATATTCATACTTCATTTTTCACTTATAAACATTTTAAAGGATTGATTGTTATTTGTCTTGATAATCCAAAATATTGTATTAAAGTGCAGGTAATAAAGTTCTTTATAAAGATAATTACATAAATCATAAATCCCAAAATTTCACCTGTCTTCACAACAAATGTTGACAGAGTTCAAGTAAAGATATACTTTAGTTTTGAATTATTTCAGTGTTTTTAATTGCATGATGCCAGCCTCAAAGTCACAGTATTGATGAAAGATGGAAAACTTGATATATCAAACTGGTGAATGAGAATTTGTCAAGAGATTTTCCACCCCCCACCAAAAAAAGCTCAAGAAAGGTCTTTTTTGGATTTTTTTGAGTGCAACATGATTACTTATAATCTAAAATTTGATTTCCTCCCCACATTAATTTTACTTGAGTCATATAGTGTTAAAAATATATTAAAAATAATAAAAAACTTGCAAAATATATTTAAACCTTCCTGTACTTTAAGGCACCTCTAGCTGTAAGTGTTTTTGGCAAAGGATGGAAAGTATCTAGTGCTCTATAGTGTAATTTTTATTTGGCATCCCCAGAGGGTAGATCATACTCTTCAACGAGCCCTTTTCTATCAGAATTAGAGTCAGCACTTACTACCGACTGAGCTCGTTCATTAGAGGCACCAAGCTCTCGCAACTGTTTTCTCTGTGTGGTTTCTAGTTCTTCCAGGCGCTTGCGAAGCAGAGAAAGCTCTCTTTGATGCTGTTCCTCCTTGAAATGAAGAAGCAAATCAAACCAGGAAAGGATATATTATATTTAGCAAAGTTTATAGATATATCCTGTAATAACACTTTCATTTTGAAACATCATCATCATCATTTATTTCTTACCCGCCTCTCCGTTTGGATCGAGGCGGGGAACAACAATATAATAAAATACATAAAACTGATTAAAACATGGCACACATTATTAAAACTGCATTAAAACATCCTAAAACATCCTATTATTACAGAACTGCAAAGGGAAACCACCGTGCTCGTGACTTTCTGGCTTTGAATAACATACTCTGCTATAGAAGCAAGAATCACACACTTGAAGGAGATAGTCTTGGGTGCAATAGCCAACTTAATCAGCACTGAAGACCACCTTGAAACTATATTGTCAGCTGCAGTTTATTTGCATATGGTACTGGTCCACTAGGAGATTTCCTGCAAGATCAAGAGGTTCTTGTATAGCTTAACTGCAAAAGGTCAGATAAGACCTCATTAAATGAACAGAAATCATAAGAGGTTAAGATCATCCTAAGGCTAGGATCAGAAAAACAGTGCAACTAATTTCCTGCACAAGCAGGGCAGGGGCTTGGGGTTCTGTTTCCTGAACAGCAGCTGTCTGTGTCACATGGCAAACCACTTTTGAAACAGACTTTCAGGAGATGACTGATATGGCACAGGGCTCTGCTGCTTAAAAAAAATGAGGTCAAAACTCTCACTACCTATGCCCATGGTAGAACTTTGCATTCTAGGTCTATGGATGAAATCTATTCCCTGACACAACCTACTTTGGAAATTGTTTTATATGATTTTCATTTCCCAAACTTTCATAAACATATTGATTTCATTTTTTATGGTTCCCAACAACTGACTATTACAAGCTTATTTTATTCCTATTACCACATTCAACCATTTCTTTGTGGATTTCTGTGTGTCATGTCACCTACCTGGAGAGGAAAGGATGGCTCTGGTCCAGGAATCAAAGCTGAAGACAGTAAGCTGACTGGATTCAGTGTTGGGATATTGGGAAACAGAATTAACCTGCGGAATTCATTATGTCTACGCTGCAAATCCTTTAGTCTTTTCTGAAGGCGAATATGTTCTTCAAAGGGAACATTCTGCCTGAAATAACCAATAAAAGATAATTCATTGGGAATTGTAGCACAAGATTTTAAAACGCAATGTTTTCTACAAATATACAAAAAACACCACCTCAAATGAGGTAGCAAATAATTTATTTAGTGTGCAGTGCTAACCAAGACCAAGAAGCAGCTATTTATACCTATTTAACACTTGATTTTCTGTTTCTAGTTCTTCTCTCTTGGCTTCTAAGAGCTCTATCTTCTTCAGCAATTTCTTTTGCTTATTATCATTAAGTGTCTTTCTCTGTAAACAATACAACACATATATTTAGAGAAACACTGACTGACTACCAACTTTGCATGCAGCATTTCAGTTTCTGCCCCATTTGCTCTAGTTGGGCTCTAAAATTATCAAAGCATACAAACTCTCCAGGGGGGAGAAATTGAAAGTATACTGAACAAATCAACACTCTTACAATAGGAAAAAACAGAGTATAAAGTATGACACATTAACAACATTTGCCTTTTGGAGAGAGGCAACATATATCTTTGGAGTTGGAGAAAATTATTCTTACTTATCAAATAAAAATTTTGCAACAGAAAAAATGACAAAGTTTAGTAGGAATAAAGCAAGCTTTGAGCACAATTTAAAAGGTGTGCTTGGAACAGAGGATGAGAAGGAACAAAACTATCAATGACCCCTACAAGGGCATCAAGTAGCTGCAGAATGATTCCCACTTCTTCCTGTTCTCTGCTTTTCAAATTCCCTGTTAATTACTTTGGTGTGCAAGAGAGAAGGAAAGAGAGGTGGATGGTAGTCTGAAATACTTCAGAAATAACTTTGTTACGAAAATCTTTGTAAAAAAAACCATTGTTTTTACTGAAGAAAAAAATAGCTATATATAAAACATCTAATTGCTTTTGGTATGTAGAAGGTTAATAATAACTATCCACAAACAGTAAATAGGTTTTAAAGTAACAATTAGGCCTGTGTTATTTCTTGATTCTATCATGATCTCTCTTAGCTATTTAAAACTCTGAGATTTGGGTAATAGATGTTAAAATTTTGTTTTATAGATTAAGGCATTATGTTGGGTACAATTACAACCAAGATGTAGAAACGTAATTAATCTATCCCAGAATGAAAATGTTCCCTGAGAAATAAGTTGTGAGTGACGTGCCTTTTTCTGAGTAACTGCTGCTCGATGCAATTTTTCCTTTATTTGGTTATTCTTCTCTTCTGTCTCTGTGATGCGCTGAATAAGTTTATGTTTTTCTTCTAGCCATTCTATGCGCTTGTCTTCCAAATTCCTAGGGGGAAAAGAAGTAATGGAGGCCTTGCAGATCAAGTCCACTTCTCAGCAAGACTGTACATGGTTAATCACCACAGATATTATTGGCAACGTTATTTCTCATTCTAAGGTGAAGAGTAGGGATGAATAAAGCCCTGACAGACCTATAGAGCTTGTGTCGTAATAGTTCCCTCAATAAAAGTGTTGAACTGTGAAGTGCGGAATTTGAAGTACTAAATCAGCAAGTCCAAAACTGTGTTGGGGCATCCATCTGTGAGTGCCATGAAAAATGAATTCATTTAAATAAAAAAGTCTCTTGTCAGCCCAAAGTACCCTGCCTTATACCAGGTCAGATTGTCTATTTAGCTCAGTGGTAGCAACCCTCCAACACTCTCAGGCATACCGCTACTTGACCCTTCTATAAATGGGAGTTTTTGCGTCCAAAGTATGGGCTCTACCACTGATCTATGAATATGACATTTCCGAAGGCCGCCTGATGCATCACAGTATGATTAATTGCACTGTCCTTGTCTCCTTCCACCTACACTTACAGTAGGTAAATCTGCTGTTTTTCTCCACTAAGGCATGCCTAGATTCATCTCCTGCCGTTAGAAAAGCTTCCTTGTGTACTTGAATGAGTCACTGAACTGAGCTTGCCCTCTTCCTTATCAAGAGGCACACACAGAGCAGCAGCTCCTGCAGTCACATGGGATAGGCTCTTCTGCAGATGTGTACTTCTTGCTCTTCCACACTGAAATGTGACACCAAAATTAACTCAGAAGTTGAAAACAATGGGCTAAATAAACCAAGAGCAGTTTTTAAAAGTTTGGCATTTACCGTGACATAAAAGTAAATGCTGTAAGTAAAGATTATAGGTCCAAAACGTGGATTAAAACCACAAACCTGAGGTAAAGAAGGCAGGGGAAAGACATTACAATTGAATTAGTAATGAAGTACCATGCATTGTTTCTCCCTAAGATTCTATAGCAACTGGGATCAGCCTCAGGGGTCAGCATCCTCAGGCAGATTCCAATGCCCCAAGTGTTCCTCATCACCACCACCACTTGCACACTCACTGACCTGGGTGGAAGAACTGCTGCCACTACAGACAGTAGCAGCGCTATCTCAGGGTGGCCCAAAACCTGGAGCCAACCCTGGCAGCAAACAAACACCATCAGATACTGAATCTGTATTCTCGGATGAAAGGAACATTAAAAAAGCGTTCTTCTTTCCCAAAAAATGAATTTCACTCTCCCAATATTACATTCTGTGACACTTCTATAAATGTACCACATTTATCTTTGTGGAATACTTTTATCTTGACTCTGTGGAAAAAGAGGCACTAAGATCAAACTAAGACGTTCTAAGGGGTCAGATGCATAAAAAAAATCACTCTACAATATGAAAGAATTTTCAGCTGAAACTTTGTCCATGTGAACTGCCCACACCTAAAATATATTGTGCGCAGAAGTTGGATGTGCATATGCTGCTATATATTATATAATCTTTCAAAGGACTATGAAAGGATATTTTTTAAGTTAATTTTTTAAAAGTTAACTTCCAGAAATAACAATGTATCAAAGATTCTTAAGTGCTCGTTATAAATACTTAATCAAGCTATCATCCTGAAATTGATGACTAAAGACAGAGCTGTGCATTCAAATACATCACTTAGTGATTCACAGCTGAATATGTGATAAGGCGCCACGAAGAAGTATTTTGTTGGAAGAAGTATGTATGGGACAGCTACAACAGCAATGCTCAATAGTGAGAACAAGAAAGAAAAGCAGCTTGTCCACTTTCCTCCTCAACCTTATCTCTTCTTAATATTCAGCACAGTCTGAACAATACATGTTTACTCAGAAGTAAGTCCCAGTGGATCCAATGGGGTGTACTCTCATGTAGACTTGGTATCAGTACTTTCAAATTAGAAGTGAAACCCAAACACAATCAATACATACTTTAAACCTATCATAACAGAGAATGTTCATATTACAGGCAGATGAACTCAAGATCAACATCTAGGATTATTTATTCTCCACATAGCTTGACTTTGGCTTTCTTATGGCAAGAGATGCAACAGCAGCACCAGATTAAGGAAGAAATCGTACTTCTCTGAATCTAATTGAGCCCTCTCCGCTTGACTTCGTGCATTCCGACATTCATGTTTTAATCTTTCCAGCATTTCCTTGAGTTTCTGATTGGAGTCCAGCAAGTCATTTTCTGACTGTGAAAGTGAAGCCACTTGGAGCTGCAAATCATGGATGTGCTGCAGAAGAAATATATTTTATAAAAGTGTTCACCGAAAAATCATTTGTCCAGGCTCTAAAGGTTGAGACAATCACACCCACACAGATGTAGAACAGCTAAACAGACATTAATTACCAACAGAAGCTACACATAGGTAACAGGGACTAGGGCCATGATGCTGGCCCTGGCCTTGCACACACAACAGATCCCCTCCCTCAACATCCGCATATTCAGTGCAAGCATCTGTGAAGAGTGGTGTGAAGAGAATGGAAAAAGAGCATTTCCCCCCTTTCCTAACTTTAGAACTTGGGTCACCCAAAGGAATTGACCGGGAGTAGGGTCAGGGCAGAGAAAAGAAAGTACTTCTCCAAACAAAATATAAAGATGTTGCCACAAGATGAAGAAAAAGTATTTCATGAGCCTTATTTGTGCATTCCCTCTTACGTGTTTTGCATCAGGGTGTGGGGGAAGAGAAGGACATGCTTATTGGTCCTGTCCCTTTGTCATGTTCCCAATGGCCTTGCCCCACAGCCCTCCACACATTGGGGCTAAACTTTTACAGTGGGGAGGCTGGTGTACTTGTGTAGGCTTTCTGCACAGATTAGAATCCTGATTGTGAGGACAGCAACCAACTAGTTCAGCCCCAATTCATGGAGGATTGCAGGGTGGAGCTGTCGAGAACGTGAAGGATGGGGCAGGGCCAATGAACATTTCCACCCTCTCTTCCCTCATGCAATGGGGAACACCCAATCGGGAGGCTAAGGCAAATAGGGCTATCAACAGCTATTTGCCCTGATAGCTGAACAGGTTACTGTGTTCAGAGGCAGCATCCCTCTCAATATAAGATGGTACCAGGAAACAGGGAAGCAAAACTGTCTTCACACCGTGCTTGTAAATGTCCCAGAAGCATTTTGACCAGTGATGAGCACAGCATGACATTTCTTTGGTTCTTGAAATGGACAGATATCATTTGAAACTATTAAGTCCAAAATGTGAAACACACTAGAAAATAAAATCCTTAACATCTATTGGTTTCAATAGGAACTGCTAGAAATTAAAGCAGTATGGTCTAGTAATCTATTTTAGGAAGCTGAAAGAGCTTGACACCAGATTCTTACCTGCTTTAGATTTGCATTCTCACTTTTCTCTCTTTCTAGCTCCTCAGAATTAGTAACATGCTGTTGAAGCTTTAGCCTACAAATCAATACAATTTGAAATTTTAAAATGTTTCTCTAAAAACAAAATAAATGTCTACACTAGATTGATATTTTCAAACTAAACAAAATCTGGTAAAAGGTGAAACATGGAACTGAACAACAAAAACAAATTTCTGACACAGAGGAAGGAATCTCTGCTAGGAGAGGATAAAGAAGGGACCACCTGCCCAGGTAAACTGTGAGTATGCTGTGCCATTCGGCTGCCTGTCTGGCTGCTCCAGAAAGACATTTGGGACCAAATAGCACTGCCTTGTTGCAAAATCAGGCCCCTGACTTGGCACTTTCGCCCAAGGATTTTCTGCCACCTGACATCAGCTTCCTGGAGCTGAGGCATAAACGGCCTGCCACCAAAAAGGTGATACTGAAGAGCAAGAGAGAGCAACATGCACCCCTCCCCCGACCCCACAATTTTTTTTAAAAAGTATTATTTTACCCCCAAAAAACCCTTTCAACATGTATTCAACCTGCACTAGATGGGTTACATTCCTTTTGAAGACTCAAGTTCGCTGTTGTTGTTGTTATTGTTGTTATTATTATCATCATCAATATTTATATACTGCTCAATTATCTAACACAGATTCCAGAGCAGTGAACATAGTTATAAGCAGTAAATGAAAGATTAAAAAAGCAAATTAAAATTGTTCAATTTAAAAACAAAGGAACCAGAAAAACAGTGGCTAGTCAGTTAATGAAGGCTTCTTGAAACAGTTGTTTTGAGGAAGCGCCAGAAGCAGCCTAGTGTTGATGCCTGCCTGACTTCCAGGTGGCAGAGAGTTCCACAGAGAAGGAGCCACAACACTACAGGTTCTTCTCCTGGTGGATTGCAATTGGGCCATAGATCCATGTGGAACCACCAGGAGAATGCCCTCCGACAACTTCAGTGATCGGGCAGGTTGGTAAGGGAGAAGGCGCTCTCTTAGGTATCCTGCTCCCAAGTTGTTCTATGCAGATTTGTGAAGAGGGCTAAAAAGTTTTTAAAAATTATATTTCTAAATAGAATTAAAATCACTACATGTTACCTAAGGTTCTGGATTTCCCTTCTGCTGGACTCTTCTGTCAATTGCATAGCAGATAACTTCTCTTCATACTGATCCTTTTCCGATTGTCTCCGAGCATCTTGCTCCACTTTGATTTTCTCTAGTTCAGCTAATTTGGTCTCGAGTTCTAACCTGAAATAATATGTAATATTTACAGCTGTGAAAAGCAGTGGGGTTTTATTGGTCAAATATCTTATTTATATTATTTAAATCATTACCAGGCTAGCTAGCCACCCCACTCAATAAAGGCCACAGTAGCCACAGCACAGCATATACATACTACTTCTGTGATGTGAGCACTTCTCCTACCTCAGTGTTCTGTGATTAGAACAAAAACTGTGCAAGATGCCTTCCACAGAGGACATAGCCAGGAACAATTAATTAATAAAGAAGCTTCTTCAGATAGGGAAGGATAGATTGCATGATATGGAAGCAATAAAGGAGATACCTTTTTAAAAGTACCTCATACAACGAAAAGTGCTGTAGAAATTATCAGCAGCAATTTTAAAGCTGGAATGGAATTTACAATGTATATCATTACAGGAATGGTTTTTAACCCTTTTTAAGAGCAGGACAAGAAAGCAACAAACATACTTACTTTTCCTCCTGTAATGCTGCAAGTTTCTGGAAGCCTTCCTCTCTTGCAGCTTGTACTTTGCGTACTAATTCACGATCCTTTTCTATTGAAAGGATTTTGTGCCTTTCAAGTGTTGTCTTAAGTATTTCATTATCTGAGCATAACCCTGTTTTTATACATTTATAAAGTTAGCATTTCTAATTGTATTATTTAAAAGCAATGAAACTCATTAGGAAGAATCTGTCAATCATTCACTGAGCCCACCCTTTATTGCCTCACAACTAGCTGCCATCCTTTAGCCACTTACTCAAGTGTAGTTTTGGAGGAGTCTTATAAAGACCGGTAGGATTTCAATTTAATAAATCTAGAAATCAGTCCAGGCAATAGTAAGAACCTTTAGAATAGCAATCATACACAGGTTTATTCAGAAGTAAGCTCCACTGTTTTCACTGGTGCTTACTCCCATATAAGTACGCACCACTTATACTGGCATTAGTGGCAATATGCCAGTATAAATTATCATAGATGGATGCTTACAAAATTGCAATTCTCATTTCTTGGAGGTTTTCCCACATATCACTTTTATGAGAACTGCAATGTGGGAAATATATATTAAAATGCTATAACCCAAGAAAAAGATCACACTCAAAATGTAAAAGAAATATTCACAAGTCAGACAGAAGTCACCCATTCACCCATCCCTGAATTCAGGAATTACTGCTGACTATATCTATGATTCTTCTTATGTTTGTTCATGTAAGCAAATAGCTGGGAAGACTGGGGTTGTTTGGCCAAAATGCATGGCAATTTATTGAACATGAACCATTAAAATGAAACATTTTCCAGTGAAATAAAGGAAACAATCCTTTTCCCTGCCATATGTAATTGTTGCACAGCAACACTTTATTATTAGATTGTAGTCACTGTTATCCCAAATTACAATTCTGTATTTATAGCTGGAAGCTATAACAAATTGCTTAAGTAATCAAGTTTTACCATCCATTTCACTTTGAATCTTGTTTCTTTCTCTTTCTCTTTCACTCTTTGCTCTTGCAGTTTCCAACTTGATGTTTGTTATTTCTAAACTGTGTGAATGTTTAAGTTCTTGAACCTATAGAAAACAACATGGTATCAATTTTTAGTTTCCTTCAGAACAGTTTTTAGATATTTTCTTCTTACAGGGGGATAAGATGAGTTATCAGTTTCCACATATTTTGCTACTTTAGTGCTGTTGCCTCCAAGACTGATGTTGTTGTCATCTCTTTTATTTTTGTAATTTGTATGTTTTTTTAATGCAAGCTTCTCTGAATTTACTTTGTGGAGAAAATAGTAAGTTGCTAAAAAATAATAATAACTACCATGAAATGAACCCACCTTAATACTGATTGAGAGAGAAGTTAAGAGGACAGAACAGAGGCACCAGCAAAATCTCCCCTTACGAAACAAGATCAGGCTCAATCTGGACAGGTAAGGTGACATCCTACTGTGAGCAGAAAGAAATTTCAGTGTATTGAATCCAACGTTGTGCAAGTGGTAATCCCCTGGCACATTAGGACTTCTGCTCATGCATCAGGATCTCTCTGTCCAAATAGTGTTGGATAATACTGACTATTCAGATCCACTCCAATCAGGTTTCAGATTTGGGTTTGGGATGGAAACAGCCTTGGCCACTCTGGTTGATGACTGAAATGGGTGGCAACCCTGTTGATTCTTCTGGTTCTCTAAGATAAAGTTTTGATATCATTGACCATGATATTGTCCTGGATTGTTTATCTGGATTGGGCTGGGAGGCACGGTTTTAAAGTGGGTGCAATCTTTTCTGGAGCAGTGGTCTTAGAAGGTGGTGCTGGGGCACTTTTGTTCCATCCCATGGCCTTTGGGATGCCGCAAAGTTCTATCCTGTCCCACATGCTTTTTATTTTATTTATTTTATTTATTTACTACATTTATATACCGCCCCATAGCCAAAGCTGTCTGGGCGGTTTATGGTTTTAAACATCTACACAAAACTGCTGGGGGAAGTCATCAGGAGGTTTGGGTTGAAGTGCTATCAGGATGCAGATAATGCTCAGTTCTTCCTCTCATTTCCATCTACACATCCCAGGCAGGCTGTCAAACTCATTAATCAGTGCCTGGGTGCTGTTTTGGGGTGGATAATGGTAAACAAGCTGAAACAATCCAGACAACAAGGAGGTACTGTGGGTTTGGAAACCAACTACTCTGGATGGAGTACAAATGGTCTTAGATGGGTTGTCCCCCACCCCATAAAATACCAAGTGCAGTCTGGGAGTCTTCCTGGACTCTACGCTGGGGAACTGGGGGGGGGGGGGGAAGCGTCCGGAAGAAAATAGCTGGTACTCCAGCTGCGGCCCTATCTGGAGAAGGGATGGACCTTGTTTTGGTTATCCATGCACTAATGATGTTCAAGCAGGATTACTGTAATGCACTGTACATGAGGCTGCTTTGAAGACAATCCAGAAACTTCAGCTGGTGTAGAATGCAACCGCCCAAGTGTTGGTGGGGGCAAGACAATTTGATCATATAATGCCTACACTGTGCCAGCTGATTGCTTACTGGCATGTTTTGAGTCCAATTTAAAGTGCTGGCTTTGACCTTTCAAGCCTTAAGTGATTTAGGAGCAAATTACTTGAAGGACTGTATTCACCCAAATGAATCTCTGTTGAATAATTGAGCGGTATATAAATATTGTAAATAAATAAAATAACCTGCCCAGACTTTAAGATCAGCATGAGAAGTCCTTCTTATTTGCCCACCGGTGAGAACTGCTAGGCAGGTAACCACATGAAATATTTTTAAATAAGATCCGCATGAGAAGTCCTTCTTATTTGCCCACCGGTGAGAACTGCTAGGCAGGCAACCACATGAAATATTTTTAAATAAGATCAGCATGAGAAGTCCTTCTTATCTGCCCACCGGTGAGAACTGCTAGGCAGGCAACTACATGAAATATTTTTAAATAAAATATATATATTTAAAAAGCTTAAAGACTCTGTCAGTATAAGGGAGACTCTTGCCTGGCCCTGGGTGGTCTCAGCTCATCCCACATGTGTAAGTTCTAGATCCAATCTGCTCTGAAGTGATTTCTCGTTTACAAGCCCTGAGGAGCAGTAGTGAAGGAACAAAAGCAAGAACTATTCCTGTAGGCCAAGTGGGAACTGGGATGTGCCTCCATGAACGTCTTCTACATTCATACACAGAAGAAAGGCAATATAATATGAAAATTACATTCACTGAAGGCTATATGAAGGCTAGATTTAGCATTCAAATCAGTGACACCTGCCCCCCAAATGTTCTTTGAGAATTCTTGGGTAAATTTTAAACTAATGCTAATGAATTACAGCACTACAATTTGCCATTGTGTACTTTTATAGAGGTTATAAATCAGAACCATCACTAACCAATAACTGACGCAGATGTGGCCTTGACACATTCTATGCTTGATGGGGTGACTCCTCACATGTAGAACTTTTTAGCTGAACCAGGGCTTGCTGGCTTGCATTCATACACAGAAGATGGGCAATCTCATATGAAAACTCCATTAACTGAATGCTATATGAAGTGAGCCTCATTAGATTTAGCATTCAAATCAGTGACAGGTTAATTCTGTCAGTCTCATTTCTAATATGTATATTATGTAACCAGTACTCCCACTCACATTTACTTTCAATTATGAGCATTCCTGAGACATATGCCCAGCCCATTCCAGTAAATCAAGCTGTGCTGCTGATTCTATACTACTAAACTCAGTAATCATAAAGCTGATAATCTGTATCTTTTACAATGTTCTATGAGCACTTTTAAATAGTCAACCAGATGCAACCACTTTGTTATTTTCACAACGTTTACACCTTTTCAAGGCAATCTGTCACCTCAGTAACATAAGTCTTCATGCTAGAAAAGTGCTAGTCTTAACTACCTCATTAAATCATCAGCCCAGTATTATGACTGCTGCTGCCACCATCCATCTTTTATGTCACCCCACTAGCTTTGCACATAGCTATCTTTGGAACAAAAATAGCAACATGCTTCCTTACAAATCTAATACAATTTAAAATTAAATGCATCTATATGTACCCATCTGTCTTGCCTCATTAAAAAAAAACCCTCTAGGTTTTCAACTGAAAATCAAAACACTAAAGACAATTATTGCTTGAACTGAAACATTCTATAGTTTAAGCTGTTCTAGTACAGTAATTACAGGGTTGGTAAGAATTAAGTAGCTAAAGAAAAGCTCTTGTAAACCCTTTACAATGTCAAATGTAATCACAACCTGTTAATACGCAGAAACTTCAAAAGGCTAAGAATCATATTTTTTTATGATGTAACTTCAGTACCATTTTGGATGGCTGGATTTTAAAAAAAAAGCTGTATTTGGTATAATTTTAATAAATCATTTATGCATTGCAAGGATTGAGCATAGCCCTTCATATTCCACTAATTATCATCAATGAAACCACTTTAAAAGTGCCAACCTACGCATGTTTAGACAGAAAAAAGTCCTACAACACCCAGCATGCTTCAATCAACCATGCCAGCTGGGGCATGCTGGGAGTTGTAGGACTTTTTTTCTGTCTAAACATGGATAGGGTTGCGCCCTAAATCATTTTTAATTACTGTCAACAAATCTGAAATTGCTTGATAGGGAATATCTTTGGAATCATTTTCAGTGGTCAAATAATATTAGCATATATACACAAAAACCAAGGCAGTTCCCCCTAGAGGAGCACTTGATGTGACTTGGCTTTTCTCTAGTATGCAACTGACTCACTACTTCAGTACTGTATCTGAAGACATTGGATGCATCAAGAACTTTCTACTTTTCACATATTTTCCTCCCTCCCAGGGCCCTTCCTCAACAACAGCCCCACACAATCCTGTTCATCCCTTTTCTCCCTTAGGTCAGCTTTCTGTTAGGCCAAGGATAAAAGGCAAACTATCCATTTTTGTTTTGTTTAAGAAAAAGCCAAGCTGGGGATGGAAGTTTTTCCTCACTTTAAAATGGTTCAATATGACGTGTTCGCTAATTTTTTAAAATCTATTTTCTGTTTTATGCATTTTTAACACTTAAAATACTTTTTTTCTTTTAAAAAATAATTCTCACAATGATAACCATTCCACATGAATGTTACCTTTCCACTCCACATGGGAGACAATTGTCATAAGTATATTATCAAAAATATGTCATTAACTAACTTCCATACTGCTATTTTAAATCCAGTATTCAATCAGATATCTATTGTATCATTTAAAAAACTGATCGTTCATATTTCTTTATGAAATAGGTCTACAGGTAGGCTCCTATAGTCATTTGTCACGTAGCATTCTTTAGCATACGAATTTTGGCTTCTTGCACTTCAAACACTCATCTAGAGCAGCAATGTTATTGTTACAGAGTGAACACTGTTACAGAAATGAGATCAGTTTATCATTTGTACAATCACCAACAGACCTTTCGTGGTTATCCAGTTTTTGCTCTGTGTGGGATCTTTCTCAGCTACATATTAGTAAAATCGTATCGCAGACCTAAAGATTTTAGGCTAAGTCCTAATTCACTCCAAAATAGATGGGGCTTACTTTCAAATATGTTTAGAATGATGGTATAGAGCAGTCTTGAAAGGTCACGGACAGAGAAAAGGGGGCAGGACTAGGGGAGGGGGGAGGAGGAACATGGATCCATGAGCCTCTCCATTTCTGCCCACTGAGAAATAAGTCAGAAGGACTCAGAGGCCTTCCACTAAATATGCTATAACAGCAGGAATGGAAGGTGAAAATGTTTCCATTGTTCCTCCTACCTGCCTGCTACGATTTAGGATAGAAGGAAGTCTCCGAACTCAGAGAGTAGAGTATCTATAGAGTATCTATAGAGTAGCAGTCCTATAGGACTGTGCATCATCATCATCATCATCATCATTTTATTATGCGGCCCGAGACCCACTAGGAACAATAGCAGTCATTGTTAAAACCATAAAAACACAATCATTAATACATTAGTCAACAGGCTAAAAAGGTCGTTAAAAGATACACATATTTTAAATATATAAGAATAGTTAAAACACCTGATACAAGAAATTAAAAACAACAACATAGAATAGAAGTTACAATTAGGGTGAGGAAATCGTTTTACGAAACCTTTGTACAGAGAATAGGAACTTAGCCACTGACTCTGTTGTTAACTTGTTTGTACCTGCCAGAAAATATTCCAAATACTGTTTGGATGTCCTTCCAAGAAATCTATTTTGCTCCTCCCTGTGGAGGCTACATTAAAAAAAAAACATGCCCTAATGATTCAACTTTTTCATCACCACAGGGGCACAAGTGATCCTCATACGGGATGCCCTTCCAGTATTGCAGAAGGAAGGCAGTTAAATCTAGCCCTAGAAAAAACCTGACGGTAGACCAGATATCTGGCATATCTAGGAAATTCAAATATTAGACCAGATTGTATTGGAGAGCAGGATCTACGTGCATTTGTCATAGCATATTGAAAATCAATGTCCTTAATCCATTGTTCTACAATAGATTTTGCCACAGGATAATCTCGTGTATGGAGAAAATCCATAGATAGACCTAATAAACACAGTTTGTCAGTAAAACCTTTGAACCATGAACTGATAAAAACATCCCTTCACAAAAGATAAAGATAGCGTTGCATGGATCGGTATATACAACCTTTAGCCAATATCGAAAGGCAAGGGACCAAGCCCTGCCTTCTATAGATGCAAAGCCAGCCTCCAGGTGTAGTCCAGCAGATGGCACACACCTTGGCATTCCAAAAAGTGAGTGCAATAAGTTTGAAAGAACACTCTCAACCATTGAATTAAATCTCTGGATCCATATTGGAATAGCGTACAACAACTTGGCCAGAATTTTAGCTTTAAATACTTGCAAGGCGGCAGGAATAAATTGTCCCCCTTTAGTATAAAATAATCAAAGTACTGCCTTACTAATATTCTGGGCAGCCTGGACTGCAAACTGCCTGTGGGTAGCCCAGGAGAGTGTAGAAGAAAACACAATACCCAGATATCTGATCTTCTTGACTTGCTCTATGTACTGTCCTTCTATTAACCAACTATTTACTGCTCTTTGCCTAGAAAATACCATGATTTTGGTTTTACTGAAATTGACTGACAGTAGATGGTCCTTACAGTAAGTCATAAAAACTCAAAGTAAGCGTTTAAGGACTATTTTGGACATTGACAGAACAGCGTCATCTGCATACAACAATAAAGGGACCTTGGTCCCTGCCAGTTTTGGTGTATGAAAGTTGGACTGTGCTCTAATTCTATTTGCTGCTCAATTTGTTGCTAGTTTACCTTTTCTTTATCCAAGAATTGGTGGGACCTGCATTCCTTAAAATAATAAATACGAGGCAGAATGCCACGGGCCGCTTATGTCCCGGCTGATTCTTATGTACCACCAATTCTGTTGCTCAAATGGAAACCAATTTAGGAACAAATCAATAAATATTTCAAAGTCACTTCCTGGGCAGATGGGATGTGGGATTTGTCCTGGTCTGGGTATTAAATCTATCTGACAATTATGTTTAAAAATTATTCCATCAGAACATGAAACAATATAAAATTGTTATATCCTTGGGTTAAAATTGTTACATCCTTGGGTCAATCCACAGAGCTGCACTGCCTGTGAGATAGGAGGGCTGAATCACATCTCTTTCCTTACCAATGCCCAGCCCCCAGTCTACTTTGGAGAGGCTTAAAACACCGGGGGGGGGAAGGTATTTGTTGGAGCTCCAGCCCAGCCCCCAGTCCATCTTGAAGAGGCTTGAAAGACCAGCGGGGGATGAAGAAGAGGCATTTGTTGGAGCTCACCGCACCTCCTTCCAGCCCAGCCCCCAGTCCATCTTGAAGAGGCTTGAAAGACCAGCGGGGGAGGAAGAAGAGGAGTTTGTTGGAGCTCACCGCATCTCCTTCCAGCCTAGTCCAGCCCACCCGTCTGAGACGCTCAGGGTGGCCGGGAGCGCAGCTGAGCTGTGATGTGTAAGGGAGCGGCAATATGTGTTGTGCAGGGGAAGGGGAGATATGGCGATAGCAGGGCAAAGTGCCATTACAGGGGAAGGAGAGATAGATATTTAACATCTATTAAATATGGGTCGCCCTAGAGAACAAATCAGGCCACCCGCAGAACCTCTCCTTGCTACTATGCAATGCCAGGTCGGTTAAAAACAAAACATCATCTATGACCTCCTTATAGATGAGGAGGCCGACCTGGCATGCTTCACCGAGACCTGGCTGGGAGATAACAGTGGCCCAACATGGGCCGAAGCCCTCCCAGCTGGGTACTGTGTTAGTGAGCAGGTAAGGGAAAGTGGGCAGGGGGTGGAATAGCTGTGGTCTACAAAGACAGTCTTAACCTGACCAGACTTCCTGTCCGGAAATTGAATCACATCGAGCGTGTGTACCTGAGTCTGAAGGCCAGGGATAGACTAGGGATTCTGTTAGTGTACCAGCCACCCTGCTACCTATCAGACTCCCTGGCTGAGCTCACGGAACTGGTCTCGGATCTGGTGTTGGATTCGCCCAGGCTTTTGGTCCTGGGCAACTTCAACATCACATTCGAGGCTGGCTTGTCAGGTGCAGCTCGAGAGTTCATGGCATCCATGACAAACATGGGCCTATCCCAATTGGTCTCTGGACCTACACATTCAGCAGGTCACACCCTCAATGCTGTTTTCAGCTCCGAACAGACAGATCTATGGGCAGAGGTAACAAATACCTCTGCACTGTCATGGACAGACCATTTTCTGGTCAGGGTTACTATCACGGCTACCACCCGCCCCTGCAGGGGTGGTGGACCTATTAAGATGGTCCACCCTCAAAGGCTGATGGATCCTTCTGGATTCCAGAAGGCCTTGGAGGGTTCTATGGCTCGTATTGTCGATGATCCTGTAGAAACCCTGGTCAATAGATGGAATCAAGACCTAACTAGGGCTATCGACATGATCGCCCCCAAACGTCCTCTCCAACCCGCTTCTAACCAGGCGCCCTGGTATACAGAGGATCTCAGGGAATTGAAGCAGAAAGGACGATGAATGGAGTGCCGATGGCGGAAAACTCGACTTATATCTGATCAGACACAACATAGAGAACATCTTTGTTCCTATGGGGTGGCAATACGTGCAGCGAAGAAAGCTTTCTTCTCTGTATGAATTGCGTCTGCGAATTCACGTCCAGCAGAAGTGTTCAGGGTGGTGAGGGGTCTAACCCGGGCACCTTCCCCCCTGAACCCAATCTTAGAGCCTTCAGTAGTTCGCTGTGATGCCTTTAACGATCATTTCACAGATAAAATCTCTCAGATAAGAGCCGACTTAGATGCAGTCATTATAGCAGAGGCTGACAATGGACTGTCCAGCAACTCCGCGAGTAGAATTACACTGGATCAGTTTCAGTTGGCGAGTACCGAGGACGTGGAAAAGCTGCTTGGACGAGTGAGGAGGATGACTTGCCCTCTGGATCCCTGCCCTTCTTGGCTGGTCGCCCAGGGCAGAGATGTAATTAGATTACAATTACAACATATTATTAATACAACTCTCAGGGAGGGGAGTTTTCCATCTTGTTTAAAAGAAGCGGTAATACAGCTGCTTCTAAAAAAGCCCTCCCTGGATCCCCTGGACCTTAATAATTACAAACCAGTATCGAGTCTTCCATTTCTGGGCAAGGTGATTGAGAGGGCAGTTGCCTTCCAACTCCAAGCAGTTTTGGATTTTCTAGACCCATTTCAAACCGGCTTCAGGGCAGGATATGGAGTTGAGACTGCTATGGTCGCCTTAGTAGATGATCTACGCTTGAGTATTGGCTGGAGGGGGGGTGTCCCTGCTGGTACTTCAGGACTTCTCAGCGGCTTTCGATACCATCGACCATGGTATCCTTCTGGAACACCTGAGAGGATTGGGACTCGGGGGCAATGTGCTTCAGTGGTTCCGGTCCTACCTCTCGGGCAGGTTCCAGATGGTGATGCTTGGGTATAGTTGCTCCTCAAAGAAGGAGCTGCTATGTGGTGTACCACAAGGCACCATCCTATCCCCAATGTTGTTTAACATCTACATGAAACGGCTGGGAGAGATCATCCAGAGGCATGAGGCGGGTGCTATCAGTACGCTGATGATACCCAAATATATTTCTCTATGGCTTTGACAACAGTGTCAGCTAAGGATAGTGTGTCTCCTCTGAATGAATGCTTGGAGGCGGTAATGGGCTGGATGAGGAAAAACAAACTGAAGCTGAGTCCAGGCAAGACGGAGGTGCTTACTGTCAAGGGCCACAACCTGGGGTTGGAGGTGTGTCAACCAGTTCTGGATGGGGTTACATTCCCCCTGAAAGGCTGTGTTCGCAGCTTGGGGGTGCTCCTGGATCCATCACTCCAAATGACAGCTTAGATAGATGCGACGGCCAGGAGTGCCTACTATCAGCTTCGGCTGATACGCCAGCTGCACCCCCTCCTAGAGTTGGAAGACCTAAAGTCAGTAGTGCACTCACTTCGAGGCTCAACTTCTGCAATGCGCTGTACATAGGGCTACCTCTGTGCTTTTAAATTTTGTATATTGGTGTTTTAATTGTTCAATGTTTTTAATTTTGTAAACCGCCCAGAGAGCTTCGGCTATGGGGCGGTATATAAATGGAATAAAATAAATAAATAAATAAATAAAATATGGCAGCCAGATTGGTCACCGGTACACCTAGAGGTGACCATATCACACCAGCTTTAAAAACTCTCCACTGGCTGCCAATTAGTTTCTGGGTGAAGTACAAAGTGTTGGTCATTACCTTTAAAGGCCTACATGGTTTGGGTCCAGGCTACCTGCAGGATCGCCTTCTCCCATACAATCCGCCCCGCACGCTTATGTCCTCTGGGAAGAATTTACTACAGTCAACAAAAACTAGGCTGACAACCGTTACCCAGAGGACCTTTTCTTCTGCCGTTCCCAGATTGTGGAATGACCTGCCGGGAGAGATCCACCAACTCACCAGGCTTCAAGAATTTAAAAGAGCTATAAAGACTGATCTCTTCCGGCAGGCCTACCCAGATGAATTTTAAGTGTTTTTATTGGTGTTTTATTGGTATTTTAATGATGTATTGGTTTTATGTGCTTTTAATCAGTTTTGTGTATTTTGTGTTTGATGTTGTTCCCCGCCTCGATCCAGAGGGAGAGGTGGGTAATAAATAAATAAATAAATTATTATTATTATTAAAATTTGGCAAATTGAAATGCAGAACACAATACGGAATATAAAAATTTCTGTTCAATGTACCATTCCTCAGTATCATCACTCTCACAGGCTGACCCTTTCTAACTCGGTGAACTCTTGCTTTATTTACACTTTTTATTAATTTGTTTTTGGTTAATCACAGTTCTTGTTGAAACAAATGAGACTTAACACATAACTAACTTTTTACATTGATTTCAATGGGAATAACATGCAACTAACTTAGATAAAGGGACCTAGACCCTTATATTTTCAGTCGACTATAGGCTGCATAGATTTCCTGCAAGCATGTCCCTTCTGACAGCTTTAAATGTTCCTCCACAGCTTCAACCAATTGAGGTAGAGGAAGAATATACTTGCTAAGAAATGTGCTATTATCACATTGAGAGGTCACAGCACAGGTGATCTGAGGCACAAGTAGGCCACAATTCTTACAGCCCAGAAACAGTTTACCACCTCAGCTAAGAACTAGGCTTTAGACTAGACAATACTGAGCTACACCGACCAATTTTCTAATCTGGCTCAAGGCAGCTTCTTTTATTCATAATAACAACAACAGCTATTAAATGTGATTTATGGATGTCATTACTGGTTTAGGAAGAACAAAATGCTAAGCATGTTTTCATGCCAACAGGAAAATCCAAGAACAGTAAGAATATGGCTTTTCAAACACTGAACTATTAAAAAAGGGAAGGAAAAAGGGTAAGAACAAAGACAGTTTGTCTCCAAAGATACAGTTAGTGATAATGTTTCCTGTAACATCTCTGAAAATATGGTCTAGACATCATAAAGCTACTTACTTTCGTAGTCAAGGCATTGATCTCTCGCTCAGCTTTGTGCAGCTTGCCCATTAAGAGTGTATTTTGCTCATTGCTCGCCTGAAGTTCTCTTTCAATGCGCTCAAGCTGCAGCTTAACAGATTGTTTTTCTGCCTTAAAATTAAGAAAGGGAATTTTAATTTGCTTGAGGGAAGTGACTCTTGAACTACAATCCTAAAACTATTTACACAAAAATAAGTTCTGCTGATATCAGTGGGATTTACTTCCAATAAGTAT
The DNA here is from genome assembly GCA_029215795.1 of Anniella stebbinsi. Classification (NCBI taxonomy): domain Eukaryota; kingdom Metazoa; phylum Chordata; class Lepidosauria; order Squamata; family Anniellidae; genus Anniella; species Anniella stebbinsi. The sequence goes on along the minus strand of JARDYH010000003.1, from coordinate 44,632,239 downwards.
GTTTGGTATTGCAGCCTTAATATGGTTTTGAACTTCAAATCTGATTGAAGTACATCATAAAATGTCACCTTAATGTATTTTAAATTGAAAGCGTCTTTAGCAAGGAAAACACTCTAGCCAATCTATCTTTTGTAAATCTAGTAGATTTTAGGCATTAGATTATAAAACAACAACAATGGGGGAAGGAAGCAGGAAGGGCAAACAAATCCAAGCCAGCTGAATCCCCCTTCCTCTTCCCAGTCAGGGAAGCCCCACACACAGGGAAGCAACAGCAAGGGGAATCTCTGCTCTTATTTCCAAGCTGTGATGAGAAATAATAGTGGGGATTCCTCATCCTCCACAATGCCTGGCAGAGGCGGCACTTGCAGGGCAGAGGGGTAGGGCCAGAGAGGTGGTGCAACCCTCATCAGCCATTTGCAGAGCCTCCACCGGCCAGATTAGGCCTGTAGGCTGGTCAGAGGCTCTGTGTCCCTCATACAGCACAGTATCTCCTTGTTTCTTTTTCTTTCCCCCTCTCCCTGCCAGATATGACTTAAGGCTCATGTTTCAGACTATCTTGAGGTACTGATTAGAAGTATTCCTCTTCGGGAATGTGGAGGGCAACACTGCAGGTCCCACCTCTTCTCCGAATAGCGAATTTGTATGGATTGGAAATCTTAAAGAGGCCACCCAAAAATTAGGGATTCTCTTTCACACTCTTCAGATTACTCTCTACACTATATAGCTATAAAATACTGAGGCTGAGGGCTGGCAGCCAACCTGAGCTGTCTAGCACTATACAGCACAGCAGTCAAGTGTCTTATTTTCTTCTCCTGTCCTGAAATCTTGACAGGGCCTTCTGTATAGCAGCACCACCACTGTGGAAGGTCCTTACCAGTTAGTTTTGGTTTGTTTGCTCATTAGTGTAGTTTAGATAGCTGGTGAAGACGATGTTGTTCTGCTGAGCTTTTAATACTCAGTGCCACTGATTTATCATTAATCCTTAATTTTAAAATATCTTTTAGCTTTTTGTATTTTTATGTATTATAATTTTCACATTTCTATTGTACATCACCTTGAGTACTCATTGACTGAAGGGGCAATCCAAAAATATTCTGAACAAATAATAAATAAAGTTTGATTAGAGGGAGACAGTCAAGCATGAGCCAATTCACTGACGGTCTGATGTGAGTTTAGGCCAAAGGCCAGATTGTTCACATTCTCTCTTACGCACACACACACACACACTATGACCAGTAGTTAGACAATTACAATTTCTTACCTCTAGGGATCTCATCGTAGCTTGCATTTCAGCTAACTGTCGCACCTGTATTCTTTGCACATTTTCAGCTTGCATTCCAGAATTCTCTCTCTGGGCTCTTAGTTCTGTTACTTCGGCTTCTAAACCCTTTAGTTTCTGTAGTAGCTGGGCCTTTTCTCTTAATAATGTTTCAACACGCTTATTATCTCTTGTAGGGTCAATACTAAGCAGCTGATTATGCAATTCTTCTTTATCTTTATCCAGTCTTGCTACCTATTAGTAGTTGAACAGAAAACACTTTGGGCCCACTCCAGTCTGGAAGTGGTCACAGTGCTCATGTGTGGCAGAATCCTGTAGGACTCAATAGAGCCCTGTTTCCCCCATCCTTGCATGGTTCCATATGTGCCTACTACATTCCCATCTAACTATACAAGTTACTTATGCTCCAGAGTATGACTAACATGCATGGTGCACAGAAATGGAGGACTGGATGGAAATGTACACAGATCCATCCAGATCTCAATCTATGCAATGATCCTTTGCACTACCTATGTGTGCATCTTTGTGACCATGTACCTAGAAGGTAGGGCATGAACAAGAATCTATTGCACACAGGCAATCTGCCTGTACTCAGACTGGATCAGGCTTTATAAATTAATATATACACTTTACATTATTACAGTAGCTGTTTCGAAAATGAAATAAGTCAAAACACCCAGAAATATTAGTAAAGTGAATAAAAGATTGTTAAATATATCTGTTAAAAAATTAAAATAGTCTTCAATCAATATATTAATAAAACTGTCACAATGTTTTTCAGCCTTTTTCTGAAAGAGAACATGAAAAGGAAGTGGCAGAAATTAAGTGCCCTGCATCACATATAAGACAAATCAAACATTAGAAATAGATTTTCACTCAGGAAATGTGTCAATACATTTTCTAGAACAGAAATCATTTTCACTTTATTATGAACGGCAGTAGAACAAAATAATCCATTTTCATAATGATTGCAATTGTCCAATGTACAGTTACTTGGGAGTGAGTGTACATTTACTTGAGAGTAAGCCCAAGATTTACATCTGAGTAAATATGTGTGGGATCATACTATGGCCTGATTTGCACATAACTACCCATGGATGGTTTAAACTGTGCGTAATCAGGACTACATGTGAGTGAGCAAGTGTGCTGCCAACCACTCGCTGCTTCTGCTTTCTTAAGGGAAAAACAAGCCAGATTTTTAACCATGGTTTGTTGTTGAGTTAAAACTCTGGGAAGTTTCTCCTCAGCAGTCAGGAGGCAGTTCACTTGCTTTCACATAGTCCCAACAATCCATGGGTAGTCATTATGTGCGAACCAGGTCTTTAAGTTGTCTATGCTGATCAATTTCCTCCCAATTTCCTCCCATTTCTTAAAAGATTTGTGAACCTGAAGACCTGAATTATGATTGTTCAGGTATCATTCATGTATTTTATTCAATATCTTATATTTAAATAAAATTAAAATACTCAAGTTTTTATCATATTAGGACTTACCTCAGATTCATATTTTAATTTTGTCTCTTCTAAAATTCGGGCATGCTCTTCTTTCTGATGCTCGAACTCTGATTTGAGGAAAGTATGTTCATAACGAAGTTTGTTATATTCTGTTCTATATTTTTCTACTTCCTAAATTAAAAAGAACACGTGTGACTGAGCAGAATCAACGTGAAGAACAAAAAGCATGCCCCCAAAATGGGAAAATGAAATATTTAGGGTATAAACTGAACATCAGTCAACAATCATGAATTGTTATAGTTAATGGTATCGTAGGCTATGTTTACTGAAGCATCATATTATGTAGCCCAATACTACTGGTTGGTTGGCTTAAGCTCCAACAGCATCAGTAGGGAATGCTACTTGCTAATGTCTATTGCAGTTGCAACCAAATAATGCTAATGCAAAATGGGGCAGAGCTGACCTCGACCCATTTGTCAAGAAATTTCTGGTTTCGGACACTGCAGATTTGTACCAGCCTCTGTGATTGCTATGGGCCAAAAGGTTTTGCTGTGTAGTAGTGTGGAGTCATAGTATCAGCCTGTTGTGTTATCCCACAAGAGTACCAATAGAAAAACTAATAAGATCAAGACAAAAACTCAGAACACAGCTTTACAATTATACTGTAAGAGCAAGACATTAAGAATATCTTGTTCAGTTTAGGTACCACATTTCACAGACACTGACAAACTACAAGAAATTTTGAAGAGAGGCATGCAGGCAATTAAGAAATCTAAAAAGCAATTAACATGAGAAAAAATGGGAAACCTTGGTTTAGCTCACAAAAAGGATGACAGAAAGAACTATTCTGAAATGTTTTTAAATGGCATATCCTGTCCAATGAAGATAGGCAACAATGGATAAGACATATTTTAGTTTTTAGAAATGTAAAAACTCCCTAACTATTGAGCAAGCTGCCTGTTTCAAGAAAAAGTCTGGTTATACACCTGTCGCTTGATAAAAAGCTTTTCTTTCTACTTACTTCATCCAACTTCTGAAAGCGGTCTCTCATAGGTGTTTCTAAATCATGCTGTATTTGTGCTTTCAGCAATTCCAGCTTCTGCGGAGTTATTACCTACATGTCAGCAGAAATAGATATACATAATAAATAACCAAACAGTTGCACCAAAGAATATGTATTTTAAAATAAGTAACATTTCTGTCTATATATATTCTGCTTAAACATTTGGCGTGTCTGCAAGTACCCTATTTCAGGTTGAAAATACTCTATTATCCTGTTATGCTGCATATATTCTTAAAGTACTAGAATTGGCAATAAACAAAGGAAATACAGGCCTAGTTCAACTACTGACATTACAAAAAGGTTGTATTCACTGGGCAATTGCCAAATTAACTGAAGCAAAACGTAATTGCTTAGTAAGACTGCAACCATAAAAACATTTACCTGGGAGTAAGCCCCAGTAAGCTCACTTCTACATAGAAACTTACTGGATTGTACTGCACAATTCCTGCCAAAAAGGCTGATCTTAAGAGTAGATAAAATTGGTTCAAGATATCTATAGTCTGGCTGAATAATAAAAGTTCAATGCCTGCAGGACTAGGACTCGGGAGATCCAAGTTCAAATTCCAACACAGCCATGAAGTTTCTTGGTTGCCCTTGGTCAAGTCATTGGGCTGGATCCCGATTTAAGAGTAGATGTAAGAGTAGATCCAATGAAATTAATGGGACTTGAATTATGACTAAATGGGATAATTCTCACAGCTTTGCTTTTTAATAGCCTGCTATAACTATTTTTTTACCTGTGCAGAGAAAGAGGGTCGTTATGATACCAGAGGTGGTATTTTGGGAAACATACAATTGTTTGGCAGATTTAATCTTTCTTATTATTTCTGCTTAAGAAATACAAATTAGACAAAATCATCTCATGGACCAGATGTTTCCTGCAGGCCACTACTAAAATTGCAGGCCATGTTCCAAAGAACCAATAAACTAGTTCCATGGGTCTAAGGGAGCTTTTGGCTTCTTCAGACAGCAGTCCTCCTGCCCCACATTTCAAGACAAATTGCTTTTGAAACTAAGTAGCATTTCAAAAGAGTTATAAATAGATTTTATGTTCAAAGAAAAAAGTCACAGATTCCATTGGTCAAGCCCAAGCTCCTGTATGAGCAAGATAACCTAGATGAAAGAATTGTGGCCTCACCTGCATTTTTAACTCCTCTACTTCTCTAGTTTTATCCAATAATTCCCCTCGAAGTTCAGCGAGTAGAAACTGAAATTTATCATGAACAGTTTGCTTTTCATGTAACAGCTGTTTGAGTTCATTTTGTGATTTCGTATATTCATCCAGTAGCCTGCAAAAAATAAATTTCAATTATATTTACTACAGTGTATCCTTTTTTGGTAACTTTGGCAGAAATCCTATACACACTTACCTGAGGATATGTTATATTGAACTCAGTGTTCAATGCATGCATAAGATTGCGCTGTTATTTATCTGTACAGTGCCATGTATCTGTATAGCGCCATCTTCATGCACTTTTTACAACGTAGGAGAGGATGGGTCCCTAGCATAAAGATTTACCCAAAAATCAACACAGTGTAGGTAATGGAACAAGGGAACAGAAATAGAGAAATAGGTGAAAAGGGAAAGCATATCTGATTATTTCAGTTACACATACTAAGGCTGGGTTACAGTAAGTATGGCAACTAAGGGACTATTAAAAGAGAAGTGGAACCACAAAGGTGTTCTCGCCTGGAAGGCAGTTTTAATATCTTCTTCCTGCTGGAAACACTAAGACACAACAATGTACACAGACACAAAGCATGACATTTCAATTATTGTGCACCTTTTTCAAATCATTAAATATCCCAAGAAACTAAAGCTCAATTCACACAAACCAATAACACTGCAATAGTTATCTGAAACACAACCACTTGAAGGCTGCTCCATTTGGTAAATTATTTGTATGGGGTGGCTTAGCATGCATATCCAGCTATTTTGACCAAAGTACTGCAAATTGCCACCAAACAGTTTGCAGAGATATAGTGAACTGGAACACTTTGTATCTTGATCTATGTGAATCACTGTGCCTAATTCAGTTATAAAAAGCTTTGGTTTTCATTACTGAAGCCATTTCATTACCGAAAGTCATCATGTGTTTACATAGCATAGGAAAATTTCTACTCTTAGCTCTTTTAGTCAAAATGAAAAAGAAAGGAAGCATACCACACCTTGTATGTTCTGCTTTTAGAGTTTGGTAATTGGTTTTATGGTGTTCACATCGCATTCTTTCATCAATTAACAGCTTTTGCACTTCTGTTTGTGAGCCAACAAGATCGCCACTTCCACCCACGGGAGAAAGGACATTCGGCAAAGTATCCATTCTGACTGAATGTTAATGAGATGACAATCAGGTAAAAATGCTGTCAGCACAAGCCTGCCACCGTCATAGAGAGCTTTTTTTCGCCTGAGGACATCTCCAGAGGCCAAATTACCTGTACAAACAGAAAAGCACCCAATTAGTCGTCAGTGTATTCATGATTTAAAAAGCTCTTCTTTGAATCCATATTGCAAAACTTCATTATTTATCTGAAAATATTTAGATCTTTTATTAAGAATATATATTTTTATTTGGATTTTGTTCTCAAATCGATCTCAGTTTATTGAGTAAACCAAATATGTTAATATCTGGCAGCACTGCATGTAATTCCCCACTATCTAAACTTTTTTTGTATTATACTGTTGAAGGTCCCTTTGGGTGAAAATATTTGTTCCTCCAGGACAATGTTTACTCTAAAGCTTTATGTGAAAGCCAGTTAAATTGTCCAATATCCTCTGATGAAAATGCATTCTGTTTCATAATACATGCAACAGACACCATAAAATTCAACACTTTGCATTAGATTTCTTGTTGAAATGTTCGCTGCCATTATTAGCACTAAAACTAATGTATCAATAGTAGCAGCAGAATGTCACAGTTGATTATACATAAAGATTGTTTTTTCTTCTGACTGGAGGAAGAATTTTTTTTTTTTAAACGGAAGACTTTGACATAGGATGAGCTATTTTTGTATTTAAAGTAAGTTGTAATCTTCTTTGTGAGGATTTTTACGCTGAAAAGTGGACTATAAATCTATTAAATAATAAAACACAACACAAATATTACATTAGACATAATGCCGTATCCAAGGGCTTACAGCATGCCCACTTGAACAAAAATTGAAGAGGGCTGGAGGTTGCCGAAAATCATTATCTTGAGATTAAAATTTAAAAGGTTTACAGGAATAATATTAAGAAAACTGTAAATATTAGACAGTAATAATATGTGGGAAAATCCTCATTTATATAAATTTAAATTCACATTAATTATAATAAAAGATTGTTGAAGTTTTATTTTTTCTTGATTGTGACTTCTGGATTTAAATTCCTGTTCTAACTGTATTATTAGTTTTCTTTTAAAGTTTATTAAGCAGCCCTTATTTGGAAACAGCAAAATATAAATTATATTGAAATAATAATTTGGATTATACTGACATCTTGTGGGAAGTTTCTAAACACATAAAACTCTGCAGGTAGTTGTTACTCCAGACCTATACAAAATCAGTCTCTAGGGAAGAAAACAAATCAATTGCAGGTATTTTGTATGTATGGCAGCACTAGAATGGTAGCCAATATATTTTAAGAGCATCTTTTCAAATCCCCTTGACAGCAGATTTTTCCAGGAACGCATTGCTTCAAATTCCATCTATTTGAGAGTAAAGTCGTGTTCTTTGTTATTGCACCATAGATTTAGCCCTCACCAGAGAAAACTCCCTTGCACTGCATAATTGAGTTTTAGCCAAATAGTGAAAAACCATCTATTCCAATGGACTTTACAGAACAATTTTACTATTTAAGTATGCTGCTGCCAATTTTAAGTGGAGTTTTTATCTTAATATTTTTATTGTTTTACACGGTGTTTACATATTGTGCATCACAAATTGCTGCCTAGAAAAGTTAATAATCCATTTCAACATTTGAAAAGTAAATAAATTACAGTCCCTAATGTGAAAAATTGTCTATGAACAACAGAATATCAGTGGCAGAACACATAATACTTCGCAGTTACCTCATAATGAAGGTCCAACACATCTCATTAGGTTTATTTTCACATGTCCATCCATGTGAAAATATTGCGATGAATGCAGCACTCCCTGCAGTTTGCTCAACAACAGTCCACAGGCTGGACCGATTATACCCTGCTCAGGGAACCATTTTTGAATAAAATGCACTTGTATGCTACCCTATGAATGATCATTCGCAGAAACACAAGCAACTGAAAACCCACCCAACAAACATACTACGGGCAGTATCCAATGGGGTGCAGCTGCTAATGTCAATTTACACTGCACTAGCGTAAACTACCTCAGCACAATGCTAGGGAAATTGCTATTTGCGTTGCTCTAGTGTAATTTATGATAGTGCAATGTAATTTTTGTTAGCAGTTGCCGTGTTAGATACTGCCCTATAGCATCAGAATGAGAACTCACAAAAATAATCTTGTGGTATCTTGAAGTTTAACTAAGTTATATGCCATAAGCTTTCATAAATTCTATCAGATGAAATGAGCTTCAACCCAAAGAAAGCTTATGCCCTATTAAATCTAATGTAGTGCAATCTTATACATGGCTACTCAGTTGGAAGGCCTCAGGTAAATGTGCATAGGATTGCAGCCTTTCAGCTTAAATCCAACATCACGCTCCCAGACATACACTAGCACAATGAGACCTCTCCCTCTCCTGCCCTTTGGTCTCTGAGCTAATGGAAAATCTTCTCTGAAAGGTTTCCCAAATTTCCAGCGAGGTTTTTGAGGGTGTGCAGGTCTGGGGGAATCACCCCATACCAATTCCACTGATGGAACAATTATGCTGTTGGATCCAATCCTTAGTTTTTAAGATGCCAAGGAGTATTTTTTTTTGTCTAGTATTAACACTGAAGCTGAAAGAGAACCTTTACATTTAATATCCATTTTGCTGATGCCACAGCTTGCCACAAAGATGTCAATATGCAATTACCTGTCCCTTAACAAATTCTAATGAACTTTGTCAACACTCAAGTGAACAAATAATGGACTCCACCCGTTTTAGATAGCATGCTTTTCACATGAACATCATGGCAAATGTATCCAGCGTTGCTACAGATTCTAAGGTATGGTTGTTCAATAAATCACTAGAATATGATTTTACAAAGTGTGAAAAAACTGCTATCAGTTTTGAAGGACTGTATTTCAGTTCTTTTACTTTCAGCCACCAAAACCATGATAGCCTTTATTTATATTACATTTATTCTATTTTTTGGGCAACAAACCCTGTACTGAGTTTGGGTGGTGGTAAACACAACTTACAGCTCAAGAAGGGCTGGTCTGGTGTAGTGATCGGAGCGTCGGAATGGGACCATGGAGATCCAAGATCAAGCCCTGCTTGATAAAACCTAGGCCTACCTCACAGGGATCTTGTAACGAGAAATGGGGGGGGGGGGGAGAGGTTAGAACCAAAAGGGGAAAGCATTGAACGCAGCAAATGAGCTGGAGATTAACAGTTCTCAGAAGTGCCAGGATTTATTAAAGCCCGGCGCGTTTGGGACAACCACATTTCCTTCCTGAGAGACAATTGGCAACCTGCAAGATGAAACTCCTTAGCTGACTCGTTTGATTAACGAGAAAGCGAAGGAGTTTACTGTTGCGGATCGTCCCCTAAAGAAGGAGACGTCGTTCTACGAAAACGCCTCGGGTTTTAATATATCCTTGCACTTCTGAGAACCGTTAATCCCCTGGTCGTTTGATAAAAGGAGGGGGGAGCCTTCTATAAAAGTGTATAAATAAACAAAAAGAACGGGCTTAGCGTGTCCAGAGACGCCTCCAGTCAGTGGGTTAAGAAGAGGGAATAGCTAACCGAATTCACAGGTGAAGGAAGAGAACCGTGAGGCTTTTCGGCAAACGGGCACTACTACCACCACCACCACCGCAGCGCAAATCACCTCAGCAACTACCTGCCCTACGGCCTTCTCTCTCCCTCCTCCTTCCCTGGCTCGCTTACCTACTAGCTCAAGCGTGTGTCTGTTGCCCTGGCAGTTTAAAAATGGCGCCTCAACTCCTCTCGCCCCGCCCCTTCGTTTTTATTTGAGCCCTCTCGGGACCCGTATACTCCTCTACCTTTCCATTTTCCAGGCTGCAGATACAGGAACCCACCGGACAAGGTTTTCGGCAGCTCCCGGAGCATCACGGGAATGCGGAAGGGCGGCCGCTGCCTTACACTTGGAAGCACGGCGGGAGGCAGCGCGCGAAGACGCGAGAAGGCGGAGCTTGTAGAGCTGAACGAATAGCGGAGAAGGGGGCGTGTTGCTTCCTGCATGTTTTGTGGCGAAAGGAGGGCCGTTCGGACTCTCTCTTTGGACAGTGAAGCTGAAATTCTGAAAAAGCGTTATTTCCTCTTTCTTAGGAGGAAATTCCATTGAATTCAGTGGACTTGCTTGCGAGTAAGCATGGATAGGATTAGTTTGTTCATAAGATGCATATTATGTCATCTTTGCCGACAAACTTGGAGAGAAAGACAAGCGGATCGACTGCAAAAAGTATTTCTTCATGCAACGTAATTCATGGAATGCTGTCCTGTTAGGTCTACCAACGCCTCTTGCATATGGTAGTTAAATGAAATATGTTGCAGATGCAAGGATAAACAAGTCTGTTCCCAGGAATATTGGCTGGTTGCCCAAAATGATGGATTCTTGGTCTAATCTAGGCAGACAGTTCTTTAACAGTGAAATGCAGTAACATTAGCTACATACAGCTAATATATAACCTATATGCTGGCAGAATACTTTAACTGAGTCAGCAAATGCTTTAATCCCACAGAGTGAGATGCTGCTGCAATGTGTGATGATGCTCAGGCGAAAACTACATGATGAAACTTTAAACCAAAGTTACTTAAAGGTATTACAGTAATATGGATCTTTATTAGGTCAAGCAAAAGGTCACAAAACGTGCAACCTTTTGAGATCTCCAGATCTCTTCATAGGGTGGCCACTTATGAATTGCCAAAAAGAAGATATACATCATCAAAAAAGAGGGCATGAATTTGCATAACTTTTGCATAAGCTACTTTATATCTATAGATGGACATTTAGGAATAATTGTAATTTAAGTAGAAATACAGTACACCTCACCATTGTGTGGAAAACTGTAACCAGGTGACCTGTGTGTTTGCCTGTTCAGTCCAAGTGCTAAATATTGATGAGCAGCAGTTCTTATGTGTGTGTTTTATCTTTAAACTGCAAATGGGCAGGGAAGCCCTTCAAACAGAGGACACCTAAAAACAGAGGGCTACCATCAGTAAAAGAGGACTCATTGCCACCCTTTGCAAGTTGTTATAAAACACAAGGTGGGTGGGTGGGTGGCAATATGAGAATGAAAAAGAACTGACTAGATAATGAAGTCACATTGAACATGCAGACAAAGTTCCAGGGTGGAATGGGGGAGGAGAGGTTTGCAGACATTTGAGATATTCTCCAGTTCATGTGATGCTTATAGGAAGGACCATTTGCTGTCTAGCTTTGCTTTTCATGAAATATGGAGTTTTTGAATGTCAGTTGCTCATCTGTTCTGCAGTGCCTTCCTAAGTAAACGGTCAAGAAATATTATTTATTTCTTACCCGCCTCTCCGTTTGGATCGAGGCGGGGAACAACAATATAATAAAATACATAAAACTGATTAAAACATGACACACATTATTAAAACTGTATTAAAACATCCTAAAAACATCCTAAAAACATTCTAAAATTCCACTGGATATTCCCGCCAGAAGAGAACAGTCTTTATGGCTTTCTTAAATTCTAAAAGACTGTTAAGTTGACGGGTCTCCTCCAGCAGGTCATTCCACAGTCAGGGAGCGGCAGAAGAGAAGGTCCTCTGGGTAACGGTTGTCAGCCTAGTCTTGGCCGACTGTAGTAAGTTCTTCCCAGAGGACCTGAGCGTGCGGGGCGGATTGTATGGGAGAAGGCGATCCCGTAGGTAACCTGGATCCAAACCATGTAGGGCTTTAAAGGTAATAACTAACACTTTATACTTTGCCCGGAAACTAATTGGCAGCCAGTGGATCGATTTTAAAGCTGGCGTAATATGGTCACCCCTAGGTGTGCCGGTGACCAACCTGGCTGCCATATTTTGAACTAGTTGAAGATTTCAGACTAGGCACAGAGGTAGCCCTATGTACAGCACATTGCAGAAGTTGAGCCTCGAAGTTACCAGCGCGTGCACTACCGCCTTTAGGTCTTCCAACTCTAGGAAGGGGCGCAGCTGGCGTATCAGCCAAAGCTGATAGTAGGCACTCCTGGCCGTCGCATCTATCTGGGCTGTCATTTGGAACGACGGATCCAGGAGCACCCCCAAGCTGCGAACACAGTCTTTCAGGGGGAGTGTAACCCCATCCAGAACTGGTTGACACACCTCCAAACCCAGGTTGCGGCCTTTGACAGCAAGCACCTCCATCTTGTCTGGATTCAGTTTCAGTTTGTTTTTCCTCATCCAGCCCATTACCGCCTCCAAGCATTCATTCAGAGGAGACACACTATCCTTAGCTGACGCTGTTATTGAACCCACAGCAATGACTTTTGTTTTCAGATCTCATGACAAGTGGAATACAATAACATTCAGCAGTTTTATACTAATCAGGGATATAGATTTGTAGTTAGAATTTGTACCCCTAGAGGGTACTATAACAATAGATAAAGGAAAGGTCAGTATTGTATATGGTTATGTTTTCCCTAACATAAGAGTGTGAGCAAAATGGATGCCTCCACTGTAGTGATCGTAGGAACCGGTATTCTGTGATTGGGTGCATGAAAGAAAGCATTTCTCAGAAACACCAGTAAAGATGTGGAATCCCTGGCATTTGCCATTCAGATATCAATTGTAAATCATTATTGTTTTAAGTAGACCATGGAAACCTAAAGACAACCCATCCCTGATCTAACAGGCTTGGAGTGGATGTAATATTTACTGCAGTAAACTTTGAAACAAATATACCCATTCTGAGTCTATTAGATCAAAGCACGGTTATCTTTAGATTTCTATGGTCTATTTCATTTGGGGGTTTTATACTAGAACCCCAATGGTTCAAAAATATTTTAAATGTACAAAACAGGCGTGCATATTCTGGGCCTCTTTATAGTTAAAGCATACTTTCTGTATATATTTCATATATCATTCTGGCTTAAGAATGTAAGAATTGTCTTGTTGGATCAGACCAAATTCCATCCAACCTAGAATTCTGATTGTCACAATGACCAGCCAGATGCTTCTTGGCTGTCCACAAGCAGGGCATGATAGTGATGTCATGAATCTGATGATTGGGCACACTTCCTCTAAACAAGGAGGTTACTGTTTGGGACTAATAATAACAGCCATTGATAAACATCTTGACTTTGTAGAAGCCTATTTAAAAAGTCAACATAGGCCCAGAACAGGTTTTATATTTACCACAGTCCTCTTTTGCTTTCTATGGACTTCTTTAAATTAGTGATTATAGCGCACTTCTGACTGGCCACTCACAGAAGTTTGTGGGTCATTTTGATGACATTGTGAGCCTCCTGCACATCTCCCACTCATTCCCTCCGTTATTTATAAACCTTGGAAAACCTCATTCTTCGGAAATATATCGGGATTTCCTGCTGTGTACAATTGAAGTTGCTCTACAAAACATTCACTAGGGGCGCTGTCCCATTGAACTATATGAGCTCAGAAGTTTTAATTTACAGACCATGTGATTGCTGCTGTCCTCCCATATAATTCAGCTTGTTTCAAATGCGGAAGAGAAGCAGGAAGCAAAGAGACGGGAAGCAAATGCAATTTCCCTTTAATCTGTAGGGCTTCTATCTCTAAACATGAGAAAAGACTAATCAGGCTGGGGGAAGGAACCAAAATGTAAATAACATCTTGCCTGAGGCAGTACAGGTAACTGCTTAAAGTCTTCCCATGCACCTTGTTTTAAGGCAAAATGTGACTTTTTAGCCACTGCCACCTTGCTATAATGTGTTGGCATGGCGGTGGCAATGGGGGGGGTGACCGGAGCCACAAAAATGGCTGGTGGGGGAATACATATACACCATGTGTTGCCCACCTCTGTTTGAAACAGAAAAACATGAAAGAAATAAAAGAGAAAGGGGAAAAGCTAATATGAATATTACCTTCCAAGATGAAGTGGGTAGAAAGATCTGCTGTGAACCAGGAAATTGCCGGGATACCAAGGTCCCATATATTATCCCATACAATTTACCAATGACTACGGCATCCTAGTATGAAATAAAGAAACCTACAGCTTGTTATCAACAAGCATCCATGGGAAAAGGCTGTGATGGAAAAATGTAGGTAATGACAAGATTTGGGGTTCCCCTTGAGCCTTAAATGGTAGGGATCTCTCTAGGTGAAGGCTATGATGGGAGAACACAGCACTGACACGTAATGGGTGCTCCCAATTCCCTTATAAACAGGTACAAAAATAGAAGAAAATATGGGGAAAGAAAAAGCCCACCAATCCTAAAGGGTCAGTTTTGGGGGGGGGGAAGGTTTTCCCAGTAGAAAAAATAAATAATAAATATTAGAATCTACCCTTTCCTACTCTGTGGGTTGAATGAAAAAGGTGCAGGGTTCAAAGGAGGGACGGGTACATGCATATTTTGGGGTGTAAAGGTCACACTTTAATGCATGGTGGATTATTCATAGTATTGTCCTAAGAATGGGGTTCATTGTGCTTCCTCTACAGTGCCAATTACTTCTATAGGCCTCTCAAAGCCTATAAGTGTGGTTTAATCCAGGTTGGAATCAGGTAGAATTGAGAGAGGGCATTTACATTCTTTCAGCAGTACAACATTTGCTGAACAGAGGGTGGGAACCACTCACATTGTCCATGCCAAAGGAGGAGAGCTAATGTATGCTTTCAATCTGCTCTGTTCTATGTGGCCAGTTCTGTACCATCTAACCCCTCTCAGGCAAAATGGAGATTTTTGGAATCAAGGTGCTAGGGCAGGAGTGGTAAACTTCCAGACATTGTTGACTCCAATACTCACCAGCCCCTGCCACCCCTTCTAGCCAACAGAGGTAGGATCTGCTGTGATGTTTGAATGCCTCCCTAGCACAGGGATGGAGGACCTGTGGACTTTCAAATGTTCAACTACTTCTTCCATCATTCCTGAGGATTGGCCATGGTGGCAGGGAATATATATTGGGAATAGGATTGCAGGGAGAGCACCCAAATCTTTGCTGCATCATATGTGAACCTCAGATGTGCTTATCAGCAATCCCTATAGTGAACATCCTCCTATTTGAAAAGAATTGTGCATCTGCAAATGTACAACGGATACATGCTCATAGCTAATGTGGCCAATTGTGACTTTGGTCCACATAAAATGTGATTCCCCAATACATAGACATTTATGTCCTCCTCAAACATTTATTTGTTTTGTGAACTGCCTAGAGAGGTTTGGCTGATAGGTGGCATAGAAATATAATAAATAAATATGTTCACTACAGAAAATGCAGTAAATGAAACCTGGGCTGCTGCTTACACAGCTGCCATCAGATTAAAGCAGGCAGATAGGTTTAGATACCTCTACAGCCCAATTGTATGCATGCTTATACCGAAGTAAGGGATCATATGAAGCTGCCTTATGCTGAGTCAAACCATTGGTCCACCTAGCCCAATATTGTCGACACCAACTGGCAGTGGCTCTCTAGGATTTCAGGTAGGAGTTTTTCCTCCCTATCTGGAGAAGCTGGGGATCGAACCTGGAACCTTCTGCATGCAAATATGAGTTCTAGCACTCTGAGCTATGACACCAATAACGTTAGCTTGCGTGATGGGTTTTCCGGGGAATTTCATCACATAATCCAACACTATTGGTGTTGCGCCAAATGTCCCTTACACTCTCGCAATATAATTTGCATCAGCGGAATGATATCATTTATACTGTCCTAAATGCCAATGATGTTAATAGGTCTTATTCCCAAGTAAGCATGCCTAGAATTCCATCCTAACTCCGTTCTATTAACTGTTTTCCCACAAGTGTGTGTGTCTGTTTCTCATATTACCTCTGGTTTTATCCCCTTCTCCTGTGGGCAGTTATCCCCATTATGAAAACTTGCTTATAAATGTAAAAACCTTAGTTCAGTCATTTATGATTAAGACTTCAGGAGATATTTTAAATAAACTGAACATATTACCAATTAAATTTAAAAACCTTTATTTTAAAAAAGTCAATGGCTCCTTGAGTCAGTCATAATCACCCAGTGAAATCTACAGAACACAATAAAAGAATGCAAGTACATTTATATTTACACAGTGCCACACAAAATGAAAGTGGTTACACTGTTTGTTACATTCACAGAGACAAATTTTCCATTCAGTGCAAATGGTTCAGTAGACTTTTAAATAGACTTTTCCACAGTGCCCGATTGGCAATACCTTACAAAAACAACAGAAAGGCAAGGAGGACAGCCTGGGGTACAACTTAATCTATCAAATATTTGCAATAAATTAAAATTTTACAAGACAGTTCAACCAGTCACCATGCAAACATGTATAGTGTCTTCAAAATTCATACTGAGAATATGATTCTAAACCTGGATTTGTGCAATTCATGTAAACATGCTGCTTCTTAGTTCCACTCTGTACATCCTCATTCCATAGTCAAATTTCATTTAAAACCAGGTTGACATTGACATGTGCTAGAAATGATCCTTTCTGTGAATGTTCTCTTTCGAAGAAGCAGCTAAACAAACAGCTTTATAAAATATATAAATGACTTATATTTAGAACTTAAAATTGCAAATGCTTGATGTGTCAAGACTATATATAAGCATGAAGCAGCAAGACCTATACATGAGAATTTAAAGTAAAAGCACCATTGAGTTGCACAATAAGACACCATATAAGGCCAAAATAAAAATAAAATTGATGAGATCATGTGAATGGAGAATCCAAACAATCAGCTATAACTCATGGGATGACTCTTTTGTAGAATAACTGTGTAGCAGTTTCAAGTCTGAGAAGTTTGTCTCCAAACGTTTTGATTCAATCTGCTCTGCACATTACATTTTTACACATACACATAAAAACAGTATATGGATGCAAACACATGCATGTTTGCAAACAGCAGTATTATAAAGATAACAGTAGGTCACACAGTGAATGCAAAGGCAGTCTAATTGGAAAAAAGTGCTAACGTATTCCAAGTGAATACACTCTTCATCAGTGAATAGAACAGAGGTCTTTCAGTTAGATTCCTCAGATGCTTTTTGTGAACCTCTGCCTTATATAGATACATCTGCCAAGACGCTGGGATTGGCTGCAGCTGCTTTCTGCATGGACATACTTGAATTTGCTGCGAAGTAACTTTAAGCTGTGTGACCTGAAATTCTAAAAGTTATCCAGTGGTCTGGAATTTTGCAAACATGATTAGAACAAACTGGACCCTTGATCCAGTTATGGTTGGAGCACCACCGGGCGGATCAATAATATGATAGATTAATGATTTGATAGTGGTACCATTGTTCCCACTTTAACCTTGGGAAAGTAATTTTGTTTTTGTTTTTTTAAAAATAGAAAAAGAGGCAGCCCAATTCACAAACCAGCATAAGTTGAGATTGGAGGAGACAATATTTGCTATTGACATTATCAGAACTTTCTTCCAAACAGGATTAGGTGTAAGTCAAAGTGCATTGTTTTCAACCAATTTATTTCCACTTAAGTCAATTGAAATAAATTGGCTTACATGCAGTTCCTTTGGCTTAAGGAAGATTGTCAATTGCATTGATTCTACACAAAATCCCTCCAGCAATATTACTGTTATAACTGCTTCATATATCTGTGTCTTTCATTGGAACATTATGAAATATAATCTGCTACCCTTTAAAAAGTAGAGTAGGGGAGGGTGAAGGAATGGAGCTATCTCTGCTCAGTGGACTGTTTTAGTCTTTGTTATACTTTTTGAAGCCTGACCAGCAATTTCCAATAATTGGGGTGGCGGGCTCCATAGATATCAATATAACTGCCCAGCAAAATTGGGGCTTCCCTTCAAGGGCTGTTCACACGTTTCAGGTTATTTGAAGTAGCTAAAGATGTTCAAGAAACAGCCAAAAGACATGAAGTATTGCACCTTTTAAAGATGTTGGGGCTTACAGTGTCCTGCCCTCTCCTTCTTCAGCTGTTATGCTTCTTACCCTTAGTTACGTCAGTATTAGCTATGACCATTCCCAACTCCTTCTTAGAAATTGTACCTAGCATGAATCCTACTTGGATTCCCACTTCCTATTCAACAATATTGCCTGAGTTGCAAAGCTGGACACCTAGTAATGAATAGAATTCTCTCCGCATCCAGAAATTGTTTCGAAGGCCTTTATTCCTGCAGTGGTTTTCTCAGACTCAGCTGTCAAGATTCATTGTCCCTACATGTGGAACACTCACACTGCATGCTAAAAATGCACATGTCCTCATTGCAATAAACCAGACTTCCCCAACATGGTGTCCTCCAGATGCGTTGGATTACAACTCCCATCTTCAGTGGCAATGATGGATGGAGAAGGTGGGAGTTATAGTCCAGTACACCTGGAGGGCAGCAGGTTGGGGAAGGCTACAGTTAACTGAAGCCAAGGATGCAGCAGTTAATTGTTTTTAAGGTGAGACTCTAGGGGTAGAATGCAACTAAAGTCCTACTTAAGAGTGGACCAATTGAAATTAATGATACTCACGTTAGTTTATGGGTCTACTCTAAGTAGGACTTTAGTGGGATTCCATCCTAGGCCTTTAGGAACTGTGGTGGCAAGTTTTGACTTAACTTTTTTGTGCAGCTTCATTTAATCCCTGGACCAAATCTATGTAATCCCAGTAAATACTGTGAGGTTGTGTCTATACACACAACCTGGCAAAAACATATAGTTACTTATAGTGATACAATTTTGGTTGCTTACAAATCTGAATGCTATTAGCATGCTTCCTCTGTTTGGCATTGCTGACTTCTACAGCTTCATTATTTAGATCCCAAGCTAATTGTTTATTTGCATTACATGGCAGTAACAACTGAGTAAGACACAAATACTGGCAGTTTACCAAGTTACTGTGGAGAAAAATTGAAGGTTAATTTTTTCTGAGCCATAGCTTGGAAACAACTAAAGACATAATAGATTTCTTGGAATATTATGTCTGCTCTGCAGTTTGGCAGATGCTGAAGTTTGGATCAAAATCCAAACAAAAAATAGGGCATTTTGTTGGTGGAGTTCAGTTAGCTATTTGATGCTGACCTGCGGTAGGACTGACAACCTAAAAATGAAGAAATTTCAGTCTAAGATTTCAAGGAAACAGAGAGACAGCTCTGACATATAATTTTCCATCCACTGGGAAAGCTTTTGGAATTATTCATATGAATACAGTATGTGAATAGAAAAAAAATCTCACTGGAGTATGCCATCTATGTAGCTTCAAGCATTGCTGCACAAGCTCCATTTATCTCAATTGGGCTTGTCAAAGTCTCGCACATAAGCCCCACTAAAATGAATGGTGTTTTACAGCAGAAGTACTTGCAGGATTGCACCATATTTTATTAGAAATATGCAACAGTATAAAGTTTGATTTTTCTTCTTCAAAAGATTAAAGCTACTAACAAGTGGATTCCACATTTTATAAAACATTTCCCCAATTATTTAAATTTCAGATAGGCCAGCCTGCAGTACTATACATGTAAAATAGTGTAAACAAGAGATTACCATTCACAGATGGGTCATATATTTGGAAAAAACATTAGCGTTGCACCTGAGGGAGCTTCCTTGCTGTTTAAAAATGTTATTAATCTAGAGTCAGAATTGGGGACTTTGTAAGAGAATCATCATCAGTTTAGAAAAATAGCTTTTAAAAAGGCAAATTGCCTTATGGAAATAGATGTATACAGTTAAAGGTTTCTCAATCTGGAGCACAGTTGTAGGCTAAAGGTGTGGAACATCCCTATTGTGAATGCTTTCAATACTCTTCGTATGAGTAAAAACATGAAAGCCCTGTTTAACCAAAGGAAAAGGAAAATGTTCAAAGGCTGCGTCACAAGGCCTGGTAATCAAAACAAGGGAAATCCTCTGAAGGGAAGGGATGTGCGAGTTCAGAAATATGTCCAGAGAAAATAAATACCTTTACCCAGAAGGGACTTCATGAGCATGAGCTGGAAAAAATAAACTCAATTCGCATGGTAATCCTGAAATGACAGTTCATACTCTGTGAACTCGCAATGACGAATGGTTGTTCACGCAAAGTCTGATTTGAGAACAATTTAGCAATTGTCAAAATACATAATTAAGATGCAAGTTATGACTGAGACAAACACCTAGGTAACTATAGAGAACATAGTCCAATGTGACGAACATGTTTGAACATAAGAACCTAAAAGGAATAAACTACTAAACATAACACAGACTGAGGCACCCAATCTAGTCCCCTCCTTGTTGAGACTCTTTGAAATTCTTTGCTCCTCATGCAAAGCATTCAGTTTATTAGGACTCAATGATGGGAAAGGAAGTATTATTTTAAAGGTTGATTGGTTTATGTCGTGCCTGACAATTACAGAAAGGTTCTACAGAGTTTTACAGGGTTAAATGATTAACTAAATGTAAAACATTATTAAAACACATGCCTATCAGCTCCACTGTCTTTACTGGATTCCTGAAATAGCTAACAATTCTTTATATAATCAGCTGATTTTGTTGTTACCATCAATAAGTCAGTTCTGATTTTTTTAAAGGAAAAAATTGCACATATTGATTTTATACCATTTTAAAGTGCTAACGTTACCAATATTTACATAATTAACAACACTCTTATTGTAATATATTAGCTCCTGAAATTATGCCAAGCCTCAGGGGAGCTTTCCAGACTCTGGGCTTTCCTCAGGAGGGCTGCACCGCCTTTGTTAAGCCTTCACTGTACATCAAAACAAAATTATTGTGAGCGCTGCCACTGCTGGTTTCCCAACACTCTGATTGCTAACCGAATACTTAGCCTGATCCTTCCATGATGGACAAGGCTCTTACTATAACATACTGGCAATAGTGCAGTGCTAGCTTTCTGCACAGTTACATTCAGAGGCAGAAGCCCTCATCTGGAAGTTCCTTAAGAGAACAACTAACAGGAATTTCATCTGCACACACCCCACTGAAGTACATGGGAATTCTTCAACAGGATTACAGTACAAAGTTTCGTTGTATTCAACCGACAAAACTTAATGTGTTCACAATCAGTGCTAAAAGTTAAATAAGCAGCTGTCCTTTCACCTTAAAATGAGGGGAGAAAAATAGAAACACCAATGTAACTCCCACCTTTTCACCACCTAGTGAAATTTATTCAAATACAAGGATTTTGTTACATGAAGTTTTATTTTAATACAAACTTCACAGTGATAGCGGTGTTATTGTAGGCTGAAACACATGGAATTGATAGAACTACCCTGCTACAGCTAGAAGTTGGCAGGAGAGCAACATTGCTCAGCATCATAGAGGTGGACAGAAAGGTTGGTAGGGAGAATTAAAGGAAGATGCACTCGGGGGGTACTGAGTTTAGAGAGGGGAAAGGGGCAAAAGAGCACAAAAACGTGCATTTTAATAGGTGAAAGTTTAGAATCGGACATGAAAAATAAAAACAAAACCCCAGAAGATTGTTCTGTTTGCCCTATTTTGTTTCTCCCTGCACACAACGTCTTGCTGTTGATTATGACAGAAGCCACTGGACAATCGTTAAATCACAGGTGGCCAACCTTGGTTCTTTGAAGGACACATTTTCATGAGGGTAATCTGTTGGGGGCTTCTCTCTTTCTCTCTCTCTGCCCAGAAGGCTGCCAAGAAAGAAACAGACTGTAAGAGGTCTGAACCAATCGCATACAGAAAGCTTTTTAAATTAGGCTGAGGAGTGCAGGTTGCCCACTTCTGCCTACAACTTCTGAAGGAATGCAAATAGCTTTTCTTATCTGTCTACATTTCTGGCAAAAAGGAATTCTTGTTAGGCCACAGAGATTTGCCCCCAAAGTAGCTATACCCATATTTGGACCATTGGAAGAACCATATGCTTGACAGGTTCTCATTCATTCAACAGTTGGGACAGCCATTTCTATTTTTTAAAAAAGATTTGAAATAAAATCAGAGTGGAATGCAATATTAACTAATTCGTAAGGCAAACAAAATTCTCCAAAGGGCCAGTGTCAATAGCATGCAAGAGAGTTATTAAATACCATCACAGTTTCTAACTTTTGCATGTTGGACATCAGGAAATACAGGAAACGTGGCTAGCACTTCTAGGTGTGTATATCTCAGCTTATTATTTGCATATGCTTCATAAGGACAAATGTAGTTTTTATCTAAAGGTAGGATGATGTAGATTCCCATTTATTAAAGTGCAGTTTCCCAGATAGGGTTGTTGTTAGTTACCTATTTCTATTAAACCCCTCCTAAGTCCAAGTCTAGTCAATATCATATTCTCAAGACTTGACCATTAGGAGATCGGTGGTGTAGAAAAGTTGATTGGATTAAGGCAAAAAGATTTACACAAGTAACTAGTTCATAACAGATTCACCTCATTCCATACAACATGACTGATCAGGTGAAAGCACTGCTAGGCGTTATCAGTCTTAACATTATTTATACCAAGTAGTAAAATAAATCTTCATCTAGTCTGTGCAGTTAAACTGCAAAATTAAAGATCTGGTAGTTTGTTTAGAAGTATTTCTTCTCTTAAAACTAGGAAGGCTCTGGTGTAGTGGATTCATCTTGGTATGATCATCTTTTCTACGGCACAGACAACATGATCCCAGTTTTTGCATAAAATTGCAAGAAGAGTTACTGCAAAAAAGGTGCAAATAATATGGAAACGGCTTCTCATCATGGGAGCTACAAACTTTGCTATGGTGGAGACACACACTAGGATGACAGTCATGAAGGCCAAGACTACATTTATACATTTCCCCAGTAGAACTTTGGCATTAACAGTTTCAGATTGCAGTGCTTGTTGCTCTTGCTGATGAAGCTCCAGCTTAGAAACCCGTGTCTGACAAGATTCCAAAGCTTCCTATTGGCAGAAAGTAGGAAGGGTAAACCACGGGTGAGAGGGGAGAGAGAGAGAGTGAGAGAGAGAGAGAGAGAGAGAGAGAGAGAGAATAAGGAACACTACTTTTATACACAAAATAGATTTCCATTCCTTTCTGAACAGCTATGCATCTGTTTACTATTCCCCTGATCCCCAGCCACCTTGCATGTATATACACCTAACTCAGAGTAACACTTCATGCATCTGAAAAAGTGGATTTGTTTGTTTGTTCGTTTATTACATTTCTGTACTGCCTAATAGCTGAAGCTATCTGGGCGGTTCACAAAAATTAAAACCATCAAATACAATTCAAGGTGGATGCCAGTCCATGAAAACTTATGCCATAAGTCTGTTAGTCTTTAAGGTGTTTTTAAAAATTGCTGGTTTTGCTACTGCAGCTATCTCTCTGGAAATTATTTCTCTGAAGTGGACAAAGAATGAGAGGCACAAGGTACATCCTGTGTCCCCCTGCATCTCCAAACATCCAAAGCTGCTCTCAAATTTGCTCAAGTCTTCGGGGCCCAAAGTACAATGCTCTACCCACTGGTCCACACTGTGGTCCAACTCTATTCACTGGACCACAGTGAATTATTATTATTATTATTATTATTATTATTATTTATATAGCGCTTTCTAACAAAGTGCTGTACATGAGATAATATCCTTTGGAAACACGTAATAACGCAGTGTATTATTTAATGTTTGAAGACTTATACCTGAACATCTCGTGATCGTTCATAGGCCTGATATGCTACTTTTTCTTCAATACTCGCTAGCTCTTGTTTCAAGTTGGCTGTCTCATGCTGATGGAGGTCAGTTACATCATTCAGCTGGTCTTCTAATCGCTCATACCTTCATAACAACAACAACGAAAACCTTAAAATTGGCTTTTATAAGGAAACTTATTAAAGTGTATACATTCTCACTTGTAGGTTGTTATTACCTCCCTTATCAAGATAATCAGCCTTTCCCTGAGCTGAAATCCTGAAGTATACTGGGTTTAGAGAAATAAGTTGTCTTATATGCGAGATGAACATAGGAGTCCTTTTGGAAGTAATTTTGTTTTACATTAATTTTCCCCATCAACACTGCAGTTTCTTAGTTGTAGTTTTTTGCATACATATTATCCTAATAACAAATATGGCTGCCTCTGCAAGTATACATGGCAGGAAATCATGACCAATTTTCCTTGAACATGTGCCTATACAATTCATGCAGCCAAAAGGCATGTAGTTGCCACTGCACATGTTACAATTTAATGGGTATATGTAAAATGTGTACACCTGCCCCCACCAAAATAGGAGCAAGAGGAAAAGAAGGAGAAGTAGTACTAGTACTAGTATGCAGTATGTTGGCTATATAGCATTATTTGGCTATAAAAAGTACCTCACTATCCAGAGTCAATGCAAGGATAGGTAACGAACCACTATGTCTAAAAACAACAATCACATTGGCCTGGTTTGCATAGAACACTAACCCATAATTTATTTAAACCGTGGTTTGTTGCCCTGCCCAGGGTTTGACTGGCAGATAATTGACCACACAGTGGCTTGTTTTCTTAGTCCTGGGTTCTTGTTTCCCTCCTCCTTTGCCCCTCCCCTCCCTGTATCCCAACTGCCTTTGTGGCACTGCAGTATTGGCATGTAAAGAGGCTATTTTTGTTGTTATTGTTGCTGTTTTTTACAGTTCTTACCTACTGCCTCTGTAGCCATTAACAACTCACAATTCTGGGTTCATATGTAATGATAACCCATGGCTTAAACATCTTCACAGTTCACAATCCGACAATAAACCATGAGTCCTGTTCATGGTTTGTTTGTGGTTAACCAATATTTAACCAATAGTTCTGGGTTTGCACATTATGACAATCCATGATTCAACAAACCATAGTTAATTAAACCATGGGTTGTCATTACATGCAAACCATGGTTTGAACCACTGGACTTTCATATTCAATCTGGTGCCTGTGGACAACTGCAGCATGTTAAGGGTTAAATAACCTATGACAAGCTGCAGCATGTTGTCTAAACCCGGTCAATTATACATTATTGCCTAAGCCCAGAAAAAAAGAAGCAAAATTGAGCCTGAGACTTGGCTGATCACTGCCAAGGGTGGAGATAATACACATGTGAGTTCACTCTTCTTTTTGTTGCATTGCTTTCACCCATCTACATTCTCATCCACCTGTGCAAAACAATTTCAATGGAATGGGGAAAATGGCATACCTATATCTTTCTTCCTGCAATGTTTGAGAAATAAATCCATATTCTCTTTTGAACTGGACTTTTAAACTTTCAATATCTTCTGCTAATTGGGATTGTGCTTCCTTTATTTCTCGTAGGTCTTCCAAGAGCATAGAAAGCTTTCCATGGCTGTCCAGAGCATTTATCCCTCCATGGCCAAAGGATTGGTTTCCATTACTGTCTGCAGAGCCAGATGTTGCACTTGAGCACTCATCATCACTGGTATATTTTGGCTTGGCCACTATGGTAGCACTGCCACCATAGGCTCTAGAAGTAGTTTCTGGTCTGAAGTCATCCAAGCTGCTCTTTAGATGAGCAATATTGTCAGCACTACCAAACTTGTTCCGGATCAAGTTTGCAAACTCTCTGGATTTACTGAAAACAAACACTGGCGGTGTCAAGGAGACACCTGGAACACCCGTTTTGCTGCTCTCATTGCCTTGGCCTGTACTTTTAGATTTCCCATGGGAATCCTTTAGAGAGTGTTGGATTTCCTTCAGACTGTCTTTGGATGTATCCTTGGTACTTTTGGAGGAACCATTTTGTTCAATGTCCTTGAGCTTTTTATGATACTGTTCCAATTTCTTTTGCAGCTGGGCAATGGAATGGGCAGACTTTTGGTTCTTCTTTTCAAAGACTTGTTTAATTCGTCCAGCTTGCTGCTTGTCTGCACTGTTCACCAGCTTCAAGTATTCTGCAACGTTCCCATCCCGAGCTGTTTGTTCTATTTTGATCTGCTCTGTAACTTTCAAAATCTTTTGTTTCAAACTGTCTGCACTGAGTTTTACTTTGTGAAACTCAAACACACCATCAGGTACATCAAAGTTGAGGTTGGTGTCCGAACCTCCCCGGCGAATATTAAGAGGCAAGCTGAGGGTATTCATGTCATGTCTTTCCACCTATAAAGAGATAAAAAAATGGAAATGGATGAGGAGTGTCTTTGTGATGTTACACACACACACACAGAGCGCAAGGAGTTTTCTAATATCATTCATAAATAACGCTAAACAGAAATTAAGTTATGATCGCAAAACATGACAAATTTTGTGCGAAATATAAATCTGTTGCAGAAATCAGGGCAGGAGGAGGGGGAGACCCAGTGCTATGCTCATCCAGCTATGTGAAAAACTAAGTATGTGTTCCACATAGGTACTTTTGGTGGCAACCCAAGAGGTAGCTTTCTCAGTGGCGTCTCTCAGGCTGGCTGTGGAACTGCCTCCTAAGGAAGGCTAGGTTTCACTGTTCTTCGACAGGCAGGCAAAGACCACTTTATTCAAGAAGGCTTTTGGCCTGCAATTGGGTCTATTGGGTTGGGGGCTATTATTATTATTAGGGCTATTATTATTATTATCTGTAACTGTTATGTACAAATAAAATAAATAAAATAATATTATAAATATACACAGCTAACAAAGGAAACAAGAATACATAAATCAATTTCAAAATAAAGTTTGATTGTTTTCTATTGTGGTTTTAATTGTTAACTGTTTCTATCATGTATTTATTTTTGTTGTACCTGTAATTGTTTATTGATTATTTTAATAGAGATTTTTTAATATTTTAGCATGTATACCACTTAGGGATTTTATTATATGAAGTAATACATGAGTATTATTCATAATAAATAAATGTTAATGCTATGAATCTAAGTAACTAAACACTGTCCCATTCCTCAATAGGATATTCATTTACAACATTAAAACAGTACTGAGCATAAAAATGTCGAGATTAAAAAATCCCACAGGTGGTTTTGGTTTTTTTTTTGCTATCTAAATGGACAATATCCTCAGTTTTCCTAACTAAACTATCTATAGTAATTTCCGTGGGCAACTGCTTCTGATTCTTCGACACAGCAAAAGGTTCAGTTCTTTGCATTGACTTGGTAGTTCATACAATGGATTGTTTCTTTATTCCCATTCAATAGCTCAACTGACACTTCTAGCCATTTAGTCTGTTACAGCCAATACCAGCAACATCAGAACCATCAGCCAGTTAGCACTGTGCACAGCCAGCTACTATTTTTCCAGTTTTCTCAGAGCTCAAAAAGATTAAGTACATCCGGCAAGAATGTAGTAAGCATTTGCAAAAGTCCTCTTATGTACTTTTGGTTGTACCCTTAGTCTGTAAGTAAAGCTATCCAACAGCAGGGTAGGAAAGCTGAAAGCTGCTATCCTATTCACACTCACCTGAAAATAAGCCTCAATGAACTCAGTGAAGCTTATTTCTGAGTAGACATGGATAGGATTATGCAGTAAAAGACCCAGTTTCTAGTCTAATCTTCAAACAAAAAGTAAAGGCTACCATTTCCAAAATTGTTGAAGGTATCAAAATTTCTGGCGGAGTGCTATCAAGTTTAATTATATTTTAGTATCAGCCTGGTTAAATGCCTTTAAAATGCAAACTGTTTTTAAGCAGAAGAGACTGTCCAAAGTACTAGTATTGTGTCCAAGTTATAATCTTTAGATACTTGGTGATAAGCATGATCACATGATCACATGATGCAATAAAGGAAATAAACAACATTAACCTTACTGATAATACTGATAATCCAAGAGTGTTTGTCTAAGCAAGCAAGAATTCCCATAGATAATAAAACATTTCCTTATACAACATTTCTGTTCATGCTGTGTCTGTGTGGTAGACATTATTTTACTAGGATGTATTTTGCATGCAGATGGGATAACATGTTCATCACAAAAGATATATGCACAATCAGTATCAAGTTATGGAAGCTGTTTTCAGTTTAGAATTCTCACAATAGATTCTGAATGTACATAATAACTAGTGAGCACTGACTTCATTCAGAAGCTTCTGCTACTGTGAAGGGGATAGTGCCATATTACAGGACCAATGCTGGATCACTGTTTTTCAGGTTTTGTTTCTTTTAGAAAAAAAACCCAACAACTTCAGAAGAAACCAACAGAGATAAATGGTGGGAGGAGGGCTTTTCTCCACTCCAAACCATATTTCCCAGCTACTTCCACCTCCCCATAGGTTTCAATTTGGATAGATTTGAATCCAATGGAGGGGAAACTACTTGTTGGACAATTTGGAGTGGGGAAGTGGCACATGGGGAAAGGATTAAGGTCCCTTTCCCCTAACCATTATATATATATATATATATATATATATATATATATATATATAGACACCCATGGATGTAATGCACATTTGCGCATAACATGGGTTGATGCACATAGCAACTCAGTGCCAGAAGCAGACCTGTCCTCAGATATTCGTGATTTAAACTCTCTTGTTCATTTCACCTCTGGGCCTTCTATTATAAAATGTCCAACAGACAGAATTGAGTAAAACCTTGTGTGGCCACTCATTTCCTCAAGCAATTCAAAACTGTTGACTCCATGCAAACTCAGACTAATATTGTGTGCTAACTGAGTTACGTTTATACAAAATCTAATCAGCAATGCTACTCAGGATAAACTGTACATGATTACAAAGACGGGTGGATCTGGTTGCAATCCTACTTTAATGTTTATTTCCCTTAGTACAAAATGTTCTGAAGACATGAGTCTGAACAGGGATTGCTCTAATCTTCCTTCTCTCTTCCTCCCTAGCTGAAGTGTTGGAATCTTTTCTCCTCACTAAGGTAAATTGCTCTCCAAGGTCTGTTACTTCCTATGACGTCTTACAAAACTGTACAAAAGGCAAGTGTGGAAACTGGCAAGAGTTTATTTTCATGACGCAGGGACAGCGGAAATCACACTGAATTAAGCAGCACAAGACAATTTCAAGCTTACGGTGCAAAAAGTGACTCAGAAGAAAGTGTGTCCCACCCCACACCATTTATGTAATTTATTAACAGGACTTCTCTGAGTGGTATACAGGGAAACTACAAACATAAAATAAAAGGCAATGATAAAAACAACACATAATAAAACCAGCAGCAAGGAATAAAAACAATCCAACAGATAGGAAGAGCAAAGTAAAACAGCAGCAAGAATAAAACATTGTGAAGACTGAAAATGTTTCAACTTGATTGTTTTGTATTTTAAAAGGTTATGAGTTTTTGGATATAGTCAAGTGAAAATAAGTTTTAGATATAGTCAAGCAGTCTATAAATTGATTACATGAATAAACAAACAAAAGCACTGAACAGTTCTGAAAATGACTGGGAAAATTATAAAGTCTTCACTTGGCATTGAAAACTTAAAATTTTATTGTCCTTGGGAACATTAAGGACACATCTATTCTTTTCTGACTCCTAATAAAGAATGAGGAGACCCAGTAATTGGAGGTTGCTAGAGAAACACTTATCTACTATGGATGTCAGAAACTGGAAATGTCAATGATGCTTTAACAACTTATTATTTGTTAATAATCATAGCAGTAGGTTGATAATCTCCAGTTTATAATATTCATGGAAAGTATGCAATATATATCTGTGGTTGGATCCAGAACTGTGGTTGGATCCAGAAATTCTGTAGAAAGTATGCAATACATATCTGAGTTGGACCCAGAACTAAGTTAGTTGAACTTGTCCCATTGATTTCAATGGGAACTAAGTTCAATTAACTTAGCCTAGATCCAACAATTATCTTTTCTTCTTCTATCTATCTATACTTTTGGCTTATTTGGAAAGGAGGGATAACATCAGTGGGATAATGCAAAAAAAAGAAAAAAAGATGCAGTCAAAGAAAATTAATCATGACACTGGCCCAGCTGAAATCAATTATTGATTCCAATGGGACTAAAGAACATACAACTTTATCCAGATTTTGCTCATTAACATCTAAACTAAACATACTAGCATTAATGCAAGAATAGTTTCTGTTTTGCTGATTGTGGAAATCCAGATTCCTAAAGCAGAATATGCAATGTGCACACCCATATTCTGGGTGACCCAGGTCCCCTCTACAAGATTTCGGTTTGACACCCGGTTGGCCGATTATGCGCATCTTCTCCCAATTGCTTTTACGCTTAATCCCTATACACGGAAGGCGGTGAAGCACATTACCGGTTGTATGAAACGCACTTTAAAGTTGTTTACATGCGGAGAATCGCTTGTTTACATGGTCATGAGGTGCTTTAACTCCCACAGTAAATTAAAACTCGCTATTTAATGCGCATTTGATAATGTGCATAATCGGACAGAAAAAGTGCCTCAACCCCCGATTTGCGTTCCGTTCATGTGGAGGTAAAATTGGTAATGCGCTTTGAAAGAGCTTTAAATTGCTCTTGTAGAGGCACCCCCAGACAAAATGCCTCATTTAAAAAGTAGCAGAGGATCAAATCAGGTCGCACAAAAGCAAACACATTTCATTCCAGGCTAATCCTTTCAGTGATGTTGATAACAGCTTCCGAGAGCTGCACAGGAAAGCAGGATTTGCAGACAGTGTCCTGAGTCAACTGTTAGCAAATTAGATTGAAGGATAAGAGAGTCAGCTCCAGATGTGGCCTAACAGCTTCATCAGCACACAATCTGTTGCTAGCATTTCCATTTCTGGCAACAGAAAATCTGATCATTATATTTAGAGAAATGTCTTTAAACACTATTTTTGCTGTGTCCCCGATGTTCTGATTGCTGCTTGTTAAAACGACTAGCAGAATCAGCACACACATGCTACTGTTGCTGCATGACAAAGCCACCCTCATATTAGGGTGACCAGATTATGACAATCAAAATCCTGTACCCCCCCGCCACCCCCCCACCCAAAACAACCCCCCCCGCGCGCCCGCGCCACCCCCCCCCCCCCGCACCACGCCGCCACGTGCTCCTTACCTGGGCGTCCGCTTCCCTCCGGTGCTCAGAATCTACTGAGAAACAGGCTTCCTGGCCTGTCTCTCAGTACGTGCCGGGTGATGACATCATCACCCGGCGCGCTACCGAGGGACAGGCCGCGAAGCCTATTTCTCAGTAGATTCCGAGCACCGGAGGGAAGCGGACGCTCCAGCAAGTAAGTGCCTCGCGCTGCCCGCCTCCCGCCACCGCCACGTGACCCCCCGCCACCCCGGTTTTCCCCCGCTGCCCCCCGGTTGCCCCGGTTCAGCCTAGGTTTCCAGGTTAGGACCGGGAAACCCCGGGCCATCTGGACACCCTACTCATATAACATTGCTCTGCTAGGATGTTTCTCTGAGATACTTCCTGTTGCAGCATGTTTGTGCTCCAATAGCTGAAGAAGCTATATCTGGAATTTACCTATGTGTGCAATGAGGTGAATGGATATCTCCTGTTTACTTATTTTTCTATATTACCCAATAATCAAAGATTTCTGAGCAGTTCACAAAATGCATTTGTAAGAGTACAATCCTCAGCCCATCTCTCTGCGCATCTCTTCAAGAGCAAATCTACCTCCAGGTGTAGGGGCAGTGAACACGAAAACAACTCTAGGAACAACATTCTATTAGCATATACTGTTCATGTAAAAGGAAAACAGGTTCTTAAACCACTGAAACTGCAGATTAAATTGTGATCTAGCACACACAGGCTCAGTTCAGACAACACGTTAGTCAACGCAGTGTGAAAACCCCACTCAATGGTTGAGTTTTTAGGAGGTACTCCCCACACAACATGTTCTAACTCCACCGTTGTGTGACTGTCAGCTACTGTGGAGTTCAGTAAAATCCGTCGTGACATTTGAGTGATTGTTCCTCTGCCCTCTCTCCTCCCCCGGTCCTCCCGACGGTATCCCATCAGCCATTGTTGCAAAAAAAAAAAAAAAAACAATCCTGGCAGCTCTCCTAGAGCGACACTCACTCCTTTTGCTTGCTGCTCTTGCCAGGAACTCTGTAGCCAGTGGGAAAAGTCAACTCAATGCAACGGAAAACTCCAGAGAGCCTACCACACAACATGCAACACAATGGTTGTGCAGGAACTCTCCTCTGCACAGTGTGGATATTCTGCATGGAGTGTTTTCCAAAAAAATCCCACCATTGCATAGAGTTTTCCCACCAGAGAACACATTTCTCAACGGTGGTATAAACACTTTACCATGAAGTTCTAAAACCACCATTGAGAAACGTGTTGTCTGAACTGAGCCACAGACTGGGTTCAGTCAACACGATAACCAATGATGGTTTAAACAGTCAACAGTTGGTTATTTAAACCACCGTGGATTATTGTGTTGTGTGGAGGGATTCTTTTAACCAATGGCTGGTTATTTGGCCAAAATAACCCACACAAAGAACCAACGCTGTGCAGAGTTGGCTATTTGAACCACAGTTGGTATTGTGTTGTGTTGCGGGCAGTGTTGATTATTTCATCAACCACCATTGGTGATTTCGTTGGCTACTGACTCACAAGGCAAGAATGGTCAAAGTGGTGGCGGCTGCTCCCGGTAATTCAGAGTAGTTGCAGAAATGGGGTTTGATCCAACATTAGGTTAGTGGAAAACAGAACAACAGATAATGGTATTCTGCTAGAGGTTGTGGAAGTGCTAGCACAGACTTCCCTAACCTAGCGTCCGCCAGTTGTTTTGGAATACAACTCCCAGCCTCCATGACCATTGGCCAGACTGGCTGGGACTGATGGGAATTGAAGTCCCAAACAACTGCAGCGTACTAGGTTTGATAAGGCTGTGCTAGTGGAACAATTAATGCAAGGCCACACCTAGCCCAAGGAGGTTCCACAAGAAGTAAAAGCCTTGCACTTGTAGAATGAAACCACTGGTTGCAGTCAACAGATCTATTTTTAAAATTATAAACAGAAATATTAGACATAATGGGTTGGATCCAAACATAGCCATGCTTAGAGCAGACCCATCGAACTTAATTCCCATTGATTTAAATTGGTGTACTCTATTATTATTATTATTATTATTATTATTATTATTATTATTATTTATTACACTTATATACCGCCCCATAGCCGAAGCTCTCTGGGTGGTTTACAAAAATTAAAAAGATTGAGCATTAAAAAGACAGCTGCCATTAAAACACTTTAAAACATTTTAACTATTAAGCCTGGCCACGATGTCAATCCAAACTTCAACTTGAGTTGTTAAAATGCCTGGGAGAAAAGAAAAGTTTTGACCTGGTGCCGGAAAGATAACAATGTTGGCGCCAGGCAGGCCTCATCGGGGAGATCATTCATAATTGAGGGGCCACCATAGAGAAGGCCCTCTCCCTTGTTGTCATCCTCCGAGCTTCCCTCAGAGTAGGCACCCGGAGGAGGACCTTTGATGCTGAGCGTAGTGTACGGGTAGGTTCATGTCGGGAAAGACGTTCCATCAGGTATTGTGGTCCCAAACCGTGTAAGGCTTTATAGGTTAAAACCAGCACCTTGAATCGGGCTCGGAAGCTTACAGGCAGCCAATGTAAGCGGGCCAGAATCGGTCTTATATGTTCGAACCTTCTGGTTCCTGTTACCAATCTGGCCGTTGCATTCTGCAAAAGCTGCAGCTTCCGAACCGTCTTCAAAGGCAGCCCCATGTAGAGCGCATTGCAGAAATCTAACTTGGCGGTTACCAGAGCATAGACAACTGAAGCCAGGTTATCCCTGTCCAGATAGGGGCGTAGCTGGGCCACCAGCCGAAGTTGGTAGAAGGCACTCCGTGCGACCGAGGCCACCTGAGCCTCAAGTGACAGAGATGGTGCTAGGAGAACCCCCAAGCTACGAACCTGCTTCTTCAGGGGCAGTGCAACCCCATCCAGAACAGGTTGAACACCCTCCATCCGGTCAGAGGAACCCACCACTAACAGCATCTCAGTCTTGTCTGGATTGAGTTTCAGTTTATTAGCTCTCATTCAGTCCATTGTCGCAGCCAAGCACTGGTTCAATACATCCACAGCCTCACCTGATGAAGATGAAAAGGAGAAGTAGAGTTGCGTGTCATCAGCGTACTGATGACAACACACTCCAAAACTCCGAATGACCGCACCCAACGGTTTCATGTAGATATTGAACAGCATGGGGGACAAAACTGACCCCTGCGGAACCCCATACTGGAGAATCCACGGGGCCGAGCAATGTCTCCCCAGCACCACCTTCTGAAGCCGACCTGTCAAGTAGGAGTGGAACCACTGTAATGCAGTGCCTCCCACTCCCAACTCAGCCAGTCATGCCAGAAGGATACCATGGTTGATGGTATCAAAAGCCGCTGAGGGATCAAGGAGAATCAACAGAGTCGCACTCCCCCTGTTCCTCTCCCGACATAGGTCATCATACAGGGCGACCAAGGCTGTTACCGTGCCAAAACCAGGCCTGAAACCTGACTGAAATGGATCCAGATAATCGGTCTCATCCAAGAGTGTCTGCAGCTGGCCAGCAACCACCCGCTCAAGGACCTTGCCCAGGAGTAGAACGTTTGCCACCGGCCTAAAGTTATTAAGATTTTCTGGGTCCAGGGAAGCTTTCTTCAGGAGTTGTCTCACTACTGCCTCTTTCAGGAGGTCTGGGACCACTCCCTCTCATAGAGAGGCATTAATCACTTCCCTGGCCCAGCCGGCTGTTCCATCCCTGCTAGCTTTTATAAGCCAAGAGGGGCAAGGATCCAATATGGAGGTGGTTGCATGAACCTGTCCAAACACCTTGTCCACGTCATCGAGCTGTACCAACTGAAACTCATCCAAGAAAACAGGACAAACCTGTGCTCTGGATAACTCACTAGATTCACCTGCTATAACACTGGAGTCTAAGTCCTGGCGGATGCCAAAGATTTTATCCTGGAAGTGCCTAGCAAATATATTACAGCGGGCCTCAGATGGTTCTATCATGTCCTTGGGGCCAGCATGTAGAAGCCCCCGGACACCTCTGAAAAGCTCCGCTGGGCGGCAGATTGATGATTTAATAGTGGCAGCAAAGTATTGTTTTTTTGCTGCCCTCACTGCCCCTGAATACAGCTTTCCATAAGCACTTACCAGTGTTTCATTGCATCCACTAGGAGTTCGTCTCCATCTGCCCTCAAGCCATCTCCTATTTTGTTTCATCACTCTCAGCTCCGGGGTATACCACGGAGCCGTACGAGCTCTACACAGGAGAGGGCGCTCAGGAGCAATCGTGTCAACCGCCCGGGTCACTTCTGCATTCCACAGATTCCAGATTCCACCAGGGTTTCGACATGAGAGCCAGCCCTATCAGCCGGAAAACTCCCCAGAGCCCTCTGGAAACCATCTGGATCCATTAGCCTCCGGGGGCAGACCATCTTAATGGGTCCCCCACCCTTGCAGAGGGGAAAAGCCGCTGTAAGTCTAAACCTCAGCAGGTGGTGATCTGACCATGACAGAGGGGTTGATGTAAAGTCCCTCACTTTCAGATCACCATCTCCATGTCCAGTGGAAAAAATCAGGTCTAGAGTGTGCCCCACTACATGCATTGGGCCAGTGGCATGTTGGGACAGTCCCACGGTTGTCATGGAAACCATGAAATCCTGAGCCGACCCAGATAAAGTGTCCTTGGCATGAACGTTGACATCCCCCAGAAACAACGGTCTGGGGGACCTCAACAATGCACCCGAGACCACCTCTGTCAGCTCACCTAGGGAGTCTGTTGAGCAGTGGGGTGGGCGGTACACCAACAGAATCCCTAATCTGTCCCGTTGGTCCAACACAAGGTGCAAACACTCCAGACCAGTAGTCACATGGACAGGGAGCCTGCAGAGGGGGATGGAATTCCTATAGACCACAGCAACCCCCCCCCCGGCCCTCAAGTCTACCCTGATGCTGAACCAAGTACCCCGGTGGGCATAACTGAGAGAGAGTAACTCCTCCCTGCTCTCCCACCCAGGTTTTGGTAATGCAAGCCAGATCGGCCGCATCATCCACTATTAGATCATCGATGAGGGAGGTCTTATTTTGCACCCATCTGGCATTTAAAAGCAGCATCCGGAGACCCGAGGGCTGACTGATAGGGCAACTAACAGACCTGTGGATGTGAGGGGGACCGGAACAAGGCACAGACATTAACTAAGCATGATTAAGTCTGGATCCAATCCAATGCTTCCCCCTTCACCTTTGCTTCCCTAGAGCGGGCCTTAGTCCCAAAATTGTAGATCCTATGGATCTCCAGATTTTGTTAAATTCCAATTCCCATCAGCCCCACCCAGCATGACTAATGGTCAGGCATAATGGGAATTGTAGTCCAACATCATCTGGATGGTCATAGGTTCATCACTCATGTTGTAATCTTTCCAGCATCTGAGTGCTGCCCTCTGATAGCCACTGCATGTTTGCTACCAGTCTTTATTATGTGCTCTGTGCTTAATATGAATGTGCATAAACTAAGTGTGCATGCCAATCAGTGCCAGTCAGAGATGCTCCCTACCTGCTACTGCTGTCACCAGAAGTTAGCAGTAAAAAGGCAAAGCAAAAAGGAAAGAGCCTCGGGGAGCAGACCTTGGGTAAATTAACCCCAAATTTGCCATCATGTTCAGCCACAAAATGGCTGGGATACCAAAGTAGGGGGTTTCTTGTCCTATCCTTCCCACAGTCGTCCCTTGAGCCCCATAAAAAGCTGATTCTGAGGTTGAAACCCCCTCCCCCTCCCCACATTCCCACCAAATGATATGGAATGGAAAGTCGGTGAGAGCTGAGAGTTCGCTGCAGGGGGATTTCCTACAAGCAGAGGCTACATGTCTTTCATCTTCACCTATCAAATACATTATCTTACACTGTCCAACTTTATGCAAATATTAATGCCACCTAGCGCCATTAACTGAACAAAATGCACTGAAATGCAAATGCGCATAAAAGCAAAAGGCACAGGAATGCACTGTATTGTTATTTCAACTGCCAGCAGATGGAGCTGCTACTTCAGTCATCTCTCTATTCAGAAGAATTGCAAATCAGTGCAGTAACAGAGGACCCTAGGACTCAAGTCTGGGCTATGGATAATCTGATCAAGACTGTGATGGTTATGCCCTTTCTAGTTTTGGTCTGGGAACATGCATATTAATCTTCGAACTTGCAATATTTTTTTTAAAAAAATCCACTCTTTTCTTTTTAAACACCTGAACTCACCAGCAGGATTTTAAGACCACAGAAGCAAATACACAACTCTAGCTGACCTCAAAACAGAAAGAAGGCCTGTGGGTGAAATTCCTACCCTGCCATATCAGAATCATAGAATAGAATCATAGAATGGTAGAGTTGGAAGGGGCCTATAAGGCCATCAAGTCCAACCCCCTGCTCAATGCACATCTTGTCCGTGTTACATCAACGTCTGAAGATCTTTGTTTTTCAACAGGCTTTAGAGTTAATCCTGGTTACTATGTGATGTGAGGTGTGTGTGCTTTTGTTAAATTGTGTTAGTTTTATACCATCTTACTGCTGCATACTACTTTGCTGTATTACTATACTTTAACTGATTGGGAAAAATGATCTGTTTTTGTTAGGTGCTTTGAATGGTTTCCTTTATTAAAAAAAGTTTTGAGGTAGATGTGGGTTTTTAAAATAATAATAATAATAAATTATTATTATTATTATTTTTAACCCGCCTATCCCTCCAGATCGAGGCGGGGAACAACAGCAATATAAAACACAAAAATCACAACAGTTAAAATTTAAAAAAAACAAGAAAAAATATATCATTAAAAACAGCTTAAAATCATCTGGATAGGCCTGTCGGAAGAGAGCAGTCTTCATGACTCTCTTAAATTCATGAAGACTTCTAATTTGTCTAACCTCCTCCGGCAGACCATTCCATAGTCTGGGAGCGACGGAAGAGAAGGTCCTCTGGGTAACACTCGTCAGCCTAGTTCTGGCTGACTTGAGTAAGTTCTTCCCAGAGGACCTAAGTGTGTGGGGCGGATTGTACGGGAGAAGGCGATCCCGCAGGTAACCTGGACCCAAACCATGTAGGGCTTTAAAGGTAATAACCAACACTTTATACTTTGCCCAGAAACTGATTGGCAGCCAATGAAGCGATTTAAAAACTGGTGTGATGTGATCACCCCTAGGTGTACCGGTGACCAACCTGGCTGCCATATTTTGAACAAGTTGAAGTTTCCGGACTAGGCACAAAGGTAGCCCTATGTACAGCGCATTGCAGAAGTCGAGCCTTGAAGTTACCAGCGCGTACACTACCATCTTTAGGTCTTCCAACTCTAGGAAGGGGCGCAGCTGGCGTATCAGCCGAAGCTGATAGTAGGCACTCCTGGCCGTCGCATCAATCTGAGCTGTCATTTGGAGCGACGGATCCAGGAGTACCCCCAAGCTGCGAACACAATCTTTCAGGGGGGGGTGTAACCCCATCCAGAACTGGTTGACACACCTCCAGACCCAGGTTGGGGCCTTTGACAGCAAGCACCTCCGTCTTGTCTGGATTCAGCTTCAGTTTGTTTTTCCTCATCCAGCCCATTACCGCCTCCAAGCATTCATTCAGAGGAGACACACTATCCTTAGCTAGCTAACAAACACTGCAATCCATACACCTGGGATGGGGAATTTTTAGCCTATGGCCTAAATGTGGACCTCCAAGACCTCTCAAACCCATACCTCTGGACTCTCCCCAGACCACACCCCATCTTCCTAGCCTATTTCAGGTTTTGATATTATTTACTCTGTCCTGCTCTGTCCCCCAATGACAAAGTTGATGGAGGAAACCTTCCCCAAGTTGGGGAAGGCAAATCTCCAAAAGCAAATGTCTTCCCATCCCCACTGCTCACTGAACGTGGAGTTGCACCTGCAGCTCCACCCACCTTTGGTTAGGACACACCAACAGTTAGAATGTGAACCTCAACAGGTTTCAAGTAAGTTAATGCAGACCTTGACCGTAAAAAGGTCCCCCACTCTTGCTACAAAGATTCACTTGGGAGTAGGTCCCATGGAGCTCCATGGCACTCACTTTAGAGTAGGGCTGCATTGGA
The DNA here is from genome assembly GCA_029215795.1 of Anniella stebbinsi. Lineage (NCBI taxonomy): Eukaryota > Metazoa > Chordata > Lepidosauria > Squamata > Anniellidae > Anniella > Anniella stebbinsi. The sequence continues at coordinate 44,593,365 of JARDYH010000003.1, read as the reverse complement.
AATAAATCAATTTCAGGATCTCTCACTGGAAATTCTGTGGTGCTCTCTTGTGCCCCCAAACAAGTCTAGATATCCTGCCAAGATGCCAGGACATTTAGATTGTAGCTGCATCCACACTATTGCCAGGTTCAATTTCATTCCATTCTCTAGCCCCAAATATTTTCCCCACACTTTCAATACACACAGACCCACACAGGTGTGCCTGGTTATTTTTATTTTTTTAATGTATGCTGAATTTCTGTAATTGCACTTTTATGCTTTGACTTTATTTTTTTGTTTAGAGAAAGAGTTTACTATTGGCCAGAGCCCTTTTGTCCAAGTTTATGCAGACAGAAGCTCCAGTCTAGAGAAAATTAGTTGCATTTAATTTATACTGTGAAATGAGTGAGACTTAAGATATCCCTGATTAATTTGTCTCAAGAGGGCTCCTCCTTGTACCACGTTCAGACTTCCCCTCCCCTCGTCCTCTGTGTAGCATTTAGGGGTGTTGTTGCAAGGGCTGCCATGGGGATGAGGTGGGGTAAATCCACTTCCTCCACCACCCAATTGCACGTGCCTAAATCTGAATCCAACCAAATAAATTCTCAATCAGTTGACAAAACTGCATACAGACTTTGCAAATTAATCTTATCCTCTGAGACTATATTAAGATATAAAAGTAGTAAAACTGAAGATGAAATAATCTCAGGAACCCTATACTGTTTCTTAATCACAGTAAGTAGTATGCAATTTGTTCTTTCCAATATACATGATATAGTATTTCATTATCCAAATATCAAATTGAAGAAAGGTACAAAAAGCCTTACATAATATTTTAAACAATTATATAGTCCTATAAACATTGTGTTTTGCTAGTCACTTTCCATTACATTAATTAAATGCTAAAACTTATGTTCCCAGTTTTTTTTTTTTTAAAAAATCCATATGCTGTGTGAGGAGTTGTTTTATTACATAATATTTAATTTAGTAATGTACTGTGACTGAAAAATTAATTAAGGCTGCAATTCTATATGGGTTTATGTGAGAGTCTTCAAAGCAGACATGCATAGGGTTTCACTTTAAGTATCTTATTTAACCAAAAGATTCAAAGATTATTATTCTAGAAACCATCATCAATTCATCTATGATCATTCCTTTTAATATGCTCAATACTGTTTCTTAACAGAGTTCTCAAACTCTGCCCTGATTGGCATTCTAAAGTCAACAAAATCCCCTTTACAGCCACAATCTCGATATTAACAAATAAAAGATGAACAGCTTGCAGCTAGCAATACAATATTTACCCTGATCCCATGTCTGGGATCAGACAGACTAAAATAGAAAACAAACACCCATTTTTAAAAACATGGTTTGAGATATTGTAGATTTTATCCATCAACTAGAACAATCCCAGATAATGCATTGCCCATTTGCCATTTCTAGGAAAGTTCTGAAAATCACCGAGTATTATTATCTACTTAATCAGAAATTCCAATAAGAGGACCGGTGTCCAGCTGCCAGTTCCTCAAAATGAGATGTATTCTTCACAATTTGGCATCAATTTTTACCTAGTACACCGCCTCATATTAATCTTTGGATTTGTTAATATAAGCACTGTCATGTTTCTCTGTACATCTTCTCTATGTTGCCTTGCCTAAGGCAAGAGACAGATCAGAATTACAGCTGGCCTTTGTGTTTTTAGAAACAGAGATCAGCCATTGGTTCAATTTCCCAAAATGCATTCATTGCTAGACACTTGCAACACCTGTCACTGGCTAATTCACTAATTCAAATCTCAGTTTTGAGACTGGATCTATCTAGACCTTGTAGCCATAACACCTATCCAATTTTTCGGACTTTGTTTCTTCCCTTATCCCCTGCTTTCTTGTCTGATGAAGAATTCTGGGCAGCTCAAAAGATTGCACAATGTTGTGGAATTTTGATTGGTTTCTTATGTTTGTAATACTACTACTTACAACAAAGAAATATGAAAAAATATCATCTTAATGTGTAGGTCTGATTCAAAATATTCATTATCTGGGACATGATAGAGGTCTATAAATCATAAACAGGATGAAAATATTAAAAATATAGAGTTTATTTTCCATCTCCCCAAAGCACCAGAACTCAGTCATCCAGTGATATTGATTGGTGGTAGGTTGGCCAGGACAAAGCTGTCCCCGTCATGCCCTACTTGTGAGCATATGTGTGACAGGCAGACAAACCACTGGACTGGATTGGCTTTTGGTATAATCTAGCAAGACATGCTTCTTGTACCTTTAATAGTTGTGTAAAAGCAGAAATTTTGGCAGGTATAACACATACTTTAATGATAATGGAGGTTTGAATTCCTCTGCCTTCAGGTAAGCCTACTTTCCAGTAGGCATATTATTAAAAACTGATAGTCTCCAGGTCTCATATGCTCCCCTGTTCTATTGTAACTACATCCACAAATGCCATGTAGGCATTATGAGCATCAAGCTATTGCTTCTAGTACAAAATAAAATTCAATTCAAATTGAAACCATCTGATGATCAAAAAACTTCACTAGGATTTCACAAGAAAACCATTAAAAGGATCTCAACTATTAAATTGTTTGCATACTACATTCTTTGCAATGATCTAACAAAAAGAGACTAGAATCTATAAATCTCATACCCAGCTCCCAGTGGAAAGATGAAATTTTATGTTCCTCATTATACTTTGTTTAAAAATATGGCTTACGTGCAGTGACATGAATGATAGATTATATCTCTTACAGGCACTTTTCACACAATAAATGTAATAGCCTATGCAAAATATTCCACACTAGAAAAAGTGTGTGTGTGTGTGTGTGTGTGTGTGTCCGTGCATATATGTATTTATGCTAGCCTTAAGAGTGAATCATACACTCTAAAATAATAAATCAGTAAAGTAGTATTAATATGTTTATTACTATCAACAAACCAACACTACAAAGTCCAGAATCACAACCACAATAACATCAAGCATAAACTGTGACAAACTCTGAACTATCAATCGTAGCATGTCTAGTAGATGTAAAAACATTTTTTTTTAATTTGCCACCTGTCCAATAATTATTAGTGGCGTTGAAAAAAGTCCTCAAGAGGGCCTTAAAAACCAAGCTGGAAACAGCCCCATAAGAGAATAGATTACATGTTCTCTAATGCATTGGTAGTAACTACATTAAGGGAATGCATGGATGACCATTTCCACCTCAGTGTGATTACAGAGGCAGCATCTGTCCTTAAACTTCAAAGGGAACTCTTGCAAATCTGCTAGGCTTTGAAGCTAAATGTTAAAATGGGCCAATAAAATAGCTCCTCTATATTTAAGTACTGATAATAATAAGAAAAATAAAGCATACAGTTATTAAAAGAAAATAAGAAGTCAGTACATGGTCCACAGGCTGAAACATACAATGCTTTCATTCTCCATTCCACCATAAATTTAGCTTGTTCTAATTCCAATGAACACAAATAAACAGAAAAACCATCAGCACAAAAAAATCCCATTATCTCTTTCCCCCAAGACATCATGTTACAAACTACCAACACTGATATCCAAGAGACTTAAAGCACTCTTATTCCTTTTTAAAAAACAACAACAGAGTCCTATTCGTAAACTATAAACTATAAATTAAACATTTTGCAATGTATGCTCATGTTTTATATACAAACTCTAGAGATTTGTAAGAAGCAATGAGGATTCTCTGAGGAATAAATCTTTGGTCAAATCCCATACTCCAATCAGGCATCACTTTAGGCAAAGCCCTTAGTGGCAGTACTCAAGACTGGACAAAACTCATAACATATAACTTCAAGTCCTACCTGTTAGTACATTAAGTGGTAGAAAAAATTGCAACTCAATTAATATGCTGAAGCATATGCTACATGACTAGGAGAAACTTTGGTTTGTAGTCCTACTCCAATATGCAATCAAACAACTTATCTAGCCTTAACAAATACTATATTCATCATGCAATCCACATGCCTTCCTATGTAATTATTAACATTCAAACATCCCCTCCTCACCCCTCCACTGTACCACTTTCATGCTACTGTTACTCACCCATTCACAACTTCTTGTTGCTGCCAGCTTTTGAAAGGCCAAACTAACATAGCCTGAATGTCAGTAATAGTTTGTCTTAATGAGACAGGTGATTGAGCTTATATGAATAAACACTTTACGAGATAAGGGTCACAGACTTGTACATTTTTGTTTAGAAGTTAGTGCCATTTTCTCCATGTGAGTATAGAGACTTTTGTGCATAGCCAGGTACTCACTATTGTGCTCAAAGTTCTACGGATTGGGGAAATGATTAATAATAATAACAACGATTATTACAAAAGGAGTGCTTCCCCCATCTCATTCTCCCCATTCCTTTCTTGCACCTGAAATCCTACATACACACTTACTGAACCCAACATTGTATTGCATAAAAGTCCAATATCCTGGTTCTGTTCACTGAAATTTACCTTACAGTGGGGATAAGATTGTGCACACTACTATGATGGAAAGAATAGTATTCTTTGTTTGGGGTGGCTTATAGTCAGGGAGTGGAGTGCATGATGGGCTCAGGAAGCTGAACAGTCTATGGGGGAGGGTATAGGCCTGGCATGGAGTAGAAAATGATGCCTGGGGAGGGGAGACTGATACTCCCTCTGGAATGGCTGATGAGTTTGTAGGTGAAAGACCCATTCCAATCAGGCAGATGGTTTAGAACTAGATGGTGAAATGATGTAAAGAAGATAATCTGGCCTACCTGGCTGCCCTAGGCATTAACCCAAAAGGCAGGAACTGAACAATTCCTTCCTTTAGTTGCTTTTGGCGACTGGTTTCAGAAATAAACTACTCTAGGGAGGAAATGATAGCCATCTCCAAGCAGTAGCAAGTTCAGCCAAGTGTCCCGGCATTTGCAATTCCCTTACTCCACTGCTGGAGATATCCATAATATTCCAGGGAGTCTAATTCAATAGTATGGATAACACTAGCTGAAACATGCCATTTGTAAACACTAATACTCAGACAGAAGGATATAAACCCAAATTTGATTACCATGATTCATATTTCATTCTTTACAATTAAGGTAACAGCATTGTCTTGGAAGAAGCACTCTGGGTGCCCATTTTATACCTTTCATAAAATCAGAAATTGAAGATATGCTTTATTTATACCACTCTGTGCTTTTATAATATAGCCTTCTAAACATTTTATTTAAGCCATCTAGCATTTTCTGTTTTATCGCTCATAGTTTCTGTTTTCATGCCAAAGTATTGTTTAAAATTATAAATACATCAAAAACATTGCCAAAGACAACAACTTGAAACCCATGGCTGAAAAAGCATTCAGCTAATGTAAATAGACGTTGTGATTTTATGTAAGACAAGGAAAAAAAATTTAAAGGACCAGATTATCTTGGAGATCAACTAACAGTTGATTAAAGAAAGGAAGTCAATTTCCTTATTTTGTTACTATGATAAATAATCACTTTGTTACACATTTAGGATGTAATCATAAACATACAAGGAAGTCCCAGTGAGACTTACTTCTGAGTAAACTCTGAAAGTATATTATTTGTATGTTATATTATTGGTGTTTAGTTCAGAACTAAATAATCACAAAAAAGAAATAATTGAGCCTAACTCTGATCTGTCCTTGTAACCATGCTGATTAAAGTAAAGCATATAGTCCTGAAAATCTACAAAATTAAGAATTGGCTATAGCAACATAGCTATTACAGGTAATCCTGTCCTAATCTCCTCTTCAAAGCCTAAACAAATCAAGCAGGCATTTGTTTGACCTTAACACAATTTCATTTTTAAAATGCTGTAGCTAGTCCAAATCCATGTTAGATTAAGTACCTCTTCAAAAAGATATGATACTCTGAACTTCAAAATTTGTGCAGGAGACTTGAATTTTTTTTTGCCATGGTAGAGACCCGGTCAGTATATTCTATGCTAATTAATTACTTGCTGGCTCCACAAATCTAAGTACAATTGTAATATAACAAGCAGGTTTAACTTAGAGCAGTGCCAAGCAATGGCTATGCGAATGTGCCCATCACAGATCAGACAACAGAGATCGAACATTCTCATTTCTTAAAATGTTTTCTAGAATTACTTTACACACTAATTTGTACGTTATCTAGTAGTGAGTAATCAACTGATGAGAAAAAGAAGTGATATACAGAACCTACAGTTTGTCTAGGATTAAATGAAAAACATTCGACACAAATCTAGAAATGGGAATATGCTTTCGTTTTACTTAGGGATAGTACACATTTTGTTAGATCAATTCCATCTTCATTTCAGGGATTGTCAGGCAACTTTCATTTCATCAATCAGGTTTTTTAAATGGATATTTGTCCCATTTGCACGAGTTGATATTACTGCAAATGTGCATTAATGCTAAAGTACATTAGCGCGAGTGGGAATTTGCGCAAATCTACCACAAAAGTTAAAAACATACACCCCAAGTTCACAGAATCTGAACAACTCAGAAACAGCCGGTTTACTGCAGAATCTTCAGGTTGGATTAATAGAAATCCAAACTGATTTGAATCCTTGACATCTCTAGTTTTACTGCAGCACAACTTTGCATGGGAAAATTCATTATCATTTTTTTTAAAGTGGCATTAATAAAAAAAATGAAATTACCTCTTTTGGGGGGGGGTGAAGCACCCTAATATGCATAAGTCTATCAATTCAATAAATATGTATATAGTCCATACTTACTAGGTTCTATTAAATAAAGCATATTGTTCAGGGAGAGATCTTAATGTATGCTCTGTTGTTAACCTACTACTGCTTCTCTTCAGGTGATAACATTTTTAAATCAACAACTCCACTTAAATTATAAATGAAGGAGATTAAGGGTTTGTGTGCAGAGCAAAATAGAATTACTCTACATAAGACTTATGGTCAGAAATTTTTGGAGTTCTGAAAGATATAATCAAAACAAAGTAATTCCCTTGAAGTAACAACCTTTGTGTTCCATTTCAATATGCTTATTCTCACACAATTGAAAACTTAGCTCCCCCCACCTAATGATGTATGATCCAGCATCTCTGTGTGTAACACACACACACACACAGCCCTACCATTTGCCATGGAGAGACAGCCACCACATGTGGTTGATCATGAAAGGGCAGCAAATTCTCAGTAATTTAATTTGTTATTGTTGTATTTTTACTGCCAGGGATGTGAAGATACACGTGGAATTTACTGCCTCATGTGGCAAAATAACTTGCCTGGCTTTGAGTATTATATAGCTTGGTATGAGGTGTGGGGTCCCTTTCTTGCTCTGCCTTGGCCCCCACTCCCACCCCACCATAAGGCTTAAATCAGCATTGGCTTAAATTGGTCTGTAACTGTAATTCTTACATCTTTGTAATATATGACTTCCTAGTAAAGAACAATATGTACTTCCTCATTCTCCTAGGACAATAATGTTTTCAGACCCAACATCCATTTTCAAAACAACAGAGCTTGATGTCAGACCATCTGAAATCAGATTTGTAGACAATATTTAATGACTTCTCAGAAGGCGTGCTAACGCTCTGGGGACTAACGTGGACTTTGAGTCTTTAATGATTTGTCAGGAGGGTTTTTTCTGGATAAATTGTGAGAAATTAACTTCTTATTTTACCCTGCCAACCCCAAGAACTCTCATACTTGGTGGATAGTTGTAGAATTAGGGAGAGGCAATAAAGCATCCAATTTACGCCCCACATGGGTCATAAGGTGTGCTCTCCCACACCTAAACTCTCAGGTACTGAAGGTTTTGTCTAATAATATGACACACACACCCACGTTAGATGGAAAGCAGTTTTTTCAAGAGTCCCACAACTTTAGGTTCTCCACATTGGTTTTAATAATAACTACATCATCAATTTCGGGCATGGTAAAAGGGGACGAGTGATCACAAAATGGTTCACTAACTTCTGAAAATCTCTGAAGGTATGATTTTGAATTGTAACAGCCCTCAAGGGACCATAAAGTATCCATCTTTTCCCTGGATAAAGAAGTAAGAGGAATGTACAAACAGTGCAACATATCCAGGGGCTTGGCTTTCCTCAGGTAGAATAGCATGATATCTACCTGAAGCGTGTGATGAGCTTAAAATTGGGAAAATCAATACAGAGCCTCAGAGTGCTCCATTTAACTTCAGGACTAATCATATGGGATGTCTCTATTCCCACTGAAATATCTTAATAAGGCCAAACGTATCATCTTCACTACTGTTTTTGTTTCATTGTAAAAGTCACAAGATCTCTGATCACATTTCTTTGTCAAATACAATGTAGCAGGTTCTCCAGTATCCATAGATACCCTGACAAACAGACCTAGTAAAGAATTGTTTGCCCTTTTCCTTCAGCTTCTTTGATTGCTAAAAAACACTCATGTTTATCTGCTCTTCAGTATTTGGAACTGGTTTCGCTTTCTCCTTCTGGGCTAATCCCCATGTAGACTTCTATTTTTCACCATTCCCTAAAACATTAGCATTTAGGATTCATATCAGGCCTTCCACACACAATTTTGAAATTTACCGAGTCTGCACACAATGTTATACTTGAAACTAGGGGTGTGCACCGGATCTGTTCCGGTCCACGATCCAGACCCAATCTGGGGGAAATCAGATACAATTATCCGATTTCTGATCCCCGCATCTGGATCGTCCAATCTGATCCGAACCAGTCCGGAAGGACCTGATCAGTGGACGGCCCCAGCAGGTAAGGAGCACGAGGGGCAGGAGGGCCCCCCCACTTACCTGCCGGGGCATCCGCTTCCCTCCAGTGCACGTCTCTACTGAGAAACAGGCTTTGCGGCCTGCCTCTCAGTAGCGCGCCAGTCATCACCTGGCGCGCTACTGAGAGGCAGGCCATAAAGCCTGTATCTCAGTAGAGATGCGCACCGGAGGGAAATGGACGCCCCAGCAGGTAAGGAGCATGAGGAGGGGGAGGGGGCTTACCTGCCAGGGCGCCTGCTGCCATCCCCTGCCGCCCGCTGGTCGAATCTACTGAGAACTAGGCCACGAAGCCTGGTTCTCAGTAGATTGGGGCAGCGGACGGCAGCAGGCACCCCAGCAGGTAAGGAGTGCGAGTGGGGGGAGGGACAGGGTGGGGGGAATTAGGCCCCCACTCATCTGCCCCCACGTTTTCACCATAGGCTTGCATTGGGGGAAAGCTTTCTTTCCCCCAATGTAAGCCTATGGCGAAAACAGCTAAAATGGCGTCCGATCCGAAAATCGGACGTCCAATTTTCAGATCAGGATCGGGTCCGAACCAAACCGGGAAGCCTCCGATTTGATCCGATCCAATCCGAGGCTTTGGTTCCTATCCCGGTTCTGATCCAATCCAGGGGGGCATGCACATCCCTACTTGAAACACTCTCTCCAGGTCTGTATTAGAGACCAATGTTTTCTCCTAAGACTTTGGGAAACTCACTTAATTTCTTTAATAGAGAAAATTAAAGCAATTTAAATTTAATATTTGAATTCTTTAAATATTACTGTACCTCTTCAGTGCCATGGATTCCAAAAACCTATTTATTCCAGCAGGCCCGGGAGGATGGACACACAGACACAAAGCCAGATCCAGCAAACTAGCCTGTGCAGGTGGTTTTGCCCAAAGCAGCATATGCAGAGCCCATCTGCTGGCTAGGTGGGTGGATGGATGGTGATGGCATTCAGTACTTTCCTCCCTTTCACCAGCCAATCATTCAGCAGGGATGGAGGGAGACCTGCAAGCACTGTCATTCTTTTAGATCTCTGGATTGGTCAGGTGGTTCGCTTTCCACCAGTTTATTCAATTTCTCATAGCAACTCAAATTAATCTCATCATCGTATGATGCTCCAGCAGTCCATTCCAACAGAGAAAATGCAGCCTGACGTATACACTGCAATTTGATCATGGGTTATGACATCTACTTCTGTCACATAATTACCAAAGAGCCTGTAAGTTTCCAAATTCCAAAAGATGCTCTCCATACTCTTTGTTAGCTCTTCTGGGAAAAAAACATGATGGTTAAAATAGCCTCAGAATTAACCACTGCTATTTTAGAGCGTGAAGTCATTTTTATTTTTAAAAGGAACAAAAAGTCAAAGCACGACACGCATTGATGGTCCTTCCGGCGATCTACACCGGAAGAAACACCAAGGCAGTTTTTCCTGGTGTTGCCATGTGCGTGACTGCCCGGCGGCAGCTGGAGGGGCGGCAGGGAGCACCGGCTCTCCTACTCTAAGGTAAGTGGTTCTTTTCATTTATTTTTAAAAATGGGGGGGAAGGACTGCGGGGGCGCTGAGGTTAGGTTTTATTTTTTTTTAATGGGGGAGGACTGTGGAGGCATGGAGGTGGAGCAGCAAGCTTATGGCTCGCTGGTCCATCCCCTTCCCTGCCCAGCCCATTGCGACCAATCAGTGGTTGCCATAGACTGGACACGCCTCCCAGAAGCTCCGGAGCAACAGCAAAAGATGGCAAAAGCCGTCGTCACGTTGCTCAAACCTAAAAAAGTTGGGCTAAATGCCCAACTTTTTTAGTGCGGAGCTTTGGGGCTTTGCCCTCAGATGGTTTCAGATTGATGGCAGCATCATGTAATCCGCTTGCCAATTCAAAGCCACTGCGACAGAAAGTGACCATCTAGAGGTACCCCCAGATTCTGTTAATTAAGTATTAAATGGGATGAAACTGATGTATTATAGATTGCAATACTCAAATTATGCAATTTTCTTTAGTAGATATGTGGTGCAACCATATTTACTTGAGTTCAAGGGGACTTTACTCTGTAGTAAGTGTGCTTAGCATTGCAACATGAATGGTACAATGAAAAAGCAACACTGAAATGATTGTATACACTCAAGAAAGAACAAATTTTTAATCCATGTCATCCTGCTTCCATCTTTCAAGTCTAAGCATGGGAAACAGTAAGGAATTACGAGATTGTTTCCATTTCCCTATTCAGGCGATACAGAAGCTTCAGGGGAAACTTGCTTTAAATGTGAAAGCAAACAACAGAAGTTCAATATGTATATTCAGTGGGTAAGAGTATCATTTTTTATAGGAGAGAACAAACAGTGAAAGCAACACCCCTTATCTGAATACTGCTTAAAGGGGTGATCAGCATCTGGAACAATGACATTTGGTGGCATTAACACTTGCTCCACTCCCTACATACTTTGCTGATGATTTCCTATTCAAGAGACAGACCTACCAACTCTCCTCCAAGCATAAGCTTTTTATACTCCATCTGGGCCTTTGTACTACATTGTGGTCTACTATTTGCAATTCTTTTTCTTTTTCTAAGTTTGCTAGTGAAAATAACATTGCAACTGCCTCCCAACACAACTACCAGAAAGAAAACCAAAGAGGTGCAATGGTGCCACTGTTTAGGTGGCTGGGAAAGAAACCTGTTCATATGCTGATAAAACAGCCACACTGTTACAAGCTGCACAGAAATATTTAAAAGGTTTTGGGTGGGTGGGGGAGACAGGAAGAGGGCAGGAGAAGATAGCTGGTTCTCTGGAGAATTAAAAGACATTTGTTCTATATCCTTCTAAAGTCATACACATGCAGTTCAGTAAAGCTTATTGGGTATGCATAATTTTATTTAAGCAATTTGTTAACTAATAAATATAAGAGTAATAAAGATAAATAATGAAAAACCATCATTATCGCTAAATCTTTAAATCAGCCGTTTTATTATAGGTTCTTGTACAAAAGAACACTATGAATGAGAATTATTTTTTTAACTAAGTTCATTTTTTTTAAATGGTTTATCTTGCATCACTTACCCATATGGCAGTCTAATTTAGCTGATCACTAAATATAATGGAACAGGGATGAAAATCCTCTGACTAGAAATAGCATCAAATTACAGTTATCTAATCTCCTAACAAGCAACCCTCCTTTCTCAACTCAGTCACTTAATCTTTCAGCTGAATTTTCAATGAAAGCCCTTAGAAATGGATGAAGTAACAGCAGAAATAGTGAACAATGTCCTTGATCTCACTGTGCCTTAGAAAAATCCACTACCCAAATTATTTTTCAACAACAACATACATTTATACCTGTTAAGTAAGACAATTTGCAAAACTGATGACAAATTGAGCTGTCAGACGTTCTACATATCGTCACTCAGCTCTTTCTTTCCTTATGGCTTGTGAATCTCACACGGCTTCCAGAGACTTCAAGTGAAGCACTTGTGCAGTTCAAAGAAGGTGTTACAAATAATAATAATTTTAAAATGTCCCTATGTACTTGCATAACTAGGGCCATAATAAGGATTTGACCTTCATTTTCCCCTCCCAGTGACATACTTATTTTGAAGTATAGGAGAAGGAAACAATATCAGCAGTTTTCAGAGTCGCAGAGTTGCTAGTCTACCAAAACCACAGGCCTGGCTGGGGAAGAAAAAAGTGGATAATAGCAGCATGGAAGTCTCAGTAATAAATAGGGTCTGGGGTTAATCCTCGAGTTAGGGTGGAGGAGGGTGGGGTCACCAGGCAGGAACCAGGACCATAGATGAGTCTAGGAGGAGCAGACTAACTGAGTGGGCCACCAGGATTGCTTCCATACTTACTTTGAGTAGCTGGAGGGAAGTCTCAATGGTAAATTAGGGTTAGGGTTCATACACAAGTTAAGGTTAGGGCTGAGGAGGCAATGGACACTGGGAGTGAACCAAGGCCATGGTAGACCTTAGGAGGGCCAGACTGACTGAGTGAGCCACCAGGACTGCTTTCATACTGATTTTGAGTGGCTGGTGGGAATTCACAGTCATAAATTAGGGTTAGGGTAGATCCTCGGATTAGAGTTAGGGTTGGAGAGGCACGGGCCTCTGGACAGGACATGGAAGAGCCTCGGAGGGCAGTACTGAATGAGTGGTCCACCAAGGCTGCTGGTAAATAAGGGTTAGGGTTGAGGAGGGAACAGTCACTGGGAGGGAACCGAGGCCACGGAAGAGCCTAAAATGGAAAGACTAACTTAGTGAGCCCCCAGGACTGCTTCCATACTGACTTTGGGTGGCTAGAGGAAAGTCTCAGTGGTGAATTAGGGTCGGGTTTAATCCTCAGATTAGTGTTAGGGTTGAGGAGGGAAAAGTCACTGGGAGAGAATTGACACCACAGAAGAGTCTAGGAGGGCCAGTATAACTGAGTGAGCCCCCAGGACTCCTTCCATACTGACTTTGAGTGCCTGGAGGGAAGTCTCAGTGGTAAATTAGGATTAGGGTTAATCATCAGGTTAGGGTTAGGGAGGGAACAGTGACTGGGAGGGAACCGAGGGCACAGAAGAACCTAAGAGGGCCAGACGAACTGAGTGGGCCACCAGGACTGCTTTCATTCTGATTTGAGTAGCTGGAAGGAAGTGTCAGTGGTAAATTAGGGGTAGGGTGGCCGTATTTGGGAAACCAAGAAGGGGACATCCATTGGGTGTGGTGTGAAAGCATCTTCCTGGGCCCTCCAGGAAATGCATCATTCCCTCCTGCCACCTTAAAGGCCCCAATTGGAGAAGAGGAGAGGAAAGTGTGACATGACCAACCCCAACTGTTCCAATTGGAGTCATCTTGAGCTGCCGTTAGCATGGTGAGGGGGAATCATGTGCTTGCCAGCGGCCCTGGAAAGCACACTTTCCCCTCCTCCTCTCCAATTGGGGCCGTAAAGGCCCAATTGGAAGGGAAAGCATGACTTTCCCCACCCCACCGCTCCAATTGGGGCCTTTTCTATAATGTTGGGGAATTACACACTTTTCCCTTTAAGGGCCGAATTGGAGCCATTGGGGGGGGGGGAGGAGGAGGAATGATGTGCCTCCAGAAAGAGTGTTATTCCTCCCAACCACATCAATGGCAGCCTTAATGGAATGTCATTCCAGGACATTATAGAAAACTACAGACACCGGAACAGAACAAAAACCAGGACAAATATGGGGAAATCCTGACTGTTAGTCACCCTACTATCAAGGCAATGCTGGGTATCCAAATCAGTTCCTATGTGTTCTTTTAAAATAGTAAAAGAAGGGCTACTTCAGACTGGTGTATAGTAAACTCTACTGTGTATCAGCTGAACACTGGCCTTCAGAGCTATCATATTACATATTTTTCAAAAGGAAGAAGTTAAACAAAGCTCATGAAGATTGTTCAGGTTTGCAGAAAGAGGCTGATACAGTGAAAATTTAAGTATTTGAAGACATATGCATCCAGCATTAGATACAGGAAACAAATCCTGATGTATTAACTTCTGTTATTGTTTTAATAGACATATTAATCTGTTTTATTATGTTGTATTGTCTTTGTATTTTGATACACCTGTGACATACAGAAATGATTAACTTTTTTAAGTTATGAAAATTGGAAACAGCAGATAGCTTTACTGATAGTGTCAAGGGCAATTTCAACATTGTCTTCCATATTATCTAAGCACTGCCATATGTGTCCTTCCACAAACTAGTATTTATTTATTTAAAATTATTTTTAGTCCTTATAAAAGTAAAATTGTATTGAAGCTTCTCAATTATTAGCAGGGGAGATATTTATAGTATTTATTTGTTATACTTCTATACCAATTTTTCCCAAGGAGCCTAACTTGGCAAATATGACCCTCTCTTCTCTCTTTTATCCTCACAACAACCCTGCAAGGTGGGTTAGGCTGAGAATCAGTGACTGGCCAAAACTCACCCAGTGAGCTTCATGGCCAAGTTGGGACTTAAATCTGAGTCTCCCCATTTCTAGTCCAACACTCTAATCACTACACCACACATGCCTATTTATGAAGTAATGTAGTATGGCTGAGTAGCCTTTTAAACAAATTACCTCAAACACAAAATGATAGCACCACTTATATGCTATGGAACTATAATTGATCAAATGATTCATTCTGTTCAATTACGGCAAGTGGCTTAAAAGCTATCTTATCTCAAGTGGTTTAAAGACTACCTTAAAACACTTGACTAACCTATACAAATTTAGTCACAGACTATGTATTTATCTGTCTAGCCAGTCTATTAGTCATCAGTTATGAAGGAAACATTTGTCACTATATAAAAGAATACATAAACATGTGTTTGAAAACTCCCGCAAACTATCATTTGGACTCTTGAGAGTCAGAAGAAATTCTGCCTATCTTCATAATTTGAAAGAGGTTTAACTGCCTTAATTTCTTCAGTCATATTGGATAAGAGGTTTGTTTCCTACTTTCAATTTTAAAAATATTGTCTGTGTTCTTTTATACTCTTAAAGGGAATGGCCCTGTTTGGATGATTTTAGTTTAATAAACTGAGATATGAATGGGTCTGATACCTAGAAATGCATCCCTTTCTCTCTTCTCTTTGTGATATGCCTGAATGTATGTAGATGTCTTCAATTAACCAGTTTTCCATTTTGTCTAAATCAGGAAACTATCGTTACCAGCTTCAGAACAAGGGGCTGCTTAGACGATCTGAAAGCCCTGCAGTGGGTGTCCAGTAGCGCTGCATCAGTTATACAATGTAGCAGCCACCTCACAGTTTTCCTTCGCAGCTTTTTCGTTGGAGCTAGGTGAATACGGTGCATCTGCCATCTGACTTCGCTCTGGCGTCACAGCAGAGGCATTCCCGGGCAAATGGCGACCCCTGATTCATCGCCATCAACCTGGGCAGCAGGCAGGAGGCAGCACAGTGGGCCAAATGGCCGCTGGAAACCCCACACTTTCTCTGCCTTGGGATTAACCACCATCATTCCCGCAGCAGAGAAAGCACGAGGTTGCTTTAAATGCAGCTGCAACCCAGCACCATCAAGGCACCACCTAAGTTAGGATCTACACCAACTTCAAATCATGCTTTAAAATCCTGTCTTGTTTCCCTTCTGTGTTGTTTGTGGATGGAACCTTGAGGCAGTAGACTTCTGTATTAGGAATGTGTATCATATCGTTAGAATTTACGATAACGATACGATATGCTCTTTATCGTGCATATGAGTTACGATAATGATATGATAGAAATACCTACAATAATCATCAGTGATGATAATTTTCGGGCAATTTTATCATTTTATCGGACTGCCACATAAATATACCTATAACTTCTGTATTTTAAATGTTAGAGGCTTGAAACTTGGTCACAGTGCTTCTGGGGTATGCCTAAGTATGTGTATGAAATTTGAGATCGATCCCTCCCACCCTCGACTTTATATGAATTTTTTAAAGATCGTTTCTGTTCTGATAGGTCTGGCGAGCTGTCATTCTGATCTGTCAGAACAGAAACGATCTTTAATAAATTCATATAAAATTGAGAGTTGGAGGGATCGATTTCAAATTTGGCACATATGTGTAGCAGATGTTGCCAAATTTGAGATCGATCCCTCCCACCCTCGATTTTATATGAATTTTTTAAAGTTCGTTTCCATTCTGACAGATCAGAATGAACGCACATGGCGAGTTGTCATTCTGATCTGTCAGAACAGAAACGATCTTTAAAAAATTCATATAAAATCGAGGGTTGGAGGGATCGATCTCAAATTTGGCACATATGTGTAGTGTCAGACCTTTTCCAAGCTTCAGGACATATATCAGCTTCATTCTACTGTCAAATCAATCATTATGTCTTCCTGCTGCAGTCTGCAACAGATCTATCTGCTAGGATGCTTAGACACCAATGCATACCAAAAATTTTGAGGGACTTAGAATGCAATCCTATGCATATCTACTCAGAAGCAAATCCCACTGAGCTCCCAGGTGAATGTGTATAGGATTGTACCAGTTATTGACTGCTGCTTAAATACAAGTAGTCTCAGGATGGACATGTGTGTATCTACCAATTGCAAGATGCTTCAACTAGCACTGGGACTCTTAGTGATGAACAATCAGTCCAGATTGAAATGGCAAGCAACCTGTGAATGACTTTCTCAAAAGGCAGCTCCCATTCTACAACTATATAAACATAGCAAAAACAACGCACAAAAGGTCATTAGCCCTCAGGTCAAGTTATTCTGAAATATATAGTGGAAAATCTGTTCTAGGTTTATAATGCCAAAATGATTGTGGATCTCTTACACAGTTTGCAACATATCCCACCAATATAGGGCAGGATACAAATTTTTAATAAATAAATATAGAAACATTAGAACAAATTCAAAAGTCTTTAATTAAAAAACAACAACATTCAACTAAGCTATTTTTTGTATTTCTCAACTACCAATTCTGCTTGTGGAATTCTCATATGAATAATCTGATATGTATTCAAGATTCCTGAAATATATTCCTTGACATCCCCAGAAAAATCAAATTCCCCACTCTGAGCAGCCTCCCCACCCAATACTAAACACACATACACACATACACACACACATATTTTCTGCTGCAGGGCCTTATTTGAGATCTGCACAACTACAAGCACCACTATGAAATGTTGTCTACTAACACTTACTTAAACAAAGAAGCACAAGAAGGGTATTGCTTCTCCTTACCCACCTGATCTCTCCAACATATAGATGCACTACTTTTGCACTAAAGAAATTACCAAAATGGATTACTAGTAACAGGCATCACAGACACCATTCTTATCTAACAAGGCAGTCAGTCACTGTTTCTCTATCTGTATTTTGCAACAGGATTGCATTATGATTCATGGTTTCAGGCATATATTTTGCAACTGTAAAAGTTGGTGTGCTCATTTTGTACGTAAAAGCCTATGGTGTCAAGTCACAGAATTTTACCACTAGGAAGAAATAAGGTCAGAACAAAGGAAGCATAAGAAATACAGACATAAAGGTCATTTCTAAGTTTACTTACAAACTAGAAGCCAAACAAAATGTGATATAGAATGGTAGGTTTCGCTTATCATGTGACTTCAGATTTAATAAAGAGCAAAAAACATTTATTTATGTTTGTTGTTATTATGATTGACTGTTAGGTTTTTGTTTTTTTAAGGGCAGTAGGAAAGCAGACTTCCAACAAATTTAGGCTTTGGATTGTGTCCCATATTAGTCCTACTTAGCGTAGACCCATTGAAATGAATGGGACTCATTAGACTAACATTAGATACAGCCCATTATTCTCTGGAATAGAGAAAATAACAAACCGAAACTCAATCCAGACAACTTCTACAGATATGCTAGCTTCAGCTGTTCTCAGACTGGAATGCCCTTCCCATCAGAGTTATCCATGCTCTGGTCATGTCAAGGTTACTGCAGATTACTGTATTATAATGCGCTGTATGACGGGCTGCCATTGAAAATCACTTGGAAATTTCAATGGTCCTAAAATACATCAGCAAAACTGTTGACTGAATCATCCCACAATGGATACACTGGGTTGTATCCACTGTTAATCCAACTTAAGTCCCACTAATTTCCATGAGTCTACTCTAAGTAGGACTAACATTGGATTCAAGCCATTATACCTATCCTGCAAAATCTTTGTTGGCTTCCAGTGCATTTCCATGTGATGGACCTAATCTGTGAAACCCTATCTTCCAGCTGGCTGTGGGATGCTGGGAGTTATAATTTAACACATCTGGAGGGCACTAGTTTGAGGAAAGGTGCCTAAGCAGTGTGGATCTGAAGACCCCTTCCTGTGACAACTTGTCCACTCATCTAGGGCTGCCTCTACAAGAGAGGTTTAAAGCTCTTTCAAGGCGCTTAAAAAAATTTACCTCTACAAGAACGGAGCGCAAATCGGGCGTAGAGGTGCATTATCTCTCCGATTATGCGCATTATCGAATGCGCGTTAAACAGCGAGTTTTATTTTGCTCCGTCCATTAAAGCGCATTTTGACTATGTGAACAAGCACTTATGCGCATTAACTACTTGTAAAGCGCATTTTGGTCATCCCTTAATGCGCTTCGC
Organism: Anniella stebbinsi; assembly: GCA_029215795.1. Taxonomy (NCBI): domain Eukaryota; kingdom Metazoa; phylum Chordata; class Lepidosauria; order Squamata; family Anniellidae; genus Anniella; species Anniella stebbinsi. The sequence goes on along the minus strand of JARDYH010000003.1, from coordinate 44,574,577 downwards.
CACCTCTCGCCGCCTCTTGTGCAGAGGCATTAGGCGTAAATGCGCTTCAGCGATTATGCGCATAATCGCCTAACCAGGCGCAAAAGCGAATCCTTGTAGAGGGGACCTAGATCTGACCCCTCAATCGAGTTGAAGGGGATAGTGGCTAGAGAAGGGTCTTCTCCACTGTGGTGACCTGCCTCTGAAATTCCCTTCCCTGACAAATTCATGTAGTGCCTTCATTATCAGGTATTTTTGACACCAAAACAAAAGACCTTCCCTTTTGTGTGTGCCTTTGGCAGCTCCTAATTTCTTTTGTTTTAGCTCTTTCTCAATTAGATGGTTTTTTTCTCTGTTGCTTCTTTTTCATTATGGTGTTAGGTATTATTAATTCTGTTGTTTTAAAGTTGTTTTATTGTGATTATTGTATACTACTTTGGCCACACTTGTTGAAAAAGCAAGGTATAAAACATTTAATATGTTTTTAAAAAGTAGTAGCTACTCACTAACAGACTGGGGTGCTAATTTCAAGTAGCAGTAGGATCAGATCCCATAACTTCTACTACTCATTAAAATGCCTGGTTTAGATATTCAAAAGCCCTAGTATTCATTAGAATCTTCTTCTCTAAATTCTCCATATACAGAACAAGCCTAGAAAATTACATCACTTGCTTCATTGTGCCAAGAAGCTGAAATGGGATACATAGCAATGCCCAGGATGGTTTCTGACCTAAACTTTAGAACTAAGTAACCAATCAAAGTCAAGTCCAAGAAGTGAAGCCGACAATCTCTAGAGTGCAGAGACTTATGCCAGCTGGCATCACATCTGAATGTTCTTCACATAGACAGCAGCAATGATGATTGAGCAAACTAGTGCTCCTGGATTGTCTGCTTCCCACTAGGGAAATGCCAAGCTGACAGAAGTACAATTACATGTCTTTCAAAGTTTTCCAGAAGCAGCAACCCACGAACTCACAACAGACTCATAATAGATATTAATAACAATCTCAATTCTTCAAGTGCTGGTTCACAAGATGCCATAATGCCACACACAAGAGGGAAGTATCAGCAGATTTAGGAGAAACCTGTGTTCAGAAATACACACACACACACACACACACACACACACACACACACACACACTAAGGGAGGGGAACACCCTCTCATAAGTTTCCAATGAGGAGTGAGTGTGCCCAATGAGCATGAAAAGCTGACTGAACATTGGGGAGGGGAAACAAAAGAAAATGGAGCGGGGCATGGGATTGAGTGGTTAGAATGCTGGACAGGGAGAAATCTACACTGCAACATTTGTTTCCCATCCCGCTTGTTAAGAAAAGGCATGCAGAGGTTCTAATACATCACCTACTGCCTTCCATTCCAGTCAATCATTTAGTCACATAACAAACTTCTTCCTAACCAATTCGCAACAGCAGGAAGGACAACACTTAAATGCTTTGCTAATTTAAATGTTGTCCTTCCTGCTGTTGAGCTCCACCTAACACCAGCAAAAATGCTGCTGTTCTTACACTCCTGTGAAATGTTTTTTTAGATGCGAGTTTACAAAAGTAAAAGAATTCAAGCGATTGAACAAGAGGTTCTAGATCCCACAGGACCCCTAAAGACAGTATGGAGGAAATTCCACACTTCAGAACCTTCTGCCACCACTGCTTGACCCAGGATAGGACAACTTAAGAGGTGCCAGAGACAGGGGGGAAACTGCACTGTTAAACTGAATTAAATTTAGATCTTTAGGCTGTATGAAAGCTAAATGTGTTTCAGAAAAAATGATAAATAGCTACACCCAACATATATCAGTACCAGGAGACACTCCCTGAATAGTCAGCATGACATCAGAAATAGGGAATGCAATCACATAAGAACATAAAACAACCATGGTGGGTCAGATCAAAGGACTATCTACTCCAGCATTCTGTTTGCACAATGGCCAACCAGATGCCTATGGGAGGTCCCCAAGCAGGACATGAGTGCAATCGCACCCTCTCACTCATGTTCTTCAGCAACTGCCATACAGAGGCATTATTCCCATCCTTATCACCAGCTATTTCCGGAGAATGTAGCCATCTTGGTTAGGGATGTGAAGGCCTCATGGTGTGGTGGAATGGAAAACTGGGAACACCTCCCCCCTCCCAGGCCTATAAAGGAAAAATGTTTGGGGGAATAAACAGAAAAGCCAATTTTCTCTTTCAGAGGTGAGTTACATACTTAAAAGCAGCGTTTAAAATAATTGTTACAGTCAGCTCCTGCTGCTGCAAATCTCTTACAGGGCACAAGATACAAAGATACCACTGCAGACTTTGTGTGCACCAAGTTTCTGTTAATGCTTCTACTGTGTGTTCTTTTAAATGAAAACTTAATAAACATTTTTTTTAAAAAAAATACTAACATTACTGAGGATAACACTGTTACCACTGGATTCCTAAATAAATTACACGGTTAGGGCTTTATGTTGGACAAATACTTTCATATGTTGCAAAACGCAAAGGGCTGGATCCAAACTAAAGGTGCTTCCAGACTGACAGCTCCAGCAGTGCTTCCAAATTAAGCTTTTATCCCACAATTACCCTACCTCATTCATAGAATTTTCCATGGGGTTCAGATGACATTGTCTTCCACTTATATCCCTTGCATGTTTTCCCATTGCTTCTGCCATCTTTTCTCTTACTGTGGAAAATCCGTTCAGAGAGAAAAGACGGAATAATTGCACAATTCCTACTAATGTTCAGTGCTTGAATCGTTCCATCTGGAAGGACCCCTGGCACTACCAATCAAAAGATGTTGTGCAGGTATTCTGTATTTTCTGTCTTAAATTATTTTTTTGTGGAAAGCAAAGGGGTGGGGACAGAAGAAGCAGTGGGAAAACACTGGACAGGTTATAAGTAGGTTGTCTGGATTCCCCATAGAGCCATTCTGCCGTCCCCGGCAAACAGCCTGGAGGCAGGGAGGCTTTTGCGGCTGGTGGAGGGAAGAGGCCAGACGTGCCCACTCCCAATTGGCAAAACGGGCAGGATTGCGCCACGTGAAGGGGAGGGAGGAAAGGTTATTTAAGAGCAAGCCTCCCTCCCCTTCGTCCTCTTGCTGCACGCAGTTCCACGTGGCACAATTCTTACCTCCGAGGGAGCCGCGGGAACGGTGGACGGCGCAGCGGAGACAACGGCGACAACGACTGCGGGGGAGAAGGAACGGAGTGAGAGGAGAGAGACGGAGAGGAGGACTGTCTCTGGCCTGAAGGCCACAGGTTTGGGGAGACCGGCTGGTCTCCAGCGGGAGGGTCGGGCGTGTCTGGTCTCCAGCTGCTATAGCCGTTGAGGAGGGGTGAAGGGACGCGCAGACTCAAGCCGCGCTGGTCCAGGGCGGGCAGCGGCAGTTCTTTTGTGAGAAAGCAGGTGGGTGGCTGCTCGGCGGGCCCCTGTGTAGGGGAGGCAGCCATTTTGCGGGCGGCTGTGGCCGTTGTGGGGGCAGAGGCAGCTTCGGTTGCGAGGGCAGGCGGGAGGCTGCTCGGAGGGCCACCGTGTGGGTGGCAGCGGCCATTTGGCAGGCGGCGGCGGCCATTGGGGAGCAAGGAGGCAGCCTGCATTCCTGCTGCTGCTCTGCAGGCCCTGTGCGGGTGGCGGCGGCCATTTCAGGTGGCGGTGGCCATTTTGTGGGTGGCGGTGGCCATTTTGTGAGCACATAGACAGCTGGCATTAGGCGGGAAGTGGCGGACGCCATCTGGTGGGCCCCGGGAAAGGGCTGTATTGCCAGGACCTATTCTCCCAGCGTGACAGCCCTGCAAATTTATTACATTACTTGCGAGGGCGGGTGTATACAGGATTGCTTAAGGGGCTGTGTTTGGGAATTTTAGACAGCATAATTTTGTACTGTCTCAAATATCAGCATGCCTTCTAAGAAAGGGGTGGGTGGTCCCAAAGGCAAAGGGAAAGCCCCGCCCACAAAGCAAAAACGAGGCAGGAGCAGGCAGGATTCCTCCGAGGAGGAGTTGGATCCTGCTGTAGAGGCATTGCTGTCTCGGGTCCAATTTCTGGAAAGGGAAAGGGGGCTTAACCCTTTTACAGTGACTAGCCTCTTGGGTGCAGACCATGATAGTCTTCGTCAGACGCGAAGACAGGCTCAGGATAGCTTATTACAATCTCTTTCAAATCGATTAGATATAATGGAAGCGGAAGCGGCGCAAGGGTCAAGGCTCCAGCGGGGCATGGTGCCAGAAGAAAGTGACTCCATCACCACAAGGTCTGGGAACAGAGACGGGGCAGCAGTTTCAGCAGGATCTGTTGCATCAGTGGGTGCTCCTGTTCCAGTTTCACCACAAGGTAATGTACAGTAAATGGGTGTGGTGAGTCCCGTTGGCCTTGCATCACCTATACAACACACAGGGACAATGCAGAACATGGGCGCTATGCATCCCTGGGGATGGTATCCATACTTTACAGGCCTACAGTGGCAGCAATTGGGTGCTCCAGACAGATCTGTAGCGGGTGAGCGGCCCTCGCAGGCAGCGCCAAACATGGGGGAGGCAACTGGCAATGTGGCTGCAGCTGCGTCAATTCCGCCGGGTGTTCAGGCTGGGGGTGCAGTTGCAGTGGCAGCGTCAACATTGCCCGCTTCTGTTGAGGGTACAGGGGCACGGGTAGCAGGAGAAGCGCCTCAGACGCCAGCTACTAATGTAGTCACCACCTGCGCGGCGGTGTGGAAGGGCCCTGCGTCCAGCTGCAGTGGCGTGCAGGGCGCTGGGTCATCAACGACTGATCCTTTTGCCGGGGCTGATAGGAATGCTATTCCCAAAGGGGGTGTCACTTCCCCTTTGGGATATCATTTACTTCTGGCCACGCGGGAGAAGATTTTGAGGGGAGAGTATATTGATATTTTCTCCCTGCTTTTTAGAGAATTGGAAACTAACAAAAAGGATAAATTAGGGGAGAAGGAGGCAGAGAGACTGAGGAGAAGGAAAGTAGCGCGGACTTGGGCGAACTGGCTGCCGGGATTCCTTATTTATATGGGAATTGTTCAGCACCGTTTCCCCGAGAAAGGTTATACTTTGATTAAGTACCTCGATATGGTTTATCGAGCATACACCGAGTTTGAGGGTGGAGCCTGGTTGGCTTATGACGAATCTTTCCATCGTAAGGCAGCATTTGACCACACCTTACAATGGGACACGCGGGATCATGATCTGTGGTTGCAGTTCATGACCCCAGCAAGGCCAGGGTTTGGGGAACGGGCCGATAGTGGGCACATCATAGCTAAGCAGCAACCCGCCTCCACATTCAGAGGGAGCGCGGGGCAGGGGGTTCAACTCCGCCTGCCCTGCTGGGATTACGATGCCAGGGGTACCTGTTCACATGCACAGTGCAAGTACAGACATGACTGCACGATCTGCGGCGGCTTGCACCCAGCTCTCAATTGTAATCGGAATGGGGGGGGCGGGGTGCATTCGACGGACAAGTGGGCCATAAACCTGGGGGTGGCCAGCAGCAGCCTCCCAAAGGGACCCAGCCCAATTAAGATTGAGGCATTGCAACGCTTATTGGCTAAGTATCCGAAGGTGGCGGATGCTAGATATCTGGAGTCGGCCTTTGTTAACGGGTTTCATATTCCATTTGTGGGGCCTAGAGACTCCTCTTTTGCAAAAAACCAGAAGTCCATTGTTGGACTGGAGGTCTTAGTGGGGGGGGAAATTAAAAAAGAAATTAGCTGTGGTAGGGTACTGGGTCCATTCGTGGAACCGCCTCTCAGTAATCTGAGAGTGTCTCCTTTGGGCATCGTCCCAAAGAAAAGTGCTGGGGAGTTCAGGTTGATACATAACTTGTCCTTCCCGAAAGGGGAGTCAGTCAATGATTATATCCCGGAGCAATTATGCTCTGTGCGGTATACGTCCTTCGACTGCGCTGTGGACATGGTTCATAATAATGGGGTGAGGGCTTTAATGGGGAAATGCGACATTAACTCAGCTTTTCGCATTCTGCCCATTCACCCAGATGATTTCAACCTGTTAGGTTTCTCTTTTCAGGGTAAATATTATGTTGATAGGGCCTTAGCTATGGGATGCTCAATCTCGTGCGCCATGTTTGAGAAATTCAGCTCCTTCTTAGAGTGGGCGCTGAGGAATAGATCTAGTTCCGCGAACATGGTTCATTATCTTGATGACTTCCTGTTCGCTGGATTGGCCGAGAGTAATCAGTGCGCACAATTAATGCATGAGTTTCATGTGCTGGCGAGGGAGCTGGGTGTCCCATTGGCGCACGAGAAGACGGAGGGTCCTCTTAGCATTATGACATTTTTGGGAATCGAACTCGATTCTGTCAACCAATGTAGCAAGTTACCACAAGATAAATTGGATAATTTGAGGGAGAAGATACGAGCACTTGGCGCAACTAGGAAGGCGACCTTAGCACAATTACAGGAGGTAGTTGGCCACCTGAATTTTGCTTGTCGGGTCGTTGCCCCTGGGAGAGCCTTCTTGTGTCATCTCTGTGATGCCACGAAGGGCTTATCTCGCCCATATCATCGTGCAAGGGTGACGGGGGCAATGCGGGAGGATTTGCATACTTGGCTTACATTTTTGAATGAATTCAATGGGGTTTCCTTTTGGAGACGGGAACTTCTTATGGAGACCGAAATGCAGATTCATTCCGACGCATCTGGGGCTTTGGGTTTCGGTGTGATATGGGGAGATGGGTGGTGCGCCAAGCGTTGGCCGGAGAGTTGGGGCATGTCTGCTATAATTAGAGATTTGACGTTTTTGGAATTTTTTCCAATTTACGTAGCTGTACACCTTTGGACGGCAGAGTTCGCCAACTCTGCGGTATCATTTTGGTGTGACAATTTAGCCACGGTCCAAGTTATAAATTCATTGACGTCCTGGAATGTCAGAGTCATGGCTATGCTTCGAGAATTTACGTTGCATTGTCTTCGACACAACATTATGTTTCATGCTCGACATGTCCCGGGATTGGACAATTCCATTGCTGATGCTTTGTTGCGTCAGCAGGTCCAGAAATTTCGGGATTTGGCTCCATGGGCATGTCAGCTCCCGGAGAACTTCCCAGACATCCTTTGGGAGATTGGCAACGAGAGGTTGAACGGGCCATGTGGCAGTCGGTAGCGCCAAGTACAAGGGCAGCCTACTCAAGATCAGGTAGAGAGTTTGCGGTTTTTAGGGAGGAGATGCATTTGCCCAAGTTGTGGCCCATTCCTGTAGAGCATATTCTGCAGTTCTGCGTGGCTTTGCATCAGAAGGGTCTCTCGGCCAGGACACTATCGGGTAAGCTGGCAGCCCTGGCATTTTCCGCTAAAGTCAGAGGGGTGGTTGAGAACACTGCCGATGCTAGGGTTAGGTGTGTTTTAAAAGGCTGGTCTAGGGCAGCTCCGCGTCAACCGGAAGGTAGGCGCCCTGTTTCCCCTGATATTCTGTTGCAACTCAGGGAGCAATGGAAGCTGTTGTGTTTTTCTCCTTATGAGACAACTTTATTCCAGGCAACAGCGTTGACTGCCTTTTTTGGGGCACTCAGGATTTCTGAGTTGCTTGCATTTTCAAAGCACGACTGTTCTGAGCGTGCGATCCAGTTTCAGGATCTTAATTTCCACCCACATGGTGTAGCATTAACAATTAGGAGATCTAAGACCGATCAGGAGGGGAAGGGCTCCACTATTCAGTTGAACCGAGCCCCAATGTTGCCACTATGCTTGGTGCAGGCTCTAAGAGACTTCATCATCTTGCGGGGCAACCATCCGGGGATGTTATTTTGTCACCTTGACCGGTCCCCGCTCACAAAGTTTCAATTTTGGGCAGTGGCCAAGAAAGCTTTTCACACGTTGGGCTTGCCGGCATTGGCTTTTGGACTGCACTCCTTTCGAATTGGGGCTGCATCTACTGCAGCTGTAGCCGGGTGTTCTTCTTCTCAAATTCAGGAGGTCGGCAGATGGCGTTCAGCTGCCTTTAAAACGTACATCCGCAAGCTTTCTTAGTAACATTCCCTTGGATGGGGTTTTTAAATCTTTGTGTTTGTTATAGATTGCTGGAGAGGCCATGCCCCAGTCCGTGTGATCAACTGCGGCCACAGCTACATCTACTGGGCCGCCAGGCAAGCGGCAAATTCGTGCTTTGGATCACAGCTGGGCTTGAGTCGTCATGCCAACATTAGATGGTTGGGCAGTTGAGGCATGCGGTGGGTATGCCTCCTGCCCATGTTGGAGCAACAGGTGGCTTGTGAAGTGCCCCAGGTTTTGATCATTCACCTGGGTGGTAATGATTTGGGGCTGCTTAAGGGAAAGGCCTTGATTCTGCAAGCAGTTGCAGATTTTCATGACATCAGGCAAAAGTGGCCGGGCGTTTCAATTATTTGGTCCTGTGTCATACCCAGATTTGATTGGCGAACGGGTATGAATCATTTGGCTTTGGAGAAAGCACGTAAGAAGGTGAATATGGAAATCTTTAGAGATCTGTCCAAACACGGAGATTTTAGCATCCAACATCCGGAGATTACTCTTTCCCGGAGGGAGCTGTACAGACCAGATGGGGTCCATTTGTCGGACCGAGGAAATGATTTCTTTTTGCACGATCTGCAGAGGGGCCTAAGGGAAGTATTAGTTTCTAGATGGGGTGTGAGCGACTAAGTAAGTGGCTTGATGCTCCCAGTGGCGGTTAGGAAGGGGCATCCAGAGAGTTAAGGATAATTGGTGAGCATTCACAGGCACTGTTAGGTGACTGGTAATTCCTGAGGCTTCCAGCTTTGAGCCCCGTGGCCTGGCTTGGGAGATAAGGGTTACCTTTGAGACTGACCCTTCTCACCTACCCAGAGCCTTGCAGCCTGGGGGGAGGTGACACAGGAAGGTCTCCCTCCCCGTAAGGGGGAGCACGTGGAGAGGTGGCGTTATTCCACCTACTCACGTGCAAGAATGGCTCGCCCAAACCAGGGCAAAGAGGGCCTGTGGATAGGCCTATACTGGATGCCCCTTAGGAACCCCCTTTTGCAGATCTTTCAATAAATGTGGCCCTTATTTAAATCCACTTCTTGTGTCTGACTCTTCATTTACACCCTCCGTCCGCAAAAATTCCATTAAAGAGGCAGGGCAATTGCATAATAAAAGCTTCACCCTGGATGCACCCTAGGTTAGTTGAACTTAGTTCCCACTGAAATCTTCACTTAGTCCTGGCTAGCTTTTTGCAGTGATTTCAATGGGACCTAAGCAGGACTAACTTTGGATCCAGCCCATACTATCTTCAGGTATTTGGTGCAGAAGTGCCATCTGAGAAGCATGATTGCAAAGCCTTTCTACAACATAGCTTTGCACTTACCTCAGATTTATCCACTTTCTACATTATTTCAAATACATTTACAAACTTTTGAAAATACACAGATATGCACAAAATCAAGGAACAAAGAGTTGAAACTTTGTTTCATTTCATGCAAATATTCTATTTCTGAAATCCATGATTCCTTCAATGGTACTGATTAGATAAATCAATCTGAGTTATGGTAGTGTTTTCAAGTATGTATGATTTATTGGGATGGGATGGAATACTGTGTACAGTTCTGGTCACCACACCTTAAAAAAGATACTGTACAGTTGGAAAAAGTGCAGAAAAGGGCAACTAAAATGATCAAGGGACTGAAGCATCTCCCTTATAAGGGAAGGTTACAACAGCTGGGGTTGTTTAGCTTGGAAAAAAGGAGGGTAAGGTGAGACGTGATAGAGGTGTACAAAATTATGTATGGTGAGAATGTGGATATTGAGACATTTTTCTGAGAATATGATGTACCAAAATTGTGACACTACAGGCATGCTCACCATATATAGATATGTAAACCTTGCTGATTTTCCACAGTAAGAGAAAAGATGGCAGAAGCAATGGGAAAACATGCAAGGGATATAAGTGGAAGACAATGTCATCTGAACCCCATGGAAAATTCTATGAATGAGGTAGGGTAATTGTGGGATAAAAGCTTAATTTGGAAGCACTGCTGGAGCTGTCAGTCTGGAAGCACCTTTAGTTTGGATCCAGCCCTTTGCGTTTTGCAACATATGAAAGTATTTGTCCAACATAACAACATAACCCAAGGTCATCCATGAAGCTGATTGGTGGGAGATTCAGGACAGACAAAAGGAAGTACTTCTTCACACAGCACATAGTTAAAATATGGAATTCACTACCACAAGATGTAGTGATGGCCACCAGTTTGGATGGCTTTAAAAGGGGGTTAGATAAATTCTTGGAGGAGAAATCTATCAATGGCTACTAGTCTTGATACCTAGGTGCTACCTCCAATAACAGGGGCAATAAGCCTATATACTCCACTTGCTGGGAACATGGGTGGGAGGGTGCTGTTGCACCATATCATGTTCATGGGTCCCTGGTCAACAGCTGGTTGACCACTGTATGAACAGAGTCCTGGACTAGATGGACCCTTGGTCTAATCCAGCATGGCTCTTGTTATGCTCTTATGTTCTTAATACAAATCAACTAGAATTAAGCAGCAGGGGTTTAGATTGAATAAAGCAAAAACCCCTTCACTGTAGCAAAATTAGAAGGCTTCAGGGAATTCAAATGAATTGGATTGCTTCTTCATATACTAGCTTGTCACAAATCCTTTAGTAAAACAAAATTTCAAGGTATATTATTGGAACATATGGTTAGGATTAATTTTTAAAATTTAATCACATGGAAACAGATACGAATATGTCATATGGATTGAAACTTATATAGGAAATTGATATTGAGATAACAATAGAGATAAAGTATGGATGATCAATCAAAGAAAACTGTATCAACAAATCTCACGGCAAATGCTCTGAAATTGTTACACCTATGGTATATCACACCAGTACGCCTGGCAAGAATAGCCAACACAAATAATATAAAATGTTGGAGAAATCATAATCAGCAAGGTTTACATATCTATATATGGTGAACAGGGCATGTCACAGTATTGGTACATCATATTCTCAGAAATGACAAATATCACACATCAAACCAGATGTGCTACATCAGCATCGGCCCTTTTGTTGGATAGATCATTTTGCCTATAGTGACTATGACAGTTGCTGTGTGATAATGATTATATATTATGTTAGTGGGGAGTTCAATGTTATAACAGTCCTTTTTTATATATGCTGACAAAATTATATATATCTGGTGTAAATCCTGAGATCCATTAAAGGGACTTTCCTGTCCTCCCCTCTCCTTTGTACCTTCCAAAAGGGGAGGTGCCTTAGCTGAATTTTGGACAATTACCCCTTCCCACTGCAGTCCTTCAAGCTCACACCATTCAGGAGGATTCCCCAACACTACAGAGATCACTAAGAAAGGTGCAGGGGGAGGAGAGGAAAGCAAAGAAAATCTCCCTGCTATTAAATCCTTTCATTCATGAATCTTAGGATCTAAGCCAATGTATTTCATGATCTTACAGTGCAACTTTAGGCAAGTTTATTCAAAAGTTTGCTGCCCTACCCCCCCCCCCCCCCCCAGTTTCAGTGGTTCTTGTTCCCAGGAATAGGATTTCAAATTCTGAATAAACATGTGTAGGAGTAAATTAGGCTTGATAAGAAAATAGTATTATGATTTTTTCAGTTTTCTACAAGTTTCCCATTCCCTCCAGCTTCAAAATGGCCAGATGTTTTACTGTTAAGCTCTGCTTCCTTTTGTTAAAAACAAATTTGGAAAAATACTTTGGAGAATCTGGAGAAAGAAGGAAAGCAGGAGGAAATCTGTCCAGAAAGATAAGTGGATGGATACTATCAAATCAATACCTGATATTACAAACAATCTTCTTATTGAGTTCTGCACACTTTAAGTAAATCAATTTCCTATTCAACGCAACTATAAGGAAACTAGTTTGTTCTAAACATAAATCATAAGAATTAAACAATACAGTAAATTAGCATTTTGGGGGACTTAGCCCAGATTCATATATTATTGGTGGGAAACACAGAAATGTGCCTTGTAGTTATGTTGCTTGGGATCAATATCATTTTGCCATATTAATTTATATATTAAGATCAGTATAATGTTTTGAGAGGATAACATAACTGAAAGTTCTTGGGGCATAGTTTGCTAGATTCCTGAATGATTCAGCAAAAGAGGCTGTCAAAAGAAAAAATAGCTGTTTTAGATATAACACTTTCCCAAGTAATACTGTGTCATAGAAAACTTCAGTTACTCATGAGTTACACACAGAGCTAGGGACTCTTCTTGGCATAGCATATAGTCTATGCTATTCATAGCACATATTCTATCCTAAGAGGAGACAGATACCTGTTCAAACAGAAAGGGACACCCATGAGACATGTGCTTTGAAAGCAGTGTCTATGGAGAGTTTGGAACTGTATTTGTCTTTACAGTTCAGTGATTCTGAGCTCTATCAGATGAGTGTTTTATTGCACACTCATTACCTCCCACCCCTTCTAGCCTTCTTTGCGCCACAAAAACCATCACAGTAAGTCCGACTTATTTTTAAAGACGGAACTAGCCAGTATCTTTTGCTGTGTGCAGAAGCAGCGTGATCAAAACAGCCCACTGAATAGGCCACAAGCATGTTGTTTACTTCAAGAGGCAGCAATGGTAAGCAAACATGATTTTCCCCCTTGTGATGACATTCAATGTCACTATAATTTGGACCTTTCTGTTCTCCTTCTGGAGTGTCACCTCTAAGAAACTCTCTGATTCTTATGGACCACACGCACCTATGTCCTGGTCTAGGCTCTGCCTATCCATTTCCATGAAGCTTTCGACCTGGAGAAACTTGGATGAGGAACCTTTACTTATAACAAAGATAGCCTCTACTGCCCCACCCACAATCTGGACATCCAGCCTGTCCTCTTCAATGAATGTGTGAGCCACGGCCTCCATTCTAACAGCTGATTGCATGGAATTCTAATTCGCACAATTTAAGCAATAGCATGAACAGGGCCTCTGATATTTTACTTTATTTATTTATTTATTTTATTTCTAACCCGCCTCTCCATCCAGATTGAGGCGGGGAACAACAATAAATATAAATATAAAAATCATAAAATAGATAAACCATTAAAACAGATAAAAACAAATACATTATTAAAAACATCTTAAAATTCTACTGGGTAACTTTTAAAAAAATTCTACTGGTAATTTAAAAGACTTCATGGCTCTTTTAAATTCCAGAAGACTGCTAATTTGTCGAATCTCCTCCGGCACGCCATTCCACAGTCTGGAAGCAGCAGAAGAGAAGGTCCTCTGGGTAACACTCATCAGCCTAGTTCTGGCTGAATGGAATAAATTCTTCCCAGAGGACCTGAGTGTGTGGGGCAGATTATACAGGAGAAGGCGATCCCGCAAGTAACCTGGACCTGGGCTTTAAAGGTAATAACCAACACTTTATACTTCACCCGGAAACTAATTGGCAGCCAGTGGAGTGATTTTAAGATTGGTGTTATGGCGTCACCTCTAGGTGTACCGGTAACCAACCTGGCTGCCATATTTTGACCTAATTGAAGTTTCCAGAATAGGTACAAAGGTAGCTCTATGTACAGCGCATTGCAGAAGTTGAGCCTCGATGTTGCCAGCCCATGCACTACCGTCTTTAGGTCTTCCAACTCTAGGAAGGAGCGCAGCTGGCGTATCAGCCGAAGCTGATAGTAGGCACTCCTGGCTGTCACATCTATCTGGGCTGTCATTTGCAGCGACGGATCCAGGAGTACCCCCAAGCTGCAAACACAGTCTTTCAGGGGGGGTTGTAACCCCATCCAGAACTGGTTGACACACCTCCAAACCCAGGTTGGGGCCTTTGACAGCAAGCGCCTCCGTCTTGTTTAGATTCAGCTTCAGTTTGTTTTTCCTCATCCAGCCCATTACTGCCTCCAAGCATTCATTCAGAGGAGACACACTATCCTTAGCTGACGATGTTGTTGAAGGGATAGAGAAATATATTTGGATGTCATCAGCGTACTGATAGTACCCCGCTCCATGCCTCAGGATGATCTCTCCCAGCGGTTTCATTAGGCACTGGTGGCGAGGAGGCTGCAGCTCATACATGCTTTGAAGTGCATAAAGGAAAGGATCACCACCCCTCCAACATAGAGAATGCTGCCAGTGGTAACATGCAAATGGGGGCCAGATCCCAGAAATTTTCTAGTTAGCAGAAATAAAAACCTATTCATAGTGCATGTCTATTTCGGATGCAATCCCATGTTTAGATAGAAAAAAGTTCTACAACTCCCAGCATTCCACAGCCAGCATGGCTAGATGGGGAATGCTGGGAGTTGTGGGGCTGTTTTCTGTCAAAACATGCATAGGATTGCAGCCTTAATTGGTCTTTATTGCATGATGACAGTTTGGTTTTAGAGGTGCTTTTAAAAAGAACATCTGTAGAACACTCAGCATTTCTCCACTAAGGGGGCAACTCAAAAGGCCAGGTTGTTAACCATTTTTATTCCTATTTCACTTCAGTCCAATGAAATGTGTGAATTAACTGTGAGACTAAGAATCACTCATGAAAATGCACCAAAAAATTGGAATTCCCCTCCCTCCTCCCAGTAATCACACTAAATCTCATGTCATAAGGTTAGGAGAAATAAAAATGATTTTTTTCATTATTTTCATCCAGTGTTAAGTCATTGCCTGTAGGGAAATACTACTTAAGTTAGGTACACACGGAACTTGTTATGACAGAGTAACAATGACAGCCACATCAAGTGAGTTTATTTGTTTTAAAACATTTGATTATCCTGAAACAATCTGAAGCGCTCCCTATGTTTAGTAATACCATGCTGTTTAATATGATGGGAGGAACAGAAAGAGAGACTAACATGCTGTACAGGAAGATGACCTTTCCCTACACAGATAAATAATCCAACTACTTCAAGCTGTGCAGTTCATTTTTTAAAGTACTAAACATTTCATCTTAGAAGAGGGAGAGCAGAACTAGTTTTACCTACAACCAAAACTACCAAGGAAAAATTACAACGTAAATAATCAAGACCCATTTTCTTTACTTTTTATTAGACACGAATGACTTTACTTACTCATAGCTGACTGGCAGAAATGTGTGCAACCCAGCCATAGTTTGCCCAAGTTTCTGAAGCAAAAACTGGACTAGTATAGCTTTCTTCCAGGCTTATCGTCAAAATCACAACCAATTCACTTACATATTCATTTATGCAACCTCCCAACTAAGGGCTGCTCCACGTGACATTTTTAAAAATATTCAGATATTATTTTGTGTAGGATGAAGGATGTATCACGGGGCCCCAACATTTTCTACCTGTGGGTACATTTCAGAATTTGAGAAACTGCTGTGGACACCACCACAAAATGGCTCCCATAGAGTGAGCTAAAGAAGTGGAGGGGGGAAATCCTGAGGCTAGGGGGAAGGGGAAATATCAAGACAAAGGAGTAGAAGGGAGAGAAAGAGTAAAGCTAGAGAATAGGATGGGAAAAACAGTGAGCTAAAGAGGTGGGAGAGAGAAATGGCATGAGGTTAGGTGGGAGGAGGAAATAGCAAAGCAACGAGATGGAAGGGAGAGAAAGAGCAAGGCTAGAGGCTAGAAACAGAGAGAAAGAAGACAGCTAGGGATGGGGAAGGGAAAGCAGCAAGAAAAGAGGTTTCAGGGGGAGAAATAGTGAAGTTAGAGACTGGGTTTGGAGAGAGGGAGAGCAAAAGGAAAAGGTCTGTGTGGGCAGAAGAATGAGTGGGGCCAGAAAGCCACAGCTGATCTGTTGCAGGTGCAAAAACAGAAAGGAAAACTTGGTGCCCTAATATTTTACAAGGTTGTTATTTTAAAAAAATTTTTGAAGGTATCAGGGAGTGGAAAGCTGTATGAGTGATATTCATTCATCATGCTTGAGGGAGGAATGGTAGCTCAGTGGTAGAGAGCAATGTTTTGCATGCAGAAGGTCCCAGGTTCAATCCCTGGCATTTCCATATACGGCTGGTGAAATGCCTGCCTGAAACTCTGGAGAGCTGCTGCCAGTCAGTGTCAACAGTATTGGGCTAGATGGAGTTCCTATGCAGTTCCTGACCTACATGCGATATCAGAATTCTTTTAAAATGTTAGATATAAAACAGAGTTCTATATTCTAAGGAACAAAGAATACCCATCATGCATCTTAATAAAAACTTCCAAAATGTTTGTTCTTAATATTACATGGTTTCTTCATCCCTCTAATGCAGTATTACATTCCTCTTAAGTTATTTTATACAATTGCTTAGGTTGGATTGCTTACTGGTGAAAAGGTGTTCTACAGATCTTCGCTTTAAACCCCTCTCAATGTGTAAATTTCACATTAACTATCCATAAGTGGTCACAGTACACTTTAGATGCCCCAAGATTTAAATACCAGTCATGCCTTTCACTTTTTGCATGGTTACTTTTATCCTCTAGCTCTCAACTCGTTTTCTTTATTCAAGTTGAAACTTTGTACTTTTGACAGAGGGCCTATCTACACCAAGCAGGATACAACACTTTGAAAACGTTTTGAAAACTGTATATGGAGTGTGTCCTGGGCCCCAACGGTTGACACTACTGTTATAAACCGTTTTAAAGCAGTAGTATAGATAGGCTCTTAGTATGTCTTCAGTACTTAAACAATTGAATTGAAAGTTAAACGTACTAGCTTTAAAATGCACTGAAAGGGAATCGAGCAAGGAAAGTACTGTGATTATCTTTTTTCTAAGATTAAAACAATACAAAAACAACCTGAGGGAGATTTATTTTTGCTGTGTGTTCTCATGGTTTTACATATGTTTATTACTGTATCACCACAATAAGCACTTCAGCTGCAAAATCATTGCATAGAAGTGATCATTTCTACCAGTAAAGCACAATTCCCAAGTAGTACAACTGTTCATGCTACAGAAGACAGCTGCAGTAAGACCACTTGCACTGACTGGATAGTGTCTGTGACATCAGTGGAATCTCCCAAATTTACTTTAAGCCAGCTCTGCTGACATGCTCCAGGTTTTGTTTTGTTTTTTAATCAGACCAGCAACACTGGGGTTGGGGGCAGATTTAACCCTTTGCCCTGCACCATTTTCCTGGTCTAAACTGCTCCCTCAAGATGTTGTTAGCTCAAATTTCTCCCTCCCAGTGGGGCAACTGAGCTCACAAAAATGGCATGGGAGGATTTATTCCCCTCCTCCCCCAGTGTCACTACTCTGACCAAATTTGAGTGGAACTTGGCAACTTTAAAGTTAGGAGAGCCAATTTTGACCTCCTTCATCAAGTCTGTTTTGACTGGGCCTGAGTTTCAAGGGCAGTGGTCTCACCTGTTTCAACATAGACTGCCACACTCTGTCAGCTTAAAGCCTCCTACAAATACACGGAGAACACACAGAGTACTCGGTTTAAAGCACCCCCTAAACTAGGCTGACCATCTGAAAAGGAGGACAGGGCTCTTGTAACTTTAACAGTTGTAGAGAAAAGGGAATTTCAGCCAGTGTCATTTGTATGCAATTAGTTCCTGGTGAAATTCCCTCTTCATCACAACAGTTAAAGGTGCAGGGGCCCTGCCTTCTTTTGTATATGGTCACTCTAGTATAGTGCTTGCACCTTTAACTGTTGTGATGAAGAGGGAATTTCACCAGGAACTAATTGCATACAAATGACACTGGCTGAAATTCCCTTTACTCTACAACTGTTAAAGTTACATGAGCCCTGTCCTCCTTTTCAGATGGTCAGCCTACCCTAAACTACCCCCTAAAAGCTGTGACTTAATTGCCAGGGCATTTTTGCCACCTTTGTATCAGGAGGATGCTCAGATCTCTGCCTCAGATGCCTTACGAGCAAGGAAAGAAGCCCTTAACAGGATCTTCTCTAATTAATTGTTATCAGTTCTCGCTGGCAAGGTGCCCACAGTGTTCCCCGTCCAGAGAACAACAAGGCAACATGGTAGAGAAAGGCGCAGATCCAGTCGGGAGCAGTGGCTGCTTTGCCCGGCCAGGCGAGTTGCAACCTGACACTTGACACATCGCAGAAGCACGCTGCTGAACCGGAGCCCGTTTGGGGATATGACAGGCAGCTCCCTCTGACAACACCTAGAGGCGACGAAATGCACATCCCAGGAGGGTCTCTGGCTCGATAGCAAGCCAAGCACCCGGCAGACGAGCGCACAGTGAATTCAGTTCAACTCAAGTGAAGAACAGCGTGGGACTTCGGGGCTGCGAGGCAGGCATAATAGACAGGAGCCCGAAGGAGAGAGAAAAGGATTAATTACCCGGGTTTTAAAGCGCTGGTGCCTCTCTGGATCCGAGTAAGTCCTGTCCACAGCCAGGGCGGTGTCGCTGCCAGGCATGGTCGCCCCTTCCTTCCCCACAAAGCCAGTATTCCAAGAGTCCCTCGCGGAATCGCACAGGAGCCAAACTTGCGCGCCGCTGGGCTCTCTCCGCCTGGCCGGCCGCAGCAGAAGCCAGCCGGCCTGGCTTTCCTTTCGCCGCCTCCTGGGGCGTGTGAGCGAGCGAAAGCACGGGCACGCCCACCCGCGGCTCCCTGAGCACAAACAAACGCCCTGAAGCCTTCCGGAGCCACGCTCGCTGAGCCCCTTCCTGCTAAGCGCCTGGAAAGGGAGTCAGAGGCGCGTGTGCCAAAGCCAGATCTCTCGCTGTCTTTCCAAGGGCAGCTTCCTCTAGGAAATTGCGAAAGAGATCTGAAGGTGCAAGTCAAATCCACCGCTACCCCCCCCCCCCGCCCCTCTACTGGAGATAGAAGTTGCCTTTCCTCCCCGCACCGCTACCCCGCAGTTTCTGGAGGATTTACCAGAAAAGGAGAAAATCCCAAACACCTAACAGGAAATCTAACACTTAAAACTACGCAATCAGTAGGAGTGCTAGGGCTTCTCTTCTGCTAAAAGGCAACTTCAGCAGCGAGAGGGACGGATACCTTTCCTTGATCCCATGCTAACTCGAATAATCCCAGAGCCAGGCAGGCTTTATTTACCCCCCAGTGCAAAAGCTTTGTGAATATTTTTTGTTTATATATGACAGAAGTGTCTCATAAAAGTGAGTCTTACAAAATTCCAGTGGTGGGGAGGCTGCGTGATGACATCATCAATATGGCTGCTGCATAATTATATAGTTGCCACATTTAAACATGCATAACTTCTCACCCGTTTACCCTACAGAGATGATTTTTTTTTCTGAAATGTTTCAAATTTAATAACAAATACTTTTTGTAATTACACATTTTGTTAACTCCATTAGTTTTTGAGATAATTTCATTTGAACGTATAAAATCAGTGTTCACATTGGTTATGTGTGACGTTTAACCATGATTTACTCAAAAACGATACAACTTTCGAAAGAACACTCAAGAACAAAAAAAAGTTGCATTTTTAAATGATTAAGAAAATGTATAATAACATGGAGTTTACCCCAACGCTTAGGGAATTATGAGTGATATCTCGTTATACGTCCATTTTCTCAGGATTGTATGATTTTACAGTTTATCATACAGGGCTTTCATTTCAAAAGTATCCACCCTACATATCTCTTGATCTGATGCACAGATCACTTTGAACATGTTCAACTGTGATTTTTACAGCTGAACATGTTCAAAGGTTCTTTACAAAATTTCAAACAGGATGGGTACGATGATATATAAAAATGACTATTTATTAGGTTAAATTATTTTTAACAAATGTTTTTAAAATCTGTGAGAAGGGTTAACAAATAAATTTAATTGGATGTCCTCTTCACTTTCATTGGAACTGCTATCATCACTGTCAAAATCACTTTCCTTGTCTTCTTGGCCGTTTCAAGATTTTCTGGGAGTGTTGGACCATCGTACCATTTTATGTGGTACCTGCCATTTTCCAAGTACCAGCCATGTTCAGTAGGATCAAGCCCATCGTCAGATGTTCTACAATCTGCTCGTTTCCACAGCCATGACACTGAATTGCTTCATTTAATCTTTTGGATCAATACAGGTTTAGATGGAGGCAGCATTGTTGGGTCAATCCCTTTAACTTTGGAGAATGCCTTAGACTGGATCTTAGGTGTTGTTTTCTTCATAGACTGTATCTTACTTCACTCACAGAGGAATATCTAGGGTGTCCGTACATAGCACAGACAAATTTCTCCAACCCAGCTATCTTTTCTTCAGTTAAAGTTAATGACTCACCTAGCTGGCTGAAAAATTCTTGAAATTCATTATTCTTTTTCATGATTTCAAATGGTTTAACATTTCCCTGTCTTGCAAATGCAGCTGTGAAATCAGACCCTGTAAAAGCATGGTAGCCAGACAAGGCCTCTACCAGATCATGTCCGAGCTCCTCTGTGATACAAGTTACATTGACCGTCCTTCTGCTGTTGTTAGAAGACATGCCACAATCAAACCAAACCTGAGAGTTTAGGAAGTGCTTTTGATGGTAAATGAACAGAACCAACACATCAGTGTCATTTGCTCTAACCAGGGTATTCTTTGCCTGATCACTACCATGTGATGTATGTTGGATGTGCCAAATAATCCTTGTGTCTACCTCTTGATGATGGCAAGCAAGATCAGGCACCTCTGTTGCCTCAACACTGACATCCTTGCTGGTGTATTTCTAACACACAGGCTGCATTCGGACAACACATTAGTCAATGGTGGGTTGAGTAGCCAACTCACAGTTGGTTATTTTGTGGGTACTCCCCACACAACATATTCCTACACAACTGTGGGTGGTTGGGGCTGGCGTTAAGTGGACTAGTAGTCAACCCAGCATTTGACTGACACAGCCCCGCCCCTGTCCCCACCCTCCCTCCTTCCTCAGTCCTCCCAGTTCTATCCCAGAAGCCTTTGCAAGTTGCACCAGTTGTAGCAGAGTGGCAGCCGCCGCTTTGGTCGCTCTTGCCACCTGCCTCTACGGGCTTGTGTTTTAACCCACTCGCCACACACCATTAACACACTCACCCCTCCACAAAACACTTTAAACAACTGGCTTCGAGCTAAACAATTTGCAAGCCTGTTGTTTCTCTCAGTTGCTTATTTGGGTGGAATAGCATACCGTCAGTAGTTTGTGAGTGGCATATTACCCGCCACACAACACAATAGTTTTTAGGATGTTTTAGGATTTTTTACGCAGTTTTAATAATATGTGTTATGTTTTAATCAGTTTTATGTATTTTATCATGTTGTTGTTCCCCGCCTCGATCCAGACGGAGAGGCGGGTAAGAAATAAATTGTTATTATTTATTATTATTATTATAAGCAACACAACCGATGATTGTTCCCCCCCCCCCAGTTGCTTAATGTGTTGTCCGAATGCAGCCACAGTCTCTGCTCCGACAAAGAAAATTTTGCCTGCCAGAAGTGGGGCCAGGGTTCAGTACTTTGGATAGCTCCTTTATAGTTCTAGCTGGTTCTGACTGAAACCCAGAATGGATCCACAGCCCCATCAAAATCAGTCCCACTAACCTCTACTGGTGGTAAGGTTTTCCCATCATGGATTTGCTTGGATGTCAGTATTGATGAAAGCATGATATATATGTTTTCCTGCCACAGGTAAGGCTTCCCCACATTAACCACTTGGTGAGTTGGTCATCTGTATTAGTAATCTGTGACTGTGGCAGATAACTTCAAGTGGGGAAGGTACCAGTGGACGTTGGTGGCTCCGATTTCAGTGGGGTAGTGAATCCACTGTCTAAGGTGTGGTTAGCCAGCAGCAAGACATAGCAGGAGTTGCAGTCTGACAACATCTGGAGGGCCACATGTTCTCCATTTTTGCTATAAGGGCTTATGGCTAGAGTTGTCTTTTAAGAAACAACTTTTCTTCCATGCTTTTTCTCCATGGTTTTCAGATTTTAAATTTAAGACTTCAAATTACTATTGCAAATATTGATTATATATTTCTATATATTGGCACATAAAAATATTTGCAGTTTTCTGTGGTATTTTGAATGTTCACTAAAATTTGAATGTGTTTTGATAAGATAAACATTTTAATATATAAATAAACTCAGGCTCACTTTATTGCCAACTTGGAGCTAAAGCATATCTTACCACTGCCAAATAGTGATCTATTTGCTTTAATTAATGAATCGCCAGTTGACAATAAAAAATGCAGATGCATCCCTCCCTCCCTGGATCCAGATTGGACCTGCACCACTCTAAGAAACAAGATGTGGTTGCTTGCTACACCTTTAAGGTAATGTGTGCTTTCAGTGTAAGAAAATGGCTGTTTATTGCTGAAATACACTAGACAGAAACCAAGCAGCAGCAGCAACAAGGGTAGAGCCTTGCTGCAGCCCAAAATAATAAAAGCTTTTAAATTTAACTGCAGAATGATAAGTTTACTACAGTTTGAGGTTGTTTATTATTATTTGTTAAGTGAAAACTATGATCGTCCTTCTGATGTTGCAGTCCTGTGTGGTATGTGATGAAGGCTCTGGGCATGGCTGGCATCAAGGATAGGTGTAGATAGGCACCTGCTCAGGGCCCACACCCCAGTAGGGGCCTACTGCAATAGCCCTCTGGAGTTGTTACTCCCCTTCACCACTGAAACCTGCTTGTTTGCCTGCCTCTTCCTCTGGCCCAGACAATAGTGTTGGTGAGAAGGAAGAGCAGTAGATGCCCCTGCCTACTTGCTCACTTTTTTTCCCTGTTGAGTGAGCAAGAGGTAGAAGTGATGAGAAAGAGGAGGAGCAATAGCAGCTGGTGATTATGGCAATCATAAGGAAGACTCACTGAGGAAGGGGCCAATGGAGCTGGTTAGCCTGCATATAGGAGATTAAGCTGGATTTTAAGGTGTGAAATTACATACAATAGATGGCTGCATATGCTCAAAAGCAACACCATCTTCTTTTTTAAAGAGCTAGAATGTTTTCCTAACTCCAAAGAGAGGGGGGAATGTTTTATTGAACTCACTGAAAAAATATAGTATGGATAAACTGTTAAAACTATGAGAACATATTAATGAGGTGGGGATAGATTTTCACCCCACAATAAGGCAGTACCTAGGGGTGGAGCATCAGCAACCACAGAATAAAACAAAGCCAGCACGAGTTTACATTGATGCCTTCTACCACATTTTAGTATGCATTGAAGAAGCAAGCAAACTTCTCCACATGGCAAGTTGGTCATTTGTATTCACCCCATGAACTAAGGAAAATCACTCCTGCTTTAAAGGAACAATAGATGGACGTAGCTTTCTCATCCTTTCAATGTCAAAGTCCAACTAGTCCAGTATTATGTTTCCCACTGAGGCTAGCCAGATGTTCCTAGAAGGCTCTTCAGCAGAACATGATACCAACATCCCCCTCCCACTTCTATCCCCAATATCTGGTATGGAGAGATATACTGGCTCTGAATATGCTATTGGCCTTCCAATCAAAACTCTTTCAATGATCTGTAGAAAGACATTAGGGAGGCAGAAAAAGAAAGCATTGTAAAAGAAAAATGGTAATAATAGTTCAACTATAGGAATTCTTACAATGACTGAGTCAATATACATTCAAATCACAAAGAAACAAAATTTCTAAATACAATAACTTACTGTGCCTTAGAGCTATTGAAATACAAGCTTATTCCTTCCTCTTTTACATCAGTGGCTTTTGGACCCATTGTTTGCAACAGTTTCTCTCTATACCCATGGTATCCTCTTCCAGACCAGAATAACACTTTATGTATCTTTTGGTGAGATCTATTCCATGAAAGCCATAATTTATTTGTTACTCTTAGAACCACAAGCCTCTGTATTAGTTTGTTGCAGCAAACCCACCAAAGCCTTAGAACCGATCATAGGTGCCAATTTAAAGGGAAAGTGGACGTTGATGTAATCCTGAGCAGTACTCAGTATCTGGTGTAAGATGTAAGTGGTGTCAAAGCACTCATTAACAGTGACAGCAGTGCTATTAAATTCTCTGTGTGTGTGTGTGTGTGTGTGTGTGTGTAAGGTTGCTCAGAAAATCTAAGTCATCTAAGGAAGGAATCTAAAGATATAGGAACATCCTATAAAGATCATATAACACCGGTCTTAAAAGAATTGCATTGGCTGCCTATATGCTTCAGGTTGGAATTCAAGGTGTTGGCAATGACATTTAAAGCCCTAAACAGCTTGGGACCTCAGTACCTGAGGAAGCGCCTCTCCCTACTTATGCCTAACTGAGTTTTGAGATCTGTTGGAGGAGCCATCCTCTGCATTCCACCAACAGGAAACATATGTTATGGTGGGACATGGGAAAGGGCTTTCTCTGTGGTGGCACCCCACTTGTAGAATCCTTTGGAGGCCTTGTTATCAAAGCCTTCGAAGGCTAAATTCTCCATGGCTATACATAGTTTTAATTGTTTAAACTGCTTTATTGCTTTAAAAAAATTCCACTGGTTTAAATTTGTTAATGATTTAATACATTTTAGCTAAATTAATGATGTTTATATTCTGATTATATTTGTATGCCACTCTGAGATCCCAGTGATAATATGGTGGGATAAAAATGTTTTAATAAATAAATAAATAAAGGTGACAAGAGCTAACACTCCATGGCTAATTGATGAATTAAAAATTAATAAGTCCCCAATATCTGAATTGGCTGCTAGTACTCAAAAAAGAAGCCCCTAATGCGCAGCACATTGCATTAGGGGGTGCCCCCAGGGAATTTTTTTAAGGTAAACAATTGAATATACAGTCATAAAGGACTTTTTTTCATCAATCAAACAAAGTTGATGAAGTAAAACTTAACTGTATTTTTTTAATTAACAACTAATCTGTACTTTAAAAATACAAATTTTAAAAATGAAACCCTGAATACTAATTGTTTTACTGTAGTGATAACCAGGCATATATAAAGATACAGTCAATTCTCACCATCTTTAAATTTAACCAGATAATGACCTATCCAAACTTACCAAAACAGATTCAGGTTTCTTGACCTTCCTGTCCTAAAGATGGAGACATCCTAAAGAAGGAGACTCCTCCACCCCCTACCAAATTACAAAGCACCTTTCCAATTCACCTGAAAACTGCATCTTTTTCCACAAACACCACCATGGCAGAGCTTTCCAGTGCAGCAAAATCAATAACACCAAAACACCTTTGCTCTTTTGTTCCAAACCCGCTCCACTTGCTCCGTCAACTTTGGTTTTATTTTGCATTTGAAAAAAATGGAAATGGGCTTCTGACAATGAAAAGCTTTTGGGGAGGGTCATTTTTACACATGGTTAAGTATTTGGAAGCATAGCAAACAACTTGCAAGCAAATCATTTTGTGAAACCCTAATGCTGTGACCCTGTACATAGTAAGCTTACTGGATTCATGAAAAACACGATGGGACTATGCTAGAGCAGTTAGACTACATAAAATGCAATTCCCTTTCACAACACAAACTGTATTAAATTTATTTAATCCCCTCACTTGGATTCCCCCCTGCCTTCCCTGCATGTGAATTCTTGGATTTTATTTCCTTGGAGAAAATAAATTTAAAAGTTTAGAACTCATGTGCAGGGAAAGCGGCGGTGGGGGGTGGGGGCGGAATCCAAGTCACAGGGTTCTTGAATTGTATTTCCTTGGAGTAAATATAGCCCAGAACTCATGCAAGGCAGGGGGGAGGGAAGCTAAGTCAGGGCCAGGGTTTCTTGGAGTTATTTATTTACAGCCCCACAGGGAAGGCGGGGTGGGGGGAGCCATGTCAGGGGTTTCAGGTTTGGATTTTATTTTGGATTTTTTCATTGGAAAAAAAAATTACAAACCTGCTGGGAAGGCGGGGGAGCAAATGCAGAATGACCGAGCAGAAGGTTCTTGATTGCTGCCTCCTCAGTTGATAGCCATGTGGGAGAGGCTTGCCAAACACTCATTGAGGCCAGGATGGAAGTGTGGGCAGGGCTTAGAGCACACATTTTGGAAACAAGGAAACATGCACTCTAAGCACACACATACACCCCTACTTCCATCCGGTTTTCTTCTTGGTCAATGTCCCGGAAGTGCCGAAACGGGCCTTTTGCAGGCTCTGGGAGTGGCAAAATTTCCAGATTTTGGGGGGGGGGGGGAATTACAGGATTTCTCCCCGGACCCGGATTAGGTGGTGCCTTTGCACCAGGTAAAACACATGTGCGCACGTCAATGCTTGGGGTCATGGTGGGTAATGGAAATGCCAATTCAGTGTGCAGCACTGCAATCTTTTTGAAACCAGTAGGACTTACTTCCAAGTAAATATGCATAGGATGCACTGAAAATACTTCTCCACACAATGTATAACTTTGCTGTAATGACTTCTGGCTTAAATGGTTTTAAAAGGTGATTGGACAATTTCAGAGAAGATAGATCTATCACGGCCTTCCCCAACCTAGGTCCCTACAGATGTTGTCAGACCATTCCTGACCACTGGCCATGCCTGCTGGGACTGATAGGAATTGTATACCATCTGGAGGAACCCAGGTGGTATAAGATGTTCGCCATAGTAGCTGAATGGAACGTTCGGGTTCAGAGGCAGCAATGCATACACCAATTGCTGGCAGACAAAATAAATGTACAGCTGTTGTCTTTCTACCTTTCTTTGGGGTTTCTTGGAAGCATCTGGCCAGCCACTCTGGGAAACAGAATGCTGGATTAGACAGACTCTTGGTCTGATCCAGCAGAGCCCTTCATATCGGGTTCCTTTTAGATACCATAGCAAATAGCTACTTTACTGATAGTACTGATGAGCAAACTTATTCCAAATGAATTCGTTATTACCTCGGAAAGCAACAACTTCATTCATGTAATTTTGGGCGAAAGTTCTTTAATTCAAGATCTTGTTCTGTGGTATAAGAGGTTTTGCATATGCGCAAAATCAAACTTCATCTTGGGAACTATAGTTTTTAATTGCTTAATGTGTCATGGCATCATGTGTCATTACATTTTGTACTCCTTCCTGAATGGTTGTTTCTACATGGTCTTTCTACATAATGTTCACTCACTATCACCAAGTGGTATATGGAGGACGATGGTGCCACCGAGGGACATAACCACATTTTCACCTGAAAGAAAAGGCTTCAACCAACCAATGCAGCACACATATAGAAATGCCACAGTTTAGATGCAGAATGTGCATGCTCTGAAGCTCACAATCTATTCTGAAATTAGTAATTAATTTGTAAGACAATAATCCAAGGTGAGCATTATGAACACATGGGTTTTAACCAATGAGCCAACTAATTTTGAAATTTGGTGGCCTTATTAACTGGTAGTATTTTCTATGAATTTCTCCAGTCCTTTAAAAAAAGTCAACTGAGCTAGTGATCATTGCCACATCTTTGGTAGTGAATTGCACATGTTAATTACACTATTGAATACACAATCACGGAGACTCAAATCCTTTAAAATTAAATAAAAAGCAGATGTTTTCAGGATTCATCCTGCAGTATTCTCCTAAGCACAATGGATATTTCATCATTCACCGTCAACTGATGCCCAAGTTGATTGATAAGTAGAAGAAAACCACTCAGGATGTCAAGCTGAGCAATCTGTCCCTGCCTTCATTTTATTATTTCCCCCCATTTCTTCCATCCAGCACAGAAGTATAATACAATACAAATTTTTCTCAAATTTGCCAGTTTGTATGGCTCTATTATTGTTCTTGGAACTGAAAAGTATTATACCAGGCACAGAAATGGTGCAGGGAAGACTGTCCTCCTGCCTTCATTTTTTCCTTTCCCTTTCTTCAAAATCTGTCTGTCCCCAGCAGATGTTATTTTAGTTATTCCACATTCTGAAAAGAGAATCATGTGATGGTTTCCTGACGTCATCATGGTAATATCAATGGATTTTTTTAAAAAACACCACACTATTGAATCCTTGTTTCACTATCAAACCTGCAGAGCTCTTGAGAATAGCATGGTTTTATATAGCAACATGATAGATTCTAGGAAATCTAAATACATATAGAATAGGATGTAATTTCTAATGATACAAAAGATAGTTCACACCTAACTCTGAGTCTAAACTGTCTTGAAAATCTACATATAAATGCTCACTGGGACTATAAGATTGGGGCTATAAGACAGACCCCAGTACTTTTCCCCTTCCCTTCCTCTATCATGATGTGAGAACTGACCAAGAAGCATTCCTTCTTTGGTTGTTAAGAAATCATGCTTACCTGGAGTGAGGGGAATAATAGATTGGAGTCTATCCAGCAAGAAAAGAACTCCCGTCCCATTGAGTTAGACTTGGTGGAGACTTCAGAGATGAAACAGCATCTCTGCATGATATAACTGCATGATATAACTTTACAGTATGTTTGCCACAGGAACTGCTGTGCATTTACAAGGGGGAGGAGCTGTGGTCCTCCAGATGTTTAGGTCTCCATGGATTAAATGGAGAGGAGGGGGCTTATGTACACAGCCTTGGGCTCCTTGAAGGAAAAAAGGCGGGATATAAATGCAATAAAAAAATAAAAAATAAACTTCCATCAGCCCTAACCAGCATATGGTGAGGGAAGATTGGAGTTGTAGGCAAAATATCTGGAGGGCCACAAGTTGCCCACCCCTGCTTTACAACATCAACCAAATGTCTCCTACTAGCAGGAGTAGGAATATTCATTACTACTTGCTATGCAAAACTTAGAAGGGCTACCATGGAAATCAGAGCTGTTTCCTAGGGGCTGCCTTGACACACTGGCTTCCATCTGCTTTTAGAAAAACCTCACACTTTCACTGCAGCAGGGTGGCATCAGGTAATCCTGATACAGGAGGCAGTGCGGGCTTTCCAGCAGCCATTCGGCTCACTGGGCCCACTTCCTGCCCTTCACCCAGCTTCCAACAACCAATGGAGGGTCGTCTTCCCTCCAAGAATGCCCCTGGCAATGCGCCAGAGCAAGGACAGATAGTGGAAGCGCCATAGTGACTTCACTCTGGCAGGAAAAGTTGGGGTAAATCACCAACTTTTCCAGTGCACAGCTTCACGGGAAAGCCCTGTAGTGGCTGCTGTGTCATATAACCGATGCAGCGCTGATTCGCAACCACTGCAGGGCTTTTAACCCATATAAAGGAAACCCTAGTCTACAAGCAGTTTTAAGATGACAGAATAGGGATTGAAAATAAGTAGTAATAGGAGAAAATGAATTTTCAATGGGGTAAAGCAGGGAAATCCAAATCGGGCCCTTTGGGGTTCCCCAGATGACCCCACCTTCTTTCTCCGAAGTACTGATCATTTGATAATTTCCTGGATTTAGTGCAGTGTTTTTCCATTCTAAAAGGTTAAAATGAGTCTCCTAAGACTTAGTGGATGCAGTAAGAGCTTTAAGCAAGACACACTGGTATTTTTGGTATTTTGGTCCTATCCCCTTTGCCTTTGACCCACCCCGCAACTAGAATATTGCCCCCAAAGTCTACTTTGAAATGGAGTTCAGCTGTCAGGCAGAAACAAGTTCTGTATCCCTGGGGTAAAAAAAAACACCAGTATGCAGGAAGGAATGCTCAGGATGAACTTTGATATATAAATGTGGAGATGTTTTCTATTTTTTCCCTAGATCAGTGCAATGATAAACTAGTGGTCAGAGTGTATTGCCAGTTTCACTAATGCTGACCTCTCAGCCACATGTAGGTACATTGAGGAATGTGGGAATCAAGTTCAGACTTGCAAACAGCAGCTGCATTTCATTCACTCTTAGCATGCATGATGGACATTTACATAAAATTGTTGTTCTGGCCCTATGCCTTGTAATGTAACAGAGTTGTCCACAAAAGGTGCCCATTACAAACTAGTCTGTATCATCAAGGTTAGGGTGTGTTTCAAATAACAAGCAGAATCAAGCAAGGTGTGCTATACAACTTTGTTTTCGAGCTTCAAATAACAACACCCATGAGACATGCATATATAGACAGATCATTTACACCTGCAAATACTCAAGAGATTTAATTCCGGTTTTCAAATATTCCCACAATAATTTGCATTGTTTACTTACCCTTCTGTGCATATGAAATACCACATTCAACGGTTCATTGCAAGGTATTAAAATATTAACTAAGCTACTTAGAAATATTGTTAGCATAATTTTGCAAGTTTTCCATATGATTACTCCAATGCCTTCTCAGTAGAGAAAATCCTTTCCTGTACATTTGTGTCTGGGTAGACAACAGTATTGGCCTCTGTATAATTAGGAGAGTACAAGCTAGTAGTCCATATAAACTTTAGGCCCAGTTCTTACAAACAATGTTTGAGATAATAAATATGGACCACACTACTTTAGACTGCAGCTCTGAGCTCATATGATGAAATGCTCCCCCCCTGAAAAAGCATTCATAAACACAAAAATCTGGAACATCCTATAAAAATCATATAACACTGGTCTTAAATCAACTACATTGGCTGCCTATACACTTCTAGTCGGAATTCAAGTTGTTCGCAAGCCCTAAATGGCTTGGGACCTCAATATTTGAGGGAGCGCCTCTCCCTATATATGCCTGCCTGAGATTTGAGGAGCCCTCCTCTGCGTCCCACCAATGCGAGACATACATTATGGTGGAACATGGGAGAGGGCTTTCTCTGTTGTGGCACCCCGGCTGTGGAATACCCTTCCCTTGGAGGTGTGACTGGCACCAACACTGGCTTCATTTTGGCGCCAAGTTAAAACATAGCTCTTTATCAAAGCCTTTGAGGGCTAAATTCTCCATGGTCACACATAGTTTTAATTGTTTTTAATTGTTTTTATTGCTTTTTTAAAAATTCTACTGGTTATATTGTTTACGTTGTTCTGATTGTGTCTGTTCACCGCCCTGAGATCTCAGTGATATAGGGCAGGATACAAATATTTTAATAATAAAATAAATCAATAATCTAAACCATGGTTTAGCGTTATATTCAAATGCCGCTAATCAGTTGCACCCTTGGACATGAGTTTAAAGTCTTAGCCCTGCTTCTGCACAATGAAAGCATTAACTTTAAATGATTGAGAAACTAGCATATAGATTTTTTATTACTCAGGAATTTTTCATTTCCCCAGTTTGAACATTACCTGCTTGTCCTACTCAGTAAAATGGATATAGCAATGCTTCTGTCTGTTGAAATTATCAAGTGATATTAAGCCTCTGGCTATGAACTGTTGCATTACAGCTAAGTATTAATATTGTTATTTGAGCTCTTTGTTGCTGAAAGAGGAAATATTTCAGCCCTTATCTGCCCATACAAGGCTGAAAAGATAACAGACATGTGCAAGAAATCACAAAGGAGAGACTGTCTATGTTTGTCTTATTTCCCAGTACAGTATGAACTGCCAGCATCATGGTATCATAAGGAAAGCAACTTTCATCCAAATGGTATTTGGGCTGTCATGTAAACAGAACTACTTTGCAGCACCCATCAGTGCCAGCAAATGAGAAACATGACTGTGTGACACAGGACATGCTGTCTTTCACAAGAACGGTATCGATGAACACTCCAAGTTTCTGTCAGCCTTTCATAATTACCCAAAATGAGATATACCAACTGCTCATGCAAATCCCTTTTCTTCATGATAGAGCTGATTTGAAACCAACTGAGCATTTGTTCAAGTAGTTAAGATGACTTAGAATATTGTCTAGTTGTGGGTCTTATGGATGATGATGATGATGATGATGATGATGATGATGATGATGATTGCACCATCAGTGTGCACCGCTGTTTACAGAATACAAAAAGGTCCTTGCACCCAGGAGCTTACAATCAGAAATTTGACACAGGGATAACAACAGAGGAATGGAAGTGTAGTGAAGGCAGGCTTAAGAGGGAAGCAATATTCATGGGTTTAGACTTGGTTACAAACTGAGTTATAGTAAAGCATGGGAACAAGGGGATTATGCCAAAGGCTTCATGGATAGGATGGGTTGTAAAGAGAGATTTGAAGGAAATAAGAGAGAAGGTATCATGCAGGTGTCATAGGAAGCAGATCCAAGCATAAGTGTAGGGTTGATGGGACTTATAGTCCAACCTATCTGGAAGGCACCAGGTTGGGGAAGATTGGTCCTACCTCTACCAGGATTTATAGGATATATGAATAATACAAAGGACACATTTGAATGTGTTTATCTTTCAGACTATGCATTTGCTTGGCAAAACGGATAGAGTCAATGTGTGGTGGGGCAGTGAGATCACATCTACCTGTCTTGTACCCACCTGTGCTTCTTTTGACCACAGTGGCCATACATTTTCTGCAATTATTATTATTATTATTATTATTATTATTATTATTAATTTATATCCCGCCTTTTTCCCAAAAATGGGACTCAAGGCGGCTTACAAATTAAAACATGTACAGTTAAAACAAATAGAAATATACAAAAATTAAAAATATAATTAAAAATAGTACAATTTTAAAATATTTAAAACATTTTAAAACATTTTAAATACACATAATTAAAAAATCCAAACTATAAGCAGTACATCCACAAAGGTCTGAACTAATCCCCAAAGGCCTGCTGAAACAGAAAAGTTTTAGCCTGCCTCCGAAAGCACACCAAGGAGGGAGCCAGTCTAGCTTCTCTGGGAAGGGAGTTCCAGAGCCCCGGGGCAGCCACCGAGAAGGCCCTCTCCCTCATTCCCACCAGGTGTGCCTGTGATGGTGGTGGGATGGATAGAAGGGCCTCCCCCGAAGACCTCAGGGGGCGAGCAGGCTCATAAGGGAGAATACGGTCTTTCAGAAATCCTGGACCCGTATAGGGCTTTGTAGGTCATAACCAGCACTTTGAATTGTGCCCAGAAAGAGACTGGAAGCCAGTGGAGCTGTTTTAACAGGGGTTAAACAGGGTTGACCCAGCCCTGGTCAACAATCTGGCCGCAGCTCTTTGAACCAGCTGAAGTTTCCGAACACTCTTCAAAGGCAGCCCCATGTACAGCACATTACAGTAATCCAAACGGGATGTAACTAAGGCGTGTGTCACCGTGGCCAGGTCCGACATCTCAAGGAACGGGTGCAGCTGGCGCACAAGCCTACAAGATGTGCACAAATTCTTGCATACATATGGGGCATATGTATGCAAAGGTCATAAAGATAATGGGTTATTGGATGTATACACATGGGACTGTACATTTCTGCACACTATCTAGACATCATTAGAAATACCTGGAAGATAGGGCAGGGTACATATATTTGTGCACTGCTGCACATTTGCTTTACCTAGTTTGCCAGTCATGTACTTAATCCTATAGTCAACCATTTGTTTTATTTTAACTTGCTATATGTTACTAGAATTCATTGGATGAAATCCTGGCCTTTTGGCAAACAAGCACATAGCCTATTTGTGCAAGTCTTTCTCCCTAGCTTGGTCCACAGCATGGAAAACCTCTTATAAAATGACAGGAACACAGATCTGTAACTACGTAATCTAAGCAGGTTAATAGGATGGTAATGATGCATTAAATAATCCTGTGTAATAGCCCATTTAAAAAGGAATAATCAGAGAGGAAATGTCTGTATGCTTCATAGTACTTAAAGCTCTGAAACAGCCAAAGCCCAAAGGTGCATTATACATGGCATCTCTCTATCTCTCATACCATAAAAATTATGAGTTTGTGTTCATTGTTTCCAATCACATTTGATTTCATGGTCCAAACATTCAATAAACCATGAAACTGAAAACAGTAGATAATCCACTTCAGTCTATGCATATTTAGCATTTAAATGAACCAAGGCCATCTTCCTTAATGAGCTACTGATTCTCAGAGGTGCAAAGTCCACATCCCATTTTATAATTAGCGCACCTAAATCAAGATTGGGGATGTTGCCTGCAATAAGTGTAAATAGGTTTTACAAGTCAGAGGGAAACTACTGTAATTTCACATTTCTGCAACAAAGTTGTTAATTTGTTTCATACTTTACAATCAAGTCTATTGATTTCCCTTGAGAAGTCTTGTCCTTATAGCACTGATGAATTGCAAAACTGTACAGAAACCCTGCACTGCCACGTCTTCAGTGAGTACCGAGGATGTGGACAAGCTGCTTGGACGAGTGAGGATGACGACTTGCCGTCTCGATCCCTGTCCTTCTTGGCTGGTCGCCCAGGGAGGAGATGCAATTAGATCACAATTACAATATATTATTAATGCATCTCTCAGGGAGGGGAGTTTTCCAACATGTTTAAAAGAAGCGGTGGTACGTCCGCTTCTAAAAAAGCCCTCCCTGGATCCCCTGGACCTTAATAACTACAGACCAGTATCAAATCTTCCATTTTTGGACAACGTGGTCAAGAGTGCGGTTGACTTCCAACTCCAAGCAGTTTTGGATGACATTGATTTTCTAGACCCATTTCAAACTGGCTTCAGAGCGGGATACGGAGTTGAGACTGCTATGGTCGCCTTAGTGGATGATCTATGCCTGAGTATTGACAGGGGGAATGTGTCCCTGCTGGTACTTCTGGACCTCTCAGCGGCTTTCAATACAATCGACCATGGTATCCTTCTGGAATGCCTGAGGGGATTGGGAATCGGGGGCACTGTGCTTCAGTGATTCTGGTCCTACCTCTCGGGCAGTTTCCAGATGGTGATGCTTGGGGATAGCTGCTCTGCAAAGAAGGAGCTGCTGTGTGGCGTACCTCAAGGTGCCATCCTTTCTCCAATGCTGTTTAACATTTATATGAAACCACTGGGAGAGATCATCCAGAGGTATGGGGCGGGATGCTATCAGTATACTGATGACACCCAAATATATTTCTCTATGCCTTCGATAACAGTATCAGCTACGGATAGCATGTCTCCTCTGAATGAATGCTTGGAGGCGGTAATGGGCTGGATGAGGAAAAACAAACTGAAGCTGAATCCAGACAAGACAGAGGTGCTTGCTGTCAAAGGCCACAACCTGGGTTTGGAGTTGTGTCAACCAGTTCTGGATGGGGTTACACTCCCCCTGAAAGACTGAGTTTGCAGCTTGGGGGTGCTCCTGGATCCATCGCTCCAAATGACAGCCCAGATAGACACAACGGCCAGGAATACCTACTATCAGTTTCGGCTGATATGCCAGCTGTGTCCCTTCCTAGAGTTGGAAGACCCAAAGACGGTAGTGTACATGCTTGTAACTTCGAGGCTCGACTTCTGCAATGCGCTGTACATAGGGCTACCTCTGTGCCTAGTTCGGAAACTTCAGTTAGTTCAAAATATGGGAAGCGCTTACTATAGTCAACCAAGACTGGGCTGACAACCGTTACCCAGAGGAACTTTACTTCTGCCGCTCCCAGACTGTGGAATGACCTGCCGGAGGAGACTTGTCAACTTAACAGTCTTTTAGAATTTAAGAAAGCTATAAAGACTGGTCTCTTCTGGCAGGCATATCCAGTGGAATTTTAGAATGTTTTTAGGATTTTTTTAATGATGTTTTATTGCTATTTTAATAATGTGCACCATGTTTTTAAATCAGTTTTATGTATTTTATCATATTTTATATTTACTGTTGTTCCCTGCCTCGATCCAAACGGAGAGACGGGTAAGAAATAAAATTATTATTGTTGTTGTTGTTGTTGTTGTTGTTGTTACAGACCAATAATTCAGAAGCAACATTAAGTACAAAATGAACTTAAAATGTAATTGACTAATAAATTAGCTAGTAAATGTCTCTGATATGCAACACTGCCTCTACCCTCACTTCCACACCAAATACTCTTCGGTAAAAAAATGTTTCATGTAGTTTTTAGAAGAGTTTCAACATGTACTGAAATTTACACTTGAAATATCTTTGATTTCTCTTTACTAAGAACATTTGCTGTTTTATAATGGGGATTGGGTAGGTCTGTTGAATAGAATAATTAACAGGGTATAATTATGCTTTGACCCTTCAAACTATGTAAGAAATATTTACCTGGGAGCCATGTTGTGTGTTTACCTGCGAACCATATTGTGTGTGAGGGAGGGCAGTCCCAGTGGGAAGGAAGGGAAGAGTAAAGGTCAGCGCAGCAGCCCAAGGTCTGGTTGCACAGGAAGGCCTGGGAGCCAGTCTGCGTCCTGATTGCCTTGTCAGTTTTTTTCATAGCATATGTAGACAAACATACAAATATTCTATGCACAGGGAATGAATGTTCACCTGAAAAACTAATTGGTTTGTCCAACCCTTGACAGAAATAAGATATCTGAATTCAGTATTAATGACATAATAGATCCACATAGAGTCATGGATCATTAAGGAATAGACTGTCAAAAAACAACAACAACCAGGGATCATATAAAAAACTTACTATTTTAGATTAAAAAATAGTTGCATCTTAAAATTGCCTATTTACTACAAGAATGTCCATGAAATCAATTAAGAATTTCTCTACTGCCTACTGTTTGAACTCATGATTGTTCTAAAATCTGTTTGGAAGAATTATATTACATCCATACTTCACATGGATTTAGGATCTATGAGTTAGCTGGATTTATATAGCTGTCATATAGCTAGATATAATAAATTCATTTTGTCAGTCTGCTAGTACTTTTTTAAAATACATTTATAACATGGAACCAATACATCTATTTAAAACTACAGAAAAGACACTATACATTTTTCAAAACAACATGCAAAAGCATCAGCTTCCCTGGGGCATAAAAAGTGAGTTGCTACATTGTGAAAAACTAGATATAATTCTAGTTAGAACTCTTGAAAATAAGTATTGAGATTATTTAGTACTGAAATGCTTTACCCAATGAACTCATGATGAGCAATGGACTCATCTTGAAAATGATTTGTGGAGGGCAAAATGATGGTTTAGTAGCAGAACAAAGATACACATCCATTGATAAATCGGAGGAAATGCCAACATGCTGACATTTCATAACAGGATTGCTGTTCCAATTTTGCACTCAGTCATGCAAATTTCAGGCTGCTGACTTCAGCAGGGAAAATTGTGTGTAACTGGACACTGCTGCTCCCAGATTGTGGAATGACCTGCCGGGAGACATCCGCCAACTCACCAGTCTTCAAGAATTTAAAAGAGCTATCCGGATGAATTTTAAATGTTTTAATGATGTGTTTCTCTTGTTTTAATTTTTTAACTTTGTCATGCTTGTATGTGTATTGTGTTCCCCGCCTCGATCCGTAGGGAGAGGCGGGTTATAAATAAATATTACTATTATTATTATTATTATTATTATTATTAAGACTGATCTCTTCCGGCAGGCCTACCCAGATGAATTTTAAGTGTTTTATTGGTATTTTATTGGTATTATAATGTTGTATTGGTTTTAGTGCTTTTAATCAGTTTTGTGTATTTTATATTTTATGTTGTTCCCCGCCTCGATCGATTATTATTATTATTATTATACACATTAATATTTTACAGAATACCATTTGCTCATACAAAAATGCTACTGGTGTTCTGCTAGAGATAGCTTAGGCTAGTGCAATGTAATTCATATTAGTTCTAGTGCTGAATAGGACAGTGCCCCTACTTCAAATCCAAACACAATAGTTCAATATATCTTAGTTTCAGCTCTCTATCTGTGAGATGGGAATGATGATTGTAACTTGCATTGTAGAGTGGGAAGTGCTATACATGTGTTAAATAGTGTATTTATTTATTTGTTAGATTTGTATACCACCCAGCTGACAAATGCAATTTACAATCATAAAACCAAATAAAACATAATAACAAAAAAGTATCAAATCAATACAATATTAAATATTAAAATCATGAAGGAGCCAGCAGTAGCATGAATAATCAAAGAAACAGAACAAAGATTAAATGCCTGCTGGAAGGTTTTTACATGGCATCTAAATGAAGAAGCATAACGATAAAACCATGGGATAAAAAAAATAAAATAAAGCCAACTATTCTTATGGTACAGCACACTTGCAGATAATGATGCCTCTTGGTTATGCAAATTATAGCTATCCAAGGAACTGTGTTCTCTCTCTCAGATATTAAACCAGATTTGTTGCTTTACAGCCATCATAAAACATGACACAAATTAGTTATCATCAATGGTCAAATTATGACATCTTGGGGGCAAATGTGTAAACTGCACCATGGTATTACATTACAGAATCTGCATTAGTAGAGATAAAATGCAGTTGAGGAAGTGATCATGAATTGCTGCTGGTTAGATTTTTTTTTTTTGCTACTTTTGTTGTTAGGGAACATTACATATCTGATTCAACAAATTAACAAATTAACATTTATTACATTTTTTGCATTTCTGTCTGATGCACGGTTATATGTAAATAAAATAAGATCCTTAGAATTTGATAGAATTTACTTCCAATTAACTGTTTTGGATTTCAGCAAATTTCTGATCATGTTTAAATTAGAATGCCATAGTATATCTATGCCTACATTAATGGATGCATACACATATTCAATATCAAAATTAATTTAATTTAGAACAATTTACAGTATTTTAATCTCCCTTTCTCAGCATCAAGTTGCAGTTATTCTGATAATTACATTACATAAAGTACTATCTCCTTTAGTATTATGCTAGTTACAGATAGAGCTAACTTTAATTGACAGTCATTATTATTCTTGCATATTTAAAATGTGTTGTTTAGACTTGGATGATAACAGAAGCGGTATCATCAACACATTTATTGATTAATGTTTCCTTAATTGATTTCTTATTGTCTTGTTTGCTTGTAAATCCTGGTAGAGGCAAGACTAACCTGATGCCCTCTAGATATGGTGGACTATAAGTCCCATCAACAACCAGCACAGCCAATGCCCCTGCCAGTTGGGGATGATGGGAGTTATGGACAAACACATGGGGGGTACCAGATTGGGGAAGGCTGGGCAAGACAAATGCTAACCATGGAGCTGATCAGCAATAAAGTCAGATCCTGTTCTTAGGACCATGGTGAAAACCCAAATTCAGCACATAAAAAGGAACTGTGAGAAATTGCTCTGGCCATGATTACAGCCATGATGTGTTGCTCTGTAATGGCAACATTTTTCATTTCATATAGAATGAATCTAATCATAATTTTGACCAAATGCTGTCTGCCCTGGCAATGATATGGGCTCTACACATGAGTCTCACCACGAAAAGGAAGGGCTCAGATGCAGGTCTCCATAGTCCCCCCTTGTATGAAATGAGGCAACAGAAACATGATCCCATGCTGCGTGCTCTGTCACCTGAGTTATGGTGAGGAATTCTGCAATTGGGTGCTCTGTCATGGTAATGGGTGGCAGGGTAGTCATCAATGCAGAGTCATCCATTTCTTTTTTACTTTCTCCCTCTCACTGAAGTCACTCAGAGGGAGATCCTTTGTGTTGAGGTTGGAGTAAAGTGTTGGTGTTGACTGAAGTGTGGCTGTGGCTTGGAGGAATATAGGATACAGTGTAAGTTTGCTTCTCCCATGAGCTGCCCCCATCCTACCCATGAGTCCTCTCCGTTTTGGTTGCTCTGCTATACATCAGATACACACTGAAGTGTTCTGCAAACGTATATTTTGCACTCATGGGCATAGTGGAATTTCTGCTACCCAATATCGTTCCTCAGCTGTGTAACTTGAGTAAAGGATTGCTCTGTTAGTATTTCCGGCTGCTTCTAATTTTTAATGTTGGTTATCTTATAGGTTGCACGCTGCTGCTTTTAATTAATTTTGATTATTGTGCTCCATACTTCTATCTTTATATAGTAATGCTTTATTGTTCTAGGTACGCTGAAGCAGGGTCATCTGGGAGCAGGTGGTCATTTAAGAACCCTGGGCCCAAACTATATAAGAATTTAAAGGTTATAACTAACACTTTGAATTGGGTTTAGAGATATACCAGGAGCCATTCCAGATCAAATAGGACTCTGTTTGAATAGCATAGCT
The DNA here is from genome assembly GCA_029215795.1 of Anniella stebbinsi. Taxonomy (NCBI): domain Eukaryota; kingdom Metazoa; phylum Chordata; class Lepidosauria; order Squamata; family Anniellidae; genus Anniella; species Anniella stebbinsi. The sequence continues at coordinate 44,534,969 of JARDYH010000003.1, read as the reverse complement.
CTAATAATTGCTTGCCAGCAGCGGTCCTCTGTACAAGCTGTAGTTTGCAAACATCCTTCAAAGGTAGTCATTTTTAAAGCTCCTTGCATGTGTATGATGACACATGTGTGACAGTGGCCAGATTTGCCTTCTCCAGGAATGGCAGCAGCTGGCACAAAAGCCAGAGCTGTGCAAAGATATATTTAGACCCATAGGTAACACTCTGATGAAATGGCAAGGCCAATAAAGATTCCAATCAATAAAAGAGAAGCAGACGAAAGGGAAAGACATAAACAGATACTGATGAAAATATGTCACTCAGAAAGGTGAGCCATCCATGAAAAGAAGGCTTAGAACAGGGCAAAATCTGGTATCAGATCTTCCTTCCCTCCTCCTTTAACATGGCTTGCATGTTTAAACATGTGTTACAAGGTTACCAGGTAGCTGCAAATGCTAGGTAACAGCTTTCATTCACTTGAAGACTGTTTTGTTTCTCTTTGAAGAATACACTTCCTTGAATGTTTTCCTGAATAGGAATGTTCCGAAGTTGTTTGGAAACCATCAACAAAACATAAAATAAAAATGTAAACAAAGCGAATTCGCAGCTCTCAAATATTGTAACTCATTCAAACAGAATCAAAGAGCTGGAAAGCACCTGAAGATAATTATCCAACATTTTATACTTAAGGAGAAATCTTCCATACTTAAAATTCTAAGTGAATGTACCACCATATAGCATGCCATAAACATAAAACAAGAAAGATCAAACTATATCAAGCAGAAAGTGTTTATGGTCTTTAACCACTGTTTCCGTTATTGGTGTAAAATATGCATTTTAATATGTCTAAACTATGTTATTTTATTTGCTGTAAGTTTGTGGTAAGCATCCTGATTTTAATATTTGAGAAGAAAGTTTCTTTTCAATAAAGTGCATGTAAGTAAAATAACTATTCATTTAAAAGTTATATAGTGAATACATATTATCTAGCCTTTGGCATCTCTTGTAGCTAGGAGTTATTCAGAATCAACTTTAACAGGGTTTTGTATTTATACATTAATACTGAACTGCTAGATTCTGTTGGATGTATGTTAAGGTACTTGATTTCACTTCTCCGAACTGACTTCATTTCCCCACAGAGACTTAATCTCACTTCCTCAAAAAATCACTGCCTTAAAGAGTCATCTTACTGTAGCACAATAACATAGGGCATTAAAATTTGTATAGCATGGAAACTACAACCCCCTCTGTCCTAGCTGAATGCAAAATGGAGTTTCACAGTCTCATTAGTTTCCATTAAATACAACAGTTGGGTTTCAGTTTGTCTACATAATACCAGAAAACACACTGGGTTACATCCATATCAAGACTGCAATCCTATGTACATTCACGAAGGTGTAAAGGCCATTGAACTTAATGGGTCTGACTTCTGAAAAGACAGCTATAAGACTGCAAATTAGTCATGCTTTGGTCATACTGAAATCGACGGGAAAAGTTAGTCATGACTAGGTCTCGTTGATTTTAATGGGACTAAAGTATAAGTAACTTAATCTGGATCAAATCCATCAGTTGGATCTTGAAAGGCTCCTAAACAGATCCCACTAGATATTTGTGAACTGTGTGTAAAAAGAGAATCCTAATAAAAGTCAAGGCATTGTTCATTCTATATATTTTAGTGTAAATGAGGAGGACATGATGAGGGAAACAGAGGACAGGCAGCTGCCTGGGAGAGCACCACCATCTGCTTTATCATTGCAGCAAATGCCACAATAGGATTGCGGCTGGAAGGACTTTCCAGAGCATTACTGGAGCAGTGGGGCAACAGCAGTGGGCCCTCCTGCTGGGGGTTGGGGGAGCAGTACAATTCCTGCTCCGCCACCTGATGTAGTCACCTCACCCTGCCTCATGGGAGGGCCAGCTCTATACCTTTGACATGAACTTGCAGCACATAATTAAATGTAGGGTTGAATGGCTGGACTTGGACCTAGATTTGCCTAATGCACACTTTCTCTGATGTCAAAAGGTGATTAGAGTACTTGGCAGTATCAATGGCAGCAGAGGAGGTGCATGTCTTATTAGATATATTCTGTCAACTCTGTCTGCATTTCTATTTTATTCTACGTGCTGTTGCACATCTAAAGTGATGAAAAGTTCCAGTGACCCAAGTAGGCATAGTTTAATACACGGGGGTGATAAACACACTGTTCCGAGATGGCATAAAGCAGAATATTGTTGTTCTCGAGTATGGGAAGTAGTTTACAACAAATGTTTTCCGTTCTTTGTATGCACATTCAGTTGTGTTATTTCACTCTAGGTTGTTTGTAGCAACCATGAGAGTGGCATTATTTCAAAAGATGCTGTCTCCCTGTGATGGTCAGAATATAGTCAGAATAACCATATATATGGACCCCTGTTTATGCATCTAATAAACAAATGAAAATCCTGGTAGTGGACTCATCCTGTCACATTTCAATACCTTTTAGTAGAAGACTGTAGCCAAGTTTGTGAGGTGCAAACAGGAAGTACTGACACAAAAAACTTCAGGGTTTTCATTCTGAAAGCACATTCACCTGGCTGCTCATTTATCTACAGCAAGTCTGGTCAGGTATCAGTGAATCATAGATAAGTATATATACTTGTCTAAATGTGCCAATCTGAACTGAATAATCACTGTCAGACTGTTGTTATTTCCTTTACACTTAGATGACAGATGCAATGCATTGAAATAAGAAAGTAGGCCACACAGTCACTACACGTGCTATCCGGTGAGGCTAACTTATGTGCGTTTCATATCCCACACATTCATCCAGGCATTTCAAACAATATTTTACACAGAACTTGCCCTCTCCTTCACTTGTTTAATATAGCCAGCAAATTCACACATCAAGTTCGTAATCGTGGGCTTCATGCCAAGAAAGTATGTGTGTGAGAAAGCTCTTATTTTAAAGTGTACAGATTGCCATGTCCAAAGACTGGCTTATAATGGGGTTTTGTTGATGTTTTACTTTATAATTCGTTCAGTATTATATATGAAAACTTTTGAAATTGTTCGCACATGTGAATGTTGTAGAAATCAACCCTGCCAAAGAGAATGCTTCAACATTTGTATAGTCAATTTTTCAGAAACAAGACAGGTGAGTTCTAATTGATAGCCTGTAGATTAAACAGTGTGTGTGTGTGTGTGTGTGTGCATGCATGTACATGCAAACAGATTTTCAGGCATCTGAGGAAATAAACATATGTATGGATCACTTGTATGGAATGAGTTGTGATATTTCTTTTGCCTGTATTAAATGGGTCTATCAGCTGCATCCTTCATACAAACAAACACACAGCTACAAATCTGTGCTTATAATACTGAAATTCAAAAGCCCTTTAGAGACCATGTCATTGCAGAGGTACAGAACTTGTGGCCTTCCAGATGTTTTGGCCTACAACTCTCAATAGCCCTAACCGGCATAGCCAATGGTGAGAGGTTATGAGAATTGGAGGCCAAAACATCTGCTGAAATTCCCTTTTCAATACAACTGTTAAAGATACAAGAGCTCCTTTTCATATGGTTGCCCTATCCAGATATGGCTAATGTACAATTTCCCTGCCTCATTGATGGAGTTTCATGGGGTGTCCAGACAATGCTGTCATCCACTTGGAAACTTCCTCTGTTTTTGCGCCACTTCTTCCGCCTTGCCCTGTTGTGCATCTGGCCACTCTAATTCAATAACTTCACACTATAATTATGATTCATTAACAAAGGATACAATGTGCAAAAGTATCATTAGTAAGTTTGAAACAACTACAAATGGATTCAGTCAGGATTGGGATTTTTTTCTTCTTCTTTAAATAAAAGAAGCTCAAATTCTTCTATGCTCTGCATGTGATTGGTACATACATATATTATGTCTTACATTTTGACCATGTTGGATAAAACAGTGTGTGCTCATTTATATATACATGAGAAGCAAAATAGGTGTAAGGAAGCTTTTAAGAAGAAAAAAACAGTGATAAATCAAATGTTAAAACATAGACTAACATAACAAATAAAGTTTAAACAGATTTTTAAAAAATTATTAATATATCACCTGGAGAAATTAAATGACCCAACCATAGGCATGGGCCTTTCCTACCTAGCTGTCATAATTGTGTTGGGAGAAGGATGTGGATTCCATGAGCAAGTCCCATAGGATTGCATCCCGTCCAAACAGTTGGTTTACTTAAAATGTTCTCCCAGCCAAGATAAGTTAGTGCAGCTCTTCTGTGGTGGGAAAACATCTAAACAGCACCTAACTTGAGGAAGATAGCCTTCTTTATTTAATATAGGATAGACAAGTCTTGGACTCCAGGCTATTCTGTGAACTTCTCCATTCATACTATTGCTGCTCCTAAATTAGAGCAAAATCAGATCAAAAGCTCATTACTTGGAAGAAAGACAAAGGAAATTTTACTTAGCAGGGGGATAAATTAGATTTATTTCCCTTTGGCATAGCTGATGGACCGTTTGCCACGTAGGAAGAGTAGGTGGTTGCCTGTGACATCAACATACTAATGTCTGTTTCTAATTTTAAAACACTGCACAATTTGTGAGGCCCATCCATTTGCACATTTGCATGAAGCAGCAAAAAAGCAGAATAGGTGCTAATAGATGACCAACTAAGACCTCCATCACACCAGCGATTTAATGCACTCTCGCCATGCCTGGTGTGCGGATTTGCAGCACGGTACTCACATGATGCTGTTCCTGTCCTGCTGACACCCCACCTCTTCAGACTTGTCTATTTTTTCCTAGAATGCTAAAAGCCTGGATTATTTTCCCTAAGCACATTTAATGTGCTTTTAAGCCTCCATGTAGTTTTAAAGGAATTAGGTGTGTATGCTGTGATGGGAGTCTTGCTTTTGGCTTGAATGAATTGCATCAGGTCCTAGCAGGGAAAAACTATCTCTCCCAGCAGCCGGCTCCAAGCCTCAATATAAAACCCAAACCTTGTATCCCAGGCTCCAAAGTGTTTTTTTTTAAATCATACAACACCCGAATCTCTGCAGAGACAGGATTGTACTCCCTTGATGCCCTGAAAGAGCCAGACTAACGGGTCATTCCATTTTTGCCCAGTAGAAAGGCGGTCTGGTTGAAGTGCTCATCTGACAGGACCTGACTGGAGGGAAAAAGAGAAGAGGTGGGATGGGGTGGGGTGGGGTGGGGTGCAGTGCAGTGCAGTGCAGTGGAGAGCAAATGAACGAAGGACTGAAAGAGCAGCTATTCAGGTGAAAGGGATCATAACCTTGACATGCTTAGCATCAGAGGTTTTAAAAAAACAAAAACCTGGAGGCAAACCAGGGGGGGAAATAAGTGTGATGGAGCTTTAAACGTACTACTTGGTATATTCATCCCACAGTTGAAACAAAAGGATGACTATCAGGGGGATACAATTATAGTCTGGACTTCACTTAAAATTTCTTTTTTCATTGCAATTTCCTTTGTAGTCCTAATGCCAGAGTCACAGGAATAAGGGCAAGATTCAAATGCCTGTCGGGGAACTATTTTCATTATCCTGACAGGCTCAAGCACCACACAGAGTCTGGTATCAGACAAATTGGGGGGGGGGGGGGGGAAGAGAAGCAATCATGGCTTCTCCTCCCACCCCTGCATGTGTTGTGCATGCACCCATCATTTACATAATTACTCACACTGCAGTGTGAGTTGGCATGTCATCTGAACCCAGTGCACAGTGCAGCAGGGCTTCATAACCACCCTACGACCCATGTCTTTGGGTGCATCTTGACAAGGGGAAAGCTCTGGGGTGGTTCTACAGTGGCGGCAGGTTATTTATATGACGCTATAAATAAACTATCCCAAGGCATTCCCCAGAAGCTCCGATTTTTAAAAGTTGTGTACTTACCTTGACTTTTCCCACTGGGAGCAAGGCAGCGACGGCATCTGCCATCTGTTGCCTTGCTTCGGAGCTGCGGTGGAGGCATGCCCCAGCCAGTGGCAACCACTGATTGGTCACCATTGGCTGGACAGGGGAGGGGAAAGGCCAGTGAGCTGAATGGCTGCTGGAATGCCTCCACGCTTCTCCGGCATGGCAGAAGGACGCCATGCCAGTGAAGTGCATAAACATTTTTAAAAAAGAGAGAAGTTACAAAAAACGTGGGAGATGCACGGAAGTGCCACGCCGCCCATAGAATGACGCCTCTGTACTTCTCCAACGAGGGAGAAGGATGCCACGCTGGAGAGGTGCATAAATGCCTCCAAAGTGAAAAAAAACCTTTAAAAATTGGGAGGGGGGGCTCAGATGCACCCAGGCTCCCATGCAGTGACGTGTGGTGGTGCACGGGCACGTGCAGATAGTGGGAAGGAATGCAAATGCAAGGGATCCAGGGCTTGTGGCACCAATGCAGCGCCATCAAGACATGGCCTTGTAGTAGGAATTGTATGGTAGATCGAAGTTCCTCCCGCCATGGCACGTGCTGTGTTTGGACAACACACCAACCTTTGCTGCAATGCAGGTATTTATGTAAATAACAGGTGTGCATGCAGCATGTATGGGGGCAGGGAAAGAAGCCACAATATCTTCTTTTTTCCCCATGATCTTACAAACACCCCCGCAGGGAACCTAGATTCACTTTGCACGTCTGGGGAAATGTTCCCCACCCACACATTGGACAATGTGCACTATCACAAAGAGGGAAATAAATCATGATGGCTTATTTCATGTCTGTTGCATATCGGGGGGATTAGCATAATTACCCTTGGCAGCAAAGCTTATTGCGTCATATGAACCTGGGCAAGATACCCAGGACCCATGGGCTTTGGGTGGCTTCAGTTGAGTTCGAACAACACAACAAACTGTGCTGCCAAGGGAAATTATGCTAATCTCCCTGGCATAGAACAAGCACTAGTGGAGGGGGAATTAAGCCAGGCAATGTAAGCATTTTCTCCCAAAATTATAAAGAGGAAAATAATGTTTCAACTGGCTGTTTTGTCAAACCAAGCCAAACAATGGTATCCCACAAATCCAAGGAAAGTCTAGGTGTCCAGACTTGAGTTCCTGTATTTACGTCTAGACTCACTTACCAGTTAAAAGCATTGTTTATGGTGTGATAGAGCTGGCTTGAAACACAGCTGCACTTTGGCAATGGGCTGATGCTCCAGGGACCAGCCAGAGTAACAACTTCAACTCAGAAAACAATAATTATATTCACAGAATCAATGCAACAAGGAAAAACATTTGATAACTTCTGCTATTCCTTTACCTCTCAGGAATCAGTTCATAATCTTCTTTCCAACAACCTTATGCAAGCAGCAATTAAATATAGTGAAATCTGTACAAGAATATAGTTTCAACTCTTTCATTCATTCGTTCCACTTTGGTAGCTTTGGAAGAAAGGTGGTATAAAAATACAATAAATAAACACAACTCTGCAACTAAGCATATAAATGAGCTCCATCCTGATTAAACAGTGATTGATTAGGTGTCCTTGCAGTTAGTTTTCTAGTCACTGTCTCTTCCATCATCAAAAGGTTTCAGTTGGGAGTCCTGGCCTACGGTTTGCAAGACTATTTCTTGACGTTTACAACTAACACATTCTTTTTTCTATCCTTTTTTGAAAACTACTTTCTATTTCTGCACTAGTTGTTAGTGCTCTACTTGATCTTACATTTTGACTTCTTAAGCTCTTCCCAGTAGACAGGACTTGTTAAATGAAGAATGCTCAAGAGTAAAGCCTAAATACCTATTTTCTGTTAAGCAATATTACACAGATGATACAATCAATAATTCTGCTTCCCACTAACATTTAAGAAGCTAGGTATACCTTTCATCATTCAAACTGAAGAATAAATTGTTTATGTGGTAAACAGAAGATGCAGCCACAGCTAGGCCTACAAACAAAGCTTTATTTAAACTAAAACTGAAAGGCTGGGCTGTCCCTTTGAATAGTTTCCCGCAGGGAACCTGTTGTCCTTAACTTTCGTTCCACTAATCATGTTACATCTTCTCTATATTACAAATCACTTTAACCAAAAGCATGAACGAATGATCTACAACCCAACTTCCTCCCAGTCATTATTAATATCATTTTCTAAAAATTTATCTTAAGCTAGAGACTTGCTAGGTTACATAGTCTTTGAGGTGCTCTGGTCTTTTCAAAAGGCGACCATACTGAGAGTATCCTCTCATGGTTTTTGTGTCTGGTTCTCTTTGGGGATCCTCAGCTTTCTCTGTTGCATTCACTTCTGGGTAAGTCTCTTTTTCTTCATTCCTTGATGGCATCTGTTTGTCTACAGGATGCCCCGGGGTGTTCTGTCTTGCAGATCGTAAATGCTTTCTGTTTCTGCGGATCACTTGCCCTTCTTGTGTAACCACTTCATATGACCTGGGTGCTACTTCGCATCTCACTATACCTTTTGTCCATTCTTTCTGTTTCATGACTGTTGGTTGAATATTAATAGGTACACCTGTAGATCGTTTGCTGTCCTGTTGTACAGAGATGCTTGCCATCTCTGTTTGCCATTTCTTCGCTGTGTTGATCTACTCTTGTTGGCTGCAGAAGGTCTCCTCTCATTGGCAATAAGGTTTTGGTTCAACAGCCCATCAATGCTTGTGCTGGACTGGTCTGGCAACCCTGTGATGGTGTATTCCTATGTGCCAGGAAGGCTAACCAAGGGTCAGAGTCTGATAACACTGCTTTATGTAGCATTGTTTTAGCTGTTTTGACAGCAGATTCTACCTTGCCATTACTTTGTGGGTATGCTAGAGAGGATGTGTGGTGATCAAACTCCTAGTTCTTTGCAAATGAACGAAAATCCTCAGGTGCAAACTGAGGCCCGTTGTCTGAAAACAATGTGTCAGGGATGCCATTTCTTGCAAAATGCGCCTTCAGTTTAACAATGACTGCCTTGCTCCTTGTGTTTGAGAGAGCATTGACTTCCCAGAAATTGGAGTAATAATCAACTGTAACTAGATACTGCTTCTCCCTTAAAGTAAACTGGTCAATTCCAATCTTTTCTCATGGTCTGATGGGTAACTCATGTGGTAGAAGAGTCTCTTTCTGTTGTCTATTGTCGCATGACTGACATATATCACATCCTTCTATCAAGGATCAAAGTTGTGAATTCATTCCTGGCCAATAAACACACTCTCTGGCCCTCCTAAGACAACTGTTAATGCCCAGGTGTGATGCATGTATTTTTTGCATGACTTCCTTACGCAAGGAAGCTGGAACAACTGCTCTCTGTCCTCAAAATACAATCCCATCTTGTACACTGAGCTCATCTTTGATTAGGAAATATGGTTCTGCTCCTGATGTTACCTGACTCTTGTCCTCAGGCCATCCTTTCAGAATTGCTTGTTTGACTGCCTATAGCTGGATGTCTTTTTCAGTAGCCTCTTTAATTTCATTGCACTTAGTTGTTGAAATTGGGAGATAGTGCAACATGTTGATGGATTCAATGTCTAGGTCTCCTTCTCCAAAGTCACTGCTGTTGGGTGTATAGGCTCTGCTAAGAGTATCTGCTAACACCAATAATCGACCTGGGCGGTATTTGATCTCAACATCATAGCGCTGCAGGCGCATGAGCATGCACTGAAATCTTTTTGGAGCACTCAGAAGAGGTTTTGTTATTATTGTCTCAAGTGGTTTATGGTCTGATAGCACTCTGACTGCCTGTCCATAAATGTATTGACGGAATCGCTCCACTCCAAAAACCACTGCTAAGAGTTCTTTCTCTATCTGGGCATAACCCTGCTCAGTCTTTGATAGTGCTCTGCTTGCATAGGCAGTTGGATGGTCCTGTAAAAGAACTGCTCCAAGGCCTTTCTCAGATGCATCACATTGTAGTGTTAGTGGTTGTCCTGGCTGATAATATTGCAATACTGGAGCACAGGTAATCATTTGTTTCACCGAATCAAATGCTTGCTGTTGTGGAGTTCTCCATTCCCACTCCACATCCTGCCTGGTAAGCTGACACATTGGTTTTGCAACTGTAGCCAAATGACGGCAAAACTTGGCTAGCAAATGGATCATTCCACTGATATGTTGCACTGCTTTTACATCTGCTGGAAGTGGCATGTCTTGGATTGCCTCAATCTTGCGGGGGTCTGCTTTCAGTCCCTCTGCCGTTAGGGCATGTCCAATATATGTCACCTCTTTCTGCTTCAGTCGCATCTTTTCAGCATTCAGTTTAATATTTTCATTTCTGCATCGCTGTAGAAAGCCCTGTAATTTTTTTATTATTGTCCTGCTCAGCTTCTGAGTCATTAGACCCTTCTCCTACTATGAGGATATCATCTGCTATTATTTTCACCTCAGGAAGTCCTTCCAGTGCCTGGGATAGTCTCCTTTGAAACAGTTTGGGAGCTGGACTGATTCCCATTGGCATCTGAAGCCATCTGAATTGACCAAAGGGTGTTGCAAAAGTAGTAACCATACTGGATTCCTCATCCAATCTAACATGCCAAAATCCATTCTTTACATCACAGACTGTAAAGAGTCTAGCTTTTGAAAGTTCAGGCAATATGTCATCTATTGTTGATAGTGGGTAGTGACATCTCTTCAGTGTTTGGTTCAGTGGCTTCAGGTCAATGCAAATGCGAAGTTTGCCTGATGGCTTTTTTATCGCTAGCATGGTGCTTACCCAGGAAGTATTAGTTTCTACTGGTGCTATGATGTCTTTGCTTTGCAATTTTTCAAGTTGCTCTCGTACTGGATGGTAAAGGGCAGCAGGCAGTTTTCTTCGTGAGAGGCATACTGGTTCTACTGCTGTGTCTACCTCAAGTCGCAGCTCACCTTCCAGGCAACCTTCACCCCTGAAAACATCCCCGTATGATTTTAAAATTTTCTCCTTTGTCTATGGGTGAGTACTTCTTGCTTCCCCAACTGGAGCTATAAAATTCTGATGCTGGACCTTGATCAGATTCATGGCCTTTATAGCAGTGTATCCCAACAGGGGTTTATGCTTGTCTCCTTCTACATCCACAAAGTCAGCTGGTACTTCTCATTTTGGGGGTTGGTTATTATAACATTGCATTTTCCTATAGGCTGCATTGTGTTGTCATTGTACATAATTAATGTGTGTCTGCTCTGTTTGATAGGTGTGTTGGGTTCCAATTCACTTTGTGGGATCACATTGCAAGAGGCCCCACTATCTAGCTGGAAACACACTGGCTGTTGTCCCACTAGCATTGTTGCATAGACTGCAGCTTGTGACGTGGTTCTTTTCCTCTGTGATCCAACAGCCCACACCTGACTTTTTTGTAGACTAAGGGAAAGGACCATTATGTCCTCACTACTGTCTGATGTGCCATCGTCTTCCTCAACAAGTCTGACTGTGTCTCTAGTGGCCTTCCTTTTGGTTTTGCACATATTGCTGAAGTGATTCAGTTTGCCACATTCCCTGCAGCACTGTCCTAATGCTGGACACTGTTTCTTTATTTTCTCGTGTTGCCTTCCACAATAAATACATCTCATACTGGGTCTGGCGGGCTGGGTTATTGCTTTCTTCTTCAGCTGTTGTCTCACTGCCTGTATTTCAGAAGGTGCTGGACCTCCCAGGGCCTTTACTCTTTCTCGTGAGGCTTCTGCTACATGTCCCATGTCTAAACATCGATCCAGTGTGAGATCACCTTCTCTGAGGAGTCGCTCTTGCAGAGAGTTGTCCCAAGTGCCGCAGACTATCCTGTCTCTAATCAAAGAATCTGTTAAATTTCCAAAATTGCAAGTTGTAACCAGTGTGCGCAAGGCAGCAACTGCTGTCAGGGTAGAATCTGTGTTCAGCTTTAGGGTGGTGCACACTTCTCTGCCCTGTTCCCCTAAGAGATAAAACAAAAGTTTTACTTTCCTGGTTGTGTCCTCTTCTTCCACAGTCAAATCTATATATAGCTTGAACTCTTCTTTTCATCAGCTCCAGCGCTGCGCGAGGTTGCAATCTGTGAAATCTAAAGGTGCAGGAGGCTTCAAACCCAATTCCATAGCTTCAGGGTTCAAATTGCTATATTTCTGAGAATTTACAGATTATCTGCAGCCACCATGTTTATGTGGTAAACAGAAGATGCAGCCACAGCTAGGCCTACAAACAAAGCTTTATTTAAACTGAAACTGAAAGGCTGAACTGTCCCTTTGAACCTGTTGTCCTCAACTTGTGTTCCACTAATCATGTTACATAAATAAAATCAGGAGCCTTCTTAACATATTTTTCACCCTTCAGATTTATTGCAACATAAATTATTGGTCATCCTACCATCAAAAATAACGAAGCTGAAATAACTTGGCAAGAGCAAACTCACCAATGTGATTATAAACTCACTTACTTGAAAGTATTACTTTTAACTTTTATACACTGCCTTGAACATTTTAACACAAAATTACTGTTTAAATAAATGATTTAAACAAAGAATGATGAATAAATAATAACTACTGGAGTCTGTAGGGTATACTGCTAAGTGAAAGTATTCATAACTAGGATATCAGTTTTTCACTTGTACATTGTGTGGAGACAGGAAATAATTAACAGAAAGGTATTACAGCAGTGTCATATTCCGTGGTGTATGTGTAACCCTATGAACTAGGTGGTTTAGTCCCTTAGGGGCAGAGTCCTCACCTAGAGGCACAGCTACGAGAGAAAAGAAACAGAGTCAGCTTGTTTTACTGGGAAGTTTAGTGCTAGAAAATTGCTTAATAATTATGGGCTTTTATTACCTTGTAAACCGAATTGATATTTGGGTAGAGCAGAACTGTAAGGGGATAGAGAATCATTTTTATATCTCTGGCATTTGATATATTTAAAGTGTAATTACAAGGCTGATTACTTGAACTACAATTTATAAGCTGCAGATTGTGAATTGTCCTGCGGTATTCAAAGTATCTACAAGAGACTACTGAAGAGTCCAGCATTTTGTGGAACCAGAGACAGATTGAGACTGGCCAACTGCAAAGTTGCAAGCAAGAATTCCATAATTTTGTTTGGACTCAGAGGTCTAATTGTTGCATTTATTTGTATTACGCAATTGTTGTATGCTTTGTATAACTTTACTTCTTACTAAAACATGTTTGTCAAATTATCAAGTTATATCTTTGCAAGTTTTATGCAAATTAAGCCCCATAGAACCCCCAAAGTAGAAGTTATATATGCACACTTGTTGTCCTACCTTTCTCTTGGTATACTTGTTTTGCAAGTTTTTGAAGCACTACAAAAATCTTCCAAACCTATTTGAGGAAACTGTGGAATGAGTATGCCTGGTATGGGCAACAATACCTCCATGTAACTCTGCAAAACTATCTTTGTTCTCCAACCATGCACTTATTATCATTTGCCTTGTTATTGCTTACAGTGAGTATCTAATTGCTTGGAGAAATACAGGGTTGTCCTAATTTTACTACAGGAAATGGGAGACATTCAGAGCATCTGATAAGGGCAAATTAAACTTTACCCCCAAGGTAAAGGTTAATAGGAAGGTTAGCACATCAAGAGTGTTTGGATATTTAAGAAAGCAAAACATACTTTTTAAAAAAAGACCTTAAAATATGTTTATGAAGTAGTTGCTCAACTTTTAATCTAATCCTAACAAATTTTACCCAATCATCCCTCACTGTGTCATTTTAGTTCTATAACAACCTGAAAAGAAAAAAAAATTGTGATACTCCAGGGAATGAAGATTCAGGAAATAAACCTAAAAGTAAAAAACAAACAAACCACCCACTACTTCAGTAACACCTGAAAATAAATATCTATTGTGAGGTGGAATTATGGATATTACGAATAGAATTTCACTACTAGTGTACCAGCAGTACTTTTGCTAATTGGATCATTTTTATTTTAACTGGATGGATCATGTATTATGTATCTTAACAGGAAGTTTCTCCTTGGTTTTTTAAAAATCTCAATTTGTGAAACTGTTTCCGTATGGGATTTTTTTTTCAGGGAGGTTCATATGGGTTGTGGAAGGGGAGTTAATTTTTTTAATTTATTTTTTTACAGAATCTTGTTTAAGGTTTACAAATAGCACATCCTCCATAATCATGTTTAATCCTGCATCCTTCAATGGGACTCAAAGGTGTTTTCTTATCATAGTTCTAACATAGCAGGTAAGCTTAGTGAGGCTCTTTCAACTTGCTCAGATGAAAATGAATTGGGCCTTTGTAAAATGGGTCAGACTTGAACAAGCAGCAAGGATTGCAATGCATAATCTCAGTAGGAAAGAATTATTCTCTTTGTGTTCATTAGGATGAGAGAAGCTTCTGTCTCATTTTGAACAATAGGACTTTTATAGCAGTAGAGAGATAATGGGAGAATGAACAAGGTTAGCCCAGAAATAGAATGCAACAGTGTGCAAAGTGTTCTACAGTAATAACTATCTTCCACAGTGTTCCTGTGCGGGAGATAACTGTGTCCTATTAGACTTGGTTTACAGATGCAGAAGCTGTCTATGATCTGTATTTTTAGTAGTATCCTCTAATTTTTAGTGTCAAGCATGAATTGCCAAATAGTGAAATAGTTGAATATTCGGAAGGTGCCTGAATTCATTCCTTTTGGCTTATGGTTTGCCAACTGGGAGGGGAATGACCCAACAGAGACAAAAGATGATAATGGAGATATTATACCCCTATGTATCCTCCATCCCCCAGCTAGTTTCCCTGCCCCCTAAAATTAAAAGAAGATATGCAGTGCTGACCCAAACCCTTATATACCATAGTGTGAACAGCTGGATAACTTGTGTCCATTCATGTTTCAGTGCTAAAAACAGAGGCACAGAAGCGATGCCAACCATCTTCCTGACCCCAGGTGTGTTGTGGCAGACTGTAGTCACAAGGAAATGGTTGCGTACATACTGTTACAAAGGACGTTCCTGGTAATTGTTATTTCATATATTCCAGGTCTGAGTCCAAGATGTAGAGCAGAGGGAGAGAACAGAAGCAGAGCTAATCAATTGCCTCTGCTCAGGGACTAGCTGCCTTGGACTTTCCCCAACTATCACCTAGCTGGCAGCCATTCCATTAGGCTACCTGAAGTGTTTCCATCCCAGCTACATGAGGCTTTTATCATGCATTCATCATTCCCTACTCATGATTGTTTATAGGTTCTTTAGATGACATTGTGACACTCCAGTTTCGCTTGTGTGTCTAACCAACACTTTTGGAGACCCTTTTTAGAGCAGGAAAATGCAGTATTTATTTGTGAAAGTTAAAGAAAGCACAATTTCCTTTTGTGTAGTCACACTATTCCGCTATACCACCATGCCATGTAGAGGTTATGTAGCTTTATAGCAGGAAAGGAAATGCTCTCACGTAGTGCTCAGATCTCAATTCTGCAATGAAACCAATACAGCCAATTAGCAGCCAATTAACAGCTCATGTAAGAAAGTCCCAGAAATTGCAACTTTAAGAACTGGTGTGTGAGCTTGCTTTTTCTCCTCTTCCCTAGCCACCCTTTTTCCCTTGTGCCATATATTTAGATTTTAAGCCTGAAGACAGGGACTGTTTTGCTAATTATAGTTGTAAGCTGCTGTATGAGCCTTTGGGTCTTAAGAGCATGATATAGAAAATGCTTTAAATAAGCTATATAAGGTTCTAGGGCTCAGATCTCCCCTGGTCTCCTCCCTTTTCTTTCATAACCCATTCTGATAACCTGTACAGGAAGACCAAAATCATGCAAAGGTAGAGATGATTCAGTCCATATGTGAGAAAGCATTGCATTCCATTTCTGAGACTACTATACACCTCGGCAGACAGCAAAAGAGGATGATGATGATGATGATGATGATGATGATGATGATTTATTGCACTTATATACCACCCCATAGCCGAAGTTCTCTGGGCGGTTTACAAAAATTAAAAGATTTAACACTAAAAAGTCAATATACAAAATTTAAAACCATAAACATAAAACAGCTGACATTAAAACACTTTAAAACATTTTAACTGTTAAGCCTGGCCACAATGTTAATTAAAACCTCAACTTGAGCTGTTAAAATGCCTAGGAGAAAAGAAAAGTTTTGACCTGGCACTGAAAAGATAACAGTGTTGGCGCCAGGCGGGCCTCATCGGGGAGATCATTCCATAATTGAGGGGCCACCACAGAGAAGGCCCTCTCCCTTGTTGCCGTCCTCCGAGCTTCCCTCAGAGTAGGTACCCGGAGGAGGACCTTTGATGTTGAGCGTAGTGTACAGGTAGGTTCATGTCGGGAAAGGCGATCCATCAGGTATTGTGGTCCCAAACCGTTTAAAGATGCTCTCAAAGCTAACTTGAAGAAATGTAAAATGAACATCAAAAACTGGGAAGATTTGGCCCAGGAGCATCCCAATTGGAAGTCACCTGTAACCAAAGGTGCTATGGATTTTGAAGAAAAGCATAGACAGAGAGTAAGGGATAAAAGAGCTAAGCAGAAAATACACCAAGAAAACCCTCACCGTGACCGCCTTCCATCTGGTAACCTATGCCCTCACTTTGGGAGTCTGTGTGGATCCAGGATCAGCCTCCAAAGTCATCTGCGGACCCACCGCTAAAGTCCCTCTAACTCTGGAAGATAATCTTGGTAGACAATTTTACTTGGAAGACAGTCTTACTTGGATACAAGTGATCAATGATGATACACCTGACTGTACACAGGTGATGCTCACATCAGATGTGATCTGCTTAAGCCTTCCTCACTGACTTGCAGAGAAAGCAGAAAGGGATCACAAACAGATACATAGCAAAGAAGGAGCTGCTAGGACAGTACTCTGTCAGTTCTTTACCTCTACTTATCTGTAGGGAATAATTTCCCTTGATCCTTCCCCTCCCACTTAAAAAAATAGCTGCTAAGCAGAGAGATGAAGAAGAAATGATGAATGGTGGCCAGAAGCTCTTACTTCCCTGAATGTGTGATTTCAGTAGCCTGCTGTTTTCTCTGCCAGAGGGCGGAGGAGCCTCAGAATCCTCAGCAAACAGAGCCGGGTTGCTCTCACATGGCAAGGAGAATGCATAGCCTTAGCTTTAAGGCTTGATCAATACATGGAGGAGAATGGGGTAGGAACAAGTGACAAGATGGACTGCAAAACTTCAGACATATTGTGGGGGAAATCATTGCTGAACGCTCCTTCACATTCTGACTTTACCCGAGAACCCACTCCATTCAACATTCTCCCTCTCTGTTCTCCAGTGAAATCCATACAATCAGGAGACATCTTTGGGAATTTCACCAAGCCTACTTAGTTTTTTAAAGTACTACTTTGTGTGCCATCATTGGTATAACAATGGTGGGGGAGGGGGGTTGGTGATGAAAGACTTCATCAGTTTCAAACAAGGCAGCAATGATGAAAATGGCCATGCTCTGGATGAACATGCCATGGAAAAAGAGAAAGAGTGGATGAAGTATGCATCTCTCTGTTCGTGTACCGTCATCAGATGAGCATTTTATTGCATGTTCGTTACTGCCCATTTACAGATGTTCATGCATCCTCAGACAACGTCAGCCTCCCGTGCACCTCCCACTCCTTCTTGTCTGTTTTGTGTCACAAAATGGACCCCTTTTAATCTGACTTTTTTAAAAAATGGAATGTGCTGCCATTTCCTGCTGTGTGCAGGAAAAGCAGGGCGATAAAAACGGCCTCTGAATGGGCCACATGGTCTTTGTTTACGTCCTTTTCTTCTCTGGGTAGAAAGAGGAAGTATTGTGGGACAGAAGCGGGGGCAGAGAAGTGACGGTAAGGAACCGTGATTCCCCCCATCTGATGATGCTCACAGTCCCCAAAGAGACACTTTCATACAGGGACAAGCACTTAAAATGGGAGGGGGGGGACAATTTTCCAAAAATGTACAATTGTATGGGGGGATGGTAAGTGGAGATCAGAAATGCACTTTAGATAGAATCCGTATGTTCACAGGTGACACATCAAATGTAGGGAGATTGACTTTAAATCCACTTGCTTGCATGTCCATCAATGAATTTTAAAACCTGATACAAGGACACTTAACACCAAATTTCCATCTTGCACATATGCACTCCCAACAGCAGTAGAGAGGCTCAAAAGCAATCCAAGTGGCACATGTGAAGTCTGTGTCATTCTCCACCCCATTGATGTCATCAGGTCTTTCAAGCAACAAGCATTCATCCTCTTTCCCATTTCTGAGACTGCTATACTAAAGGCAGTCCCAGAATATGATAAGACTAGCAATGAGTGCATAGTTATTTATAATGTCAAAAAGTTGTTTCAAGTGCATTGCCATTTAAAGGGAATTCTAGGAGATGGTATCTGTCTTCAGAAACAGAAAGATATTTAAACACAGCTGTTCTTTTGTCCAGTACTAAAAACCAATAAAAAGTTTTCAATAAAACAATTTTAGAATTAAAATGTAATTGATTTGTATTTTAACTGCATGAACTCATAGGCTGCAAAATGAAAACTACACTATACCAAGAGCTCCTCCTTGTGTTTGTAACGCACCATTTGAAAAAGTATTACTAATATTAATTATTGCAATAATACCCTGCTGAGCCAAACATATAAATTATAGAACCTTCCCTAAGGAAATGCAGTATTAATTCTTCTTATTTTAAGCAAATGAATGGGAACAAATGTGCAAGAAAATTAACAAAAGTGGAGAGAATTTAAAAAGAACATTTTTTGACCACAGTGTTCTCACAACCAACATTTTAGATTTCTCCTGTGGGAGGGAAAATGGACATACTATTTTTCAGTTATCAAATCCTGCCTCAGAACTTAATTTAAGCCAACAGAGCTACTCTGTTTTTCAAGTTAAGACTGTGAGATATCTGCAGTATTTTAAACTTAGCAATTTGAATTTATATATCATTCCACTTTCACATATTAGATCGTGGTGGTGATAGAATGAAATGCATTTTGCTACACAGAAATAGAGCTTTTTCACATAATTTGTTATTTCATAATAAATCGTGGAACACCTTTTGCAATGCCTTTTCCTTTACTTTTCTAAAGAACTGCCCTCTGTTGCTTGTGCTTGGGAAGGAACTCAAAACCCTTCATGTTGTTGAACCAATGGAATAAACTTCTGCAGCAGAGGTTCTAGAAATTATCAGACTTGGTATTGGAGTGCACGCCAGTACTGACCTCAGACACATGTATGAGTGTGTGCATGTGAGTGTGTGTATTAAAGACAGAGAGAGAGAGAGAGACAGACAGACAGACAGAGAGACAGAGAGACAGAGAGAGAGACAGAGAGAGAGAGAGACAGACAGACAGAGAGATAATTATACAGGATTGTACTCCCTTGATGTCCCCAAAGAGCCAGACTAAAGGGTCCTTCCATTTTTGACTGGGAGAGAGGCAGTCTGGTTGAAGTACTTATCTGACAGGACCTGACAGGAGGGAGAAAGAGAAGTGGGAGGAGTGGAGTGGAGCCAAGGAGCAAAGGAGCGAAAGAGCAGCACTTCATGTGAAAGGGATCATAAGCTTGACGAGCTTTTGCCTCAGAGGTAAGAAAACGAGGAGGCAAACCAGGGGGGGGATTAGGTGTGATGGAGGTCAAGGTCAATCCACATGTCAACATGAAAAGCATATCAGCACCCCGAAGAAGACCTGCAATGAGTAATTATGTACAATTAATGCTACTGCTTCTCTTTTTTTCCCTGGCTTTCTCACTCTCTTACATACTACGGTACTTCTTTGCCCCAGGGAGGGAGAGAATAATAAATTGGAGTCAAAGAATACTGAGATAATTAATTAGTAACAGACCACAGTAGCTACGGACTTTTGCACCATTTCATGTTAAACTTTGATTAAAATATGCTATATTCATCTTGCTCTTGAAGTGTAATTAAATAATATGCATGCATTTCAGATCCAGTTAAGCTGCACACCAACATGTTTTTACTCATTATGCAGACTGGCCTCATTTGAAAATCATTTAAGGGGAATTGTCCTTTTCCATAACCTGAAACACTCACATACACACTTCTCTTTCATCAAATAATACAGAAAATGGTACTTGCTCATTTATAATAGTTGTATAATTCAGCAGCACATATCTGAAGTATAATGGGACATCCATCATATAGCCAGACTGGTTGCTGCAGTAATAATTTAGATGTCACATTTCCTTTCAACATCTACCCACTTAGCACCCAAAGGTCTCAAGAATAATGTGCATATATCCTAAAAAATTGGGAGAACTCAGAAATTTAAAAGGTATGATATTGTCTAAAGAAGTTTAAACTATGTTTTAATTAGTTTTTATGAGAGAGTTTTCCTATTTTGAATCTGGCTTCTACTGCCTACACACACACACACACTGAGAATCCCCATTATTTCAGCTCTTTATTTGAATCTATAAAAGACTGCATTACAGTCACATAGACTACAGTATACTTAGACCAAATATAAAAATAGTTTGCGTAAATTACATCAAAGCTGTAAAACTATTGTTCGATTAAATCAACCTTCCAACCAAATTAATTGTACAGCTTCCTTATACCTTGCACTTTTTGGTTCTGAAAGTGGCAGTCAAGATAGTACAGTAGATGTTACAAACTTTACTAAATAAAGAAAGAAAATGAAAATACAGCAATACAAAACATTAATGATCAATAGTAAATGAAAATATTTAAAGAAAAATCGAAGAAGCCACACACAAACTCAAGAACTGAATGGTGCCACTCTTTTGCCTGATGACCAGACTTCTAGCAAGCGATTCTTACTTCTGCAAAAGAAATATATCCCCATGCAAAGACCACAAAATAACTAAACATAACACATTGTAAAAATATCCTTTAGGATTTCTTTAGTCCTACTCACAAGCTCATTTGCATATAAAAAATCTAAATCAGCAGAGCTCCAGGTGACATTTAGCATGGTTCCTCTTTCTGTTTTGCTTATACAAGCTTGAAGCAGGCCAAAAATGCTGAAATGCCTGTCTAGGTAAACAAAAATCAGTTTGTTCTCCAGAAACAACAATTACAGAGTCATGACGTTGGCAAGATTTGAGAATTTCCAATACTCTTAAAGATGCTAGATTGTCATTATATCTCAACAACTTACCCTCAGGTCTGTGCAAGTCTGCTGCTCACATTCCATGCCCTCTTCCATATCCCTGGCTGAATTTATCATTTACTTCGTCTAAAAAATATTTCAGGATGTTGTGCTAGATTTCACAGAGACAGCCTGTACAACAGTCTATGTGCCATGACTTGGTGCTGGCACTATGTCTTTAGTAACAATATCTCAATACAGCAGGCAATAAAAGATGAAACCTGTAAAACTAAAATGAACTCTGCTTTCCTAAGGTGGCAAAGTCCATAGATAACATTTGTGGTTGATGGTCAAATAAGCTGGGTTGCTGCAAATGGCTGATACCTATTAAATTCATGTCAGTTAGCTGACTCAGTCTGTAACTATATAATACAAAGGTTTGGCAAACACTAGTCCAGCTCTGAATGATGCCAATTATAGAACCTGACCAAACATAAAAGGTCTGGTTAGAGAAATGGTGTCCACTTATAAGCAGAAAAGTTTCTATCTGCATTATAGGCAGCAAATGGAAGAGTTTGTTTATTTGGAATTGCAGTCAGTGCATCAGAGGTAGAAAAAGCTGTTTACTATTATTGTGCAAAGAGCTGATAGGAAGAACAGAGCAAAGGGGGTGGAAAAAGCTACACTTGTAGAACTGTGGTCTCTGATTTGGTATTGAGGAGCTCTAGGATGATGGTTCTGGGGAATCTCAATGTCCATGCCAAAGCTGCCAGATCTGGGGTGGCTCAGGATTTCATGGCTGCCATCACAACATGGGGCTGTCTCAACATGTCATCAGCCCAGCACTTGTAAAAGGGCGCATGCTTGATTTGGTGTTCTAGACTGTGCAGGAGGTTGGTGATTTGAAAGTGGGGAAATAAGATCTATCCTATTGCCATGGTGAAATTGCTTCCTATTGAGAGTTAGGTCCCCTCTACAAGGATTCGCTTTTGCGCCCGGTTAGGCGATTATGCGCATAATCGCTGAAGCGCATTTACGCCTAATACCTCTGCACGAGAGGTGGCGAGAGGCGGCGAAGCGCATTAACGGATGACCAAAATGCGCTTTACAAGTAGTTAATGCGCATAAGCACTTGTTCACACAGTCAAAATGCGCTTTAACAGCCAGAGCAAAATAAAACTCGCTGTTTAACGCACATTCGATAATGCGCATAATCGGAGAGATAACGCGCCTCTACGCCCAATTTGCGTTCCGTTCTTGTAGAGGTAAAAAATTTTAAGCGCCTTGAAAGAGCTTTAAACCTCTCTTGTAGAGGCAGCCTTAGACTCTCAGCAACCTTTTCTCTCTGCAAACGTGGAGGACCTATTAAAATAGTCTGCCCCAGCAGACTCTGGGGATTTTCCTGCTGGTATGGCTGGTGATCCTGTCGAAGCCCTGGTCACTTCATGGAATGCAGAGATGACTCGGGTAGTTGATACAGTCAAACCTAAGCACTCTCTCCTCTGAGCAGAGCCTGGGCAGCTCCTAAGCATACACCTGAGCTGAGGGCAATGAAGCAAGATGGAAGATGTCTAGAATGCAGGTGGAGGAAGACTTGTGGTAATCCAACCAAGCACAGGTTAGAGCTCATTATTGAGCCTACACTGTAGCGGTAAGGGTAGCAAAGAGGAGTTCTTTTCCACCAACATTGCATCTTCTCAGTGTTGCTCAGAGGAACTTTTCCAAGTGGTTCTTTTGCAATCTATGCCAAGGAGGGAGCTGGTAGAACCTTCGGGAGTCTGCTGTAATGAGTTTGCATGATACTATGAAGATAAAGTCTCTCACATTCATCACAACTTGGACACCGCAGTCATTATAATTCCATTAGTAGAGATGCCCAGAGCACCATCTGGTTCAGTTTTGTTGGATGTGTCTTGAGTTGTTGCAATTCACACAGACACACTGAGAGGAAGAGGAGAAAGGATGGAAGCTCCCTTCCCATACTCCTCTGCAATAAGGGCTGCAGGGAATACACCAGCAGAACTCTCCTTTGATCTGCTTGGAACAACAGTAGCAAAACAGGAGAAATCCACTCTCTGTCTCTAACTCACAGTCTTCCTCAAGACTTGCTGGCCATGGTAAGAAATTCTAGGGTGCTGCTCTGAAGTTACTGCCATACTGATCAGAAACTCTAAATTCTCATATATTTGTGTGCAAGAGTGGCAAGGATCTAGAACTCATGCAGCTCTTAATTCTTGTAAATGCATTTTCATTTTCACATATCTGGCTGCTCTGTTTCCCAGACACCACTAGGAGTTGTATGACTCATCAGCAATATTAGACTTAAAATAGCTAGACAATTTTGCATACACTTTACTAACAAACTGATACTCCTTAGTAGGGTGACCAGATAAAATCCAGGTCAGGGATTTTAACAGTTGTAGAGAAAAGGGAATTTCAGCCCGTGTCATTTGTATGCAATTAGGTCCTGGTGAAATTCCCTCTTCAACACAACAGTTAAAGTTGCAGGGGCCCTGCCTTCTTTTGTATATGGTCATTCTATTATAGCGCCTGCACCTTTAACTGTTGTGATGAAGAGGGAATTTCACCAGGAACTAATTGCATACAAATGACACTGGCTGAAATTCCCTTTTCTCTACAACTGTTAAAGTTACATGAGCCCTGACCTGGATTTTATCTGGTCAGCCTACTACACCTCTCTCCCCAAAAGGTCAACCAGACAACATTCAGGGTCAGTGGGTGAGGTCGCAGGATGGGGTGACCCCGCCTTAAATAAGGCATGGTTCCACCCCCACTTCTAGATGTCAACATGGCATGCATCCACACATCATGTCACCTCCCCCTCTGGCCCCACCCACAAAGCTTGCTCCAAGATGGAGCCTTTCAGGCCCACCCATGGACAAGATTGCAGAAGAATGAGTTCGAAGGTCAAATATTTTATAATTTCCATTTATAGCATGAACACCTGCCACAAATATAGTGATGTAGTTATGGGAGAAGCAGGAGGTCATGCTGCCATTTCAAGTTGATTTTTCTTTAGGTCCAGTAACTTCATGTGCACTTTGGTAGCTGTGCAGGAAAGCAGTTTTAAAGTAAGTTATGGTGATTATTCACAGCTGTGTAAGTGTGCACTGAAAAATCACCTCAAAGAAAAAAACACAGATTTCCTGCCTGCAAATGCAAGCAAGGAAAGAGCATGGAAGGAAGAAAGGAGGAAGAGAAAAACATGGAAGGTGTTGGGGGAGGGGGAGGTTGCAAAACAGGTTCTGCAGCTTTAAAGCCACTCCCAAGAGTAATAATATTGCGAGATTTTAACCCACATGTGGTGACACATGGACACCACAATCACAAACAGTCATAAAGGTTTGGGGAAAATGAAACATGAGGAAGAAATAACAGGACAATGGGTTGTGTGCCACACAGGTGATCCAGATGGCACAGTACCAAGTTAAAATGCTAGTGTATGCAGAGTGCAAAGCAGACACATGAACAAAAAATTCATCATTCATCACCACCAGAGTGCTTATTTCAACAGGTGGTCATAATTTGCTAATAAGGCATACCAGAAAAGAAGTTTGACCTGTTGTTCTGTTTCATAGGTTAGTAAGACAGTCCATTACGGGGGGCGGGGGGGATGTTAAATGAACTTGCAGCTAACTGCAGCATGAGACTGAGTCAGGATCTACATTACTGCTTTATAATGGGTTATAACGGTTTTGAAAACAGGACACATTCCATATACCATTTTCAAACTGTTTCCGAAGTGTTATATCCTGCTTGGTGTAGATCTGGCCAAAGTCAGTATATGTTTTGTGTCACATGCTAGTTGTGTATACAACTGTGTAACAATTCAGTTAAAGCCCTTTGGTAAGGGCTCTGCTTTGCAGGGCAGAGGAAAGAATGAATGGAAATGGCCAGGTGACATGGCTCATAGCTCCTTAGCTCACAGCCTGCTTACCATTCACAGCCAGCAAAGTATGCCTTGCTTTCTGGCCACGCATTCAACTGATTTCCAGGTAGGTGGAAATAGGCAGCTTGGAATGGCTTGGGCTATTTTAAGCGACTCTTCTTCTCCAAATCACCCAGCATGTGGGTTAGGAGCTCAGCATATACTGGCTCTCAGCAACGTTAGTGTGTTTTTGCCCATGTTGCAACAACTTCACAGAATCTATAAGCAATGAAGTAGTAGCCAGTTTCAACTTAGTTTTCTGCTTTCCCCCCCATACAACCAACAACCCAACTCCCTGGTCTAGGCACAATTTATAGATTAGACAGAAAAACATTCCCTGCTCTGAAAGAAACCTCATTGAAAGTGCTGGTTAGACAGAAAAGCAAAAATGGAAGGTCGTAATGTCATCTAAAGAACAAATAAACAACCTGTGGACAATAAATGTGTCATGTATAAAAGCCCATAGAAGACAAGAGGAAGAGAGAAAATTGGCCTGCTCAAGCCCTGAAAAGTTGTAGTAAATATTCTGAAGGGGAGGAATTGGGTTTGGAGAGAAAACTCCCATTCCTGGACTATAGAGGGGATATAGTTTTATCTCCAGAATTGCATGCCACTGCCACTATATAGCTATAAAATGCTCAGGTTTGCTGACAGTCCCCTAATGCTATAGAGCACAATAAGGGAAAGCCTATATGTGGGGGGAGTCCCCACTGCCCCCACCCAAAAGGCCTGAGCAGGACAAGGCTCCTATACCAGACTGGAGCAAGAAGGAAGAGATACATGGCATTCTTATATGCAGATCCCATTCATCTTTGAAAATACTGGTGTTCGGGGGTGGGGGGGACCCACTTTCATCACTGGCTATTGGTCTCTATTTTACGAATGGCTCACCAGAAAGACCAGGAGGCCTTATACATCTTTGCTTGGCAAGATGAATACTTATGTTAGTATTCCCAAAGTGAGGACAGTCTATTCATATCCTGCAGTAGTTTAGTTGGGAAGACTGGCTTCTTTCTTCATTTGTTACAGGAAAAGGATCTGAAGGAGAAAATACATCTAGGGATTTTTCCCCCTTACATTTTAGCAGCTTCACTGTTTAAGCTATGCAGGTTCTGATTCTAGAAAAGAATTGTAGCGTATTTCCATGTCCTGCAAGAGTGAATTTTTATTAGTTAAATTAATTTCCCATGCTTATCGCTTTGATATATTTATAATTCGGATTCATGCAAAAAGACAGCAGGCATTAATTGCCTGAGCTAGAGGCACAGGAGCTATTTCAGAGGGCAGACTGATGTTATTTCACTCACTGAATTTTTCTTTGTTTTTTTCTTTTCCCATCTTAACTATTGCCAGTTGAGAGAACTCTGATGAAATTGTAAAGGCAGTGGAAGGAGAGTCAGCTATAGCTTACAAGATGGTTGCATGGTGTGGCCTGTCTTTTGAAATAGTGTTCAAATGCTGCTTTCAAAAACCTAGAACTTAATAATTCACATTTCCAGCTGTCATTTGTATGATATGTTGCAACCTCACCACTAGCCAAGATGACATTTGAGCTGGCCTGGGGTGCCTCTACAAGAGGGATTTAAAGCTCTTTCAAGTCGCATTAAAAAAATTACCTCTACAAGAGCAGAGCGCAAATCGGGGGTTGAGGCGATTTATCTGTCCGATTATACGCATTATCAAATGTGCGTTAAATAGCAAGTTTTAATTCTCCGCATTTCAGCCACTTTAAAGCGCGTTTCATACTGCCGGTTATGCGCTTCACCGCATGTCGTTTACAGGATTTAGGCGTAAACACGATTGTGAGAAGATGCGCATAATCGGACAACCAGGCGTCAAACCAAATTCTTGTAGAGGGGACCCTGTTCAATGAAAGTGTGTTCCATGGCATGCTACTAAAATTCATCCAGAAATATAGTTTCGTATTTAAGCGCTTAATAAATGAAGGGGGAGAGAGAATCTGTATATATGCAGATCAGTGAGTTAGAGCAATTGGAAAATGACTAAAGAAATATAATCGCATAATTATAACACATTCACTTCCTACCCCCACTTTATGGAAGGACCATCAAAACACTTCACTAACATTACTGCATCAGGATTCAGAAACGTGGTGGGAATGTGGGATAGGGCCTTCTCAGTGGCTGCCCTGGGGCTCTGGAACTCCCTTCCCAAGGAAGCTAGACTGGCTCCCTCCCTGGTGTGCTTCCAGAGTCAGGCTAAAACTTTTTTGTTCCGGCAGGCCTTTGGGGAGTAGTCTGGACCTCTGCTTATGTGTTGTTTATATATTGGATTTTTAGAAAAAATATTCATATTTTAAATGTTTTTAAATGTTCTAATATTGTATGTTTAATTATGTTTTTAATTTGGGTATATCTCCATCTGTTTTAACTGTACATGTTTTAATTTGTAAGCTGCCTTGAGTCCCAGTATTGGGGAAAATGCAGGATATAAATAAATATAATAATAATACATAACAATGCTGCATAAATACTAAGGTTTGCCTAGAGCATGACTTTCATGCTCACATTAGTTATCTTACAATTATTGTATTAATGTTGCTCTTTATGGTTTTACTGTGGTACATATTGACCCAGTCCAGAACACTAAACCCTACTTTAGTGTTGTGTGAATGATCCTGCTTGAGCCTCCTGTTCACAAGTTCCTCCTTCCCATCTCTTCCTCCACTATAGCCATGAGGAGGAGATTGGGAAGCATCTGCTTCCTGTTTAATGCTAACCCTGAGCCTATCTACACTACTGCTTTAAAACGGTTTAAAACGGTTTATAACAGTTTTGAGAACTGTTGGGGCCCAGGACACACTCCATGTACAGTTTTCAAAACGTTTTCAAAGTGTTTTATCCTGTGTGTGTAGATAGGCTCCCTGTTTTATCATTATGTCCAAACTGTAGCTAGTGTAAATTATTAACTTACTTCCTAGGGTTGTCTGAGGATATAATGGTGGGAATAATCCTGAAAATCTTGGAGAAAGAGCTAACTAACTAAATACATAAATTATTATTATTATTATTATTATTATTATTATTGATGATGATGGAGAAGAAGAAGAAGAAGAAGAAGAAGAAGAAGAAGAAGAAGAAGAAGAAGAAGAAGAAAAAGAAGGTGGCGGCTAAGTTCTCTCTACTAAGGTTAGCACAAGATTGTGACCTAGGCTGGACATAGTATTGTAATCTATTTGGGGGCAGGGAGCCGTGTTTTATCTAATGTTATTCTGTAAAGTACTTTGTAAACTGATGGCTCTATAAAAATAATAAATAAAACCATACTGGCTTCAGTTCAGGGTAGAGGATATGATAAAATAAATAAAACCACTCCACACTGATCACCACACAGCCACTTAGCATATCTATGGTTTCTATAATGTTAACAGTGATAACATTTTATCTCCTATGTCTTCTTGAAGTTTGAGCAATATCAAATCCCAAAATAGAGACAAAATAAAAAGGACACAATGGTAATGCTGTAATACTTGTTCTGAAAGGCAAATGCAATACTGAGTGGGTTAGAACTCAGAACTAAAAGCAGATTTGTGGATTGTACAGAAACAACATGTTCTTGTCAAGATCAAATATGCTGCGACACTATGCCATGTTAGCTAAATCATCTTGATCTATTCTGGCTATAACAGCATCCTGATGCAAACACATATTGAACAGAATAAGACATGAGTCCTGTTGATTCCAAAGCAATTTAGCTTCCAAGTAAATCTGGTTAGAATCACAGCCAGAGTAAGCTTCTTTGTTAGTAAATTGTACGGCCGCTTCTAAAAAAGCCCTCCCTGGACCCTCTGGACCTTAATAACTACAGACCAGTATCAAATCTTCCATTTTGGGGCAAGGTGATCGAGAGGGCGGTTGCCTTACAACTCCAAGCAGTTTTGGATGACACTGATTTTCTAGACCCATTTCAAACTGGCTTCAGGGCAGGATACGGAGTTAAGACCACTTTGGTCGCCTTAGTGGATGATCTACACCTGAGTATTGACAGGGGGAGTGTGTCCCTGTTGGTGCTCCTGGACCTCTCAGGGGCTTTCGATACCATCGACCATGGTATCCTTCTGGAGTGCCTGGGGGAATTGGGAATTGGGGGCAATATGCTTCAGTGGTTCCGGTCCTACCTCTCGGGCAGGTTCCAGATGGTGATGCTTGGGGATAGCTGCTCCGCAAAGAAGGAGCTGCTGTGTGGCGTACCGCAAGGTGCCATCCTTTCCCCAATGCTGTTTAACATTTACATGAAACCGCTGGGAGAGATCATCTGGAGGCATGGGGTGGGGTGCTATCAATACGCTGATGACACCCAAATTTATTTCTCTATTTCTTCGACAACATCGTCAGCTAAGGATAGTGTGTCTCCTTTGAATGAATGCTTGGAGGCGGTAATAGGCTGGATGAGGAAAACCAAACTGAAGCTGAATCCAGATAAGACGGAGGTGCTTGCAGTCAAAGGCCACAACCTAGGTTTGGAGGTGTGTCAACCAGTTCTGGATGGGGTTACACCCCCCCGAAAGACTGCGTTCGCAACTTGGAGGTTCTCCTGGATCCGTCGCTCCAAATGACATCCCAGACAGATGCAACGGCCAGGAGTGCCTACTATCAGTTTCGGCTGATACGCCAGCTGCATCCCTTCCTAGAGTTGGAAGACCTAAAGATGGTAGTGTACGCACTGGTAACTTCGAGGCTCAACTTCTGCAATGCACTGTACATAGGGCTACTTTTGTGCCTAGTCCGGAAACTTCAATTAGTTTAAAATATGGCAGCCAGGTTGGTCACTGGTACACCTAGGGGTGACCACATTGCACCAATTTTAAAATCACTTCCTTGGCTGCCAATCAGTTTCCAGGCAAAGTATAAAGTGTTGGTTATTACCTTTAAAGCCCTACATGGTTTGGGTCCAGGTTACCTGCGGGATCGCCTTCTCTCGTATAATGCACCCTGCACACTAGGTCCTCTGGGAAGAATTTACTCTAATCAGCCAGAACCAGGCTGAGGAGTGTTACCCAGAGGACCTTCTCTCCTGCTGCTCCCAGACTGTGGAATGGCCTGCCGGAGGAGATTCGACAAATTAGCAGTCTTCATGAATTTAAGAAAGCCGTGAAGACTGCTCTTTTCTGGCAGGCCTACCCAGTTGAATTTTAATACATTTCTAATGATGTATTAGTTTTTATTTGTTTTAATATTTTATCTATTTTGTGGTTCTTGTGTTTATATTTATTGTTGTTCCCCGCCTCGATCCGGAGGGAGAGGCGGGTTATAAATATATTATTATTATTATTATTATTATTATTATTATTATCAAAAAGAATTCAAATTAAAGTACCTGCTTTTAGTTTACTGCTACACCTGCTTTTATTCTAGCTTTCTCAGATTATCTGCACATTAGGTTATTAGTGATACAATAAATTGAACCTCCATGAATTACGGAATTGTTTCCTACCTACATACCTTTTCAGCAGCATACAATTTGGATCTGCTTCTAGGCATTACCAGTATGGTGGCTTCTTCTGTTTTGGATACTTCCTCATATTTATTTTTTTTAAAAATCTATATACCATTAAAATTAATAACTAGACAAGACTGAGACTCCATCATCCTAATCTCTGGCTAAATACAATATTTTCTATGAAGTGGCTGCTACACAACTCATAGCAGGTTCTCTGCAGAGGAATCCTGGATTCACAACACTATTCCTCTCCCAGAAGGTATTGCAGTAAGACCTTTCACAGATCCACTGCAGCAGATTTATTCACTAATTCCACTGCTGCTGCAAAGTTATCTTGAAAAAAAGCTATATCCTTATCAGTTATGTTCAGAGTAAGTGTAGCACACCTGCTTTTATGGGTTGCGTCACCCCGATTCTATATGTACGTTAAGTGATGGGCCACATTTGTGAATGTATGGCTCTTACATCTTTCTTTACCATGTAGGCTCTGTTCATGCAGTCCAATCACCATTTAGCCTTTCCCAACCTGGTGCACTCCAGACATTTTGGATTCACAACAGCTCCAACTAGCATAGGCAATGGTCAGAAATACCAGGGGTTGTAGTCCAAAACATCTGGAGGACACCAGGTTGGGGAAGGTTGATGTACATCTTTTTGTACTTTTATGAATTTATATCCTGCCCTTTAATCTATATATTTATATGCACATTGGAGATCAGTGCACAAGCCCATTCCTATGTATATACTCTGGTTTCTCTTCAGATCATACCAGATATATAATATACGTGTTTGGGCTATGTGTGAACTTAATTGTGCTTTTGACAGATAGTGAGATGTATGTCTAAAAAGGGACTATTCATCAATATAAATGCAAGGAGGAAACAACTTTCTTGCAAAACACAATCCTAAGCATACTTACCCAGAAGGACATCCCATACAGTTCAATGAGACTTAGTCCCTAGTAAGTATACATAGAATTGCATACCTTAATTTTAGTTATAGCCAAAATATCCCATCCTGGTATCTATGAGGATGAAGGGCTGTCTAAGGATATAGTTTGCCTTTTTTTTCTTAGCTAATCAGTCTTGGAAAACTATTAAGATATTTTGGTCCAGAGGAACATTTTAGGATTGGCCTTATCTTTTTCTACCACAGCATGTGCTCATTACTGGTGGTGAGTAGTGGAGATTTAGCTGGTATTCATATTACCCATCTTCGAATTCTCTATGTGTATACTGTAACCTCAATTGGGGTTTTATTTTTGTTTGCATTATGTCATGTTTTCCAGTGAAATCCTACTCATAATAATAGCAAGTTTCTGAAGAAGCTACAGAGAAACAGGATTAAATCCGGATTCCTGTAACCTTATCTTGCTTTTTCCAGTTTCAATTCAGAATTTCATTGCTACAAATATGTGCAGCTGGTGTTAAAAGTCTCAGTTTTGTTGCAGCTAGTAATTTTCACTCCTGATTTGTGTTTTTTGTGTTTACATTATATTGTGTTAATTTGTGTTTACATTATATTGTGTTAATTTGTTTACCCTATTGTCCTTGGTGATCATTTATATTCTGTGCAGTTGTGTGCTGTTTAGCATCTGATTCTGTTGGTTACTTGCAACTGCTGCTTCTGTTTTGTGTTTAAGAATATTTTTAATACATAAAAGTAATATTTGCCAATGGAGGTTGCTAAAATAAATTTCCCCACATCAAATGTTTAATACCACAGCTGTAGCACCTAGAATAATTTGCTATAGCATGCTCATACATATCACACCCATAGTACAGAATGTTCGTTATAGGAGTATTGTTTTTGGTAGTTCCAAATTCACTCTTATAGGTAATTTAACCAGTAAATGTTTTAATCCAGTCATCTTCACTGGAAACTGTGGGAGTTTATTCTACACAAGCACAATAACCACAAGTATATAATCCATTTGTCTGAAACTCCTACAGTCAGTTAATACAAACAGCTCAGCAGGTGCTTCCAGAGTCAATGCAGAAAGAAGACTGAAGGCTGCCAACAGGGAACTTCTTCAACAATAATAGTGCCATATGGGGCTATTGGAACCTGCAGATCTTAATGATACTTAAAATCTCTCATGTGTGTTTTAGCACTATCTTGATGCATCTTGAATTATTGAAATTAAGGATCTTTCTTTCCTTTTTCTGAGTAATGCACTCAAAATATGACTTTTTAAAATCATTGCCATGTCTAGCACAATTATAAAGATATGCAATTGTTGTGAACTGCCCAGAAAATACTCCAGCTTGCCACTTGATGAAAGGGCAGGATGGAGCACCTTCTTACAATTAGATATATATTGCAACCCTATACATGCCTACTAAGAAGTAAGCTCCTTGTTTTCAATGAAGCTTACTCTCAGGTAAATAAGTATAGGGCTGCAGCCTTATGCTAAAATCCTATATACACTTACCTGAATTCAATGAACTGACTTATAGCTGAGTAGGAATTACAGGATTGTATTGTTATTCATTGGTAAACATTTCAACTTTTAAAGTGGAACAGCAGGATCTGACAAGTAGATCTGCTTGCAAAAGGATACACCATCCTGCTATTTCAGTGCCAAACTGAAGAAGGCCATATTCTTTGCAATATCTGTCCAGACATTAAATATTATTGCAGAAAAGTTAGTATGCTTTAGAACATTACCTAGTTAGAAATTAACATCACCCCACATATTAGTAGAGTTCTAATATTGGACATCATCTGTGTTCAAGTACTCCAAGCAATTTCCAATATTGTTTTTATACTATTTACTAATAATAATAATTACAAGTAAACATTAATATAATCATTTGAAGCTTCATAAATTTTAAGGAAATATTTGATGTGCCAACAGATTGCTTTTTATTATTTCAAGGTATAGACTGCACACTCAAATTTCTTCTTTGCACCATGTCACTTATCATCCAATAGTATTTCAGCAGTTGTACACATGGAAACTGGTGTCAGTATCCTCACTATTCTTTTTCTTTTTTTTTTAACATAAAGCTTTCAAATCCTTCATTTCCTTTCCAATTTTCAATAGATGCAGTCTTATTTCTATACTATTTATTAAGTAGAATGTTCTACTGTTTCTAAAAAGATTACCAAATCCTGCTGGTCAAAGAATAATGGGAAAACCTAATGTACTGTACTGTCATATGAAGAAAAGGAGATATGTCCTTCTATATTCCATAAATATGTGAACACTAGAGAAGTAAAGATCTTCTTCCTTGAATAAACCCTGAGTATTTCTAACTCCATAATTCTACACATGGTGACAGAGTGAATCTCAAGCTAGTGTGCTTTCTCCCCAACCTCCACCACATATGTAGCAGCCAGATAGAGTCTGAACTAGCGGATTCCACTGTGGACATCCAAAACTTGTTATTCCTGTGAACAGAAGCTGTTGTCTCACTCTTCCCATTTAATTCAGCTGTCAGATTTATTAATATAAAAGGATTGCCTTTCTTTGTAATACTGTCATGGTATGGTTATACATTGTTGTATCTGAAGGCTTAGTTATTTGGATAAAAATGAAAAGAATGAAAGTCTTCACAGCACACACACATATACACAAACAGTTAACAGTCCTATTATAATAAACATCTCATTACAGCAAAAACAATTTCAAACCTTTCTTCCAAAAGGCAAATGAGAGAGTTTATATATATTAGCACTTTACAAGGTAACAGAACAAGCTAGAAAGAAACATTGACCGAGTTTGCACAATCACAAAGGGAAAATAAGTTGTGGTCACTTATTTTGCCTCCCTGTGTGTGCTGGTTGTGAGCTGCCTAATTAGCATAGTTACCCTCTCTGGGCATGGGTTGTTGTGATATCACAACCTGGAAAGGTTTACAAACTACCCTGACATCTATGGCTTGTTCTAGGGTTTAGAGTCACTAGCTGAAAAATTCACCACATCGAACAAGATTATTTTTTTTTAAGAAAGGTGGATTGAATCAGTTCTTGTGAATATATAAAAATTAACTCCAAGTGTCTTTTCTACCTGCAATAAATAACTTACAGTGCCATCCTACTCAGAAATCTATGTCTAGAGAAGTAAGTTCTACTGAGGGTACCTCTAGACAGTCCCTTTCCGTCCCGTTGACTTCGCAGGGATGGTAGTTGGATTAGAAGACACTGTCATCCATGCAAAGCCATCTAGGGACAAAGCCCCAAAACTCCACACTAAAAAAGTTGGGCATTTAGCCCGACTTTTTTAGGTTTGAGCGACGTAAGAACGGCTTTTGCTGTCTTGTCACTGTTGCTCCAGAGCATCAGCGAGGCGTGCCCAATCTATAGCGACCATTGATTGGTTGCCATAGGCTAGGCAAGGAAGGGGGTGGACCAGCGAGCAATAAGCTCGCTGCACCACCTCCGCACCTACTCTCTACACCTCCTCAGTCCTCCCCTCCTTTTGCAAAGGAAAAATAAAAAACCTACCCTACACACCTCCTTGGTCCTACTCCCTTTTACAAATGAAAAATAAAAAAGCCTACCCTATGTGCCTCCTTGGTCCTTCCCCTTTTGCAAATGAAAAATAACAAAAACTACCCTACACGCCTCCTCGGTCCTCCCCCCTTTTGCAAATGAAAAATAAAAAAACCTTCCCTATGCACCTCCTCAGTCCTTCCCCCTTTTGCAAATGAAAAACAATAAAATCTACCCTACGCGCCTCCTCAGTCCACCCCCTTTTGCAAATGAAAGATAAAAAACCTACCCTATGCGCCTCCTCAGTCCTTCCCCTTCTTTTGCAAATGAAAATATTTTAAAAACCTACCGTACGCACCTCTTCGATCCTTCCCCCATTTTGCAAATGAAAAAATTAAAACCTACCCTATGCGCCTCCTCAGTCCTCCCCATCCTTTTGCAAATGAAAAACAATAAAACAATAGTAATATTCAGAATAGACCCACTGAAATTAATGAGATTCAGGTATTCATAACTAACTGAAGTCTCTTTTATCTCAATGGGTCTACTCTGTGTATGACTAAATCTTGATCCAACCCAGGCCCTTTTCAGTTATGGCACCTAAACTGTGGAACACTTTCCTGCAAGAGGTTCAATCACATATCTCTTCGCACTCAGATGATGCCTTCACACTCTAGTGCCTTTCTATTCACCACATCTCAGATGGTGGTGCTACTTTGACACAGAGCAGGGCCTCTGATGTTGATCTGACAAGGACAATTTGTATGATAGGATGCAATCCTTCTTAGATAGCACAATTAAAATTTATTTTTGCATTTTAATGCCAATTAATATTTATATTTCTGATGAAAGTTTTTTAAAATGTTAGTCAGTTGTAAAACCTTATTCCCGCATTGTTCCTACATATTCTGTTTAGAAACTGTGCTGCTTTCATCTGTTGAGAAAGGAAGATCTGACTGGAGTTTGAACATCAGTATCTCCTTGCTGCCACTGGAGCAGCATGGAGTGCTGAAAAATAGGCCTTTAAAGCTCTGCAATTTAACTTTTGCAGAGAATTATCCCCTTCCCTAAAGTGTTGTTTAATTTTAGCCACCATGTAGTGTACTGAAGTATTCTGAGCTAAGGGGGGAGACTAAAACACAAATCCTATAAGAAGGTAAAGCTTACATTAACCTATGAGGAAGTAGGCTTCAACAATGAGTATGTAACAAATTAATGGGAGAGAGGGTGGCTAGGGCACCAGTTGACCTCCAGATGTTTTGGACTTCAACTCCCATCAGCCCTAGCCATTTGGGAGTAGTAGTTCAAAACATCTGAAAGGCATCAGGTTGGGGCAGGCTGGTGTAGGGTAAAAGTTCAGTGTGGAAAGAAAGTAGACCAAAAAATGTTACCAAGCACACCGGATTACTTCCACAAGAGAAAAATGGCCAAACTGCTGAGTTGGATGTAAATTGCTAGTAGAATTAGCTGTTTACCTTGCATCTCACTTAACAACATCATTTTACACATCAGAAGCTGTGGAGAAGAGCCAAAACTAAGATTTATGAGCAACTGGGAACAAGCTTCTATTTTCAAAACAATCAGCATAATCACGTGTAAGGATAACTGTGTTGCATAGTGCAGACCAAGAGTTATCTCAATTATTGACTGAAGCAAAATCTTATTTGTGTCTTACAGATTTAACATAGACTATAGATTACTTCATAGACCACAAGCTGTATCACAACAGCTTCTAAATCACATGCTATGAGTACCAGAACAAAGTCATGTGAATTAAGCTGTTGGGGAAAATGTATGGCCAATACTAAATGCATAGCCTAGTTCATCCCAAGAGCTAAGAAAATAAAATAAACCATATGCTAAAACTGAATTTCAAATCAAAGGCTCTCTTGAGGACCAAACATTTTGCTCTGTTAAAAGGCCTTAAAACACTTCCAAAGGAGTCCTTCCTTATCCCATTGCTTACCTCTTTGCTTCTTATAAAGCTGAACTGAAACCTGCATAAACATACTTGCATTTCCTCCCATCTATGCCTTGCTACCTTTTCACCTCTGGTCCATCTGTTCTCTTGCCTTTGTCAAACTTTAGAAGGCAGATCCCCTTGGACCAGAGACACCATGTATAGGTGTGTCAAGCTGCAGGCCTTTGAGCCAAATCCAGCTCACGTGGAGTTCCCAGTTTGCCCCCCAGGGTTCTCCAGATGGCCACAACACTTCCCCTGACCCCACCCCCTTTCCCCTGAGCACTGATCATTTATTATAATGGGGCAAAGAACAATAGAGGGTCTCCAAGATATGCAGGATCCAGCCGAACAGGTTAATATATTTAAAACTGCTATTCATATCACAAAGTTGTCTAAAGAACTTTTTAATTAAAAAATAGCCATGAAAGCCTAAGGTTCCTTTACGTGTTTTTAATACACTGAAGTGCTTCCTCTTTGGAGAATGTTGGCCATTAAAAACTGAACCAAATCCAAATGTGAGATTTGCTATTTATTTCTGTGATCAGGTCTTAAATTATTTGGATTGTTCATTGTGTTCTTCCAACCTCGTCAGTAATTTGGCAAATTGTATACAGTCTAATTGTGGCTAAAGGTTAAAAAGTGCAGATGAAAGTTCTTCCCAAAAAATTCTGATTTGCAATGAGGGACAGTATCCAATGCTGCTGCTGCTGCTGCACTAGTGGGAATGTTTGCTAGTGCAATAGGAAATAAGTGAAAGCTTGTGCACTGGAAACCAGCTGAAACCACCACTTCCGGGATGGGACAAGTTAGTATTGTTCATGAAATGTTTTTAGCATATGACTGGTCCCATTCCGAAAGCGATAATTTCAACTAGTTTTCTAGGATGAATATTCTATTGAATACCAAGATATTGGAATGAAATTTGATACACATTCAGGTAAGAAGTCTGGATTTCAAATTCAAACACCTGCTTAGAAAGGTGTCAGGAGAGATAAAGAGCATCATCAGACAAGTGTTTTATTGCACAATCGCTACTGCCCATTTCCGGATATTCGCACGTCCTTTAGACGACACCCACCATACCACATGCCTCCCACTCCTTCTGCTCATTTTTCCATTGCAAAATAGACCCCTTTTAACCTGTCTTTTTTTTTTAACAGAATGTGCCACCATTTCCTGCTGTGTGCTGGAAAAGCAGCGCGATATAAACAGCTCCTGAATGGGCCATGTGGTCATTGCTGCTGCTTCTTTCTCTCCCCATGTAAAGAGACCGTCACTATCGTGGGACAGCAGGAGGAGGCCATAGTGACAGTAGGGAAACGCAAAATCCACCTGTCTGATGATGCTCGTAAAGTGCAACATAATCTGACTTGATAACTGAAAGATCACAGTAAAACATGAGATGTACATTTACAATATAATTCTGAATTTGAAGTGTGAACACCTGCTCAACTCCCTGTTTCCCAAGACAAAACAAAAATGCAAATACATTTTGCATTTGCATTATATATTAAACTAGTGAATGCACCTATCTTCATGTGGGTTGGAATAGCAGGAGGAAGGGGCAGCCATATAATTCTGTCTATTGAGCTACTTCCCCCCACACACACTTCAAACTGTGTTGACTACAAAGCTACATGCTGTTTATTTTCAAAAGAGCTAGGAGTTCACAACTCACCTCTTATCTAATCGTTTATTAATTGTTAAGGAACTTTGCACAACTGCTAGAATTACCAAGTCTGAAATGTTCTGGGCAAACATAGCTTTGGGTTGTTCTCCCAAGTTATTTGAGCTTGCATTGAATGGACTTGTAAAATGGCCAAATAAATCTTGGCCAAGAACATGATCTCAAATTGAAGAGGTTAAAAGAGTTCCATGAAGTGCTGAGAAAGAAAATTTTCAAGGGGACTAAGAGCTGCACAATTAAAGAGAAAGTGGTGATGTGTCAAATGAATGAAATGGGACTGCTGCTCTGACTCTTCGGTGATCTTCTGAGGAATATAGACACCATCTGTAGCAATGACATCAAAGTGCTTCATGTGATGCATTTATGTTCAAGTTCAAATCATCTATGGCTACAATCTATACATACATGCAAGTAAGTTTTACAGAAATCAGTGGGGTTTAGGAGTAAACATAGGTAGGAGTGTGTAGTATGTGTTCATCATTTCCAGCTATCATGGCCATTAGCTGGGAACAATGGAAGTTGTAGCCAAGTTGGGAAGGCTGATGTGCAATTTTGAAACCCAAGATAATCCAAAGGGAACATTTCAGATGTTGGGAAGGGGGAACACAAGTATGGAAAATGAATGAACATGAATGAACATTCTGAAATAGTGCCATAAACACAAAATGGAAAAAGTAATACCCTTATGGGAAAGAGACAAGAAGCATGTGAGGTTGCCCTCTGCTGCTCAGTACACATACATAATCCAATACATCAACTTAATAGGCCAATCACTAGTATCATATAATAAATACTGATATTACTGATTAAATTAAAAGCATTGAAAGGTATACAAATTGTGTATTCCCCATCCCACCCCTGCAGCCTCCATGCACCCCCGAGTATGCATCAAAGGGTTGGGATCACAGATTTAGGGAGTGGTCAGGGGCTTCACGGGGCGTGGAGAAGTTCCACTGTGTACATGGAAGTCTGCTCACACAATGTTGGATTATCTCCCACTGACTACATGAAACAATCCATCTTTTCTTACATCCTAAATGAAAGGTTGGCCAAAGAATGACTGTATTTTACGGAAGAATCTATAGCAAGTGATCTTGAGAACATGCCCTAGAAAGTGAAGGTTTCATTAAATCAGAAGAATGATTGATTCCCAATAATACAAATGTTATCTTCATATTGCTTAACACGCATGTGCATTTATAATATTAATTTAATACAAACTGCTAAAAGTAAAAGGCTATATCACAGAACATCATTTACTTGTAACATTAAATTATATTTTTCTGTAATGTTCATTGCTGCCCACTCGAACTACACGCTACTTTTCTCTTTAAACAAGCAAACGAGCCCAATCACACACATATGTTTGCAAAAGGGATAACATTACTAACACTGCAACAAACCCAAACACATTTGCTGAGAGAGACAAACCTATAATTCTTTCAGAGCAGCAGGGTCCATGTGCCTGCTGAGACACCAGACTAGCATTGTCTAATACAAAATGTCACATTTCAGCCTGAGCTCTCTGAATGTATTTATGAAGTGATGCAATTAACTCTGTGAGAATAACTGTGAAAAACAGACCCTTCTCATCCCTGTGAATTGCTATGCCTTTTCAATAATTGCTACATCCAACAGCACACAAAGAATGGCACACAGAAACATGGAAAATTACTGTATGACACATATGACTTACTTAGATCTGCCACCGCGTTTTGCATGAATCAGAATAAGGAAAATTGGAACAACGCGGTCATAGGAGCCTATCCATCCTGTGATATTGGTTCTTTGTATTGCAATTTTCATGCAATGCATCAAAATGTAGTTTGAGAGCAATACTTAAAGAGGTAAAGGAAAAGCAATAATCATCTCCAGTTGTCATAGTACTTTACCTACTAACGTTTCCAAGTTATATAATTTAAAATATGTATACTGCTGAGATCAATCCATTTCTGCTTGAAAAAGTTCCTATAATACAATGTGTTTGTTACATTTTCACTTGATCCACTTTTCACTATGGCAAATGAAGGTTATAGACTTTTTAATTCAATGTCAGACCTTTTACTACAAGGTAGAGCACTGTAGATTCTTTAACAGTAGAGCAGTCGCTTTGCCTACAGTGTGGAAAGATAAAATAAAGGGAGCTGCACATCTGGTGTACAATCAGAGTGCTTCTGTTACGCAAGAAGACCCAGAGAAATGTAAGAGGTTGTTATTATTTTATCACATTCATATCCTGTCTTTGCTTCAACAAAGAAGCATTAAACAAATTGGGATAGGACACTGGTGTAGATTTGTCATGTACAGGAGAGGTTGAGCCATAAAAACGCCCACTGAATGGACCAGGAGGTTGTTGCTTGCTTCCTCTTTCTTCTCCATGTGAAAAATGAGGAAGCTGCTCATCCCTATTGTGGGACAGAAGGAGGAGGCTAAGCGATGGTAGGGAAACGCGGTTTCCCCCTCTCTGATGATCCTGTAGTTGTAGATAAGCTCATACAGATTCTGACATTCCACAGGCTGAAATAGGCCCAGACCCTTCCACACTACTTCTAATTAAATCTTAGCTGTAAACTACAAGGCCCACTGCAGTGCTGAAGCTGGGCCCTGACACCCATTTATCTTCCCAACAATGGAGTCTGAATGGAGTGACTGTCAGGATCTCTTCTGACCCAGATCCTGGAGACACTTTTTCAGAGGAAGAGGATTAGGATCCTGCTGAAAGTCCCACTCCAACAGAAGACCTGGAGGAACCTGCAGAAGGCCAATGGCAATGTAAGGATGCCTCACTGGGTCTCCTAAATAATCATTTCAACCCTGTCCTGAGCCTGTCTCAATCCCCAACTTTTCTCTCTCCTCAAGTTCTACAGAGCAAAGATGGCAGCAAACGCACTAGGACACTCAAGAGTTTCCAGAGGAGTCTGGCTACCAGAAGGTCTATTGCAAGTGTCTACTCAGGAGGAAAGGTCTACTCAGGAGGAGTAAAAAGACCCAGCTGTGAGCAATAAACCAGCAGAAGACCAGGAAGACGGAGATAGAATGTACATATAAAACCTTCAGGCCCTTGTGGAACTTTGCTGGTCCATTTGAGCTCATTTGCTCCAACTTCTAACGTATTCCAGGTTCCACACCAGATGTTCAGGCCATCCAATGAGGTTCATTAAATTCAGGTTTTCTACTATGCACCTCCCTCATGTAATGTAGAAGGAAAGCTTGATGGATTTTGGCTCAGGTACAATGGTTAAACAAAACATTATTTTTGTTACACGAATAACTTTAAACACAAGTGTAATTCTATTTATTCTGTTACAATACTATCTAAGCCTTTATTGTCTTCATGTATATAAAAAAGCATGTAACTGTCAAATTACAAAATTTGAATGATTATCCTTGAAAGTCAGCTTTCAATTGCATCTTGCAAGGGCTTTATATATAGCAATTTAACGCAATGGTATATACTGTCCCATTAGCCAAACCTTGACACATAATTTTCTAGAAAATGATTTATTTGTCCTGTTTCCTACATATTAAATCACTTGATTCTTGACAAATATAGCATTTTCTTATCAAACTCTGAAGCCAATTTTTCCTCCTTTGACATGGCCAACAAATTAATCACTTGATCTAAGAACATAAGAACCATGCCATTAGATCAAACCAAGATTCTATTGAGTCTAGCATCATGTCTTCAACAGTGGTCAACCAGTGGTCAACCAGATGCCTCTGGAAGGCTTACTAGCAGGAACATGAGGGCAACAACCTTCCCCTGTTGCATGTCCTCAGCATCTGATATTTGAGGTATACTGCCTCTATATACATGGGTTCATTTGATCAATCAAAGCTAATAGTTATTGATTGACCTATTCTCCTATGATTTTAAGGATTGACTTATCCTCCTATAATCAAAGTTGGTTGTCTTGTTCCATTGGGGGAGTCTATCTTCTGCTCTAGGTAATGACTCAGGCAAGGGGTCATAACAAGAGCAGGCCCAGCAACTTCAGGACCATGGCCAGTGCTGCAGGTATCAGCCAAGGTTTTGAGATTGATTCAGTTTCAGGGCTGTGGAGGGTTAGAGACCAGACAAGTTACCCCAATACTGACTTGGAGTAACTGATAGGGTTTTACAGCTATGCTGTGAAAGTCTTTCTGAAAGCTCCATCCCTCAAGTGCTGGATCTGGCTGTTAAAGGCCCAATGTCCTTTTCTGTAGATGCTGATTTCTCCTGGGGGTTGAGGATTGGAGAAGTGAGGATCATATGTAAACAGAATGTGGGATCCAAGACCAAGGGCACCAGTTTAGAAGGACGTGTTCTGATGCCTCCTTGGAGTCATTGAGCTCAGTCTCCAAGGGCTCTCAGGTCTTGGCCATTATGACTTCAATAAGTTTATAATACATTGTGTGAAACAGTACTTTGGAAAATATTGCTAATAAATTTCATTGGATGACTCCAAGAGAGCTTCATCTATAGGGCAGTATAGAAATGAAAAAGGAAAAGATCTCTCCACCAAGTCCCCTCTTAATAGTCTTTTTTCTAAACCAAATGCTTTAATCTTTTTTTGTAGGGAATATGCTATGACCCCATATAATTTAAGTTCTGTACCTTTTCCATTGAAAGTACCTTTCCTTTC
The DNA here is from genome assembly GCA_029215795.1 of Anniella stebbinsi. Classification (NCBI taxonomy): domain Eukaryota; kingdom Metazoa; phylum Chordata; class Lepidosauria; order Squamata; family Anniellidae; genus Anniella; species Anniella stebbinsi. The sequence continues at coordinate 44,491,953 of JARDYH010000003.1, read as the reverse complement.
TTTTTTTAGAAGGGTAATCTGAACTGTACCTTATATTCCAAACTGTAAATTGCATTCCCGTAAATTTCATACACACACACACACACACACACACGAAGGACCAAGGGTCTGACTTTGTATAAGCTTCCTATGTTCCTAAGTTTCCTAAGTAAAAGCCTATTTAAACAGAGGAAAACTGAGAACAGGAAAAAGTACAGACTAAAATTAATTTGAATTTAAGAAAAGTACTGAAGCAGTAAAAAAAAAAAAATTAAGTCCCCTAGAGTATTTTTCCTGTCAGTGAGTACCATAAAGAAAATATAATGCAATAATAAGTGAACCTAAAAAAAAAGCCTCTCTTTGCTAGTATGTTAGAATACTCAGCACAACCAGTTGAGGGGAGGGACTTGCAGAGTCAGGTCTTTTTTAGAGAAACATCTCTGAATAGTGTAATTAGGGCATCTGTGAAGCAGAGTGCCCCTTGGGAAGGCTTACTACATCAGTGTGGAAATCTCAAGCAAAGGTTGACATTTACCAGAGCATTGAGGAGAAAGAGAAAGTATTATCCATGAGATTTTTTGGCTCCAGAATTTCCCACACAAGGCATAGTGATTAAATCCCATAAACAGGCTGAAATAATTGATCTAGAAAACAAAAGACCTAAACCAGGTGTGGGGCAGATGTTGTAGGATTGCAACTCCCAACATTCACACCATTGGCTATGCTGGCTAGGGCTTTTGGGCCTTGCAGCCTGGCGCCAACATTGTTATCTTTTCGGCTCCAGGTCAAGACTTTCCTCTTCTCCCAGGCATTTAACAGCATATGTTGAGGGTTTTTGTGTTTTTGTGTTGTTGTTGTTGTGCTTTGACCCAGAAGGATATTGTAATTTTAACTTGTTTTTATGTTTTATTCTTTTAAATTTTGTATATTGGTGTTTTAATTGTTCAATGTTTTTAATTTTTGTAAACCGCCCAGAGAGTTTCGGCTATGGGGCGGTATATAAATGGAATAAAATAAATAAATAAATAAAATCTGGAAGGCCACATATCCCCCACCCATGCCCCAAACCAAAGGATTAAACAACCTGTCTATACAACAGTTATCCTGTCTATACAATGGTGTGAATATAATTGAAAAATGGGTGATTTGCTTTCAGAGCCTACCCATGCCAACTGTGGGAAGCCTTGGATTAAGCTAGGCAAAATAAGATAAAGTATACCTGGGATGCCTTTCTCAGTACAGAAAACGACACCATGGAAGAAAAAGAAGATGCTTGACTTTCTACAAATCTGCTACCCATTTAACCAGCCTTGATTAAAAATAAGATACCTTGCGTTCTTCTATTTAAAGCCATTATTATGACAAGCATCTGTTTTAGACAAAATGAGCAATAGCGAGTTGTGTTATCATGTAAAATCTCTTCATGCCTGAGGTATTATGGAAGTGAAATAATTCATGGCTACGCAACAAACAACATATGCAAGCGGACCTGCCATACACCAACAACAGCCCCTAAAGATAGCTCAAGGCTATTTCTCAGGCCTTATTTCTTTAGAGTACCATAAGCAAAAGCAAGTTGCCTTCATCATAGGCAGCTGGTGGTAAGTGCTCCTTCTCTGTTTTAATATAATATAGATGTTTCTTGGTAGCTAACTTGAACTCTTAGAAATAGAACCCTTTCATTTATTTGAGCTACACAACGGCCATAAACAATAACACGTGCTACCAGGTTGACTCAGAGGCTGCAACTGGCATTACTTTAAGTAAAGGAATCCATGGCAACTAAATTCTAAAAGCAAATAGCGAGAGGCTTCAGTTGTAAATGGAAACTTTCACAATCTCTAAGGCTCCTGTCTTAGGCACACATTTATTGGGAAGCAAATTGTTTCAATATTAATAGGATATACTTCCAAGCAAATGCAGGAGTGGAAGGGTGGTGGTGGTAAATGCAAGTCTTTGTTGAATCCCAACACAAAATTTCAAGCAACTCTAAACTATCAAGTTTCAAACAGAAAGAGTAGCTCTGTGCAACTGTACTCTTCTTGCTGATTTCCAAGTGTTTGTGTTGAACAATCCTATTTCAAATCTCTACAATTTTCCTCTGACTAACACTAATGTGACGTATCGGTTACAGCTGCAATTCTTTACATACTTACCTTGGAGTAACTCAGTGGAGCTGTTGCTGTATGTTCACATGCATATGTAAAGTTGCTTGTGTACAGATGTAATGACAAATGCAGGAATTAAAAGACCTTTTCTGATGGTGTCACACGTGCACAGTAAATGTATGCACTGTGTCTAAACAAAGTAGAAAAATAATAGCTCTGACACCATTCAGGTTCAAAGTTACAGATGTTATTTTTAACATACACAAGCTCATTGATTGCAAAAGAGAAAAACAGCTTTGTTAGTATACCAGCCCCCTAATTCTAATAGGTATAGCACAGAGACAAAGAAAGACAGCAATTGGGGGGAATTCACATTTGCCAAATAATAAGTGGAAGGAGGTGTTATGGAAATGGCAAGGCAGGGGTTGGAAGCTACACACCAAGGAAAGCTCAAATGCAAGTGACGATGGTGCACTGCAGGAGGAGGAAACTGATAGGTTTAGAGGAGAAAAGGAAAAGGAATAGAACAGAAGTAGTTATAATTACCTTTTCCAGAGTAAGGGAAACATAAAGGCAAATAAGGTATTCCAAGAAAAGAAATGGAGGATTCTGGCCCTGGAAGCATGGGTTAGGCACCTGAGTGGTGCAAGAGATAGTGCTAGGAAAGGACCACTTGGAAACCAAGTGAACCCTGGTTTAATCTTAGAACTGAGTTTAAACCCACGAACAGTGGTGCCTAAGCAAAAAAAGAAAGAACTTGTGTTCAAATTCAAAGGCATTTATAGGCTTCTCAAAAAGTGTATTAAGGATTCCATGGCTCTGAGGCTATACTCAGGATGGGGTGGAACAAAGGAAAGAACAGATTGATTCTGGGGAATGAGGGGAAGCCTCTGGGGTGTTCCATCCTGGATACCTGATTGAATTAATCAGGTAACCAGCTGGAAGAACTGTACTGTGGAAGGCAAAGTATGGAAAGCAGCAAGAGATATCACAAAGGAGGCCCAGTGGTACTCTAACCAATTGATCTTGGAAGTGGAGACTCTTCAGGATTGGGCCATATTTCCCACCAAGGGTTTGGACTGGCCAATTTACACGTAGCCTCACAGGTTAGCTGGCTGGGCAGTGATGGCAATCAGTTAGGCATTTGCATGTTTCCATAGTCTCCTGGGAACAACTCTCTGTAACCTAATCAATGGAGGGAAGTGTATATACAATTAATTAAGGTGTCAGGGTAATGTCAATGAAAATACAAAGCACAGCATGCATACAAGAGCCAGCATGTCTGAACTCCTCTGTAATAGAGCTTACTTCTAAATGGACATGTATAGGATTGCACATTTAATTATATATTGTTGTAACCGTTTCCTGTAGAGCAGCTGACTTTAGAAGTTTCAAATAGAAATCACAAGGCGGAGCACACAGTACAACTGCCATGAATATGAAGTGTTAGGGTGGCATTCAATCTCTGCTGTTTTCTTGGCTACACACTATGAATAAGTTTAATTACTCAATTTTACAGCAAATGTTGTAAATAAAAATTCAAACAATAAAAATAACACAAAATTCTATATTGCAGTGCTTTACAGTATTTCCTAAAGACCACAATGGCAAAGGCATTAGGATTGCTTTCAAGTCACTCTCCAATTCAATTTCTATATGCCACTCAATGCACCCAAGCAGGAGCTTGGTCTTCTCATATCTCTCTATATCAGCTTTTGTCAGAACTTTTACTAACAGGGCCTAATATCCATCCATTTTTCTGTGCTGCTTGGTACCCCAAACTGACTTTGTACATTCTGGTGGCACACACACAGGACACTTACTGCACACTTTTTGGAATTGCCTTTCTTAGAGGGTTTTCCTAAAATGCTAGGCATGCATCACTTCAGAGAAGTGATTTAGAAGAAGAAAAGAAGTGACTTAGAAGAAGAAGAAAAAGAAGAGATTTAGAGAAGTGATTTAGGGAAATGCTAGACTTCAGAGACTTTAGGTTTGGGGTCTCTTGTCTTAAATCACAAGCTTGGGCTAGATGCCTATCAGGTCCAATTGTATTTTATAATTCTGAAATTACTGCACTTAATACATTGTCTGCAACTGAGTGCTCTCTACTTGGGCGCAGCTGAGGGAATTAATTTACACAATTGAAAGAATAGGGAGTGTGCTGAGAAAGGTCTGCACAATCACTGTTAAAGTGTCAAATTAAAAACATGATAGGAATAACAAGGAATTACATTGTCCTTAACAGTCCACAGGAAAAAAGAAAAACCCACTTGTGCAATAGCTGTGTTAAGAACTATTCTTGAGGCATACAAATTTTCTGCTGGAAGCTATAAAATGCTTTCAGAAACTTTTGACAATTATTTGAACTGCCACTGTCCATCAGTTAGAGGTATTTTATTTCAGGAAATACCCAGCTGCACAGATAGGTTGAACAGCACATCCCTTATCTCAAGACACCTGAGCATCACAGAACAGAAACTGCTGCCTGTATTTGTTAGAACATATGGGCCATCACCTGACTTCAGGCCACATCTCAAAACTACACAGCATTTTCAAATAAGCATTTTTGTTTCTTAACATGCAAAATCTAAACAAAAAACTTTTCTATATTCCCTTTGTCAAAAGTTCAACATTTTACAAACAATAAAGGCTTTGAATAAAGTTGATTTATCACTCTTTCTAATAACAAACTCAGCTGCTGAGTGCAGACAAGCTTGGGCTAGATGCCTATCAGGTCCAATTGTATTTTATAATTCTGAAATTACTGCACTTAATACATTGTCTGCAACTGAGTGCTCTCTACTTGGGCGCAGCTGAGGGAATTAATTTACACAATTGAAAGAATAGGGAGTGTGCTGAGAAAGGTCTGCACAATCACTGTTAAAGTGTCAAATTAAAAACATGATAGGAATAACAAGGAATTACATTGTCCTTAACAGTCCACAGGAAAAAAGAAAAACCCACTTGTTCTGGGGCTACTGTAAACAAGAGGTGGATATTAGCACACTCTGAGGAATCTCAAGGTTTGCAGAAATACTAAAACAAACAACCAGCGAGGAAAAACCTAATGGAGAAAAAAAAACAAGAACCCTTAAACAACCCAATAAGAATAGATCGTGTTGAGTGTCTCTCTGTCTGGGGAATGCTTGGGGCTCACCCAAGCATGGGATAGAATATCTGGAAAGGAGTGTGGCTGGCTGACTGGAATCCTGAACTGGAGCTCTTCTCGCTGCAACATTTTGCCACAGGTCCCAGTTGTATATTACAAATGAGAAAACTATGGGTGAGATATACAACTCCCACTTCACAAATTACTTGCCATACTTCTGTGTGGCATATGAACTGGCTCTATATCACTGGGATGTGGTTGTTGTTGTTGTCATTGTATTATCTTTATTTGTATCCCGCCTTTTGCCCAATACTGAGCCTCAAGGCGGTTTTACAAAATTAAAACATATACAGTTAAAAGCTATAAATAGATACATGCAAACATTAAAAATATAATTAAATAGGTTACAATATTAAAACATATCCACACAGCAACTGCTCAGGCTGCTGGTTTGACAGTGTAGCTAGGACAAGTGTTTTATTGGTGTTTTATTGGTATTTTAATGATGTACTGGTTTTATCTGCTTTTAATCAGTTTTTGTATTTTGTGTTTGGTGTTGTTCCCCGCCTCGATCCGTTGGGAGAGGCGGGTGATAAATAAATAAATTTATTATTATTATTATTATTATTGGGGAAATTCAGGAAGCGCCACCATGCCACCATGCACCTTAGATAGGCCAGGTTGGTCCCCCACCATAATCTCAAGTAGTCATATGAAAAAGTGGGTAGCACTGATGCTACCTTGCATGGATGGATCCTGCAGATCAGATGCACTGGAGGTGTGTCTTTGGTCCCTACGCAACTTATGCCACAGAGCAGGCTGAAAACAAAATCAGCCCTGTTCACGTCAATGAGAATCTAGCATTGATTTCAGCGGGTCTTACGTTTCACACGCTGAGTTAACGCAGAGCCATCATCCAGAGTGAGAGGAAGCGGTCAGGACAGATGGTTCTGAGACCGACTTTTGACATCTTGCCTTTCCAATAAACACCGAATGAAAGCTATAGTTACAACACCGAAATCCTCTCAGAAACAAGAAAGGCACTTTGCCGCATCAAATTATGAGACGAATCACTGCCTAGAGAAAGGAACCGCTTGAGGCCGGAAGGATGACTGAACCCCGAAACAAATGGGACGCAACTGGGTTATATTCTAGAAAAACAGCGCACTCTGACGGCGAAACCCAGGCAGGACACCTAGGAGATCCGAGTCGTCTCGCGCGTATAATAAATGCTTTAAACGCGCTGGGTGGGTGAGCCGGCTCTAGGCTCGGCGCAAAACGACCCCGGGCTTTCCTCGGACCATGGAACCGCTGCGTTACGATTGGGATTCCTTGCCCCCCACCAGGGAGAGAAGATGCCAGAGGTCCAACGGAAGGGCTTCGTTTCCAGTGGGTTTCAACAGAGCATTCCCTCCCTTCCTGCCGCCCCACTGAACCCTCTCTGGTGTTTCAAATCCGGCCTAGTGTATCCTCCGTGTCAGGGACGAGTTATTAGAAATGGTAGCACCAGCCTCTCCGCTCGCTGGCGCGCGCTTCACTAATTTTGGGAAACCATCGCGTGCAGCAACTTCCACTCCATCCCTTTCTCGAGTCTCCACCAAAGGAGGCTCTTAGAGGTCGCTATCCTGAAGCGCGCCAATTCCAAACGAGAATCCATGCGGGGCCGGGCGGGGGGTGGGGGTGGGTAGAGGATGGAGCAGCTGCTAAGCGGGGATTCCGCTCAGCTTCCGCGACACCTCCAGCACAGCAGCCTTACCTTCCGCAGCATGCTGGGCAAGCAGCGACTGGGGCTCCTGGCGCCCGTGGCCGGCTCGTCCTCCTCGCGTTCGCTCTTTGGCCATTCACCGGCGCATTTCTTGCTGGGGGATTTAGCCAACCCGAGGAGCGCACATTTCATGCCCGCCGAGGCAGCGGCTCCGAGCCCCGAGCCCTCGCTTGCACATGCGTGTGGCACGCACACGGTAGGTCCACCGAGAGCCAGGGTTGCCTCGGGTTTGCAGCAAACGCCGGCTCTTGGACGTTCCGGGGCGCTAAGGAGCCTGACGAGGAAGGAAAGCGGCAGCAGCCGCGGGATCGCGAATGCAGCGCAGCGAGTCAACCAGGCGGCGGCAGCTGGCCTCAGCAAAACCGAATGCTATGGGGGTGGGGGGAGAGGTGGGGGGAGAGGTGAGGGGAGACAGAGACAGACAGAGAGCGAGGGGAGAAGGAGGGTTACTTCACACTCTCGCAGCCAACTCCCGCCCCCTTCTCCTCAGCGCGCGAGCTCTTGGGCGCGCTCAGGCAGAAAGGCGAACTTGAGGGTACCCAAGAATGCACGCGCGCGCGCGCTCCGAGGCTTGTAGCAGAGTAGAAGGAGGCGCACTAGCAAGGCGCTGGAGCAAGCGGCTTTGCAGAGAGCTAAAACGGGAGGCACACAGGGAGGGAACAGGGCCAGCCCAAGACATTTGGCTGCCTGAGGAAGAGCAGCAAATGATGCACACACCCCGAGTCGAGATGCACAGAAACCAAGGCCAGCAAAGTTATTTTGGCACCCGAGTCAGAAAACCACACAAGCACCTCTATTAAATGAATTAATGTATTTCATAATCAATTAAATAAATCGCTATTTGCTGCCCTTTTAGGACACCCCAAATCTGCTGCATGTGGCAGCCATCTGCCTCTGCCACATAGTAGGGGCAGGCCTGGAAGGGAGAGAGGGAGGTGCTTCACGGGCAGCCACACAATCTCTTCCCTGCTCCCTGCAGGCTCAAAAACGCAATTCGGTTATATTCTAACGGAGAGATTCGTGTCAGCAAATGAAGCTGTCTTAAATACCGAGACAGACCACGGGTCTCTGTAGCCCCAGTATTGTCTACTGTTCTGTCTGACAACAGCGGAGGTCTCTTCGCAGTCCTGCTGCGCTACTTGGCATCCTTTAACTGGAGATGCCGGGGGTTAAATCTGAGACTTTCTACATGCGAAGCATCTGCGCTTTCCCACCGGGCTGCTGCGCCTCCCCCTCGTTGGCGTTTGGACCCGAGTCTGTCCGGGAGGCGGGCGGGCGGGCGGCCGACCCCCTGAATGGGGAGCTCTCGCCAGCAGGCAAAGGCACGTGCGGCGGGTTGAAGCTCTGCAGATTCTGGTCACGCTTAAAGCGCTTTTTCCACACTTGAGGCTCGCTTCAGCCGTTTCTCATGGGAATGTAGCAGAGGCTACATTGGTCTGCAGGCTCAGAGGGGCTCACAGGAAGTTTAACCAACCCGTGAGAAAAAGCTCTCAAAGGCGTCCTTTTTATCCCTTCCTATCTCCCATGGCTGAGCTCTGGGGCTCAAAATCAAGCTTTGGGGGCGGAACCCTAATGAGGCTTGAGGTTTGCCTTGTCTGCTCTGTGGGCGAGGCTCCCTCTACAAGGATGCGCTTTTGCGCCCGGTTGTGAGATTATGCGCACTATCGCGGAGGTGCATTTACGCCTAATCCCTCTGCACGGGAGGCGGCGAGAGGCGGCGAAGCGCATTAATTGATGTCCAAAAAGCGCTTTACAAGAAGTTAATGCGCATAATCGCTTGTTCACACGGGGAAAATGCGCTTTAACAGCTGGAGCAAAATAAAACTCGCGATTTAACGCGCATTCGATAATGCGCATAATCCGGGAGATAACACGCCTCTACGCCCGTTTTGCACTCCGCTGGTGTGGAGGTAAAATTTATAATGAGCCTTCAAAGAGCATTAAACTGCTCTTGTGGAGGTACCCAGAGTTTCATTTAGAAACGGTTAAAAAAACTCACTGGGATTTTGCTCAAGAACCTGTTTCAGTGGCAGAATTTAGCCCATGTGAAATAATAAAAGACATGTCCATAGCCAGCCTAAAAGTTCAGGGGCCTTTTAAAGACAAAATTGTAAACCTTTTAAATTATTTGTTCGTAATAATAATAATAACAAAATAAAAATTAGGGGATGATGGCAGAGAAAATGGTCCACCCCTGGCTACAGTAAGTTTGAATATATTCAAAGTGTTTTCTGAGGTGTGATGTGATGGCAGACCTGAGCTCTGACAACTGTTAGTTTAGAAATTAAACTTTATTTAGGACAGCCTATATTTCAAGCCCAACTATATTTTATGGGCAAAGATACCAAGTTTATCTGGAACCTCCCCAGAGACCAAAATCTTCAATTGGAAATTTGGTCCAGTGGTGCAGCTAAGTAATTTCAGACCCTAGGTCTTATTTGACAGGGGATGGGTGGGTAGAAAGCCATTTGTATTATTAACAACTAACATTTCTCTTCTTCCTCCCCACCCCCACATGCATTACAATTGCTTTTACATTCCTGATGTTAGAACAACACAACAAAAACGCTGTTTGCCAACCCTGGTTTAAAAATAATAATACTCTGCAATTGTGCAGTTTTGCATGTTATACTGACTTAAATCGGGCACCATCAACTGCAACTCTCTATATGGTCATTCAGACCCCATGAGCCCTAAAGGCCTGGGCTTTAGCCCCAGGGTCCACCCCTAGGTGATGCAGCTAGGGCTGGACCTCGAGGCCAAACTTCATGGCTACCAAATGACGACCTATAGAGTGGCAGGTGATGAGGGCAGCAGGGCAGCAGAAGAAAACTCCATTTTGTTCCTGTAGTCATAATGGTGCTATGATTTAAGTAAGTTTGAAATACTAAACTGCACATGCTCAGAGGGTTATTTGTTTGTTTGGTTTTTTTTTTTTAAATCAGGTTTGGTAAATAGTTTAGTTTTTCTTGCTGTTCTCACACAGTCTTCCCCAACATGGTGCCATTCAGATATGTTGGAGTACTACTGCAGGCTGGGGGATGTTGAGAGTTGTAGAGTTTCTCTACATTGGGGAGGGGGGAACCTGCATCCTTACCAGGTCAGGGTCTACACTATTGCTTTATAGCAGTACTGAAGTGCACTGACAACTGTTGGGGCCCATGACACATTCCCTATACCGTTTTCAAACCGCTGTCATAGTGTTATACCCTGCTTGGCCCAGGTCTCAGATCTTTTCACGTTCACAATAGGCTCCTTCAGACAATGACCAACAGCAACCGCATGATTTTGAATTGAAAAGCATACACCATTGAAAAGAATATGCTACAACGAAACAGCGCTATCTAGTGGTGGAATAAATCCCGTCATAAATAGATACACAATTATCTCTGTTACAAAAAAAAGCATGATTACTGGGGGCAAACATGGAAGACATCCTAGCTGTTGACGTCATGAAATTGACCCACAAACTTCCAGTGTTATAAATCATTCATTTAGAGAATTCCTTAGTCCAATGCATTTAGAGGATACCAGGATGGGGAACACTGTTCTAACGTATCAGGAATATAGAATCAGTTTTAGATGTTTCTATACATGTTTTATTTTTATGTCTTTATGTATTTTCTTTGTATCACTTAGAGATTTTTTAAAAAAATTGTAATTGTTATATAAATCTATTAAATAAAAAATGAAATAAAGCCTAGAATTGTAGTTGGAAGAGGAAGAGAAGTGCTAGTTTTGTGTTTCAAAATGGAAGCAATACATATGGCCATCGAAAGCCCCCTCCACCATACCACTAAGTTTAGGATTTAGAATGACTCTCTGTGTGTGGTGTATGCATGTATACATGTGCACATTAATTTAAAAGTGCAGTGCGAGACATGGACACAGTGGCTATTAACAAAAGCAGTTATAGATGATATGACCTAAGGCAGGAATTGGTGTCTGAGTGATGTAACAAAACTTTTTAAAATAATCTCTAACAAAGAGGAAGGCATTTTGACTCTGATTTAGGCACCAAAATACCTTGGGCTTGCCCTATTTATGGCATAATTTTCCAGAAATAAAAATCTAGCATTTCTCTTTGATTTGGAAAATCTTAACTTTGACAAATAAATATCTTAATCATTGTTATTCCTAAATTGTATGATTGACTAGAGACTGTTGATTTGAGATAGATGGATTATTTTTATACACTTATTTATTTATTAAGAAAAATCAGAAGCTTGTGATCACAAACCTATCTGTTATAAAGAAAAAAAGACTCTTATAAAATTAAATGTACATGGATATTGGCAGTGTCCCTTTGTTTTTCTAGTAGAACAATTGTCAGTGTGCTCCCCCTACTTTGGATGGTCAGTACGTGTTACGATATCATCATCTTGTTTTACATTCAGAATTGATCTGATTGGTGCAGAAGAGGGCTTTGTTGCCATGACAACATTTTTGCATTGCCGCTTACAGGAAATTGTTTGAAGAGTGTGGCATGCTCTTATATTTCTGTACTTAGAAGCCATGTGAAGCTCAGTTGGAGACAACATAATCACAAATATCCATAGAGCTGAAGATGCTACTAAGAAAACACGTGGGTTTTAGCCAAATATATTTCCAGAAAGAGTCAATATGCCAAAATATATGGACTTTTACAGCAGGATCCTATGCATGTTTACACTGAAGTGCAGCTGTGTTCAATGGGGACTTAGAAGCCTATCTACACTACTGCTTTAAAGTGGTTTATAACAGTTTTAAACCGGTTAATAACCGTTATTGACTGGTTTAAAACTGTTATAAACCATTTTAAAGCAGTAGTGTAGATAGGCTCTTACTCCCAGGTTTGTAGTGGTGTGTGTGTGTATGTGTGTGTGAGTGTGTGTGTGTGTGTGTATCACACACACATATATACATACACAATTTATTCCAGGTGTGAGGAGCCTGTGGCTTCCCCAGATATTGTTGGACTCCAATTCCCATTAGTTCCATACAGCATGGCCAATGGTCAGAGGAATTCTAGTATAACATCTGGAGGTCCACAGGTTCCTCTGATTTATTCACATCATTTATTAGTCACCCAATAATAAAAAGTTAATATATCAAACATCCTGGTGACAAAAAAGTGTAAGTATATTTTATGATCAGATTTTTAAAATGTTCTTAGAAGATATGAATTATGAAAATCTAGAGATTAAGGAAGTATGACGCTAATTATGATCTTGCAGTTGCTTTTCCACATACCTCAGGAATGTCCTATATATTTTGTTTAGCACACTTTGCACCTGTGTATGAGTGTGTGTGGAGGGGGGTGAGATACATAAAATTAGCAAGTGAGACTTTTTCACATGCATTTGAAAGTCAAATCTCTCTCCACTTACTTCAAGAGTTATCCTAAATCCATTCTTGGGAGTTTTTCTTATGCAAACTGCTTTTGGAAGTGCAAAGCTAAAGCATTTTGTAAAATCTGGAACAAGGCAAATGGTTTCTTAAGGGGGTGAAGTGTTCTCCACTGGGTTTCAGCTTCAGTCTCTTTCCCTTGTTCCCTCACATCTTTGGACAATCCCTGTCTCCTTTTGTCTTATCGTCAGGAAATCAGGAGTACAGAAATTTCCAATATAAGGTGGGGAGAAAGAAGGTTGAAAAGTAAAATTTATTTGTCCCAGGAGGATTAAAAAAAAAAGACTAACAAACTGGCAGATGCATTTGTGGACCAGTGTTTATTTGTTTGATGCATGAAGTGAAATCTTAAGTGACATCTTCAGACTGTAGATATATATTTTACACATGGATACAGACAGACAGAAAGAAGAGGTAGTGGTGCCCAAAGACCCAGCAATATAAGACATAGGTGTAGAGCACCAATGAAAATGAAATCACAAGAATACAAGATCCAATAAGACTAATGAGGTATGCCTAGGAATGTGTTAAACTGTCAATTTCAGATTTGCTAAGTTTCTCATTTTCCCATCCATACATTTGTTTCAACCTGTTTTCGCAATTTTCCCATTATTTTAGCACTTTACCATCCTAGTCTTTTTAGTTCTGCTGTTTTAAATCTGTATTTTAAATTTGGCATTGCTGCTCAATTTTATTTTGGTTGTACTTTTATATTGTGGTTTTACACTTCCATATTTTATATTTTACACTGCACCTTATCATTTTAATTTTTGTGCACTGCCCAGACAGCTTCAGCTATTGGGTGGTATAGAAATGAAATAAATAAATAGATCACAACATTCTGAAAAGTGCGGATGTTGGCATGCCAATGTAAGCCAGTTCACATGTTGGTTTGGGAGGTGTAAGTATAAAAATGGGTAAGTATAAAAATGTGGACCAAACACATTTTACCTTACATCCCTCTGTGTGGCCCACTAATTAGCAAAGGAAGATGAATAATATGCATGAACTCTTCAATAGAAACAATTCCCTTTTCTGTCATGAGCTAGCCCCTCCCAGACCCTGAACAGCCCAGCTCTGAGAGCATAGCGTAGCAACAACAAATGAATTCTTACTTAGCAGTTTTGTGATGAAATCTCCCTTTGAAAATTTGCTGTTGAAATATAGCAACTTTCAAATCTGTTATAGAATATCCAGAGAAATGGAAATGCTTCCCCAAATGGTTTAATACAACCCCCTCAGCAGATTTTATGTTAGCTGCTATTTTTAAAAGATGATAAGCTTTTTCTTTCTTTTAAGATCAGCTAAATGGTGTTTTTTTCTTTTTCTTTTTACTACTCAGTATAAATGGTAGGCATAAAGCTGCTAGTGAAATTGAAGAAAGAAAAGGGAAACAATTTGGTGTTTTATATTTTTTCCTCCTCACTTAAACTAATTATCTAAAAGGGAACAAGGAAATTACTGTAGCATAGCAACTGCTATGTTAGTAAGCAGTGCTATGGCATCACTAACTGTGGTACTGCTCTTTATATCTCTAGGACCTCATATGTTTAACAAAAAAAATCATGCAACTTCAGATTGCGGAAGCTTAAACAGGAAATTAACAGCACTTTTTAACATCAGGAGCTATGGACCCAACCATTGCTTTCCTAAATTATTACAACAAGTGAGAGCAGCTTTGATGAAATGGCTCAGTGTTTTTCTGAAGGAGATTATCTGACGATTTCAAGCCCACTGCTGCCCAAGAGAAAATTGCTCCAGTAGGAAGCGACAAGAGATTGTTCGACCCTGCTTCCTTATTGGTTTCAGCCATCACCTGCAGCAGGGCCTTTTGCTAAAGCTCTTCCTTAGAGCTCCATCAGATGAGCATTTTATTGCATGCTTGTTACTGGGCACTCACGGAGTTTTGCGGGTCCCTCTCACGTCGTCTGCCTCCCGCCCCTTCTAAACTTCTTTGCGCCACAAAAAAAAACACCCCAGTAAGTCTGATTTATTTCCTGCTGTATGCAGGAGAAGCAGCATGATCAAAACAGACCACTGAATGGGCCACATGCAAGTTGCTTATTTCCTCTTTCAAAAGAGGAAGTAATGAGGGACAAACACACGGGTAGAGAAGCGACGGTAAGCAATCGTGATTTTCCCGTGTGATGAAGCTCCTAGTTGCCTCTCCAGAGCTGGCTATGTTTCAGCTTTCTTTTACTGTATGTGCTTTGATTATGAGTTTGATGTGTTATCATTTGTAACGTTTACTCTTTTTTTTTTTAATTGCATGTTTATTTTGAATAAGACTGGAGCAATTGAATAAAGTAACATTATGAAAGAAATGAGGACAGCTTAAAGAAAGGAGGACTCCATTACCTTTATAGGTGTTTACTGAACTGCTTTTTTTGTTTTGTTGAAGCAGCAATTTGGACAATCCTACCTGGATGTGTCCTAAACCTGCCATATTAAATCATAATATTGGAGTCTGTTCTCACAAACCTTAAGCTTGGATTCTTTCCCTTTTCTCCTGCTTCCAACTATTAGAACTAATTGTGACATGCCATTTTGTACTGCCTTATTGTACAGGTTAAATTTTTTCTTTGCTATTATATCTTTTATGCAAGTGTAGCAAATGAAAGATTTAGGGTCCAAACCTACACTTATTCAGGAAACTCACCTGGGAGGATACAATTCAGAAAATAGATGCTAAGAACCACTGGAAAAATTAGGTGGTCAGGCTGAAGGCATTATTATTATTATTATTATTATTATTATTATTATTGCTTTTCTTTGATGAATGTTTGGGGGAAATTGTGCTGTGGAAAAGAGTGAAGTATCTGTGCACCACTGTCCAAGAGATGGATTAGAAGTTATTGTTTACCTGGGCTTTGATTTCCAATCTGTAAATGGGAGTAGAATGTTAAGCTGCTCCTTATTTGAAGGGTTCCAAAATCTGTATTTGTATAATACCTACTGTATATTATGCCAACCAAAAAAGTGTACAAGCTTTTGAGATCTTCAAGACTTTACAAAAGGGGGTGGTGGAATAGGGAGGAACAACTAATGTAATGTTGAAATCACATATCATGCAGCTATACTTTTTCTTGCTCAAAAGTAAGCATGGGGGACCTGATCCAGATTAAGACCCTAGTATTTGGAGAAGGAGGCTTTAATCCTCCCCCACCCCTTGCTGTGGTCGCAATCCAAGTCAGGCCCCACACCTATAGGGGAATAAAATCTTCAATTTGCTTCAATGGAGGCTGGCCCACCACATAAATATATCTGGAAGGATTAATTTAACAACTTGGAGTTTTGCTTAAAAACAGCTGCCCGTCATCCAAGAATCATACTGGAGTGGGGTGGGAGATGCTGGCAATCCAAATTCCATAAATCCTCTAACCCAATAGCCTCCAACCTTTTCAGATGTGGATCCATGCTTAGTAATCACCTGCATTTGGGGACTAAGTTCTTATTTTTTTAACCATATATTGGTATGGTGCTAGCGCTGCTATTGCAACCCACCTTAAGTCAGTAGCGGATCTCACTCACCAGTTGAAGACTGACCCAAAGTATTTATTATCCAGTTGTTTGTTTTTATTCTGTAACTTATTTGAAAGGGTGATCCAGTAGAAGCCAGCTGATATAAAACAGCTGAAATTCCTTAGCCTTGTAACAGACTTCATATGTCTGAAGGTAAGCATCCTTAAAATTCAGTGAGTCAGAGAGAAATTATGGATCATTAACTCAAAATAGATGGCGTTTTCCATGTGCCCTACTTAACTGCAGCTAACTAAAATATGCAGGATGACTTTAACCAAGTTCTAATTAGTTAGCTTTCCCTTTAAGCCTTAATTGCTCTCTAAGTTACATATATTACAGTGAACATTTTTACATTCTGGGAGGATCTACTGGTCCAATATTCAATATGGATTTGGATCAGCCATGAATGTATCAGGTAACCTGTATCCTTGGCAATTTATTTTGTGGTTTGACTGGCATCAGGCTTGCTGACTGTCAGAAAGTCCTAGATGGAGACTGCTATATAAGCTGATTAATGTTTACTCTTTTATTAAAAGTTTTTCTAAGTTGGCTTTTGAGGGCATTTGTGTTTTTCAACACATCTTCTCCCTATCCTGCATCAAGAAGCTACATTTGGAAAAGGAGCTAGAAAAAAACCTGATTTAACCTGCAGCATTTATCTATTAAACAATCGTTTCATAGAATCCATGACCTGCAAATTGGAGAATATATATATATATATATATATATATATATATAGTACCATAATTGTTGTAGTAACTTTGTTATAAATTCTGTGCAAGGTAAATTTAGTACCTCCAGTACAGAAATAGTAAAAATTAATTATACTTGCTTAAAGAAGTCACAGTTGCCTTGTCTCCCAATCCTGCTACAAAATTCACATAAAGCAGATGTACATATGCTTAAGTGTATAGTAGTGTCAAGGTCACATTTCAGTTGTTGAGTCTGAGTAGTTCATGAATCTTTAGTTGTCCAAGGAACATGATTTGGAGGGGTGAAAGTGCACAGTGGTGCAGCTAGGGCTGGATCTTGGGGCTAAAGCCCAGAGGTCCCCTAAATGCCACCCAGAAAACTGTAGTTGATGAGGGCAGCAGAAGCTAGCTCAATTTTATTCCTGTAATCATGATGGAGTTGCAATTTAAGTGAGTTTATAATGCAAAACTGGACATGCTCAGAGTGTTTAATTGTTTTTAATCAGGGTTGGCAAACAATTTTGTTGCTGTTGTAACATATCAGGAACATAAAAGCAGTTGTAAAGCATTAATGGCAGCTGGGGTGAAGAGAAATGTTAATTCTGTGCTTCACAAGTGAAGCAATACACACAGCCATTTAACGCCCACCCCCCAATAAGACCATTTACTTTAGGATCTAAAATTATCTATCTGCACCACTTCAAGTGTGTGGAGATTTTTAAATAAGCATAACAGATTCCACCATACTTTCTGAAAGTATTACTACTTTTGCCTCCGTTTCTATCTAAACTGGTAGTTCGTAATATAGTTATATGAGGACTATCCCTGTTTGAAGCTCAAGCTACACTACGTTCTCCCCTCATGCAATGTACTCCTCCATCTTACAGTGCACTCTAGTCACCCTGTAGAATATACTCTGTGGCTGCATTCGGACAACACTTTAGTCAATGGTGGGTTGAATAGCCAACTCACAGTGGGTTATTTTGTGGGTACTCCCCACACAACATATTCCTACACAACTGTGGGTGGTTGGGGCTGACATTGAGTGGACTAATAGTCAACCCGGCATTTGACTGACACAGCCCCCGCCCTTCTCCCCTCCCTCTCTCGGTCCTCCCAGTGCTATCCCAGCAGCCTCTGCAAGTTGCGCCAATTGTAGCAGAGTGGCAGCCGCTGCTTTAGTCGCTCTTGCCGCCTGCCTCTATGGGCTTGTGTTTTAACCCACTCACCACACGCCATTAACACACTCACCCCTCCACACAACACTTTAAACAACTGGCTTCGAGCTAAACAACTCGCAAGCCAGTTGTTTCTCTGTTGCTTATTTGGGCGGAATAGCATACTGTCAGTAGTATGTGGAGGGTAACGGCGTGTTACCCTCCACACAACACAATAAGCAACACAACTGACGATTGTCCCCCCCAGTTGCTTAATGTGTTGTCCGAATGCAGCCTGTGTGTCCATTGCCATAGTTGACTTGAAAGCATAGGTAATTTTAGCGAGAGCTAGGTTAATCCAAGGGAACAAGGCTAGAAGAGACATAAGATTTTGCCAATACTGTTAGTCACGGGAGGCTTTGTAATGCTGTAGGTAGCTGGCTTGCCTCTTTATCCCGGTCTCCTACATTCTCTATCTGGATTTAGTGACACACACACACACACACAAACACACACACACGTTTTCAGTGAAATTTGAGATGCTGCAGAAAAGGCTGACAACTGCTATTTCATGAAACTCTTCCTGTCATGCCCTATACCAGCCTTTCCCAGAGGTTTTGAACTTCAACTCCCATCAGCCCCAGCTAGTATGGCCAATGGGCAGGAATGCTGGGTATTGCAGTCCAAAACATCACCAGGTTGGGAAAGGGTGCCCTAAGCTAAGTTTTTGAGGACATTGCACTAGAACTGTCACACAAATAATGTAGACAGTGTAATGGGATAAAGGCATTCCTTGGTAGCACTGCTTGCCCTGCATTCAAGTCCTAGTCCCACCAGATTGCCACTACTACCACTGCACCATCTCTAGTATAATGAAGGCACGTGAAGAAGCAAGCTTGCCAATGCTAAGCAGATTTTGATGTGATTAGTGTTTCAGTAGCAGACTGACTGGGAAGTGGTAACCTTTTGTATATCACTTTGAGTTTGTACATAGACGAAAGGTAGGATATACATATAATATACAATAAATACATTTGAGATGTCACTTCAAGAAAACAAAGGTTTACAGAAGGTCAAAGTGTGACAGGCCATGTTTACCTGTGTAGGAAGGATTTATCTAGTGCAGGGAGGGCAATTTCTGGTCCTTTGGATGTTCTGGCCTACAATTCCCATTAGCCTAAGCTAGCATAGCGAATGGCAAGGGATGATGAGAGTTCTAGGCAAACATTTCTGGAGGGCCAAAGGTTGCCCAAGAGAAAAGCAGACAGTGGGCACACAATTAAAGGTTTTAATTTTCACATGATTCAATTTTTAAAAAAACTGAAATTGTTTTTCAAGGCTAAGAATTAACACCCCTTGCTATAAAATTAAAGCCAAAAAGGCAATAAACCAAGAATTCCTTGCAGAGCAAAGGTCCAAGAGGCAAATCTCTCTTCTTTAATATAGTTTCTTATCTCAGCTGATGGCACTGGTACCTCCTTGTGGAACCCCTGCCCTGCTTCCTGAAGTACATTTCCTTGTTTATTATAATAAAAGTGTTCTCTTTTAACCATAATTAGCAACTGAGTGTTGTCTTTCAATACTAGAAAAGGCTCAGAGCCCTCAAATCCATTATACACACACACACAGCTCAAATATCAGGTCAGGAAATGGGAGCGGAGATGGAAAAGTATGAAGCCTTTGGAAGCAAGTGGTGAACAACTATGACTTTGGTCTCCTGTTAGAGAAAAAGAGTAAGTACAGGGTATTGTGATGTGCTGGATGAACTGGAAAAAAGGGCCAAGGCTGATTTCAATAAAGCAACATTCATATGTAAAATTTTGTAACACACATACCATTTTTCTGTTCAGCTTGATTGTCTCTGAAATTTCTGTGCATCTGTTCGACAGCCCCCCTGGGCAAACATGGATGCACAATTATTCATACCTGGTTTATACTGCTTAATTATACAGTGCAATTAAATGCATACTATGTGCGATAAACATTTGGACAAAGAAGAATAGTATTGTTGAGCGCCACCCTGCTTATTTAGAGGCATAGTTAAATGTAAACATTTAGCCACAGGACAGCCCATAAAAAGAGTGAGACTATACTTGTTATTGGAAATCTGAAGTCTACTGTGAAAGATCACTTTAGTTGAGGGATGTTTAAGAAAACACTTGGGTGTACATCATCTTCTCTCCAAAGATGATAAATTAATCACCTGGCCAGTGAATTGGCAGTCAACAGAGAACCATCTCATCATGTGTTCACCTGTCATATGAGAAAAGTCAAACCACACCAAAGGAGTTGCAAACTGGCTCATGGCCAATTCCTACTAGACAGTCAGGACAGATCAGTATAGATTGGAGACATGAAGAATAAATGTGTGGTTTTCAGTTCTCATTAGATGACTCACTAGGCTTAGGAGGAAAAAAGATACAAGGTTTTTAAATGTCTAAAAGTTGTTGCTGCCGCCCCCCCCCCCCTTTTATAACTTGCTTATTGTTCTCAGCTTTCCTTCCACCTCCCTTTCATCTAGTTATTCCCAAGACTATTTGTAGAATACCCTGTTTCCCAGTTGTGTAGAATGTAATAAATACATTATTTGAAATATTGTACCTAATATTTTAAATAAGGAGAGGGCAACTTCCGCAGGTCCATGAATCAATTCCCTCCCTGGAGTGCATGGGGAGGGGCACCCTCTCCATCATCACTGAATTGCCACTGCATTGCTGATTTTGCCACTGAAATTGGCAAATAAAGCAGCTATTTTCCTTTAACACAGGGCATATAGGGAGAATACACTAGGCAGATACAAAAATGGCCAGGGAGGCATATGTGCTGCTCACTGTTTTCAATATTAAAAGGCAGAGACCTTTCAACAGCTTCTCTTGAAAGAACAGAAGCAATGCTTTTATAAGGTTTTGAGTCTGTAAGGCAGGTTTATATCATCTTTTTTTTCCTTCAGTTTTTTTATTGTAAATTTCTGAACAAAACAAAAAACCATAAATAAAATAAAATTAACAAAATAAACATATACAGCCACATGCTTCAAAAGCCTCAGTTTCAAATATCACAATTTCTAGGTAAGTAAAAAAGAGGAGCAAAAAAGGTAGCATAAATTTCACATAAACGTCCGTAAAGGCAGACCAAATGTCTGAGTGAATGTCCATTCATAAATGATGCCTGTAAGCCACTAATGTTAAGTCTTCAGTCCATTGCATCATAGAGAGTGTAGTTTTATCTTTCCAATGTTGTAAAAGAATTCTTTTGGCAGTCAAAAGGGCACGAAAAATCCATTTCCATTGAGTGTGTGTTAGTTTCCAAGCAGCCAGTATGTAATTTAAAATGATATGTACGTCTGAAAATATTAAAGAGAGCTTTCTAATACAAAATTTATGCAACTGATAATTTCCTCCCAAAAGGCGGCAACTATTGGACATTTCCAGAACATATGAACAAAAGAAGCATTAGGTATGTAGCACTTCCAACAATTAGTTGATTTAGACAAACCTTTACTAATCAGACGCTGTGATGTGTGTCCAGTATACCCGAAACAGTAATTTTTGCTGGATAAGACGTAACTGGAGATTCATTGATATATCTGATATGGATGCCAAAACAATGGTCCATTGTTTCGATAAAATAAGACACTCCAATTCCCTATTCCATTCCTGCTGAAGACCCATTGTATCATATTTAATCACTAATAGTAAGAATTTATAAACATGAATTGTGAGCCAATTTACCCGGTCAGCCTCAATCAATGCTTCCTATAGCAAAGGAGATTCTGAAGCAGTGAAACAAATATAGATTCTAACAAATGTTGCAGTTGCAAATACTGCCATTCTGCTGCGGCAGGTAATTTTAATTTATCACGCAGAGCTGAAAATGACAGGAACTCATCATCTGCACCCACCAACTGGTCCAGGGTAAAAATCATTCTATCTGTTCAAGTCTGCAATAAAAACACTTTTATTTCCTATTTTCAAATCTGGATTTCCCCATAAGGTCAGTTTGAAATGAGAAAATGGATCAAATTGTAATTGGCATGGCATTATATGCCACACATCTCTAACTGCTAGGATTGTGGGTAGGGCTCTTTCCACTTTAATATGCTGAGAACCTAATGCGATCCATTTGGAAAGAGGCTCCAAACAAGATGATTCCAAAACTGACCAAGGTGGAAAATCAAATCTAAATGGAAAGGACCAAAATTTAGTGCAGGTGAGCACGTAAGCCCGATGGTGTATAACAAGGTCTAGAAAGCCAAACCCACCCTCTTTAATTGAAAGTTGCATCCTTTTCAAGAATATTCTTGGTGGAGAGGAACCCCAGAAGAATTTATGGAACAAAGTATTACATTTTTGAATACTTGCTGGGTATAAGTAAGTGGATTTCATGTATAACATAAACAATTTGAGGTATAGTATTCATCTTAAGTGTATTAACCTTGCCCCATAAACTTAACTTTAAAGATGCCCATCTATCAATATCTCATGAAATATCATTAATCAACTTATTTAAATTTAACTTAATCAGTTTACATATGTCTCTGGGAATGATTATTCCCAAATAAGTGATAGAATCAGGGCACCAGCGAAATTGCCAGTTGGCTAATACACTGGGATGTATATTATCTCCAATCGGCATTATTTCCGACTTTGACCAATTAATTGAATAGCCAGACAAATCACCAAAAATATTAATCCATTTCATCAAACCCAAAACTGACGACTGGAGTTTTGAAATAAATAGTAAAAGATAATCTGCATATAGAATAATTTTAAATTCTAAGTCAGCATGTACAAAACCGTAAATACTGCTGCTTTGCCTAACGGCACATGCCAGGAGTTCCAAACATAAATCAAATATCAATGGGGAACATGGACATCCCTGTCTAGTACCCCGACCAAGTAAAAAAAAGTACAGAATAATCCATTAGTCCTCATTCTAGCTCTCAGGGTCGAGCACAATTTTTTTACCCATTTCAAAAATTCAGTTGGGAATCCAAAATTAATAAATAAAAATAAATTTCCAGTGAATTTTGTCGAAGGCCTTTTCTGTGTCTAAAAGAAATAAAAGAAATAATGGCTGACTGATCAGTTCTTTCAGAATTTAAAGCGACCAGATTGACAACTAACCTAAGAGTATCTGCTCGCTGTCTATTTTTAATAAATCCCACCTGGTCTGGTTGAACCAATAACTTGTTGCACTCTATTGGCCAATATTGCAGTCAATATTTTGATATCCACATTAATTAATGATATAGGTCGATAGTTAGTACAATTGGTATGGTCCTTGCCAGGCTTAGGAATCAGAGTAAGCATCATTTAATGGATGGGGGAAAGAAAGCCTGATTCAGAAATGTGATTATAAAGACTATAGAGCTTTGGAGATAGAAAACTAGGTTTTATACCACTCAATTGGAAACCCATCTGGTCCAGGTGATTTCCCAAGTGTTCATATTCATTATTGCATTCATAATTTCCTCCAAGCGTAAAGGGGCTAGAAGAAGCTGCCACTGTAGTGAATCTAAGCATGGAAGATTAATATTATAAAAAAAGCCTCTATGTCTTGCTCTGATATCTCTCTGTCTTTACTGTAAAGATCAGTATAGAATTTAAAAAACTGAGAGTTTATATCTATAGAAGTATATACTTTATCATTCTCATCCTTGATAGCTAAGATAACATTTCAATGTTTTTGCTGCTTAAGATGAATAATATTCAATTCATGCTTGGCATTCTGCAATTCTTGGTAACATTGTGCAGTAGGGGAGATGGCACACTGGGTTATGAGGGATTTCAGCTTCTTACCTAGATACGTCTGTTGAATTCCTTTTTTTTTTTTAATAAGCAACGTAGGCAATGGTTCGACCTCGGATAAAAGCTTTGCAAACTTCCCACTTGATAGTGCATGAACTAGCTGTACCCTCATTAGTTTTAAAGTACTCTGTCAATTCAGCTAGCATCTGAGTTTTAAATTTTTCATCATTAAGAAGCAAAACATCAAGTCGCCACTGGCCAGAGGCCCTAGGAAACAGATAATTGCAATTCCAAGCATACTGGGGCATGGTCTGACATTGCTAATATGTCAATTTTACAATCTTTTATTTGATCAATCAGGGATGTTGAAACCAAAAAATAATCTAATCTAAAGCAATTACAATGAACTGATGAAATAAAAGTATACTCTCTATCAACAGGATGTAATATTCTCCAGGCATCAATTAAACCATATTCCATCATGTAGGCCTGAAGAGCTAGTCTCAGAGCTGTTTGAGTCTTAGGAGGAGGTGTACTTCTATCCAGCAAAGGATCTAAAACCTCATTGAAGTCCCCACCCACAATCAAATAATCATAAGCAATATGATTATTTGCTAAAACAATCATGAAACATATCCTGAGAATCGATATTAGGTCCATATATATTAATCATAGCAATTAGTTTGTCCATAAACTTCCCAACCAAAATCAAGAATCACATGTTGAATTACAATAGAGTCGTTTATGGATCAAGATCGCCACCCCTTTACACCTTGTTGAAGTATCTGACACATAAATCTCACCAATCCAGTCCTTTCTTAACATATGTTCATCAACAGCCATCAAATGAGTTTCTTGCAGAAATGCAACATCAGCATTAAGCTCTTTTAACTTAGAAAATACTCTTTTCTGCTTATTTACATTTCACAGCCCTTTGACATTCCATGAGATCACATTAACCATTGAAAAAACAAAATCAAATTGTTTACCCCACCACACAGCTCCTTTCAGATTTATAAACAATAACTAATATTACATAGCATGGATTGTAAAGCAAATGAATCCAACGTTTATGTTTAAAATGAACAATTTCTGACAACCTTAGAGTAATATTTGTAATATTGGAACTGAGAAAACTCTTAAAATTACCCAGAAATCTACATAACAGGGGGGGAAATCCCCCCAAATAAGAATAAAATAACCCAATTTGTGATTTAAAAAAGTACTCCCAACTCCCCCAACAAAATAACAACAGCAACAAAGAAAAACTTGACCAAAACAAAACAAAAATCAATATAAGGGGAAAAAAACTATTTGCCTTCCGTTTGGACCAATGTGCAACCATAGTCCTCCACCAGGCCCCTCCCATATGCAAGATATGAATACAAAACAAGAGTACAAACAGACTTTACAAGAAAGAAAGAAGGAAAAAACATGCATTTTTTTAAAAAAAGAAAGAAGGATCAGTGGGTATTTAAAGTATCCATTTAAAATATGAGCTATTAGAAAAAAATATTGCTATGGTACATATAGCCAGTGTTTAATAACAAAAGTATATAAATATTATATGAAAATTATATATAGTTATTGTACAAGTTGGTACATTGAAGGAGAAAAAGAAGGAAATGATAAGGGGAGAAAAAAAAGAAAAAAGAGATAGAGAGAAACTGGGCAAAGAGAAAGAGAGAAAGAAAGAAAAAAGAGAATAGAAGCAAAAATGCAAAACAAAGAGGTCTGGCATGATGCCCAGACTTCTTATCAAAATGGCTGAGAATAAATGAAAAAAAGCTTGAAGACTCTGGCTAGCAACCAAGTAAGTGAAAACAAACTGGAAACCTCTGGATAGCAAACACAGACTAACTGATCAATTTCAGGTTGAAGATTGATCGTTGGTTTTAATTTTAATGCTGGTGAGAAATTCTGAAATCTCTTCATCTGGCCTTCGAAGGAAATAAAAAATGGCAGGATATCTTATGTAATATTGAATTCTGGGAATCTGCCTTGCTAGGAGTCTTGCCTTGATAAACTGCCTTCTTCTGTCACATACTTCCTTGGTGTAATCAGGGAATATCAATATCTTCTCATTGGTGGGACCCCACCGCAAGTCTCCTCTTTGTCTAGCTGTGCGAAGCAGATAATCTTTGGTAGAAGCCCATAGAAACTGAACTATGACTGGTCCTGCTCTAGGACCCCGCATAGAGCCAGGAATGCAATATGCACACTCGATATCAAATGGGAAATCAAGAGGCAATGCCAGTAACTCACACACAAAAAAATCCATAAACTCAGCCAGGCGAAGATCTGTCGGGAGGTCTTTAAGACCCAGAATACACAGATTAGCCCTTCGATTGAAAGTTTCTAGCTGTGCAACCCGTGTTGATAGTATACTATATGAGGCATTCATAGCAGTTTCATGGGCTGAGACACGATCTTCAAGTGCATCCACTTTAGACTCCATCTTTTGAAGACAAACATGAATCAAGTCTACAGACCCCTGGAGACTATTTATAGAATCCTGTAACGGTTTCAGCTGTTCTAGCTGTTTTGATTGAACAGATAGCTGTAAATTAACATTTTTATCATCTTACAGTAAATGTATTCTAGTGACAGAGTACAAGAAATGCAAGCCACGAAAATACTTCATAATTCACGTTACCAGTTTACTAGGTGGCCTTTTGCAAGTCTGCCCACAACCCCAACTGTAATATATGGATAATACTGTCCTAGTTCATAGGCCTGTTGTAAGGATTACTGAGATAATGTACATTATGTCCTGGGAACACACAAAAAAACTACATGAAAAATAGGAATTAAATTTAATGAAATTCAGAAGATTACAAGGTGTTGTTCTTCTGTTTAGCGAATCAAGTTTATATAAGTTTAGGAGTCTGCACAATTTTAAAAGAGAAATAAACAGAAGTTTTCCTCAAGTTCAACTAATAAACATGATTTTATCAATATAATCTGTAAGGGTGGTATGAGAAGCAGAGCGTGAAAAACATTTCTGTGTTGCAGTCATCAATTCATCTGAGCATCCTCCAACTGTTGCAAGATTTTTCTATTCAGATTAGAGTTGAGGTTTGCTTGGGGTTTATGATGTACACATTTTAAATAAGTGGAAAATAATTTTATTTTCAAACCAGATTTGAGCAAATCAATTTGAGCTTAGATAAATAGTATATATTTTACCTAGCCTCAGATAGTTTACAATTTAGATTCTAGACCTGGAACTTTGTTATGGCAATGTTATTATCAGTTTTAGAGTGGTAGTCTGATATGTTGTTATGCAACAGCTTCAGAACAAAGGGTGAATTGCTTTACTTTGACACTACAATCCCAGGTGTGATCAAAGAACAGATACCAACTATGAAGGCTAAATCAACTAACACTCAAGAGTTCTCCATAAAGAGTTTACACTTCACGTTATCTATGAAGATGCCAATATCTCTGGGAATAGCTGATTAAGTAGTGCCAGGTATACTGTTGTTTTATATTTTGAATGGTTTTTATGGTTTTAATTTTTGTAAACCACCCAGAGAGCTTCGGCTGTTGGGCGGTACAGAAATGCAGTAAATAAATAACTATATTTATGAATACTATTGTTTATATTTTAAAAAGTCAGAAAGTCTAGAAGCCACCACTGAAGCAGATTGAGTATTACAAACTTTAATTCTGATTTCTGTGTGTTATAAGATCAACAAGAAGCAGAACATTCAAGCAACTCCCTTCTGTCAAGGCAATTTCTGATAAGCACTTTTGAGCTCTAAATCAATGCTATTTAGTACAGTGTGTGTCTCATAAATGACATGACACTCATCTCCTTCCAAAAAAACCCAAGAGAAGCGATTTCCTCCCAAATTAACAATAATGCAATTACTTCTGTTTAGCTGTCCTCAGCAATAGCTGCAGCTGACTCTTCCAACTGACAATCCTTAGGGAATGAGCACTTGAACTGAAGGTGCTGTTTCTTGATGTTGACAATATCAATTACTGCCAAAGTGTTTCCACTGCCTCCAGGCTATAAAGAGTCTAAATCTGAGAAGAAAATGTATACCTCACTGTGCAAGACATCAGTCAAGTACACTTGAGTTCTGAACAGCTTAGTCATCAGCTTTACCAGATAATATGAAATATAGGTTAAGGGCTGGTTCAGACATTGGTCTAGTTCAAATGCAACACTAAATTGTAGTTTTGCAGCATAGAACAAACCACAAGAAGCTAAGGCAGTTCAGTTCCTCCTCTGGTGCAGCAGTGAAGAGGAATTTGAAAGGTTTTCCTTGTTTAACCAGTTTGCCATGTTGTCTGAACAAATTGTGGTTAATATTAGCTATGGCTAGTGGAAACAAGTCAACTTCAAACCATGATTTATGAAGCTGCCTTGCTTTTACTAACTGTTGTCAAGGCTTCAGATGACAGGTTAACAGTGCCCAGTTTTGTTTAGCATTATGTCCAAAACTGACCATTAATTCTTCCACACAATAGCTTACATGCAGAACTGGATGGTACCAGCCTCATCACACACACCATGGTATGTTCTTTTCTGAACTAGAAAAGCTGACCACTTACTTGAGTCAAAGCTATACTGTTATTCAGAAATAAAACTCTCTCAACAGTGACAGTATGGATAACAATCCATTATTGTCCTAAGATCAGCTAGGTGAATAATGCTTGGAAAACTATTAATTGTTTAGAAGATGTCTACAAAAAGGTTCTAGAGGACTATCTGTGCTAGTATGCTACAGCTAAAACCAAAAAGTCTTCTAACACCTTAAAGGCTAACAAATTTATGATAGCACAAACCTCCATGACTTAAGCTTTTGCATCTGATTTTGTATACACATTTACTGTCTGAGAGCTTATTGCATATTCTGTTTCTGGTCATCTACCACTCACTGGTTCTTTTCCAGCAATACTTCTGAGTTCGAAAGATTTCTGATCAAAGGCTTTTATTTTAAATAAGAAGAAAAATACAGTTCATGTTGTAGGTCTAATTCTTTGCAAATCACCATATTCCTTTCCTTTCACTTGCTAGGGGTAGAAGGTGGGACCCATTCATGTATCTTCTTACGGGTAGTAGAATATGGTACATATTGTCCAGGAGTACCACTGAGATTGAATTTATGATTCTGCCAAATGAATTTACGAGGCACTGGTGGATGTGTAGTTGGGGGGTCTTCGGTTGTGCAGTGAAGCCAACGATGCCTTAAAAAGAAACAAAAATAACCAGCAGTATATATCTTATCCTAATAGCCACTGACGGACACAACATGCATAAAAGCAAACCATTTTGATGGACAAATGCTACAACATGAAAAATGTTTAAGAGTTACATTTTAAGTAGTTTAATGGCTGGTCATGAAGAATCTGTTAAGTCTGCAATGCCATATGCAAAGATATGGAACATGTTTAGAATAAGCAAGTATTCTATTATAAGCAAAGATGTTATACAAAGAGATATTACAAGAATATTGCTCCAACCTTGAAACCTAGTTGTGTCATGTGTATGCAAAAAGTGTGGCACAAGTTAAGAGGACAGGCTCCTATGACTACATGAACAACTTTTCTTGTTGATAAGAACTAGGGGTGTGCACTGACCCCCCGCATTGGATCGGGACCTCCGAGATTGTCCTGGATCATTCAGGACAAAATTGGAGGTCCCTCGGATCAGATCAGACCCGATCCCGATCCAAAAACTAGACATCCGATTTTTGGATCGGCCGCCATTTTTGTTTTCCCCATAGACTTGCATTGGGGGAAAAAAAGCTTTCCCCCAATGCAAGTCTATGGGGAAAAATGGTGGTGAGTGAGTGAGTGGGGCCTAACTCCCTCCTCCCCCCTCACAGTTCTTACCTCCTGGGGCCGTCCACTGTGGACAGCCCCAGCAGGTAAACCCCCTCCCCCGCGCTCCTTACCACCCGGGGCCGTCCGTTTCCATCCGCTGGCGCCAGCGGATGCAAGCGGACAGCCCCGCCGGGGGTAAGCCGACAGCCCCGCCGGGGGTAAGCCCCCTCCCCCTCCTTACCTGCCGGGTCCGTCCACTCCCCTCCGCCGCTGGCCGCTACTGAGAGCAGGCTTTGCAGCCTGCCCCTAGGTGGCGCGCCAGGTGATGTCATCACCTGGCGCGCAAGGTAAAACAATGGGTGTTTCTCCTTAACAAAAGATACTGTCCAAACAACCAGTTAAGGAATAGTATTTAAACAACAAATATTCAATAATCTATAAATAAATTGTAACACATTAAAAAATGACAAAAGCAAGTAATATACATGTACATATAATTTAATACAATGATAAAATAAACAAGAATAGATTGATGGTCAAACACGTTTCAACACTTCTTGAAACGCGTTTGACCATCAATCTATTCTTGTTTATTTTACCATTGTATTAAATTATATGTACATTTATAGTACTTGCTTTTATCATTTTTGTATGTGTTACAATTTATTTATAGATTATTGAATATTTGTTGTTTAAATACTATCACCTGGCGCGCTACACAGGGGCAGACCGCGAAGCCTGCTTGCAGTAGCGGCCAGCAGCGGAGGGGAGCAGACGGCCCTGGCAGGTAAGCTGGCCATGGGCCCCCCTCCCTGCTTACCTTCCAGGAACATCCCCCCCTCTCCGTCGCTGGCCGCAACTGCGAGCAGGCTTTGCGCCTGCTCCTGAGTAGCGCGCCAGATGATGACATCACCTGGTGCGCTACCTAGGGGCAGGCCGCGAAGCCTGCTTGCAGTAGCGGCCAGCGGCGGAGGGGAGTGGACGTCCCCGGAAGGTAAGTGGGCCCCCCTCCCTCCCTCCCGCGATCCTCACCTGGCTGGACTGTCTGCTTCCATCGGCGGGCGCCCACTGGCGCCCGCTGATGGAAGTGGACAGCCTCACCAGGGAAGCCCCCCCCCCGCTGTCCGCTTCCATTGTCTGGCACCTGCCAATGAAAGCAGCAGCGGGCGCCAGCAGGCGCCCGCTGATCCTCTGATCCATTCCGATCTGGATCGGGTCCTTCCGGATCAGATCGGATTGGATCGAACGATCCAGCGGGGTGATCGGAAATCAGATAATTGTATCCGATTTTTCCTGGATCAGATCCAGATCGTGGATCGGACCCGATCCAGAGCACACCCTAATAAGAACTATACAAGTACTACCAAAATGATAGTTACTAATAGGGCCATAGTCTGTTAGGGCCATCACCTGTTGGGGATGGTAGGGAAAGCTACGCCAGATACTGCCTTATCTTTCCGCCATCTCCCTCCCATAACAGGACTTCAGCGACATCCAAGGTTTACAACATCAAACATTTTCCCATAGTAACTAACACAATTGCAACAATCATAGCAAGACTGCAGTACATATTCTGGGATTACTTTGGGCATCTCATTTAAGTTTTCATTAAAAATATATTAAACTCAATGTTTTAATTTTGTAAAGCCGCCTTGAGGCCCAGTATTGGGCAAAAGGCGGGAAACAGATAATAATAATAATAATAATAATAATAATAATAATAATGGCTTTTTAGAGCTGCAAAAATTTGAGAAATTGAAAAATGCAATTTCCTGAGTTATGTTTGATAAGCTTAAAGTCATGTTAATTGGGGTGGGGGGAAAGAGGAACTCAGCTGTCACTAAACCCTGGACAGCTACAAGTATTCCTCACCTTTCAAAAATCTTGACAAGTCTACTTCTGGCAATACTAGGTCTCAATATACAGAACACTCAGCCCCATGCAAACCAAGGACAATGCATGTAAGCAGTTGATTCCAGCACCTTTTACAGCATTGCAACTTAAGAATGTGAATTTCCATTTTTTTAGCTCATTACAGCGTTACGCAAAGAATATACTTTCAACCAAATTGCTCTTTTTAAAAATCAAATGCCTTTTACAAGTTATTTGTGATTCTTCAGCAGCACCAGCCATGTATTTTGCAATTTGATTAGCTCTCAGTAAAGCCAGACTTCAGGACACATGTTTTTCATTGGACATCAGCTTTTAGCCTCTTATAGCTCCATATTTTAACAACTTAGTAAGAAACTTTAATGGAAGATCATGCAGTTTTTAAGGCAGGCACAATTATGCCAACCAGTATTTCACTGAAATACTCAAAGTTACTTGCATTCATTTCTTTTTGCTACCAACCCTACAGCATTTTACAATTTCAATGCATTTTCCCCTACAGCAAAATCAGTCCTTGTTAACAATATTTGTACACCTTCTCGTCAAAGCTAAGTACCATTAAAATAAAATAAATTATAACATTTAATAGAAAACAGAAGTAAACAATCAGTCAGCAGCTGCTCTAACAAGTGTGAATATAACCTGGGTGAATATAACTTGCTGCTTAGCTGTAACTCACACATCTGAACGTTTAACTCAAAATATTAAAATTATCAAAACAAAACAGATTATGTAGAAAGAGGAAAAGGGGAGATATGAACATGGCTCTTTGATTAATAAAATGATACAATAATCTTTCTACCACGACATATGGTTGGTAAAAAAGTACAACTAAATTAAATGTGTACTAATTCAGTATTGCAAATTGAAAAATAGTATGTTTAGAATAAACTAAGGACCGGTTTAATTTCATGAAAAAAGGAGAGTTAAAATCCCACCTTTTTGTTTTAAATTCAAAGTTAGAGTGACCATGTTTATTTGATTTTAGGTGACAATCCTAATGCAGACTCACCTGTGAATAAGCACCATTCAACACAGTCAGACTTACTATGAATAAACGTTCATAAGATTACACTATTAGAGCATTTCTACTCCATCTTTCAAAACTGTAAGAAGATTCCCAAGTCAGCTTCCAAATTAAACAAAATTTTAAAAAACATTATCAAGGTTACCCAGAACTGAACACACATAACAGAGAAAACACAGTTCAACCTAAAACTCAAATCAGTAAGTCTATAAGAGCAGCAGAGCACATTATATTCCTTCCAGAAAATGTCTGTTATTGAACAGTATACAATTTTTTTAAAATAAATTTAAAACATTCATAGAAAGAATGGGAAAGAACGATTTTCACATGGCAATTAAAGCTTAGCAAAGTTGGTGCTAAGCACACATCTCTGAGGATGGAGTTCCATAGTTAGGGAACTATTTGGCTCACCAAGAAGGCTGAAACAGATTTTAAAACATAAGATAATCAACCAGCAATCCCTTTAATATTACTAAATCATTCTGACACTTCTCAATTGGCAGAGTTATGTAGGATAGGAGATAAAAGCAAGAAGAGAAAACCCATCTGCTCTATTAATGTACAATTGCATCTTATCATGAATATTTTAGATCTGTGCCTAGCATTGAATAGATATTCGTGAAGTTTATGACAAAGAATCTTAAGTGATGTATGTTATGGCGCAATGAAATAAGTACAAGGGTCTGCCAACAAAAAAGTAGCCTTGAATATAAACTCAAATAAAGAACAGGTTCTAGCACTGGAAGCCAGCCAAGCACCCCCATGTTATAAGAAAGATACAACCACTGACACTGCCAAGTTAGTGTTAAGAACATCACAATTCAAACATAATAAAAGTTGTGCTGAATTTGACCAAAAGCATTCTGCTCCCAAGTGGCCAACCAGACGCCCCAAGTATAATAGCTGCCTTTGCTTGCATTTCCTAGAAACTGGCACACGGAGGCATACTGCCCCTGATACTGGGATTAATATATAGCTATCATGGCTAGTAGCCATTGACAGCCTTATCCTCCATGAATCTGTCCACTTTTAAGAAGTTGGTGGTCATTACTACATATTGTGATAATCCCTGGGATTCTGGAGCAAGTGCATTTTATAAAACTGGGATAGTGGAAGGGGGATGGAAGAGCAGGTCATAATATTGTTGGCCACATTCAATCTAGTACTGCTGCATGTTTGCACTGCTAAATTAGGTAGCGAGGTGCTTATTTTTTTACAAATTGGAGCAGAGTTGAACAGCTCTGCTGTACAGAGCAGAATGTATGTAATGGACACAGTGACTGGGTTTGGACGACATGATAACACACGATGGGTAAAATAAGCCATGATGGGTCTTCAGTTTTTAGCAGCAAATGTGCATTTCCATAACATATAGTTTGAGAATAAATGCAGGTTGCTTACCTGTAACTGTAGTTCTTCGAGTGGTCATCTGTGCATTCACACATATGACCTCTGCGCCTGCGTGGAGCCTGTCTCGGAAACTTCTATAGCTAAGGCAAACATTTTTGGCGGGAACCCCTCCCCCACTGTCTACTGACTCCATGTTCCCGCCTTTCTCCTCAGTTCCAAGAGACCGACTTGCTGGCCCCGTAACTAGGAGAGAAACCGCTCAGTATAAACAGTACATTTACATTGACACCAAAGCGGGGAGGTGGGTGGGTTGTGTGAATGCACAGATGACCACTCGAAGAACTACAGTTACAGGTAAGCAACTTGCATTTCTTCTTCGTGGTCTCTGTGCATCACACATATGGGCGATTAACAAGCTCAATTCACGGTGGAGGGTACGTGTAGATCAATGTTCTGTCACAAGACAAAGAAATTGCTTGCCCCAAATTGCAGTTTGTCCTGGTACAAACAACCAAGCGGTAGCGTGTAAAGTTAAAGAACTTATACCAATTAGCTGCATTACATAAGTCCGGGATCGACAATCCCCTGCATAAAGATGTGGACGTTGATGCACTGCGCATCGACTTAGCTGTTACCGGACCAATGAGTTGCAAGTCCTTCAACTCGTAGAGCAGTTTAATAGCATGTACAATCCACTCCGCGAGTCATTGCGACTCTTGCATCTTATGAAATTTGTCAGTTCTAGCCCTGTGTGGAAGCCCAGGTAGGGTGCATCAATACTGAGGCAGCTAATTCACTCGATCTGTGTAATGTTGATATAGCCATCAGAAAACAACTTTCTAAGAAAATTAATGTGATATCTGAAGGTGCCATTGGTTTAACTGGTTTCAATGTCAGAGATTGTGGCACGACAGAGAAACTCCATGCCAGAATGAAACTCCTGATTACAGGAGCCAGATTCGTAATGCCCAGAGGAACCCCCTAACAACTGGGTTGGTGCAAAAACAGGTAAAGCAGTCAAGTACCCACATATCGACAACTATTTTAGCCCTATAGTGTATAGGCGGTGTAAAGTGTAAGGACATCGTTAAGGAGGCTGAATGGGGCTTGAAGCCTTGAAGATACATATATTTAGAAAAAAATCCCATTGTGCAGTATAAGACTTCTTCGTTGCCAGGATACAGACTGGATGAAAAAATGGAATTGACCTCATGTCGAAAGTAGTTACGGTATTGGGATACCCCATACCATGGGTCTGAGCATATGCAGGGGCGTAAACTACAGGTGGAGGCAGGGGGGCAATGCCCCCACCAGGATTTCCCAAAGGGAGCAATGCCCAACCAAGTAACATCAGTAAGCTCACAGCCTGACTGACAGATTCCTCAGTCAGTGTCCAGTTGTTTGTATTCTTATGTGTTTGGGGGCAGTCTAAATTACATCCCAGCACATCCTGCTTCCTCATCAGCTGCCCAGCAGATCTCCTTGCAAGACAAAGCCACTCTCCTTTTGTGTCAGGGTCAGGTTTCCCCAGATTCATTTTCTTCTACCCACTCAGGCATTGTAAGACAAAAGATTGCCCATTTAGGAATTACAGTCTGGGTCTTGATGAGGGTTTTGCCCCAGGCTGGGGTGGATCCAGAGTGGCAGCAGGTCATCTATATGATGCAGCTGACATCCTGAAGCCATTCAGGGGCAAATCCCTGAAGCTCCGGTTTTAAAAAGTCGGATACTTACCACGACTTTTTTATCTTTGGAGCTGCGGCAGAGCTCATGGTAACCCGATTGGTTGCCATTGGCTGATATCTTCAGAAGTAGAGTGAGCCACACCTGTCTCGGCCACCAAGGGGTGACTATGATGTAGACTGTGTGGACTACATAATATTAATACTATCATACCACAATACTCATGGAATGAGAGGAAAAACGAGGGCTGCAAAGACATTCCCAGTTGAACAGGAAAGTGTTTGTATGAGGACTTGAGATGGGGGAGGAAGTGGGAAAGTGCATGCCTTGTAGCAAATAGTCTGTGCAAGTACACCGATGTAGGGTTGTTAGATCCAGGGTGAGTCTGGATTCTGTGTTCACTATGAGGCCCAAAGAGCTCAATAAATTGAGTAGTCACCCTGCCTTCGATAGCATTTCCTTCAAGGATGCCACCAGAAGCCAGTTGTCTAAATATGGGTAGATCTCTACCCCTTGAAGGCGAATGAACGGAAGGACCAGTGCCATACATTTTGTAAATATTCTGGGGCAGGGCTTTATGTGTCATCAGGAATTTGTGGTTCTGACGTATGTATGGAGCCATCTCAAATCCAGAACATGTTGAAGAGATCTGTAGAGGAGTGGACCAAATATTAAATCAGAGAGTGATATAGGTCTTCCAAAGGAGGCTCCACTCTGTACAGCTACCCCATTAATAGGCGATGCAGAAGAGAGCAATGTTGGGTCCAACTGAGAGCTCTCTAAGGATTGAGGGGAATCAGGTTTAGTTCTATTATTTAACCCATCTTCTCCAAGCTGAACTTTTTGACACCCCACAGAGTGGGGCTGGAAAGGAGAAAAGCTAGGTGGACAGTATCATGAGTCAACGGTTGAGCCCTGTGGACAGGTCACAATGACAGTGATCTCGGTAGAGCTGGAGGGAGTTGCGAGAAAACTTCCTCCGGTGGCAATCGAGAGGAAGTATCGAGAAAGGCATATGTACCAATATAGGGGTTGGTATCGATGCCTGGTACCGGAGTTACGGGTCCATTGCAAGAGGTGTCCCCCTCATAATTGATGCCAATCTCTGTACTGGTACGGCATTCTCGGGGGAGGCAACCCAGTTGAAGTTCTGTCCCTCTTTTTTTTTTTTTTTACAGGGACCCGAGAATGATGCCCCTAGACATCACAGGCATAAAAACTCTCTCTGTTGAAATCATAGCATTCCAATTGTAGCAGCTCTAGGGAGCAGCCCTGTAATTGGTAGCTAGCCTGTAATGGCTGTACTAATTAACTTGGTGGAGAGATGTCTACTTCAAGCTGCATGTTAGACGTCTCTTCTTGGTACCAACAGATTGGTACCGAAGGAGACAGTTGAGTCTCACCCTTTGATGTCAATTCTGTCTACTAGACATCTCATCTTGACGTCAAAGCTGCATGTTAGACATCTCATCTTGGTTAGACATCTCATCCTTGGTACCAATGAGCCCGGCACCATGGAGCTCGGTACTGAAGGAGGCAGTTGAGTCTCACCCTTTGATGTCGATTCTGCCTGCTAGACGTCTCAGCTTGACGTCGAAACTGCATGTTAGACGCTCCAGCATACAGAGCTTAGACCTCGGTACCGAAGGAGCCAGTTAAGTCATCGCCGCCAAAGGGGCCACCCTCAGTATCGGGGGGGGGGGAGCCCTAACAGCTGCAGAGGGGTTGGAACCCGGTCTCTCTCTAGCTGTAGAAACACAGGTAGAGAGCATTCAGATGTAGGAAGATCGGAACGACCCATGGTTACGGTCGGGGTCCGAGGACACTGAGGAGCTCTCATCCAAAGAATTGCTCCAAGCAATCAGTCCCCAGAAGGTCTGGCCTTCTTAGATATCCCTTTCACTGTACAGACAGCTAGGGAGCGTCCAAATGTTGGGACGATTGGAATGACCTATGGTCGGAGTCAGGGTCCGAGAATGCAGAGGGGCTCTCTTCCGTAGAATCGCTCCATGCGATCAGCCCCAGAAGGCTCCTGCCTTCTTAGATATCCCTCTTGCTGTAGATACAGCCTGGGAAGCGTCCAAATGTTGGAAGATCGGATGAGGCATGAAGCAGCCATGTCTCCAGTAGATCGAGGAGCCTGTGCCATAAGTGTAACGATTGTCTGGAAGAAACCATAGCTTCTACAGCTTTTATCCACAGATCTGGCGCCAACACGGTTATCTTTTTAGCACCAGGTCAAAACTTTTCTTTTCTCCCAGGTATTTCAACAGCTTAAGTTGAGGTTTTAACTGACTTTGTAGCCAGGCTTAACAGTTTAAAATGTTTACAATGTCAGCTGTTTTATGTTTATGGTTTTAAATTTTGTAAATCACCCAGAGAGCTTCAGCTATGGGGTGGTATATAAATGTAATAACTACTACTACTACTACTACTACTACAGTAGCAACAGGTTTCGATGACCTGAGCCTCTCCCAAAACAAATCAAACAGAGAAAAGTCTGTCTGCTGGGGAAGCTTGCTGACGCACTTAACACATTTTCAAAAGGGGCCTCAATGGCTGTGCGATCCCCCTCAATGCGATCCAAGATCGCTGGAGAATAAAATATCTAAGAATATAATAACAATAAATTATATTGTTTTAAATGTATGTGTGTATTGTGTGTACGTTGTATGTTTTTGCTGTTTTAATTTTTGTATATTGTTTTAATTGTTTTAATCCCATGTAAACCGCCCAGAGAGCTTCGGCTATGGGGCGGTATACAAATGTAATTAATAAATAAATAAATAAATAAATAAAATAAATTAAGATTAAAAATGAACTAAAAACAAAGTAAAATAACTAAAAACCTTAGCGCTGTAAAGCTTTCTCCTCAGGAGAAAGACAGAAGTTCCCAACAAGACATCCTTTCAGCAAGTCAGTCGAAAAAGAACTGAGGAGAAAGGCAGGAACATGGAGTCAGTAGACAGTAAGGGAGGGGTTCCCACCAAAAATGTTTGCCTTAGCTATAGAAGTTTCTGAGACAGGCTCCACGCAGATGCAGAGCCCATATGTGTGATGCACAGAGACCACGAAGAAGAACATTTGCCTCTTTCTGACATAACCAGTGCCTAATCTTTGTTCTGTCCTGGAAATGGTGAAGTATGTTTGCTGCCAGATTAGATGATGTACTATTAAGAAGCTTAAATTTTCATTTCCTTGCTTTTGCGTGTCAGCATCAGATATGCTTTGTGGTTAACAGTTTCACAAGATTAATTAAACATTAAAACACAGAAATGCATGTATTAAACTAGCTGATTTACCATTCAGGAGGCACCATGCTTCCATCCACTTCCCAGTATGTGCTCTTGCCATTCATTTCCTCTGTATATATAACCCACCTATGACGACCTTAATTGTAAAGATAACAAAACATGTAAAATGTATTAGACTGGATAAAAAGTGTGGATACATGTAATTTTATTAATTGCAAAGAGACACTCTCCACCACCACCCCAGGCCAAAATTCATGAAGTCAAAATTCTGTGCTCAGATTAAATTTGTACTCTTTATTTTACTTTCAAGACCCTGGTTTTCAACAAATTCTCAGTTTGGGAGGATAACTGATTTGGCATTACACAAGGGAGGAGGAGGATCAAGGCATCAAGTCACATAGAGTCAAGGCTATTTCACATAGAGGAATATAGGATGAAATATGTAGATTGTCACTTGTGAAGTGCTTATTTTACTGCAAACATAGATTAAAAAACCAATGAGTGTATGGGCTGGGTGAACCACTGTGCTCCAATATCCTGGTGCCAGACTTCCACAACAGGTCTGTTCAGACAACACACTAAGCCATTATTAGGGCCGCTAACCCTTTTACAGCAAGTGGCTAGTAAGCATGGTTAAACCGTAGCTATGTAGCCACCATGATTAGTAAAAAAGCCGTTCAAAATGCTTTACCATCATGGCTTAGCATGTTGTCTGAACAAGGCTAACATAAGTTATCTTTGTGAAGGAAAAATTACATGCACAAAGAGGCTTCTAACATATATCGGACTGAAAGGAGAACCAGCAAGTAGGGGTCAAAACCTAGACACTGTGTACAGCAGCTGTCCCCAACTTGCTGCCCTCCAGATGTTTTGGGGTTCAGCTCCCTTCAGCCCCAGCCAGCATGGCTAATGGTCAAAAACCTGGGAGTTATAATCCAAAACATCTGGAGGACAACAGGTTGCGGAAGTCTGGTGTGTACAGTTAACTCCCCACTACAGCCATGAGAGCTAGGAAATTGCATCCTCTTCCTGAAAGAAAATCTTGGGATAGCAAATTCTATTCCAGAAAGCAAATGTTAGCTGCACCCCCAAAATAACTATAACCTAATATGCAAATAAACCTTAATATTGCCTGAAATCTCAGCAGGATGCAAACAAATTATTCTGGGACTGCTTCTTTGCATGATTAGATAGCAATTCTAAACTATTAGCTAATAGTTGCTACAAGCAATAAGCTACTTTGGGGTTGCAGTTTCAACATTAAAAAGGAAGCCAAATGTATATGTGTGTGTGTATATATATATATCTCCATATAATATTTCCCTATGGATTTACTTTGAATTGCAATCAATATTTGTATTAGCATATCACTGGCAGTTAGTTCCAACAGTACTGATCAGAGGCAAATATCTTACTTCTGTCATGATCATGGCTGACAGGTCACAATCACCTCCAGAACTCTGAAAATATATAGTGCATTTGATTTGACAATAAGTTGTGCATTTTTACCTTTATGTCAAGAAGTTACAATTTCCAAATTTAAATTCTCATCAATGAGGTGGTGGTTTGTTTGTTTTTAATGCAAGATGGGAAAAACTACAATATTAGCCCATGTAATCCCAAAACAACTGCAGCTTTGCTTCCTTGCAGGTAGGATTTCATTTTAGTAAATAAACCAAGGGATTAAATAACTGGGAAGGGGATCTATTACACTATTGCCCCTTTACTACGAAATGAATCAGCTAAGTTAGTGATAAGAAAAGCAAGGACCACTCTTAGCAAACCCAGACTCTGAGCATTATCTATTCATTCCCTTTCTTCACATCTTTGCGACAGAGCAAAACGCACAGCTTATCTCTATATGTAAGAGCACAAATCCAAGTTCCCTGTTGTTGTGACAACAGCTCACAGAGATTTCTCACCACTATTAGATCCTTCCACTTGGCATAAAACTTAATTAGGAGGACAACTAACATAAAAATATGCTGTAATCATTTGCCTTTATTCTAGTATGTGTGTTAATTAGCCTAGCTTCTTCAGAAGAATTAGATAAAATTACTCAAGTACACATACTCACCAAAAAAGTATCTTTTATCTTCATAATATTTGTTCCCATATTTATCAATGCCTACTAGCATGCCAGTCTTCAGATCATTGACCCTGCAAGTTCCCAAAATGAGAAGTTGTATCATTCCTCCAACACCAAATTTAAATTTGACTATCTCTGCCTCAGTGGTGGAAGACATGCTTTACATGCAGAAGGTCCTGGGTTCAATTCCTAGCATCCCAAGATAGGGAAAATCCCCTGCCTGAAACCCCAGAGAGCCACTGACAGAGTAAACAATACTCAGCTAGAAGGACCAACTTCTAAGGCAGAAGGGCCAGCTTCATATGAACTTTTAAATTTTCAACTATCCTACTAGGCTGAATAAACGAACAAAAAGCTCTTTCAGCTTCAGGTCCCAACCAATAAAAACGGAAAAATGATCTACCTTATAAGGTAGTGGTGAAGATGGGAAAATGCATATCAGATAACCCAGTATCACAAACTTAAATAGTTTTACTTAAAAACAGGCTAGCACGAATTTGCTTGCAACTTGACATGTTTGCAAATGGGATACAGTGCATTTTCAACACAGAAAGCCACTACCCAATGGGTTTAGTCAAAAGAAAGTTCTACAGGACTTGCCACTAGGTATATTAAAGGTAGCAGCCTGAAATACTATAAACAACGTGATAAATAATTACACAGCAAAGTTCTGCAATGCTTCACTGTTCACCAGTGCAGAAAAGAAGGTTTACTCTTATGTATTTTTATTTTTTTTAACTATTATTCCACTCTTCAGCCCAAGTGCTTTCAGGCCAGCAAATATATCCAAAGGTCTCCCAACCCCCCCACTCCCCTATCCCTTTTATTCTCACAACAAACCTGAAAAGCAGATTATGCGGAGAGACAGCAACTGCTCCATGGTCACCTACTGAGCTTCATGGCTGAGTAGTAATTTGAACCTGGTCCAGGTCCAGTAGTCTCCAGTCTTCCCCAACCTAGTGCCCTCCAGATGTTTTTGACCACAACTCCCAGAATTATTGACCATGCGCCAGGCTGGCAGGGGCTGACTGGAGTTAAAATTCAAAACATCTGGAGAGCACCATGTTGGGGAAAGCTGCACTATACCATACTGCCTTCACACAAATCCATTTATACCCTAGTCAAGCAACCCTCCATTTAGCTGAAGGGGAGAGAAGACTTCCCCAATCCTGCCCCACAGGCCAGGTCAGGTCAATACGCCCCCACCCCGGTCTTTCAGCAGTCTAGTGTTCTCACTTCCCTTTACCCTTACCCATCCTTATATTATCCCGCCTTTATTTTTTTGTTTAATGAAGGGGAAAGGGTTTCAGAGGCCGAGCTATTCCAAACCTCGAACCAGGCAGTCCCCTGCCTAGTTGTCACAGAACTTTGTAGAGATTTGAGTTTCATTCGACCCAAAGAGCAACGTCCTCCCGCCCTATCCCCAAGGTGACTCCCATTGTAAACCACCACCGCCGCCCCCACATGCTGGAACAGCCAGCACGAACAGAGGAGAGCTGGCCCCTTTACCTAAGCAGCTGCATCACAGCCCCGCGGACGCCCCCATGACCGCCAAGCTGCTGCAGCGCCCTCTTCATCACCTGCACGTACTCCGCCATCTTTCCGAAGGCCCTAAGCCGAGGCCGCCCAAACGGCGACTGCGCAAGTGCGTTTGCAAGGTCGGCAACTCAAGACTCCTCCTTCCTTGCTCAGGCGCCGGCTCCACAGTAATTTGAACCGTGGAGGGTTTGGGCGAGCCCCGCGCTTGGACAGAATGCCAGAGTTTCTCTCTGGGTTCATTAACAGCTGAATCACGAGCAGGTTTAGTTAGTCAGGAGTTCCCAAGTTTGGTCCCCAATGCAGAGAAGACAAGTGTCGGGCTTGCCTTCAGCATCACCAATTATTTGAAGGGCAAATGTTTTTTGTTAAGATTTTCGCAACAAAACTGGATATGGAAGGTGTGTAGTTTATTATTAATTTACGCAGTCC
Organism: Anniella stebbinsi; assembly: GCA_029215795.1. Classification (NCBI taxonomy): domain Eukaryota; kingdom Metazoa; phylum Chordata; class Lepidosauria; order Squamata; family Anniellidae; genus Anniella; species Anniella stebbinsi. The sequence goes on along the minus strand of JARDYH010000003.1, from coordinate 44,449,441 downwards.
TGTGCATGTTTAGAAGAAAAAAGTGCCACAAGTCCTGGAATATCCCCAGTCAGCCATAGTGGAAATTGTAGACCCCCCCGTCTAACATACATAGGATTGCGCCCTTTGAATATTTCTGGCAGAGCGGAAGAAGCGAGCTCCCTGCAGCTGTTCCGTGTCTGGTCTTCCCCTTGGCTTGATTATTCGTGGAAGCAGGGTGGGTGCAGCCTCCCAGTGGTCCTAGGTCCCCTGGTGATGGCAAAAGCCAGAGTGTGCTTCTCTTCTGCTCTCCGGTTCCAGGGTGGTTATACAAGGCAATTGTGATGTAACTATATTTGGTGAGGGGATTTGTAAGAGCTTACTGCAACCAACTCTATTTCATACTATACCAGACACGTTGGCCTGGTAATAGTGGTGATAGGTTCTGTTACACTAAACAGGGTACTTCTCATAACAGGAAATCAAATTAGCTTTTTTAAAAATAAATGGGATAGTATAAAAGACCGAACGGAACAGCCCAAAACGACCTTTATTGAAAAACAAAACACGTCTACTATATAGCTATGTGTGACTGGAGAATTTCCTGTGTGATTTGACTCACTTGGAAGTTTTTGTTCCGGGCCATTACACAAAATACAGACTGTTGCCTTAAACAGGTCCTGGAATATGGTTTTATGGCAGCTTTGTTGCTTATATCACTCCAATGCACTTATGTTTGGCTGATAAATTTGAATTGGATCACTGGAAAGTTGCCAACTTGGGCTATTTTCTGGAATATGGATTATTGTCCCATCGGATATATGGTTTCTGTGGACATTTTGTGGCTTATTGCATACCTCCTGTGTAGTTATGTGTGATTGGAGAATTTGATTAAGTTGCTGTTCTGGGCCATTTTTTGAGAATGTTGCCAGTTGCCTGGAACTGGTAACTGAAAGTGGTTTCTATGGAGGTTTTGTGGAGTATTGCATGCCTCCTGTCTGGTTATGTATGACTGATGAATTTAGTTGATTTGGCTTATTTGGAAGTGGCTGTTCTGGGCCATTCCACTCTGTTCTGGATGTATTCTGGGCTTTAAGGGATTAATATTAACTTTCAAGGGTTTCTGTCCTAAAATATTGTTCCCGGGTATCTCTAACACATGTCATAGTGTTTGGTATGTTTCTTTTAAGTAAAGTATAGTATAGTAGATGTCACAAATCAAGTCTATTTATGTAAGGCTCACATGAACTAGTTCATTGCAAAAATAAAAAAAATACTGAACAGCATTTTATAATAAAAGTTACAATTTATTTTTTTTAAAAATACAGCCAAAATAGAATTTACACTTCTTCAGGTTTCAAGACATTTACAGTAGTTATTATACAACATCAAGACAGTCATTGGGACATTCTGGTGCATACTCTAAAACTGAACCACAAAAAATGTGTACAAAAGTGGAATGAAATTGTCCAGTGACAGCCAAGAATATTTGGGTTTAACAAATGTATTGACACCAATACAGTTGAGCTTTAAGGAGAATTTGAAACAGGATAAATTAACTACACAATGTACCTAGGAATACATCATCAAGAAAATATATTACAATTATGTGTGTAATGCATAACTGTGTGTGCCCCAGTGCATACACATTCTGGACAAAAATTAAATATTCACTTCATTATTGTTAGGGGCATATTCTATATAAAAAGTACCCCTTTACATTAAATCAAATTTTAAAGCCTGATGCAAATAATCCTATCCTTCAAATTACAGGCCTTTTGGTTGGTAAGGCCTTAACTTGACAATTAGATGCAGTTGTATTACTATGATCAATACTTAACATTTTAAATCAAGGGTGAAAACAAGAATTGCCAAAACAATGAACACTATAGGGGCAACCCTTGACACAGTAAATGACTATTTTGTGTTGTTGCTAAATTAATTTTACCGAACAGTAATTAAAAACAAGCAGCTTTTAGTGAATCACAAAGTGCATCTGGAAAAAGTTTTCCAGGACTGAAGATACTAAGCAGGAAACACATCATAAACAACATAAAATTTGCAATAATGAGGGTTCTATGATTGCTACTGTTTAGGAAAAGCAGGATGCTATTCAGTAATGTACGTTCCATCATGGTTTATTTGTTTATGAACATTTCAGAAACTATCTAGACTTATCAAAATATATTATGAGAACTTGAAACCCAACTTAACCTTGAAGGAGAAACAGGATTCCTGTATGAGATCCAATTTCAGTAAGAGTGGTACATTTTAGTGTGATAGCTCATAGACTTGTGAAGAAAAGAGCACCTCCACGTTAAATAATCTAATTCTTAGCTAGATGTATATGAGCACAAACATTATTAAAATAAGCATAGTTTGAAGGATGACAAACAATGACACACAGTTCACATATCTTCAACAACCCAGTTAATAAAAGTGTGGGTTGTTGAAGATGCAGTGGGAGTGAGTGTACATGCTGGTTCCCATGCACTCCCCTACTCCCCCTGAGATAAACAATCCAGAGTTGCTGCAATAAACATCCCTATTATTATGTTGTCCGAACCCAGAACTCTGGGTTGTTGAAGGATGGAGTTTATTTCAGTGGAAATGGCTGGGAACTAGCACACACGCTTACTCCTGCTTGTTCACAACTACCCATGGATTTAACAATCTATAGGTAGTTGTGACATGCAAACTGGATCAGTGAATATCTGGTACAATTAAAATATCTAGAATTCTTTATTCCTAAAACACATTAGCAGCTGATATAACTGTAAAAATGACAATTATTTGTGGTTAAATTAACCCAAGTAATAATGTAATCACTGCTTTGGGGCATTAATAGGATGTCGAGCTAATTTTACAAGTTTCTTGTAATTTCCTTTCAATTTTAACAAACACCAGTTCATTAAATAAAAATGTAAGTTCTGCATAAGCAGTTCAAAGATATCTAAAACTTTGTAATCCAGCCACATGAGAAACAAGTTGGCTTGTTCAGAACTTCAGACTTATACCAAACTGACAACAGTGAATTTGCAGAAACAAGATACTGAAAACACAACATTGGCAAGAAGGTTAATTTATTTTTTTCTAAAATATCAGTTGAAACACCTTGATGAAGTTTCTCATTCATCAAAGGCTAGTTTTTGTACATATGCTTGGAGTTCGTAAGTTCCATGTATAACTAAACTACAAAAATAGGATGAACTACACTTCTTGATTTTCATTAGGTTCCAAAGTAATGTACAAAGTTCTTGAAAACCAGATAAAATGTAAATTGTCCTGTACCACTCAGGATATTCCACTGTATTTCTCAAACACATTGGTAAGGAGGAAGTGGCACCTTCTTTTATTTTTCTTGTTATAACTGCATAGGAAAACTTGTTATCTCTTGGAGATAATGTACATTTACAATCACCATGATTGCCATGGTATAGATTCCGTGATTTAACTTTTATACAGCATGACCAATTATTTGAGAGTTGTAGTCCGCAGTCTCCATTCTTAGAATATATGGTATGATGCTGTCAATCTGAACATTTCCAATTAGTCCTGCAAAGAACAATTCTTCTGTGATAGCAGCACTCATCAGTCTCAGAGCAGGTAATCTGAGAAGCAGTCTAGACAGCCTGGAAGACAGATTTGACAAAAGGGGAGCACAATGTTACATGCAAAGAAAAAAGGCTCTCTTTAGTTATCTCTTAGTAAATAAAAAGTATAGTTTCTGAGCTGTAAGTGTTAAATCAAGCCATTACCCACATTTTGCACAATGCAAAACTATAGGCACTTTAGGCTACAATCCTAGACTTATTTATCTGGGAGTAAATCCCACTGAACTCAACCAGTTTAAAACTGATGGGTTGTTGTGCATGAGCGGGCATGCTGCCTGCAGCACACCCACCTCTTTTGCTCTATTATACAACCCACAATCGGCTTCTTCAGAAGTTGCCCAATGCCCAGCATGATGTCTGAACCTGGACAACTGGGTCGTTTAGGGGTTAACCAACACAGCAGTTAGCCCGACAACAAATCATGGGTTAACCACTGGCTTTTTTAGCCCCTGAACAACCCTGAGGCTGGCTGTCATGCTGCATAGCAAAGCAGAAGAGGCAGGTGTGCAAGAAGTAGTGTACTCACTCGTGCACGACAACCCATAGTTTTTTTAACTGATGGGTTGTCGTTACGTGCGAACCAGGCCAATGAGACTTATTTCTGAGTGAAGATATACAGGATTTTATTGTTAGTGTATTTTTATATAAGCCAAACTGAACACAGACTTGGTCAGATATTCTTTAGAGACAAACTTTAACACTCTTATTATTGTAGTTGGAATTCTTTTTAATAGTGTATTTTAAATATGATTTGTATTGTTACTGCAATCGAAATTATTTTAATAGTTATTTATATGTGATTTTTAAAATATATGAGAACTGCTTAGAAATTTTATTATATCAAGTGGTATATAAATATTACTAATAAATAAATAACATAAAAACAAAACTCTCTCAAATTACAATAAAATCTCAATATTCTGTGTAAACAGTGTAGTACAATTAAATAGAGATTTATAGTCCAATCATTTGGATAGGCTTTAGCAGCAGTAACAATTACATATGCTATTGCAACTATAGCCATTCCTATCCTTGGCAGGCAAGAGACAAGCAAGTTTGCCCTGCTTGCTAAGAAGCCCCTATCCTTCATGTTACTACATTTCACTGTCATACATTTGAACCAGCCTTTGCAATTTGTTTGGCCCTGAAAAAGTCCACAGGGCCGTACAAATTGCTGGATATGATCACAAAAACCTTTTAATCCAGCTCTCTATTTCCAACAGGAGGCAGCCAGATCCCCACAGCATGATGGTATGTAGGCATATTATGGCACAGTGGTAGCTCAGGTGGTATGCTTGAGAAGGAATGGCATACACAGGAAAGGGAGGAGATCCTATCTCCTAGTTTCCACCACAGTGAAACAGTAAGCCTTTTTGTATTCTAGTTGTTGGTATAACAGAAGCAAGATGCTTATACCAATCCCACACTGGCAGTGGGCTGAAATATGGTACTTGTTCAGAAGAGTCAGAATCCTGCCCATTACCAGAGGAACAAAATAATGTTCAATCCAATAAATTGTGCTTATTTTAAGCATAGTATTTCCATCATCCTTTGATAGAATCAGATTTTCTGTCACTGCAACAGAAGGTTACAGGGGGCAGTATAGCCTGGAATAGACATTATTCCTCTAAGTATTCTTACCATCATAACATTTATTTTGGTAAGAAATATCTTAATAGGTTCTTGATGTGTATATTTGTGGAAGGGTACCATTTATTCCCTCACAAGAATAGGACTCAGTGCACTTGAAGCTCTTGCCTCAGAGAAGTAGCTTATAAATTCAGGAAATGTGCTTCATTTGTGTACAACCCTAATGATTTTAACTAGACTATACGTATAGGGAAGTAACAATAAACCCTTTGCATTAAGTCCATTTCTTCATGATCTGCCACTCTGAAGCAACTACACCAACGGTATTAGAAATGAAGGTTTACAACTATTGCAAGAGTATGCATAGCATAAGTGACATTAGAGATTACAATATAAAAATATATATTCCCACACTTGAAACACAAAAAGGCTTCCAAGGGATTTCCCAAATCAATATTGCTCTGAAAAGAAACACTCAAGACAATAATATTTATACAAATTATACACACCTGTAGGTATCATCTGGATATACTTTTGTTACATAATCCTGGAATTCCATATATGCTTTTTCTTGAAATTTTTCTATTTGTACCACATTTTCTAAGCCTGGATGATCTAAAATAAGTCTAGAGTTAGATCAGCTCCAAATGAGATGCACATAAGGAGATAAAACACACATCATAAAACAAATATTCTCTTATCACTCCAAATGAAAGCAAATTCTGCTGTTCATACTGTCAGGTATCTGTTAATAATCAGGACTATAAGAGTCAAAGCAATTTTACTGGAATAGTAACATTTTAAGTTTAGGATTGTAGCCCTCCAAATGTTGGGGGGCTCTCACTCCCATCAGCTCCAGCACCATGCCAATGGTCAGGGATGACGGGGATTTTATTCCAAGAACAGGTGGAGGGCCACAAGTTTCCTACCCCTATTTAAGACATTTTAACTTATTTTGAACTCAAAGTGGCTTCCATCAAAATGTATTAGAACAATATAAATTAACAAGCAAAATCAAGCCTATTTACAAGTAAGTTCTCTTCTGCCTCTAATGCTGCAGAGGGGGTTCATGTGTGGGGTGTTTAAGCTCAACAGAGAGCTTAAACACCCCACACATGAAGAGGGTCTGTGTGCCAGTTTGGATTCCAGGCAATAATAACCAGACTGTATTAAAATAACACAATCAAAGTTTGAAAAGCTATCAAATCTTTTTAAAAAGTGCAGCTGTGTAAACCTCATTGGGGAGGTCAACTTAGAGACTTACTCTGGAGGGCTTTAAATCATCCTTCCCCAACCTGGTACCCTCCAGAGGTTCAAGACTATAGCTCCCTGAATTCCTGACCATTGGCCATGCTGGCTAGAGCTGATGGGAGTTTTTTAACAAAACATTAGTTGAAGCATCCAAATAATTTTCAAGAGCAATCCCACATAAAAGCACATTATAGTAGTTATCCCAAAGATTACAAAAGCATAATAAGATCCCCTCTTTTATAAAAGGTATGGAGCCTGTGCAATAAATGAAACCAATAAAAACATTTCTGGCCACCATTCCCACTTGCTTATCCAGGAGAAAGGTAGGTTGCTTACCTGTAACTATAATTCTTCAAGAGGTCACCTGTAAATTCAAGAGGTCATGCATGGGCTCTGTGCCTGAGTGAGCCTCAGTCAGGAATTTTCTATGGCTGATGAATTTTTAGCTGGAAACCACCTCCACCATCCCAGTGTGCATGTCCCTAGTGGGTTCCTACCTATCCACTCAGTTCCTTCAAACTGCCGAAAAACAGCCTTGGAACCTAGAAACCTCAATATCACCCTAGACAATGAAATGGAGATGGTGGGTACATTGTGTGAATGCACAGATGACCACTTGAAGAACTACAGTTATAGCTAAGCAACCTGTCTCTTCTTTGTGGTTTCTGTGCATTACACATATGGGTGAGTAGCAAGTCAACTTACCGTAGGTGGGGTCAGTGTCCTATTGTAGAAAGGCTGATGAGATGGCTTGTCCAAAGGATTAGTTAGCTCTAGCCTGAACATCCAGCTCTAGCCTGGACCCTGTAGTGACTGATGAAAACCAATTGTCTTGATGAAATGGCAGCTTGGCACAGTGCCAAATAAGACACTGTGCCAAGCTTTACTAAGCCAGAAGTGGGCAGCCTGCCAGCTCATAGGCCAGTTTGTAGCCAAGCAGTGATGTAGCCAGCAGTGGACAGCCTGCCAACTCATAGGCCAGTTTGATGGTGCACACCACCAAGGAGGGGAGCCTTTGAAACGACACTGACAATCTCCCTTGCTTGTTACCATAGCAAAGGAATAGACAAGTGACTTGTATTATTAGTCCGGGATTTGTACAAAGCCAGGGCACGCTGCAGAGTAAGTTCAATGTGAGTCAAAGGCAAAGGTTGTTGACAAAACAATGTCAGAGATAATTTTAGGCAAAAAGGCCAGGTTGGAATGGAGCACTACTTTGTTCATGATGGAATGTAAAATAAAGTAGATCAACACACAAAGCTCATTCGACCTATACACTGAAGTGATTGCTACAAGGAAAGCAATCTTCTAGGAGAGTAGGCACGGTCCACCAGTCAGCAGTTCAAATGGCTTGGCAGTCGGGGCCTGCAGAATGACAGACAGATTCTACACCTGTACTGGTCATTGAAAGTCAATTTGTGTTGATGGAGATATGGATTTAAGTGTCTTTTAAGTCTACAGATGCACACCAATCTCCTTTTTGAAGTAGGGGAAGGATGCAAGCCAGAGTTACCATCCAGAAGAATTTTGAGGTGATGAACAAGTTTACTTCTCTGAGGTCCAAAATTGATTGCCTCCATCACTCTTTGGAACGGTGAAATAACAGGAGTAAAACCAGTTGTAAAGTTACGGCTTCAGGACCTGTTATATTACTGCCATCACCAGGCGGGTATCCACTTTCGTTACTAACACAACTGAATGTGTGGTGGTCCTAATAGCGGCTGTTGGATGGAGGTTGTCAAACTTCAGAAGGATGAAAAAGAGAATCTGGGGAGACAAAGGCAATGTTTGATATTGCCCTCTTACTTCCTAGGGCTGTTCCGAAATTTAGAAGTTTGGAACCAATGACTTGGGGCTTATGCCACAGCCTCGTTAAAAACTTACCCTGCAGGTTAACGAGTCCGTTGCCTTGTCTGTCCAAGCATTAAACAAACCCTCCCCATCAAATAGGAGGTCTTCAATCTTGGGACGAGCTTTCTGTGACAAGCCTGCAGACCTAAACCAGACATGTATATACAAGGCGATGAACCAATTCATCGCCTTTGCATTGCAGTCAGCCATCTGCCTGGAATTGTTTATATGCTGGTGAGAAAGGTACATTGCCTCACCCTGGAATACTTGAGCTAGTTACCTTTTATCCTCTGGGAGATGATCGAAAAGTGATCCTATCTTCACCCATAGAGAAAACTGACATCTAACCACCAGGGCCTGATAGTTAACTACTCTTAAATGCCAACATGGCAGAGAAGTAAATGAGACATCCCAGCAACTCCAATCTGCTACTTTCTTATCCACAAATGATGACTTGACTTTTTGGGATGTTTTCTTGTGATGCCTCAACAATGACGCAATTTGGGTGAAAGGCTGGAACAAAACCCCTACTTCCATTCCTAGAGCCTTGTACATTTATTTGTTCATGGTGCTTCAAAGTGGCTGAAATGGGAAATGGAGCTTTCCTCGACTTCTGAATATTTTGTAACAAAGCAGAAAACATGGCAGTCACTATCAATGTAGAGATTTTGGATTGCACAGCATTAAACACTGGGTTTTTTATTTTTACCACTGGTCTCTGGGTCTCTCAACCTAGAGATTGCACCATACAGAGTATCTGCTCTGAAAAAGGACCTGTATCCTCAGACGGTGAGAGGGAGGCACTGATTACCCACCAGTGAGGAGATGGATGGCTCCACTGAAGAATAGGACGTCAGGTCCAACTGATAATCTTCTAGTGCTGACTATGGAGAAACTCCTACTGATGGGAAAGTTATGACCTGCCAAGTTCCCAAGGGATTACAGTCTGTTCCAATTAGAATATGGTGATTGTGATTGATACCAGGCTGCTCTCACCACTCAGTACCCCAATTTTTTCATTCAGAGAAGTAGCCTGAAAAAGTCAAATTGGGAGACCCCCATCGAGATTCTGGATGAGGCTTGTTGTAAAGTGATTCGCTAGCATCAGTCTCCTTTCATAGTGGAAAGTCTGGAGATACCTCTTGAAACTCACTTTTTGTCAGGTTCCTCTTGAGGAGCTCAAGGTTTCTTCTTTCTCCAAGAATGATACAGAGACAGCATCTCAGGACGGTGTTGGATATGCAGCTGAAGAGGAGGCAGGCCCCTCTCAAATATCCAGTGTAGGCCTCCCTCCTCCGCCTTCTTCCCAGGGGGGTTCGGATTCCAAGCCAGAGATGGTGCGCCCACCAAGCCATCATAAATGATGAGATATGAAGCGCAGCGAACAAATCCCAGCTTCTTAGGAGAAGTGTCAGGCTGCAATCAAGGAATTCTGTTCTGTGAGGCCTTCCTTATATAGCTGGCTTCACTGGAAAGCTCCTAAATAAGTTGCAGCTGAAAGTTAGGCGTGTCCAAGCTGAGGCCTGGATAAACAGCTTGAGAGGCCGGTAAAGCAGGAGTTGGAATCAGTGTCCTTATTTTTTTCTGGTATTAGTCCGTGATCCTGAACCCTTAGCTTGAATCGGACTTCATGTTCAATTTTGGACTTATCCTGAATTCACCTCTGCTTCACCCTTATTTGGATTTTGGACTTGTTTGACAAACTGCTTTTGGTCTTGTCCCTTATCGTTTGTGACTACAAGCAACTTTGAAGGTGCTATCTTAACAGCTACTCTGCTGGCAGAGCTCCCAGTAAGAACAAGCCTCCTTGTTTAGAAAACATACATGAGACAGGACACCTTCTGATGTTGGGGCCATAAGTACAGGATCCTCCCGTGGTTAGGTGCCCAATGTCGGATCTGATGTTTGCCATCGACGCATTGAAATTAGTGATGGAGCTGTATCAAAGATAGCACCATGGGCATAGGTGGTACTGGAACCAAGGCTGCCTGTTTCGAAGTCGGGACTGCTGGAGATGGAGCTGAAGATGATTCTTTTCTTTCTTCGGTTCTGACTGGAGCAGTTTATGAGCTCTTGCCCTTTTAGACTTTTTTTTAGCCAGAGCAATGTTCAACGGCTAGTCTAGCATTGGTGGGTCAGTACAAATGGCCTTAGAGGTGAATGGCAGTAATGGGGGATCTTGATCCCGGAGCCACGTTAAAGTAGGGTAGGGTCTCTGATGGGGAAGGTGTGCTTCAACACCTTGGAGTTTTTTATTGATATCGTGCCATGTGTAGGTTGAGGAGCAGTGTTCACTGCCCTCATGGCTTGATCCTACAGTACAGCGTGAAGTCTGGAAGATCAATTGGCCTGCTTAGTGAGAAGAACAACCATCCTTCTCCTAAATAAAGTGAGTGCCCATGTGTTGGAGGGAGTTTACTGCCACAGCAGGCACACTTGTAAAAGGGCTCAGGTGATCGCGAAAGAAACAACCCTCCCCCCGAACAAAAATCAATAGAGAAAAACAAAAACAGAAAAGAAGAAAAAGAACCACTGGAAGAAAAAGAACCACTGGAAGTCAGCATGTTCTGACTTCCAGTGAGGAAGAAGTAAACAAGACAAGAAGATTATTTATGAGGCTGTCACAATGGTGAGCAAAAGAGGACTGAGGGAATAAGGAACCCACTAGGGAAATGAGCATTGGAGTGGTAGGGGAGGGTTCACCATAAAAATTCTTCAGCTACATAAAGTACCCATTTGAGGCTCCATGCAGGCACAGAGCCCATATGTGTGGTGCACAGACACCACGAAGAAATAAGAGAAATTCCAGGTGTACCTCCAATCTCCAAACCTGCTCAGATGGGCTGATTACAATTACCCCCTATATAACAGGCAACATGCACTCCTCTAGACTACTGGGATTACCCACCAACATCATGTCTGATTCAGTTTCAGTCTGTCTGAGCATCTATAGCCTTCCAGACACTGGTTTAGAGCAGACACGGCTGCTCATGGGTACTTTGTTAATGAGATATAGAACTTTGTATCATTAGTATACTGATGACATGCAGCCCCCAAAACTACTGATCTCTCTCAGTGGATTTATATAGATGTAAACAACAGCAATATTACAAGATAGCTCCAAAGGGGCTAAGCTAATGTCATAAAATGAATACATTCAAAGTACAGTCAAACAAACAGAACCACTGTTTCATAAGCCCAGAAACCCCAGACAGTTATTCAGATCTATTTAGAATTGAGTGATCTAAAGTAAAGTAGTTAAGCACATCTTCTTTAACAGCAAGCACTCTTCGTAATGGGAGACTAGATGAACAAGATCTATGTAGTTAAAGCAGAAACCAATAAAAACAAATGCTTTATACAAAGGCACCTTTCAAGAACACCAGATTTTCTCACACACTGACTGTGAAAACAAGACCAAAGTTTTTAATTTCATGTTTAACATACCAGGACTGAAGAGGACAATTGCTTTCAAATAGGCATATTCATAACCATCAAGGCAAAGCTTCACCATACTGTTACAGAACTCCTGCAGTTTGAAGATGTGTTCCATCACTAGCTTTCCTCTATCTGCTGACAGCTTATCTAAGTTAATACAAAACAATACAAATTCAATGGTGGTGTCTCCTATTATTTTAGTTATGTGAATCTGTAATTTTAAATTCAAGTAATTTTAAAACAAGATGCCCATGGCTGAATTAACTGCATTTTTAGAAGTGTCTGTATAACAATTCTTAGTGTCTGACAGTTGCCTATCACCAGAAATAAGAGGGAAAATAACTCCAAAAGAATGTATGTGCTAGTAAGTTAAGTGGCATGCTAATTCATTACAGATGATGTAGCATTTCTGTGTCTGAGAGAATTGATAAAGATGGTATCACCCAAGAGATAACATGACAACTAGAGTTGCTTCTGCACTAGCCCTTTTCTCTGGAGATGCCATCCTTCGTTCATTTACTTTTTACAGTGATCCAGACAACACTGTTGCCAAATTATTGCATTCCAATATTTTCATTATTGTCATCCTATGTTTTATTCAGACCTAATTTGTATCCTTTTGGGGCGGCGGCGGAATAAAACAGTTGCAGCACCAGCCTGTCCAGTGTGTACTGGCAAAGAGCTGCTGCAGCTTTTAAAGGTTACTGTACTTTTAATTAGAAGTTTCCTCTTTTCAAATTCTGCCCCTTTTATTGTTTCCTATTCAGAACAACTGGGGGATTAGGGATCAATTGTCCCTTCATTGGTCAGTTTCTGTTGGCTTTATTTTGTTTCCTTACTGTTTGTCATTGGAAGAAAAATAATAATGAAAGGAGTAATTGTCCTTCATGTGTAACTCTAAAGACACACCTATTAACTCAAGTGTTATTTATATAGCACCATAAGTGTACATAACACTTGACAGAGTGCCATTAATTTTTTTAAACTAAATTTGAAAGGGAGAGAAACAAATAAAAAAAATAAAGGTAAAGTCACAGGTGACAAGAATCAATATGAATAAGTGCTATTACAGCTACTTAGGCCTTAAGACTATACTAGCAAAGAATAAATGACAACATAAGTTATTGAGTCCATCCATATCTATTCTCTGACTTGTAAAGATATATCTTACCTTGTTGTAAACTACTATGAAGGTGATTAACAAATGCAGTTAATATAGTTGCTACATTCATTACTTGTGAACACTGTGCAAGACCAAGTGTAAAAAGTTCATTCCAGCAGGCTTTCACTAATGATATGCTGTTATCCTGCCTATTAAAAAGGAAAAGAATGTTAATGAAACTGTTTGCCTGAGTTCAATAAAGTACACTACACATATTCAAAACTATTCTGCAGTTCTGACCTGCAGACAAGGAACTGGTTCACATGACGCAGCAGGTCATGGATTAAAGAATCATGGGTTGTTGGAGACAAGGGGGAGAGAGCAGACATGCTACATCTTGTTAGCCTGTCACTTCTACTTTTAATTAACCCGCAAGTGGCTCCATTGTAGGGGCTAAACAACCCAGCAGTTAACCCAACAACAAGCCATGGGTTAAGGTCTCTCACTATGAAATGGAAGTTCCTGGCACACCTCACATGAAATGTGTGTTCACACTCAGGTTTCCTAATTACAGAAGAGAATGGATGCCTGTGTATGCTATGCACAGAATTACAACTATAACATTTATTTAATGTAAGTACCATTCTTGGCCCTGGTGATATTTTTCTGAAAATCTGTGAGCTCTGAATGTTTGACCAACACAGGAATGATGTCTATTTTGTAAATAAAGGCACAATAAAGTAGCCAGACTATTCTTCAATATGGTATTTTGAAAGACGATAATTAATTATTTCCAATAAAAATGACCACCAAGAAAATAGAGTATCTGGAATGCTTTTCTGTTGTCCAAAGACAGGCTGTTAACTTGTCCGTGTCCCCATTATTCTAATGGGAGATGGGCAGCAAACTTGCATATAAAGGATAATGAAGACTGTTAGGATAGGACTCTTACAGAACATCTCCCTTACTTTCAACTCTCAGTGCTATTAGGAGATTATTGAAACATAAATAAAGGAACAGATGACCGGACAGGAGCACTGGAAGAACATGTGCTAAGTTTAGCAGTTGTGACAGGAGCAAGGTCTGCATGTCCAAACTGAATCACAGTACATAAATAATTTTTCATGGAAGTATGGCAATGCTAACATTGCAGGAATAGGAAGATTGGTGACCCAGAAATGTAGTCTATTAAGTTTCCCTTGGTATGACCTGCTGCCTAGCATTCATGTTCAGAGTCGGGAATGAATTTTCACTTTGGTCAGATTGATAGTGACAATTAAAAAAAAAAGATTGTCTCACAGAGTCACTCAAGTAATTTGTCTATGGTGAACTTGTTCCCTCCTTGTGGTACATTGTGTTCTAAACGGAGATGATCTATGGGGTACAGGTAGATGGACAGTCTTGCTTTATGACACAGTGTTGGGCCAGATGATCTTCTGGTCCTTTCCCACTGCATGATTCTAATAAGTGTTTGTCCAGGAGTCAGCTTTCCCAACAATATTATCCATAAACCCAGAAGCAATACAGAAAGCACCTCATAGAAGAGGGACCTGCGTAGGTTATGATCTAATATTGATTTTGCACTACAGTTGCTGTTTCTATTTCCCCAGTCTAGCTGATCTTGCTAATCCATTTGCAGGTATCAGCACAGGGATAACCACAGTTGCAGGTGTCTGACATGGCAGCCCCCCACCCCCCAGTGCAATTACTGGAAAAGCATTGTTTAGAAGTGCTTTAATAATAGAGGAAAATAACTGAAGTTAGGGAATGGATTAAACTTCTGGCTCTCCACCTTTATACCTAAGTTTGGTCCTCGAACTATAAATAAACATAAACAGAATAACAGAAAATTCAAGCTCAGTTTAAAAAAAAGGTTGGGGGGAAAGAAACAGTGTCTCGCTTTTTGTTCCTAGAGACAAATCTATAAGCAACCAGATATGGAAGTGCCTTTTATTATGCATAAAGTAGAAAAGGACTATATGCAGGCTTCAACAATTCTGCTTACCATTGCAAGTGTGGCACCACTCTCTGGCAGGCATAGTGAGTGACCAACCTAACTTAGAACATTGAAGCCACAGAGGTGGGTGGGGAATGGCAGCTGCATGGTGAATCCTATGAACCCCAGCTCCAAAATTTGGAGGAAGACTGGGGGTGCTTGACAGTTATGTGGCCAAAGTACCCAGTGTGTGTGCCCATGAAGGGCCAAACCATCAAGCCTGATTCTGGCTTTTCCAGCTCTGCAGCAGGAAAGGCTGGTGGACTTGGTGGACTTGGTAGGGAGGACCCTTAAGCAGTGGCACTTAAGCCGGCATCCTCCCCTTACTAGGAGAGGGGTGTAGGGGATATTTGCCAAGACAGATGGGAGAGCAGCAATATAAAAACTTAAAAGTTAAAATGACGCATTCTAAATGTTTTGCAGTAAGAAGGATATTTCCATGCCACGTAAAATATTCTGAAACCTTGGTTATATTAAGTCATTTTTTTCAATTCTCACCCTAGAGCTTGAAAGGAAGGAATAGACCGTGCCCAGTGCATGGATAAGAACAGCAATCTGGAGGCTGATTCACAAATATAATGAACATTCAGGTATTCAGGCATAGGAGAAGGCATCGTAAGCTGTCATAAAAAGGTATATACAATGAACTGTCATTTCTCAAAAAAGTAGTAAACATTGCAAAGAAATTGATAAAAATATTATAATATTCAATTTGGAAAATTTCATGATGCATCAACACTCACTATGATTTGTCCTAGACAAATGAATGACTTACATTTTAATTAGATAAATTTAATATAAATTTCATTCCTTCAATAAAGAATTGTGTCCAGAACGGTCTGAGAATAGCACAGCCAATAAAGTTTCAATACATCCCTTTGCAGTATTGCAGAAAACAAACCATAAATAGGTTGGTAATTTCTTTAATTTTAAAATAGTTATTTAAAATAGAAGGACTTTTCTCTGTTAATGGCCCTCTTCATTCAAGTATGCCCAAGAATTTTTCTCTGCAGGCAAATTCTTATTCCTGTAAGTAATTGCCTCAACTCCCTGCTCTCTTCCTGACCCTTCTCACTCTTAGCACATTTAAAAACTTCTCTCTTCTCAAGTAAGTAAATACTTGTTCCAGAGAATTCCTGTTTCCACCAAGAATCTTCCACCCCAAACCTTCTGTTCCTTCAGATCCTTGAGCTTGAAGAAATATTGAGGTTTTGGAATGTTTTGCTACTTAAATAGATGTCTCCCCACCCTCCAACATAAAAAAGAACGATGGTAAACTAAAATGATATGTCCTGACTCATAGAGTGACAGCTTTGCACAATTCTCAAAATTGTTTTTTAGGCTTATTTGAGGACAGCAACAAAGTTTGAAAGTGCATCGCAGTCAGTCATGTGAGTCACATCAATAAGGTCTAAAATCTCATCTGTCCAAGTGTGTGTGTGTGTGTGTGTGTGTGTGTGTGTGGAGTGGGTCATTGCTTTACAGTGTTGTAGGATGAGTTGTTTGTCTACCACAATAGCCCTTATATCTCACAAATGGTTGATAAGATGTGATTCCCTATATATTAATCATGGTTACGATCAGTGTTGAATATGTGCTTTAACCATGGTTGAGGATAGGAAAGAATTCAAACTGGGGGGAAAGGAGAATGATGACCCTATTGCTGATTCCTTAACCATTGTGTAATATACGGTGACATGTTGTATGTAGATGCATGCCTTGGGAATGCTTGTGACAGCTGTGCAAAAAGGTGGCACAGCTGCTTAAATATGTCTGCAACCAGGGCACACAGTGAAATGAATCAATCTGTTAAGTTTACAACACCCAGGAAGGAAACCTCATCACACGTACTGTACATGCAACACAAAAAGGGGTGAGTGGGTTTCATATGCAAAGAACAAGAATTTCTGTATTGATTTGTGACATGTGAAAGCAATTGCTCCTTATTAATAACAGAGATGAACTACATGGCTAAAGTTAGAAACTGATCTGGAAAAACAGAATACCCACATCTTGCAGTGAATTATTAATAGAGCATTATCTCATTTCACAGCTTGCAAAATTATTATACAGAGTCCTCATGGTGGTTCATTTTTAAGAGGAACTACATATCTGTGATCTTATACATTTTAGAATGCATTTTAAGCCCTTGTTTTATGCTTATTTGTTGCTGATGCCACTAACTGCTAAAAGATTTTAAGGGAATGCAGCAGTTAGGTGTCTCATATATAATATACAACCAAAATAGTCAGTATTCACAAGTAGACCTGGTTTGAACATAATGGCAATCATGCATTAATTAACCCACAAATTGCCAAAATCTAGCAAGAAAGCACAATGCTCATTGCTTTCAGTTAGGCAACCTACGATAGCCCAATTTGTAGTTTGTTAGCATTATGTCCAAATCCAAAATCTGAATTGTTTTGAAATTAACCTACAATTTATTGTTGGGTTATAACTCTGGGTTATTTAACCCCTAAAAACCCAAAGTATCCGGGTTCAGACATCGCACTAACAAACTACGAAAAGAGTGATCGTAGGTTGTTACTGGAAAGTGGAAGCAACAATGGTACTGGAGGCAGCACGCTCACTCCCTGCTACATTTTGGCAATTTATGGGTTAATTAACCCATGATTGCAATTCCATTTGAACCACGTCCTATGCTCTTAAACAAGAGTCAGACAATCACTGAACAGCAGTAAATTCTTCAAACACTATTCCTTAAATATTCACATAAGCGATTTTAAAATAATATATATAGAAGTTAAATAGTTTATAGTTATTAATAAATATATATTTTAAGTACCCTGAAAGCTACATGAGCATCACTGAGAAGTGGGCCTTCTACTTCAACAATATTCATGCTTGCTTCTTCACCAACCAGACGTGCACTGGCTTCCATACTTTCTGCAGAGCTCTGACATGATGCACTCTCTCCTGGGTTTAATGCTTTTGCAAGAGTGTCAAATGCCCTATAAATAAAACATTGACGAATGTAAAATCAAGCAAGTTGGGAAGGCAAGTAAAGAAGACCAAGGTATTGTTTAAATATTAACACAGAGATGCTCTTACACTTTTTCATTTTACAGGAAAACTATTTAAAATGATCAGGCCCAGAAAATGCAATTTAAACCAAGTTAAGGTATATGGTTCCCAGGAATCTCTAATCCCAAAGAATGAGTAATGCTGCCTTCTGGTATGATTCTCAAGACAAGTTGCCTTAAGGAGTAGCTTTTCATTTTATTCTACTTTTAGGACAAAGTGTTGGGAGCCATGGGACAAAGGCACCACCAGAATTCTGTTAATTCACGTTGCTCATTCCTATTGCCCATTTTCAGAAATCACTGGCAGAAATAAGGGCAATAACATAGGCCCAGCACCCTTCATCCTCAGCCAGCTTTGGAAACAGAAATTAGATTACTGTAATGCAGTCTGTGGGGCTGCCCTTGTACTTGGTTCGGAAGCTGCTGCTACAACAGAATGCAGCAGCACGGTTGCTCAGTCGGAAACTCAGCTATATTCACATAAAACCTATGTTAAAAGAACTGCAGCCATGTTCAAGGTTATATTGTTACATACAAAGCCCTAAACAATTTGAGATCAGGATACCTAGCAAACCCCTTCACCTATATATATCCAGTCGATTGTGAAGACCTTCAGAGGCAGCCTTGCTGGTCGCTCCGTGAGCATCAGAATGTCATCATGTAACATCTCGAAAGTGGGCCTCCTCAGTAGCAGCACCCACCCTCTGCAAAACCCTCCTCTGTGCAGTTCAGGAAGCTGAAAACGTTATTTGTTTCAAATGCCTCCTGAAAATGCGCCTGTTCACGCAGGTCTCTGGCTTGTAAATAACGAAAACCAATTATATGGTACTCCATCTTACTGCTTTTTGTATTCTTATGTATTGTTACTGTAGTTTTTAAACTGTTTTTAATAGTGTATTTTAAATGTATTTGTTTTGTTGATGTAGCTGAAATTGTTTTTAATATATGAGTATTATAAATAGATAAATAATAACAACAAATATCTACTGTTCCCACGTTATTCTCAGAACACTTACTATTTTCAGATGCTACCAACCCTTACCTTGTAACATCAGTACTTGCATGCTCATCTTGCTGGAGTTCAGACAATGATGTGTCTCCATTGCTTAGGCTTTCTATCATGGACAGCTCAGGACTACTTTGAGACATGTCTTTGGACTTACTTAGACTTGCTAATGATGTTACCACATTTGCTAAAGTACTTAAATCTCCTTGACACGTTTCAACCTAAGGAGAAAAAAAAGGAACAAACAGTTAATCTTACAGTGGGACCTATATTACATTGTTAGAGAAGATATTTTAATTGTAAACTTATCAGTGGCAGAATTGAAACTTGCTATAAAGACTATTATTCAAAAGCCTTTCAGAAGACATTTTGGTTCATATCTCTTAATAAATATTTTTTCAAATAGTGAACACATTTACCAAAAGCCTCTAAAAGCTTGTTCTACTGCTTTATAATTATTCTTACTTATTTGCCCTTAATACTAGTGCACTATACTGTCACCTCTATATATTAGTTGATGAGTTTACAAGATGCCTGGATAAATGCACAAGAAACTGCTAATAAACGTATTTACCTGTCTACCCATCGTTTTTTCTACTAAACCTGATTGCTTAATGAACTGGCATGAATGATCTTAATGAAATGTTTCAATTATTTTAAAGAAATGTCTGAAAGCAACAGTGGTAGTGGGTGGGTCTGCTTCGGAATAAGATACAGGTGAGAGGAAAATTTAAGAGATAAATCAGCTAGCAGTCTTTAAATTAACAACACCATCTATGTTCCAGCAGTAATTGACAAACAACTGATTGGTAATCCCTTTCTTTGTAGAAGTAGAAATCCTAATGAACCTCATGTTTACTGCTTTGAAGACATAATCCTGTGCATGTTTAGATAGAAAAAGCCCTACAACTCCCAGCATTCCCCAGCCAGCCATGCTATCTGAGGACTGCTGGGAGTTGTAGGACATTTTTTCCTGTCTAAACATGTATAGGATTGTGCCCTTAAATGTCCATTTAAATGACCAAACTAAATAACCACAGATCTGCAAGTTTAAACACAGATTTCCCAATCATGTAGAGAAGATGCTTCTGTTTCAACAGCAAAAAGGGATCCATGCCCAAGTACAAAACCTTCCCCCTTCCCCACAGCTTACCTCTAGACAGATGCTTTTCTCTTCAGCCAAGTTCCAATGTGCACTTGGCAGGGGGAAAAGTGATTTGGTAGTGGGTTGGTGGGTGGGGATTTACACCTTACCAATGCACTCCTTTTGCTTTTAAAAATCATACATGCCCCACACCACACCTAGTTTTCTACATGATTGGGGCAGCTCTGTTTTGAAACTTACAGTTCAGCCATCATCATTACTTTGGCTCTTTGTCACACTTTGTATAATGAGAAAAACCATGAATAGCAAGAAACATTCTGCAGTCAGCTATCACAGGAAACAGTGACGTTGGTTCCATGACAGTAGTCCAAGCATGCTATCCAGACATGAGGGGAAGTAGTGAGGCTGCCAGAGCCAAAGAGGAAGAAAAGGTCAAACAGTCAAGAATGGAGCAAGATAAAGAGCTTGGGAGCAATATATAGGAAGTGCTTTGTTGCTGACACAAATGCTACAGATGCAAGAGGAAATTATAGGAGGAAAGGAAGGAAGCAACCAGTCAGTGGGGAGTAGAACAAAACTACAAGCAAATGAAGCAACTTGAGGATGAAAAAATCCTTGATCTGCAGAGCACAGAGGAACAGATTCCAGCCCCCTTCCCAGAGGAATCTCTATCTAAGACTGGCTTGCAGCTAACAGCCCTGACAACTAGATAGACACTTCATCTTCAGTGCCAAAGCTGCAAATCATATCTATACCCTATTTCTAAACCCAGCCACATTGAATATGGACAACTGAAGACTGAAATTGGGGTGGGTGTCAGCCAAAAAATGTCTTTACTGATGTCCATAGTGAAAAAGAGTGTTTTGGCAATGAAAAAAATGAGGATAAAATAACAGTTGTAAAAAGCAAAACAAAATAAGACAGCTGCACCAATACTATTTTTCCTGACACATTTTGAGAATCCTCTCTTTATCAAGGCCAACTGAAATTTATGATACAAAAAATCTTTAAAAGCTAAGTTACATATCTTAAGAAAATAACAATTACATACATATTGTAATTTTAAAACATACAATTATAAACAATTATTATAAAATATTACTCTTATAAACTAATATATAAGACACCAATGTTTAGTTGTCACAAAACAATTCAAAACTCAAACCTTGCTTTCTTCAAAAACTACAAAATAATGCTTAGAACTCCTGGGACAGTACCCAGCTGTGTCATTCTACTAGCGCAAATGATGTTGCCCTAGCAGAAACTAGGTTCCAATGTGCGTAAGAGGCGAATACAACTAAAGTTACATTTCCACAAACATTGTTGCACAACCACTTGTGCAAGCACATGCACAACCTCCCGCTTGCTCCCCCAAAAGATGGTTTTGGTTTTAGTTTGATTTTTAAATTGTTAATTTTTTTTGTTTCACAAAATACATTTTCTTTGGACTTTCTTACGTTAAAGTACCAAATGATAGGAAGATCAGCTTAAGAAATTAACTGCCTCTTTAACAGCTGAGACTGAGACATGTAATTCACTTAGTAGGGAACAGCTGGATAAGAAAAATCCTTCCTATATACTTTGTTAAGTCAGTAATATTTAGTCTTCCATGAGTGAGTTCAAAGACAGAAACAGGATTCAATGATGTCATTCTCCAAACTCAAAAGCGCCAATGGAGCTCTACCGAATCATTTTATTTTCTTTCTTTCTTTATAATATTTATATGCCGCTCTCCATTCAGAATTTTGGAGTGATGGACAAAATAAAATAAGAATAAAAAAAAGAATAAAAACACATTAAAATATTTATTTATTTACAATATTATATATAAATGTGTGTGTGTGTGTATATATATATATATATATATGTGTGTGTGTGTGTGTGTGTATTGTGAAACAAAAGCAATTAACAATTAATTTAAAAATCAAACCAAAACCAATATACTCTAAGAATTCATGTTCTAAGATGATACTGGTGTCCCATATCATGAAAATTTCCTTTATATATATTGCTACATCTCCTTTCTGAAAATTTCCTTTCAGCAAACGAAGGTAGCAGGAAACTCAAAAATAAACACCCACACACACCCACACACACCAAAGCAAACAAATTAAATTTATTTTAAAGAAAAGTTTCCTTGTCTGTGGCTCCTCAGGCACTGCAGCAGCCAGTTGGACTTTCCACAAGGTCTCCTTTCATAAGATCCGGCTGGTTTAAACTAGCCACTGAGCCAGCAAACGATTTAAAGTTAGGCAGCAGCACTGCAATCAGCTCAATGCCCTTCCAGCCCATTCCTTGTGTAGGAAGGGGGGGAAATCCTCTTTGATTGGCTTCTGAATGCTACCCCTCTGCAAAAGAGACCTTCCCTTTAAAAAAAAAAAGGCCAGTTGGTGGAGAAGCGTGCGCTCCAGGAAGACTTTCCCCACACAGGGGAAAGGTTCTGCACATGACTTTCTAGTCCCTCCTGAGTCCTGTAGTGTCAGCAACAGTAGCAGCTGCCAGTGCTTGATTTTGCTGTATTTATTTGATTGAGGGTGGTGGTGGCAGGGACGCTCCGAATACCCTGCCCTGTGAGTAGCACCTGATAAAGAGAAGAATCTTGAAACGTGTTGGGAATAGTAACATTAGTGCAGCTGTCTTTTGTTTCATGTTGGCAATGACCTTGGCATTAGCCTTGGGCTTGCCAGGTCTTAGAATCAAGGAAAAAGAACGTCAAGCTGTGCTCTTCTCCTGAGTGCTAATCCCCGTTACAGTTTCTGAGGGGGCAACAAAGATAAACAGATTGCATTGAGCTAAACTCTGTCTTTGATTAAACACCCCCATCCAAACTTACTGTGATCTCTGGTGAGTAGGGCTGAAAGACCCTGTCCTTGTAACGTCACTGGCAAGGTTTCTTGCATCTGTACATGCATAAAATGGCTGGTGTCATTTCAGGGTGGATATCACCATTTACTGAAGTTCAGGGTGAGTAGAGTCAAGAAAGTGTCAATAAAAGCCCCCATGATGGTTTTAGAAACTCACTATCATCCCACAAACTATCATGGGGGCTTGCCTTGGGCTCAGGATCAGACCACAGCTTGAAGCAGTTCCTGGAACTTCATTTATGAGCTCTCCCTTTACTTGAAGAGCAGTGGGAAGAAGGAACAGAGACCCAGAGAGAAATGCGGATGGGGAAAGACAGAGATTTTCTTCCTGCCTCTGCTCCCTCCCATAAAGACTTGCCGACATTGTTCCAGTGCATACTTCAATTTTAAAAATCCCAAATGTGAAATAGTATAGCAGAAGCTTTATAAAAAGGAGACATTTGGTAAGACTCCTTAAACAAACACGTTTGAACAGTACAAATACCAAAACAAGTGGAACATGCATTGACTATAAAGTCTACTTAATAAATGAGTTACTTCATCATATACCTTATCTGCAGTCATCAAAACTGCAGGCTCATTCTTTATACCAGACTGATGAATGTTCACAAACATTCCAGACTCCAACATTCCTGTTGATCTGAAATAAAAGGGCACAAATGTTTGCTTATGGCCATAAGAAATGCCACAGAGCTATCTAACCCAGAGTATTATTTGCATACCTTGCTGTTTCACTGTCTGTTACAAAAGTTGGAGTTGCTGTAAGTGGACTTCGCAAATCTTTTCGGATATAAATCTTTTCTGTAGAAGCTGCACAATTTGAAGACTTTTCTCGTGATACTTCAACAGGTTTCCTTTCACACTGAACAGCTACAAAAGAGTATGAAGCTATCAGTATCAATCCAACATTCACACATAATTAGCTGTTACAAACTATTTTCTGGATTTTAGTCACTACCATCAACTTTATAGTTTAAATAGCTTTCTGATAACAAACCTAATAAATTTGTTTTCTGGTAACTAGAAACAATACTGGTGATCTTTTAAAATGTTTATGAAACTGTGACACAGGATAGTACATTCTCCCCCATCCCATTATTTCTTTTTCTCCTGGGTATGAACACCTGTTTGAAGTAGCCATACCCATGTCTAATACCAACTACAGTCAGTGTTGATTTGATTTTGCACCAAACTATGGATAAGGCCAGCAGGAGAAATTCATGAATAAAAGGAGAAGGGCTAGGCCATATCCAGTAGCTTTCTGTGGCTAAGAGATTGGTAACCGGCTGCATTCAGACAACACAACAGTCAACGGTGGAGTAATGATCAACTAGACAGTTGTTTATCTAGGGGTACTCTCCACATGATAATGATAATAATCAACCATAGTATGGATTAGAATCAGCATTGAGTTGACTATCTCAACCCAATCAGTCCTCCCACTAGTATCCCATCAGCCATTGCTGCTGAAAATCTATCCTGTTGCTTGGACTAGAGTGGCAGCCACCACTTTGACTGCTCTTTTTTTGTAACTCTGTGGCTGACTAAATAACCATTGGTGGCCGAAGAAATAACCAACGGTGGTTCAAATAGCCAACTCTGTACAGTGTTAGTTTTGAATTAGTTATTTTGGCTAAATATCCAACCATTGGTTAAAAAATTCCTGCCACACAACATGATAACCTACAGTGGGTTAAATAACCAACTGTTGACTATTTAAACCTCCATTGGTCATCATGTTGTGCAAACCCAGTCACACGATAGTCAATGGTGCGGTAATAATCAACTTTACAGTTGTTCATCTAGGGGGTACTCCCCACACAACATGGTAATAAATAATCAACTGTGGTGTGGATTAGGATCAGTGTTGAGTTGACTATGGCAGCATTCGGACGACATGATAGTCAATACAACTGATGATTGTTTCCCACCCCCCAGTTGCTTATTGTGTCATCCGAATTCAGCCACTGAGTCTCTATTAGCCAATAGTTAATCAAAACATCAAAGTGTTAGTTTGTACAGATGTCATCCATTTGCAAATGACAACAATACATTTCCATAGTAATTTGTTTGTTTAGAATCTGATAGCAATTTACATTTTTTTTTACTGTCAGGGAATCCTTTTCATAGTTGGTCTACCAAGGCACTCTTGTCTCTTGAAAACAATTTTGGAGCATTTGAGAGTGCATACTTAGTCCTTATGACATACCTGCATACTCAGATTTTGTGAAGAGATAGTGAGTCCCAAAGGGTCTAGCCATCACCCACAAGGCTTATGGGGTTCTGACTAGGTCTTTGGGTGAACACATACTCTAGAACACATTGTAATGCTCCCCTGTGATTGCAATGTTGTAGCAGAATGGTAGTGGATGGTAGACAAATTGTCTTTCAGGACAATTGTTCACCATTACTGATCTCCTAATTGAGGACCACAGGCATATAGTTTAAATACAACTATTTTCAGATTTTGTCTACTTACTGTACTATATATTTAAATAAGCAACTAGAATATATAGGAAGATGTTTTGTACTACCGTTCAATATAGAGAGAGCTCCATTTTGGGGTGATAGAGAAAAAAGAGAGGATAGGTCTTGCGAAATCTAGAGCCTAAACATCTTTCCCATATGTACCTGCCCGGACCCTAAGATCATCCACAGGGATCCTTCTCCAAGAGCCCCTGCCAAAGGAAGTGAGGCAGGTGGCCACCAGGAGAAGGGTGCTGTGGCACCCTGGCTGTGGAATGAGCTCCCTAGAGAGGTTCGCCTGGAGCCTACTTTGCCCTCCTTTCGTCGCCAGGTGAAGACCTTTTAATTCTCCCAGCATTTTAACAGCTAAATTAACCCAATTTTAACTCTTGCTGTTTTAAATTTGTATTTTAATCTGTATTCATCTTTGCTGCTTGGTTTTAACCTGGTTGTGTTTTATATATTGTATGTTATTTTGTGTTTTTAGATTGTTGTTTGTTTTATATTTCTTAAAATGATTTCATGGTTTTAGTTTTTGTGAACCTCCCATAGAGCTTTGGCTATAGGGCAGTATAAAAATGCAATAAATAACTAAAATAATAAATAAATGCAAGATTATTTTTTTTACGGGTAGTTAGTTATATATGAGAAATGACAGAAAGGAACTGAGAGGCTCTCAATAGACTCTTTCTTTCTTTCTTTCTTTCTTTCAGATACTTCCTTGCATACAGGATTCTCACACATAGGATGTCAGAGCTAGAAGTAATTTAGGGCTTCACAGCATTGATGTTATCTTGCTACTAAACAAGCTACTAATTTAGATACAATGGGTGAGGACTACAAAAGAACAACACAGCACTAACTGAGTCTTCCAACGATTGTTCCCTCTCCACAATGAACTTTGGTTAAGGCTCAGACTTACAGTCTTGTTTCATTCCAAACGCAATACATCTCTGCAGCCTACAGTACTGACATCTGTTTCTATGATGTTTGTTAATCACACAGTCTCTTGATCCTCGGCATGAATATACTAAATTCTTTCGTATACTTCTTTTAAAGAATCCTTTGCAACCTTCACATGTCACTGCTCCATAATGGCGCCCTGGTTGCATAACAAAATACTTTGATTAAGATATATTACTGCTACATTTTATTAAATGTCACGAAAGAAAAGACACGGTTCTGAGAAGCATTACTGAAATTGAAGTACTTTAAGCATTTAAAGACCAACACTTTTTATGCTTAAACTGAAACAAGTGCTATTACTTAGTTAATAACATAAGCATATGCAACATCATACAAGGAAATAGTATTCCCACCAAATGCTAAGATAATGTGCCAACAAATAATGGGCTGAAAACAGAGTAGATCAGCTATTGGGCCAACAGGCTAAACATAAAACATTCTAATAGTTTTGCAGGAATTCTACCCTAGATCTGCAAACATATGCTAATCTAGCACAAATGCTCAGGATTAGCCCTCTATCAGGCAACATTCAAATCTGATAATACCTATTTTGTAAAATGACCAGCCAGTACAAAGATAATATTCTTGTTCCAAAAAGCTTAGTGATATAAAGCAAACTCTATATAGGAAAATGTTATTACATTAAATGGCACCCTGAATTCAATTTCCCAATCTCATTAATATTCACCCAACCTAGCAGCAGCAATCCACAAAAGAAGCCAGCCCACCAAGCCTTTGCTCAGTTAATGTTCCTTTCAATACAGATCTATGGAAGTAATGCCAAGGAAGAAGTTAAAAGAATAGTTCGTGGTAGAAATATGTGTTTAATTTTATTTAGCCTGCTCTTTAATAGCAGCCTTTCGATCTAGCAAAGCTAAAGGAATTGTGCTAACTCACCACAGAAGCAGAATCTACAGATCCTGTGGGTTGGACTTCATGCTTATAGGGCCCATGCCACCATGATGCCCCAAAGTGTAAACATTCAGAAGGGCATGGACAAATAAGTCAACACAATTCCACCCCACCTCTGGTATGTTCAATCAATTATCTGGGTAGGGTTTCCATATCAACTTTACAAGAAAAAATATTAAAATTACTATGCTGGAGAGATGAGTTTTGCTATTAATTACAAGTTCCACAAGAAGTAGAAGTATACTGCAATGCTTTCAATCCGTTTGATATGTCATTCCTGGTACATCATAAATGGGTTTTACAGTCTGAAGGTTTCAGTTCACTTATTCATGTTCACACTGTAACTGCAGCATTTTACCTAAAGAACACCATTTCCTGACCATTCTAGCAGCCATTAAAAAGTCTGGTGGGGGTAGGGAGAGAACTCAGGAATTGTCTAATAGTGTCTTATAGCAATATACTAGTGTAAACTTAAATTAGATGCAGTGAACAAATGGTCTTTTATTAAAATGCACAAAGGAACTTTGTTTGTAGACAACAGAACTGTGCTTGCTGTCCTGATATAAAAGTTTCTTTATTTTAAACGCATGGTGAGGATAGTTTTAAGTAGAGGTGAAAAAACTCCAATTAATTTTACAAAGTAGGACTACATAGCAATTTACCTGATGCCTTGTCTCCACAAACAACACAGAGATCAAATACTTTATTTAGAGTCTGTTCTGCAGAAGAATTGTCTGTTAAAATCTGAAATAATAAGAATAATAATTTCATCTCTTGCTTTCACCAACCCCAAATTCGCATGTATAAATTAAGAGCTTGATCCTGTTTCACAATGGTATAGCTGAAGTCCAGCTAATATATTTGGTAATAAAGAATTCAGAAAATGTTAAACTAATCTCCCACTTAATAAATTGTGTAGAAGAAATCTGCAACCGCCTGAGAGCCAGCACTTATAATTTGAGTTTATAAACATCAGTATTACTCCTGACTTCCTATGTTGATTTTCAACCATTTTCATAGCAGTGTGCCGAAAGTTATGATTAAACACAAACCCATATCTGCCAATGCTGATGCTATTTTGCGATTTATTTTTTCAAGTTTAAACTTCTTTGGAGACCAAGTGCTCCCTCACCAGATCACATGGGCACAGGATCATTCATGTCACTCCATAAAAGGACAAAAAAGAGCCAGACACCAACAAAGCCACTCGTATCCACTACATCAGTGCAGTATAATGGGTAAGAATTTGAGACTAGGATTGGAGAAACTAAAGTTCAAATTCCTGCACAATTATGAAACTCATTGGGTGATCTTGGAACTGTCATAATCTCTGACCAAGACTCAAACAGGTTACTGAGAGGCTAAAATGTGAGGGGGGTTACTATCCATGACACTGTGAACTCCTTGGAGATAAACATAACATATAATTTGGCCTTTTCCCAAAGCAATGGCCCAGCATTTTGTGAAACTTTAAGAAGTTCTTAAAACATTTTTTTCTGAAGAATGAATGCTTTCCTCTCTTCTCCTCTTCCTTTCCAAGTACACATGACCCACAATATTTCGGTTTAAAAAGTATCACATAATCTACCATCTTATCCACATCAATCCATAATGCACAGATAGGATATTGCACTACTGCTGATGGATCAGGACTAGTATGAGTAATGTGTTAAGAGGAAAGTCTGGGTTTTTAAAAGTCATCTGAAGCACCATACCTGAATATGTTGAGCAGATATATCTGGGGATGTAAAAAACAGCTGGTTGACCCCTGCAGCATCTGGAGTTGTTAGAAAAACCTTTCCTGGAGTAGCATCTTGTCTTGCAAGGATCACTTTGCTTGGGGTAGAACTATCATGATTTGTTAAAATGAATTGCTTGCCCGCTGCAGTCTGATCAAGTGCTGTAACAATCTGAATCTTCTGCCCTGTCTGCTGATCTGTAACGATCTGCTAACACATTTATCTCAAGTTGTCATAGCAGTTTAAAGCAGGTATTGTCTAACAGTAATCAAGTAATCAAGCATGACTGAAAAAAATGGAAATATATGAACTGCTTTGAGAAGACAAAATACATAGATTCCACAAATCAGCATCTAAGCCAAAACTGTAGTGTTTCACTCCCACAAGATTTATTTATCTGATATCTAAAGAGTGGTGCTCATGAAAGTTAAAGAGGCATTATGTAGTGCTTATAACTACCACTACTGCTGTTTGATGTGAGTACTTCAAAGTGAGTAAGGGCAAAGAAGCACTGCTGTAGGTTGGATCCAAATCTAGTCATACTTAGAGTAGACTCATTAAAATCAATGGAGTTTGCTATGACTAACTTGTCCCATTGATTTCAAAGCGTCTAAGTATGTCTAAATCTATATCCAAGTCATTGGTTCTAGGATAAGGAGCATCTCTTTTCTTGACCACAAGGATAGGCCACAAAAAGGCTGCAATTACAATAAACATTACATAACCTGCTCTGAAGCATAAGCTATAGGTTGCATTTGTATATACCTTTTCCTAATAAATATTAAACATGCAGTTTAAGTATTCAAAATGCTGAACATACATTAAATGAAACTATTAAACTCAATCTGTCCTGTTACATTAGTCCTCTGAAGGCAGAGGAAAATCACATTTAGGCTGAATCCAGATATGCTCTCCATTAGTCAACAGTTTCAAAAGTCTTACCTTACAGAATTGAAGGCTTGGATGAAAGTGGAACCATTCAGAAGGAAAACAAGTGTTTTCTTGAGGACCATTTTTCCAATGGAAAAATTAGAAATTTGGGGAAATACTGAAAATATAAATCCTATGAAATACTTTATTTTTTGGTATCATTAGAGAAAGCTGATTCCTGTATGCTGTACAACACTCAAAGCCAAGAAGCATTTCTGCACTTAAGAGTGTACTTCCATGTTCATGAGACGAGCATACAGGACCTTATTGCTTGTGGATGTCTGCCTTCCTTTTCCTGGCAACCTTTGATTTAATTTGGAGCACATATCCTACTTCTACTGCCCTTCTGACCTGGGCCCTCCCTTGTGGTCAAACTTTTCACTTCTACCCTTGACACATTATGACATAACCTTGGTAGCACAGGGTGTAGCACTTTGCATCTCTCTCTTGTATTGGATATATTAATAATTTTGCTTGTAAAAAACTTTTGTATTTTTGAGGCTGCATTTTATGTGTGCTTATCTGGGATTAAACTCCACTAAAGAGAATGGTTTTATTTCTGATATATATATATATATATATATATTCCCTTTCAAGGCAAAAGCACTCCCACAGTAGCTATATAAAAATAGGACAGGAATGCTCTGTAAATTTAATAAACATACCAAATAGCACAATTGGATATGTTAAGTTATAAATTATTAATTTTATGATATTAAAGCAGTAAAATAAGTTTAGGCTTGGTAAGTAAGTATTGCATATATTTCAATTTCCCTGTAATTTTTTGTGCTTTCTGGAAATTTTACATCTGATGTTCAGGAAATACTTTTCAACTAGTTAAAGGAAGTATTTTAGATCCAACGTACTTGTATCCGCTGTGGTAAGGAGAGGCCTGTATCAGCAGGGACGATCTGAATTCTTTGTGCTGTCCCATCCATTAATGTTTGTGTGACAGATCCTTGGGAATGTGCTATCTAGAACAAAAACAGACACACTAACCCACTAAATGAACAAAATTTGACCAATTTCTGCAATATCTTCCAAAGTGCTCTTGCTCTGAAGCAGTACTGGACAAACTAGTTCACAAAAAAGTTGAGTGTAAGAAGTTATTTCTACTTACAATAAGTATTATTTGAAGGTTGCCTTATACCTTCGTTCTACATATTTATGCTCACTGCAATTCTAGAAAAGAATCACTGGTTGACTAATAAGCTTAAACAGTGACTGGTTGTTTAACATTGACTGAAATGTAATCTCACAAGAGATTAATCTGGATATCCATGAAATACAAAGAAACTAGTTTACTCACAAGCAATTTGGAATGTAACTTTGTAGAGCATCTAGCTAGGTGGAACAAAATTTTGAGCTGGATCCAATGATGTCACTGGATCAAGCAGAACCGGGTGGGGAGCAATTCCCCATCTCTCCCTGGGCAACCTCCTGTGTTCACTCAAAATATGCTCTGGATTTTGGGAAACCCTCTGGAGCAGATTTTCAAATGGCACAGAGGGCTGCAGGGGAGGAGAGAGAAGGAGAAAGTCCTGCTGTTCTAGCAGACTTCTGCTATCATGATGTTGGATTTAACACTGGCTAGTATCTAATCAGATACTAGCACTAACATAAATTACAATGTGCTAGTGTAACTGACTTCTAATGCAATGCCAGTAGTGTTAGCTGGTGCAATTAGTTTTCGAGGGAATGCCTTTGTGTCAGTTGTGCTAGTGGAGTTGTGCTAGAGGTCTTTTACACTAGTGCAACATAATTTACATTAGAGCTAGTGTCCGATAGGATACTGCCCTCCGTTTTCATGTGTATACGGGACTCACTGCTAGAAACAATCTGTGGCAATAAGTAACCATCACTCTGCCACGCCCTAAAGAGGGTAGCCATTATTTCACCATGCCACAACATTTAATTGAGTTATTAAAGTCACCATATTTTAAAGTTTGATATTTAGAATAAAATACCAAAACCAACACTTCTGCTTCTGCTCCTAACTTCTTATTGGGTTATATCAAACTCAATTCCAAATTTAAAATATAAATTGAGTGCTTCGAATTCTTGCAGGCTGTAGATTTACATTCATAGAACATAGGAAGCTGCCTTATACTGAGTCACAGAATCGTAGAATAGTAGAGTTGGAAGGGGCCTATAAAGCCATCGAGTCCAACCACCTGCTCAATGCAGGAATCCATGTTAAAGCATACTTGACAGGTGGTTTCCAGCTGCATCTTGAATGCCTCTAGTGTGGCAGAACCCACTACCTCTCTAGGTAATAGATTCCATTGTCGTACTGCTCTAACAGTCACGAACATAGGTCTATCAAGCCCAGTATTGTCAACACTGGCCCCATTCAGATGACACTCGGGGCTTTGTGGTTAGCTTAACCATGTTCAGCTGTGGTTAATGCTAACTACATGCAGAACACTAGCAGACGACACTGTTAACCCTTTTGTGGTTAAGTTTTCCTTAACCACATGCTAACCATAAACTGGTTAGTGGAGCACCTGCGTCTTCCAAGTGATCTACCCCGTATCCCAGCAGCCCTAGCACTAGGAGTCCTTTGGACCCCATATTGTAGTGTGTAGAAATTATAAGACTTAGCCCTGACTCTCACTATGACAGGCAGATTCGCCATATGTTTTCCATATTCGAGAATGTCTATGCCTGCTTTACCTCTACAGTCATCACAGGGGAGGCAGAAGCCTTCTGAGACGGCTGCACTAGCCGCGTTATCAGGCAGCACCGCCACAGTAATTGGAATCTGATGGTGCTTCAACGAATGGTAATGGTGCTTCAACGAAGTAGGAGAAATGGATGCTTCATATGGGGAAATTGCAAGCAAGGATTTAAAAAGTTATACAGTAAGCACACTCCGCTATGAAGAGCAAAAATCGCGTATCAGTCAAGCAGCAGTCCAGAGCCCACCGGCTAGAGCGGCCCCACCTAGTTAGGCCGCTCTGTACTGAAAGCTCTATGTCTTTGGCCCGTTAACCACAGCAGACAATACTTTTAGCCATGGTTATTGCCGCTAACCGTGTTGCACAACATGGTTATTGAGGCTGACCACACTGTGGTTAGTGGCAGCACATGGCTAAAGAAAACGCGTGTCAGACGACACTGTTAACCATGCTGCCCTAACTGCCCATGCTGTCCCAACACAAAAGGGTTTATGGCATGGTTAACGGTGTCGTCTGAACGAGACCACTGACTGGTAGTGGCTCTCCAGGGTTTCAGGCAGGAATATTTCCAGGCCTACCAGGAGATGCCAGGGATTGAACTTGGGACCATTTGCATACGAAGGATATGCTCTACCACTGAGACACAGCACCTCCCCTCTCTTCCCCTTCCAGAAGTTAAGAATAGAAATTACAAAGTGGACAACAAATTGCTAGAGAGACTTTTATATAACCCATATATATTTATACTTATTGTACAATTTGTCTAAATATATACATATATATATATATATATATATATATATATAAGTACCTCCCCCATTTGCTGTTCAATGATTTGATGGGCCAGTTCCTCAATAGTTGCCATGATCTTGAGTCACCAATGTTTCCTGTTGACGAAAGAGAGAAAGAGCTACTTGCAAGGATGATACCTCAGACACATATAGGATAGCGCCTTCAGAATTTTACGGGAGATAGAAATATTTTCATTCTAGAAAATACTTTCCACTTTCAAGAAAGTATAGAATGTACTCTAGAAAGAATGTACTTACTAGTCTAAAGAACAAACATGGTCAAAATTAATAGATGCCTTGAATGTCATGGGAAGAAATAAACAATAAATATGATGTCCTGCTTCTTTAATTCTACTTTTAGAGCATTTATAACTTGCAGATCATAAGCGCTTGTTGATATCTTTTCTTGGACAGAGAAAAGGCTTCCATTTCTCTCCTGCACTTCATCAAATACAATTCTCTTGTACATAAATGCTCAGCATGTGGATAGCATATGCAGACAACTTGGGGGAGGGATGGAGATGGTCACTTCCTATGGCTTCAGAAAAGGGAAGGGCTTCTCTTTCTCTCAATGGAACAGCAAGATGGAAGGGCTGTAGCTTTGTGGTAGAGCACCTGCTTTCCATTTAAAAATTGTGAGAGTCAGTCCCTGTATCTTTAGGGAGTACAAATAGTTTTCTGTCTGAAACTCTAGAGAGCAACATCCAGGCAGTTTTCAAAATATCAAGCTAGCTGGACAAATAGGCTGAATTCGGACGACACGATAGTCAGTGGTGGGGTAATAATCAACTTTACAGTTGTTCATCTAGGGGGTACTCCCCACACAACATGGTAATAGATAATCAACTGCGGTGTGGATTAGGATCAGCGCTGAGCTGACTATGGCAGCATTCGGACGACATGATAGTCAATACAACTGACGATTGTTCCCCCCCACCAAGTTGCTTATTGTGTCGTCCAAATTCACCCATAGTCTGAGTTCCTAGGCACTTCTGCTACTTCTTTCTTTCTCCAAACTTGGTGCAAGTGAAGGAAAGATCTCCCTGCCCACCAAATAA
The DNA here is from genome assembly GCA_029215795.1 of Anniella stebbinsi. NCBI lineage: Eukaryota > Metazoa > Chordata > Lepidosauria > Squamata > Anniellidae > Anniella > Anniella stebbinsi. The sequence goes on along the minus strand of JARDYH010000003.1, from coordinate 44,415,079 downwards.
TCTGCACATGCCAGAATTCAAAGGAGAATAAGGCTGATCCATGACCTGGAACTATGGAACACCTCTTCCTCTTCTTGTTCTCTGCAACATGCAGAGAACTTGCAAGATATTAACTTTGCTGGATATGCAGGAAAGGATAGTGTGACTGTGTTTGTCGATTCCTGGCAATATAACCAAAATATGTGAAATGTATAGCGAGGTAAATCCTATGCTTGGGTTCCAGATACTCATTGTATGAAATGCCAACATTGCAAATCAATTTTAAGGGAAGCTGAAGACACCAGCTTTTACAGGACAAAGCCAGTATAAAGCAAATTAAAGGAGGAATTTCTTGACAGTTAAAAGAAAATCCTAATGCAATTAAGGATATCTGTAGGTTAGCATTCTGCTTACCCCAGTTACCAATGTTATATTCCACTTCCTGTATGCATAATCACTTTCTGGAGACTCCTATGGTTAAATAAAGAAAGATCATTTTAGCTGCAAATATTTTATTGTAAAGGTTTACAGAATGAAAATTGATTTCTAATTTTCTATCTCTCAAAGAATTAACAGAATATCAATGATAAATTAATAAGTTTAAATATACGATGTGAAGATTTTGTCAGTGACTGCTTTAAAATTCAATATTAATCCCTAATCCATAAATATATAAATCAACTCATTAAATATAAGGCAATTATCTGCAGAAAATGAAGACCTTTTATCTGTACAAATGATGGAATTTGTAATGCACTAATAGTATAATCCTATGCATCTCTATGCAGACATAAGCCTCATTGAGTTTGACAGGATTTTATCTGTATTAAATGGGTATACGTTTGCAGCGCCACCCCTAAAAAAAACCCAAACAAATTTGTGAGAAGATATGCATTTTTATATCAAGTTCATACTAGTGAAAACTAGACTTTATTTAGCTGAAAGCAACTATTGCTTGGATTCTTCGGTATATTTATACCTACCCATTCCTTTCCAGGATTTTGTGAAAAGCTAAAAGTGTTAGGTGTTGTACTTGATTACCATTCCCAGTTAATGGCTATTAATCACGCTGTTTTTTTTTAACTCTTTCAAAAATCATCTGGTCCTAATCCAGCAGTTGTATTAGATACATTAGAAGAAGCTTGCACACATAAAACTGTTTGGTACATCCTGCTGTAGGGGGTGGAGACACCATTCAAATATTATGTAAATCAGGGCTAAAAGTCATCACAGGATCCATGAAACATTAATGTGTTAGTGTTGTGCAAAATTTTTACCAAATTCAGATATTGTATCAAATTGTGTTGTTGTTGTTGTTTGACAAAAGTGCTCACAGACCCACTCCAACATATTCAGCACCAAGGCATTCCAGTTGGACCAGAAATGTAGTTTTCACATGCCAAGAATACAGTGGAGAGAATGAAAGTGCATTCCATGATTAAGCTCATCATTCTGGAATTCCTATTTATGAGGCAGGGAATATTTCGGGGTGTGTCTAGTACTCATAACTAGAAACATGCCTCTGGAATTGAAAAACTAATTGATACACGACCTATATTGTTAATCCGTTTTACTACATTCTGAATAGTATAACAATAATTTCCCATTTCTTTAACACTGAAGATATTTATAGCACCTTACTGGCAACCTGGCATGACACACACCTAATTTTCATGATGAGGCAGAGAACAAGCATCCAAGCCATTGAGAAAAGTGTCATTAGTCATGTTTGTATTTTGAGCTAAGCACATAGCTTACCATAGAGAATAGTGATGGGAGTGGGGAGGGGGTGTTCCAGTGCTTTATTTTTCTGTAGGAAATTTTCCATTTTGTAAGTTTATTAGTAACAACGAATGGATGCCAATTTCAAATACAACATTAGGCAAGCTTGATACTTTCAAAGTTGTATTTAATGTTTTCATGTGATTATCCCTAGTAAGTATGTGACAGAATCCATATATGTCACTGAAATACATATATGTCTGTGTGACATGGAACTAATGAGTAGTGACAGCAAAACTGAAGGTGCCCCCAAAATCTCACTGGGAGAGAATTGAACCCTGTTGAATTACATGACTGATTGTCAACATATCATGCAGGTTTTGGTTACTAAAGTGTATTAGGAGCAATCCTATGCATGTTTAGACTAGCTGGAGAATGCTGGAGGTTGTAGGACTTTTTTATGTCTAAACATGCATAGGATTCTGCCCATAGGGCACAATCCTATCAAGTTAGTCAGCAGCCTCCAAAGTCAGAAGCTGCCAAGTATGCAATGCAGGGTGATAGGATCACAGAGGCAACCCTTGCCTCCCTGCATTTTCACTACACAGCAATTTTGCCCATCTAAGCACAAGAACTCTGAGTGGGCGCATATAGGAAGCTGAATGAAGCAGCTTCACCAGTCTCCTTCCCTCCCTGCCCCCAGGACAGCCTCCTTTTCACCATCTCCATGCTCCTTTTCCAAGTGTGGAGATATAACTGGCATGAAGAGAACTGTGCCAGCTACAACAGGGAAGGGCAGAGGAGTGCAGTTTCCCTGGCTCCAACCTAAGGATCCCAGAAACTGAACAATCCTATGTCCTCCCCAGATACTGTTTAGAGGGACATAGGATTGCTCTCCTAGTGTAATGAACGTTTTCAGTAGCTTCCCCCCCCTTAAATATGACCAATGTAAAGGAAGTACATACTATTGTCTTTAATTTTTTAGGGATATTCCAATAAAAAAAAATCTACATGATATATTACACTAAGTACACTTTAATCCCCCCTCAAATATTTCAGGTCAAATACTTGTAATGTATTGCGGCAAAAAAAATTAACTATGATTGTGTACTAAATACAAGTAAAATAAATATATTAAATTAGATAACTCTCTAAGGTAGGGGTGGGAAATTGTGACCCTCCAGATGTTTTGTCCTACATCTCCCATCAGCTCTAGCAAGCATAACCAATGGTGAGGGGTGATGGGAGATGTAGGCTAAAACATTGGGGGGCAGAACTTACACACCCCTGTGTCTAGGGCAAGGGTGGGTAGAAAATAGATCTCCAGATGTTTTGGACTTCAGCTCCCAGCATTCCTGATCATTGGCAATGCTGGCAGGGGCTTCTAGAGATCTACTTTCTACTCCGCCCTGCTCTAGGACATCGGGGGGGGGGGAACTGATACAAACTGAAAATATTCTGCTGTAAGTTACCCTATGCTAAGTAATTTACACGTGAAACTTCTCTAATCCAAAATTATCCAGAAAACCCAAATTACTAGTATGGAAGAGACAATCCCAACAGAATATTCTGCTGCTACCTTTTGCAGGTCTGCAAAACATTTACCCCAATTACTCATGAGTGCTTACTCAAGACTCAGTCCAGGCAGGGTGGTAGCCAGTTGATCCACCTAAATCAGAGATGGGGAAAGTGTGGTCCTCCAGCTGTTGTTTAACTACAACTCCCATCAACCCCTACCACTGGTCATGCTGCCTGGGACTGATGGGAATTGGCATCCAATAACATCTAGAGATCCACAAGTTTTCCACCTCTGACTTAGATGAAGAGCTATAATCTGTTTCTGGAGCCTTTGAGGCTAGCTGGGAAGAATTAAGCCAGTCATTACAGTCCCTTGATCACAAAAAGAGCTTTCAAAGAAGTTCAGCTTCTCTGCCCTATAACTATTAACAATTTCTGATGCTGCTTTAAAACACATACACAAGAATCAGAATTGCAGCAACACAGATTATTGCCAGGAATGCCACTTTGCTGGACATATTACAGGAACTGCTTCCATATAAAGACAATTAAAACACATCAAAATACAGGAACATAATTAGGAGAATACTTAAGTATCAGGAAAGCAGTTTTAAATATCGGGTTCAGTTTATTTCAATGGGACTTGCATCAAGTTAAAAGCATGAGATTAGGATATACACGTTATACCAATATTGGAATCTGCATACAATGATGAAATAATGAATCTAGATCACTTTTATTAAGATTACTATCAGCACTTAATCTTTTTCTTCTTCAAATATCTGTTTCAATATAGAAGAGAAACCAAGACAGGACTGTAGGACACTAACACAAAATGTAAAATCGGACACTGTAAGCAGATGAACAGACAGCTTTCCCACCTCTCCAGGATAGACACATGTTCAAGGTCAATTTCATTTTCAATTACAATTTGAATTGAAAAAGGCAATTTAGAGATTGTTATCAACTTAAATCACCAGATGATGCTTGAGAACTTTGGCATTATACATCAAATACAATGGCTACTTTGAGGTTTAAGGAAAACTATATGTGGGCAACTAATGCTACTGACAACTATAAAGAAGTTGAGCAAGTCATAGGAACTCTTTGGGATGGGGGCTCAGTAAAACAACCTCAAGTTATTTATCCAACATTTTAAATTAGGCTAGAAAATGACTTTGCTTGGAGTACTGATGGCTCACTACTAGTAAAAGTATATAGAGAGATATCCCATCTTTCTGCCCCAAGTTTTTTTTTTACAAGAAAAGAAATTTAATACACAGTAGTTGGGATCTAATTAAGCACTTCTGCTGATAGCACAGCTTCCATCAACAGAACGGAGCAGGGGAGATTCCCCCTTCTCTCAAAGCATGCTGTGCATTTTCGAAATCTGCACTAGAGAATTGGGGATCTTCTGGAGCAGATTATGGGAGGGCGCAGGGAGCTGCAGGGGAAAGGAGAAAGTTCCATTGTACAAGGTAAAGTTTTCCCACAAGATTCTGAATTCCATCTAATAAATGTGTGATTTGTTTTTAATAAGAAAGCAATGGTGACTGAATTCACTAATGTCATTACTTTCAATAGAATTCTCTCTCTTAAACTTTTAAGATCACATGAATACAAAGAAAAACTTCAATTGTAGTATTAAAAGCCTCAGGAAACAACTTTTAGCTTACTGTTATTCAATACTATGGAAGCTTGTAAAAAATATTTTAATGTTCCATCTGCCTGGTAGTGTAATCACATTAAAATATTGGAAATGGATATAAAGGCAATATCTGCATATACAGGTGTTTTGTAGCTGGATTATTAGAAAAATTGAGGAAATTAGAATGTCAGTCCTGCAAACCTAAACAACATTTTGGAATTCTTTAAAGAACTTCACACAAAGCTTCATACACTTCCTCCCATTAGACTAAAAACAGAATACTAGTAAAATCAGTTGGATTAAGATGAATTGTATCACAGTGCTGATGGATTACTGGAATGTTTATTTGTAGAATTACTGAAATTGTTACTTATGTTTTGGTATATTTTTATACTGCATATTGATTTTTTAAATAAAATATTAAAACAAAGTAAACAAAATTAAAGTGAAGTTTATGTTATTTCCCATATCTCTAATTTAATCCTTTAAGTAAACTGCAGCTTGTTAGCATGCAGTCTTTGAGCTCTTGGTGCCCTGAGTTGGTTGAAAAGCTCAGCTGAGTTACCACATCAAGAGGCAGAATCAAATAGTTAGAGGCCATAAATTTAAGAAACAGTGCATTCATTTATTTTGTTTATAAATACCTTTCTACAACACCTCTCTGTGAGCCCCCAAGACATTTTAAAATGCAAATACTACAAAATCAGTTTAAACAATAACAGTATTAAAATAGGATTCATGAGCACCAAGCATCTACTAAGTGCATTTTCATGCAAGTTATAGTCATAGTACCGTATAAGGCACTACTCTTATAAAGCATTTCAAATCTCATTATAGTATTTTATTACAGCTTTTATACATGTGCATATGCAAATCAACTGCAATCTTCTAGTTCTCTATTCATTTCCAAAAAAAGTCCGCTTGCTTACTTTCAAATTAACAAAATTTATTTTCAATCAATTGCACCATCTGACAAATGCATTTTAAGAATGGAAAATAGAGAGAACACCAAAGAAAACTTTTAATGTCACTTTCTCAATAGCAGGTATTTCCTTTCACTGTGCCAAAACACCACATCTCTGAGCTTAGAGTGGCAAAAAGGAAAGAAATAACTAGAGGGCATGTACTGACTGGAGTTTACTCTTTTTTATTCTAGAATAATTATTAGACCAACCGTGCATGAAAATAGATAAATATGAAGAACGGGGCAGGAACATAATATGAGAACCATGGTGGATCAAGAACAAAGCCCATCTATTCCAGCATTCTATTCACACAGCTGCCAATGAGTTGCCTGATGGAAACCTCCAGGCATAAATGCAATACTATCTGTTTGATAGTGTTCCTCAACAACTGCTCAACATAACATACTGCTTCTGGTACTGGAGGTAGCAAATAACCATCAAGTAGCCATTGATAGCCATATCTTTCATGAATTTGTCTATGGTAAAGCACATGGTTTGCATTCCCAAGTTCAGTCTCCAGCATCTCCAGGTAGGGGGGCACTGGAAAAACTGTTGCCTGAAGCCCTGGAGAGCTGCTGCTGGTTAGCGTCAATAATATTAGGCTAGATGGAGTAATGGCCCGACTCAGAATATGGCAGCTTCCTATGGTCCTAGGTACTATTCAGGTCTAATTCTCATTAAGAACTGTATAAATGGTGAACACAACTCTAGACTGTACCAGTAGATTGAGGGTCATGTTCACATGTTTGAATGCTCCTACACAAAAATACATTCTTATACATAAAAAACTAACACGTCTATGTACAAAGGCGTTGATGTTTTGGCATGGAGGCACATTCAATGTTACAGGAAGTGGTACAGTCCAGTCAGAGCTTCATCTGCAGTTTGCGAGTAGTAACCCTCAGTCTAACCAAGTAGCAGAGACCGCCCGTAAGCCAGGCGAGGCCCCAGCCCGCTGTCACTCGGAAGCACAAAATGGCTGCTGCAGGAGCAGGATGGGAACCTCCAACTCCTCCCACACGCCTCAGCGGCGGCCGGGCTGGCTCCGGCTTCATCGCGCTCGAGTCCCCCACGAAGCAAACACTGGGCCTGGAGAGAGGAGCGGGCCCCGGGGCGCGGCCGGGATCCGGGGAGGGGAGACGCAAGCCTTTCCTGTGGGTGAAAGGTCAGGGGGGCGGCGGCGACAGGAGGAGCCGCCGCCGCCGCTGCCACGAGCAGCACCCCATGAGGAGAGGCGTCCTCCCGCTGCTGCAGGGCACGGAATAGGCCGCGACTAAGGAGACACCCCGGAGTGGTAGCGCCAGCAGAGGCCCGAGCAGACGGGCAAGGCCTCGCAGAAGCTGAGGCGGCGGCGGCACCACCACCACCGTCGCTGCTTCGGCTCCCTCCTTCGCCATATCCCCGCCCTCTCTGCCTCTTACCTGACAGGCGCGGCGCAGAAATAGCTCCTGAGGGTTTATTTGTCGGTGCGGCTCCGGCTCTGGGAGGTCAGAGTTCGTGACCCCGCCCGCTGCGTTCGGTCGAGTCCCGTCTCGCGTGGCGTAACGTTCTGCCTTCCCCTCCCCCTTCGCAGTCGTCCCCGCCGCCGCCGCCGCCGCCGCTACTAGCAGCGCGGCTGCGCTTGCGCAAAGTGAGCCCATGGCGGAGGCGGAGCGAATGTCACCGTGCCGGAGGGGAAGAAGGAGAGAAGATCCTCGCCTGGAGTAGTCATAGCTAATGGAGGGGTGGGGGCAGGGTTGAGTGTGAACGTGGGGAAACGTCCGCAGGACCAGCCGTGTGAAACTTTAACCTGAAGGTCAGAGCAAATCTCTTCTGCGCATGCTCGCGGAAGGTCTCTTTCAAGCTCTGCAAAGAGCAGGGGCTCTGCAAAAAGCGCTGGGCCGATGGCCATTCAGTCGTCCCTAGGGTAGCCATTGATGAGTTCCCTCCCCCTCCCCCTAAAATAAGAGGAAATACATCAACAAAAAAGATGACATAAATTTTCATGAGTAAATTTATATGTATATATGTAAATTTAGGAAGCATAATTTAAGTCAGGGTATGCTGGTGGCTCCTATTTCAATGGGGCAGTGAATCTGCTCTGGGTTTCAGTCAGAACTCTAAAGGAGCTATCCAAAGTGCTGAACCCTAACCCCAAAATGGGGATATTTCACCAAAGTAGGAGCCGCCAGCATCTACTGATTTAAATAGAAATATAGTAAATCTCGCTATAGCTCTTAAGAGTGACCTGTGACCTAGTCCAAACCTACACCTTGTATAAATCATTGCAATCCCATCATGGTAACACCATATCCCTCTTGTGCATTTATACCTTGTAGGACATATGACATTTGTTTTAGTATTTTGGGTAATAGAGAATAAAAAAGCAGGAAATAACACTATGATAGCGGTATATAGAATGTGTAATGTGTCCCAACAGTTATCAGTGCACTTCAATATTACTATAAAGTAGTATTGATCTAGCCCAAGTGATTTGCCTGTTTGTCCTAGTATCTGAACTTGGACTGGACAGCCATTCAAATAGAGGACACCTTCAAAGAGAGGACAGTCCTCCCACAGCCTTTGAAGTAGAGGGTGGCCTCTGTAAAAGAGGATATTTGGTCACTCAACCCATCCATGTATTTTATAGATACATAGAATTTTAGGAAATAATTTGGGGCCTATAAATGTTGACCAAAAAAGCTGCAGTGTCTTTAATAACCAAAAGTGTTGGTAAAGATCTGAGCACAGTTCCATCTAAACCAAATGACTTTGGAAGCTAGATTGAATCATTGTTTTAGCGCAGTTAATGACTAGATGCAGGTAAACAAACTGAAACAATTCATAAAGGAAAGTAATGCTGTTGCTTAGGGGAATCAATTGATCCTGGGATAGATGTGTAGTGTGACTTGGATGCAGTTACATCCCCCCATTTTTGTAGTTTTGTGGTGCTGCTTTGGGTGCTTAGGTGGCAGTGGCTAAGAGTGCTTTTTGCCGGCTTTGGTTGGCTCACCAGCTGCATCTTTTGACAAAAGAAGACAAACCTGCCCATGGCCATTTATGTATGGGTAATCTCCACAGCTGGATGGGAATGCAGCTTGTGGGGGACAGAATGTGGATGGGATTTGGAGGAAATTAACTGAAGGGAAATTGATTTGGGATATTTAGGGCTCAGACAAGCCCTCTGTTGAATTGCTTATGATCTTGAGCAAGTCACTTTGTTTCTCAACCACACTATTTTGGCTTTTGTAAAATAGACGTTACGAAGCAGAAGCATATACAATAATAAAAGAGTGGTTTGGAATTTTGGCTTGGTATTGTGTCCAGGGGCACAAACTGAGCACAAGTTATTTATTTCCATCTAGTACAGCATTCTAATAAGATGCATCTGGGAAGCTTATAACTAGGGCAACAGTATTCCTATTTGTCCCCAGCTTTTGGCATGCACAGCAGCAACCTAATCAATGCTTACCTATTGTGACATTTCCATATGCCATATATTTATATGACAGACATACCCCTTGGTCACACTCCCAACATGACCAACAGATGTGTTGAGGCAGTGAGTGGGGTCACCATGCTTTTCTGAACATCCAAACCAGCTTTTCTTCTTTTTCCTTGACATTTTCAGCAGTTCTACTTGAGAGCAACCTCCTTTTGGTTGAAGAATGAAAATTAGACCTCATCTGCCTCCCCTCAGCAGTAGTTACCTCTACCTCTTCAATGCGCAGAATAGGTTTACATAGTGATAAGCTTGTAACCTAGGCAACAAGAAAGGACCATTCAAACGGTTTGAGATCTCAGCTGCTATAGAAAATACACAACCTTATGGGACTGATGGTTGTGTGTTGGACTTACTCTATTTTAGCCTTCCCTAACCTGGTGACTGCCAAATGTGTTGGACTACAACTCCCATAATCTCCAGACAGCATGGCCATTAATCATGCTGGCTGGGTATAATAAGTATGGTCCAATACATTTGAATGTTACATGTTTGGGGAAGACTTCTTGAGTGGCTGCTAAAGAGAGCAGTGAAAGCTGTGAGACTGCCTGGGGGTGGTGGGGAGGAGAGTACAAGTGTGGAAGCTAAAGCTATGCCCAATCATAACTTCTGACACCTCTAAGAACATAGGAAGCTGCCTTGTACTGATTCAGACCTCTGGTCATCTCACCCAGCCTTGTCTCTACAATGACTGGCAATAGCTCTCCAGGGTTTCAAGCAGGATTTTTTTCGAGCCCCCTATGGAGATACCAGAGATTGAACCTGGGACCTGCTGCATTCAAAGGATGTGCTGTACAACAGAGCCATGGCCCCTCTGTTGTTTATCTCTACTTTAAACTCAACCTCCTGCAGCCTGACTGATTTACCAGACCATTGGGGTGCCATTTTTGGCAGAAAAGCAGGATATAAATTTATGAAATAAGGGATTTTAGGAAAAAAGTGGATAGGGGAAGAGAAACCTTGACATGTGGAAAAGTCTGGAAAAAAACTATTCTGTACAAGGTAAACCCGGAATGGGCCTGTTCAGACGACACTTCTGGCTCTGTCGTTAGCAAAACTGTGGTTCTCTGGAGTTAGCACTAATCACAAGCCGTGCTGTCACACAGACTTTAAGCCATGGTTAGAGTTGGTAACCCTGCTGCAGACGGTCTGACTGTGGTTAGTGAGTGAGCAGGGTTTAGCAAAACGCATCGCACAAGACACCTTAAACCCTGCTGCTTAACCAGAAGCCTTAACCAGCAGGGTTTCAGATGTCTTCTGAACAGGCCCAATATTTGGGTAAAGAGGCAAATGTGCATGTTTTGTCTAATTTATTGATATATGTCGTATTTTTATTATATACAAAAGATTGCTTTTGTTTTTATTCAAGTTGGGGTGCAATCTATTCTGGCTATGGCTTTTTTCTGTTTCAACATGCATAGGCTTGTGCCCTTAGACACTTAGGAAAAAAGACACTTGCAAGGTTAGTAGGGGAAAAGACACTTGCAAGGTTATTTTGATAAAAACAACTACTTATAATTACTTTGTTATTTTAATTTGTAATGTAAAAGGTTCTGTTCTTCCATTTACTGTGAGATAATATGCTACAATTCTTAAGCACTTAACATAAAAAGCACTTGGAAAATTAGAGGGCAGCAGTTGAAAGAAACAAAAATGAAAGTCGGTGACCCATCCAGATGTCTTAAGACCACTGTGGCCTTTTAAAAGATATAAACTGAAGTTTGAAGCTCATTCATTTATTTAATTTAAAATTGGGCAGTCATGGTTGAACATTACGTTCCATGTTGCTTTACTGCAGAGAGTTAACATATAAACAGTTGGAAACATGATTGCTTGCTCTGTTCTGAAGTGTCTAGTTGATAGGGAATTATCCACTCAAAATAAATGATAATCATTTCCATCAAAGCTGAAAATGTTTTATGATATAGATTGCAATCCTCAGGGCCATCTAGTGACATCTGATTTATCTCTCTCTTATTTCAAATGGCAGCTGTACTTACCAAACCACTCCTGAAACATTTCAAAGTGATTTGAGGTTCAGTACAAGACATTTGGGGTTCTGGTGGTAAGACTGAAAAGGCCCAGCATGCTCACACAAACCTAAAGGAGATCCTGGATTGCAGCTACGATTTGTTTGCTACATTTTGTTTGCTACGTTGTTCTTATGTTTCTTTTCAAGTACTCTGGAGGCTTAAAATTAGAAGCTGACAAATTCTGACACAATCTTAATGCAATGTTCTATTTGCTGTTTTAAAATGTTTACATAAGCTAACTATTAGTGCCGTTTCCATTTGGAACTTGTCATATTCAGGGAGAGCATTTGTATCTAAATGATAGACTAAGTACTCTGTCTGCTTTTTTGCTAATTAAGTACTGAATTCTCCTTATGCTGAAAATTGGGAATCATAGACATTATCCCATCAAGTCAGTGCTTAACGTTTATTCAATTTCAGACATAAATAATCAAATCATTTCCTTAGTACCGCTCAAATAATTTTTATCTTCCTCTTGTGCCTCTTGTTTTATCCCCTGTACCAAGTGCCTTAAAGAAGGGCCTATAAGATCTACACAAGCCACTAGATCACTCTTGAGCAATTCCCATTCATTTCAGTGGAACCTGCTCAGGGATACTATGCTGTTTTCCTTCAGCTATTCAATTATCTCAATTAGAACATTAGTTCCATCCTGAACTAAGTATGGGTACTGATAGTACACTGTATACCTGACAGTGAGGGGGTGTCATCAAAAGAAAACTGTAATTATTTAGTCAGTTTCGTTCCTGAGAAAAATATTATGGTTCAGCAGACCCCAGAAACAAAGTCCTCAGCAAGTAAGCTAGAAAATGCTTGTGAGTTCATGCACAGTCTTAAGCTCAGGCTAGTAAAAATATGGATCACAGGAAAAGTACTGTGGGATGAGGATGGATAAATAAATGTTAGGTTGGCTGCCCACAGTCTACAGTAGCACAGTATTTGTGTGTCAAAAGGAATAGTTCACTACACTTCTGTTTTTACTGAACGCATTTTAAAACTCACAGATGTCGGATACCCTTTAGGCAAAACTCTGACTTCCAGCAACTTCATTTGCTTTCATTGTTCCTGCTCATTAAAAAAAAATGCAATCACCATACGTTTCAATGCAGTTAAAATGTGTACTACAACACACTGTTCAGATTGACTGAGGTGCATTTTTTGATCAGGCTATACAAAGAAGTTTCTCAGTTCAGGGTACATTTAAGTGCATAGCTATTTCCTTTGTTCAAGACTGGGTATTTGAATTTTGTCAGGGGGAAAAAGATCTTACTAACAAATCAGGAGCAGCAAACTACATGAGCAGGACATTTCTGTGCATAGGCCAGTTAATATAGTTAGGGCTCAATCCTATGCATGAATAGGATTGTACCCTTAAACATAAAAAATAAAATAAAAGAATAAGAAAACGTTGAATCATGTGCTGATTTTTGGTAGCAAGACAAGCATTCTACTAGTGACATTTTTGATCTAACCACCCTTGTATCAAAATTAGAAAGAATTTCCTTTTCCCTTTCTGTGTAGTTGAAGTGAGGAATGGTGGGGGTGGGGGATGATTTAATAAGGACTTCCATCAGTTTAGCCACACTTAGAGCTGAACTGTCAAAACCATGACGAGCAAGGATTTGAACAAGCAACTGGTAGCTCATACAAAAGTATCTTATTGTCAATATCCGATTTATATAAAGATAAGAATTTAGTATTTACCCATATTATTAATGCTATAACTATTGTTTCCTTGACTTATTCCTACACTTTTATAGTACTAGTTCCAGTTATTATATACACGATTGTTCAAATATTAAATATATCCAAATTACTAATTATGCAAGTACTTTCTTGATTTTGAGTGAAAATTTGCCCTATATAAAATACAGTTCAAAGAATATCTTGAAGATCAAATTGTGAATGGAAAATTAGAATGAATGACATTTCTTGTCAATGTCATTTCTCTAAAATAGTATACATTCTTGATACTACAATTCATTTCAGTTTTTATTAAAATAGTACAAAAATGTTTATTTTCTTTCATGACATTAAGTATCATGTTCTACATGATACTGGCTTCAATGGAAATATATATATGACAGAAAAAAACTTATGCTAAAGATAAGCTTTTGCCAGACTTTAGAAAGCGTACATTGCATATTCATTTTTAAATCTCTTTGGCATTTATGATTTGATATCATATGCGATGTAATGTTACAGGGAGAGCAGAATGATTATCCTTTCAGTTTCTTAAAAAAATTTAAAATAGATCCATGCTAAGATACTTCTCTGTTTCTGGACTAAGGTTCTAATTCTAGGCCTGTTGTGATGCAGGATGCCAAGAGGAAACTTAACAGTCCAGGTATGCTGGTGTATTGCGTTCCACTTCAAAAATTCTCCATTAAAATAGGCAGATTTATGCCCCCATAAAACCATTAGAAACCAACTGAGAACATACATAAATGTACTGAAGTAAATATGACTATTTTAAGTGCACATATGACAGTACTGCAGCAAACCAAAAAGCAATGGCTTGTTTACAGTTTTCCAACAAACAAAATTATATAAGGTCAAGGACACTTTGGAATTCAATGTGAATTTCAGAAATGATTCTGACCATTAAGTAAAACAGTGGCAGAGTTTAATAAATAACACTTTTTGTATGACAAAAATACAAGTATACATATTTCTTTAAAAATTATTATGCCTGGAAAAAAGAGGCAGGGTTTCCTAACTCTGATGAACAAACCAGTTTTGTTTAGATTGATGTTTGCAAAATTCAGCGACTCTTCACTAAATAGAACTATAGTGTTCACTTTGTCACCGGACATTTTTTTTCTTTAAACAAAGGACACCACCAACCATGCTATAATATTGTGGCTTCTTGAAAAGCTTCTATCCACCTGTTAGAAAAGGGGAAAAAAACATTACTGTGACCAAAGAGAATGGTTTTTAAAGCTTACATAATTGAACACTTTTATTAAAATGTTCTATTATTTGACTCAGTTTATCATGATCTAAAAATACAATAAAAGCCACATTGCCAGGTATTATTAAATAGATTTCAAAATTCTGAATTAAAAATACAAAGGACCATGGGATTGGCAGCATGAAATTTAAAGTAGCATCCTAGTAGTTGATATCCACTGTACAAACTTTGGGAAAAAAGGGTATTATCTACACCTTTCTGCTGGATCTTTATACAAGCAGCAAGCATCCGTTTGTGCCATCTGTAAATGCCCACTGCAAAGGAAAAGACAATCCTCCCTTCACTAGAGATTTTTTTTTTCCAATTCAAGGACAATTCAGGAGAGGCATCTCTGTGTTGGGCATGTAAGTCAGGCAACCTGGTGAATGGGTTTGGGAACCCTGCTCTATGATTTATATAGACAGGCCAAATTATACCTGTACGACTACAGAAACTTAAACAATTATAGTAGATACTTTAAAACTGCTTGCACAGAATCCTGAGTTTCTTAGTAGCATATAACTTGAATCAATAAATGGCTAGCTTACTTTTGTGCTGATTGGGAGTCATCTGCTTTGAATATGTAAAATAAAGTATTTTTGTGCAACAAATGGAAAACTTTAGATTCTAAGTGTTCATCTTTGACTTCAGCAACTGTAAATCCCAATAAAGGTTGGCTCTCCAAAGCAGCTACATCCTAATTTTACAAAGAAATCCAGAATCAGACACAGTATTCTTATAAATGCAATCATTTGTAAAATGATCGGTGCTTTCAATAGCATACAAAAATGTTTCAACCTCAAGACAGTGCAAAATTCTTGGGTTGGACCCTAAGGAGGCAACCTTTGGATTTAGCTCTCTTGTTTTCTTTATTTTTCCATTTATGTAATACTTATCTCCTCTGTTCTAGATTCCTGCCAGGGAAAACTGATATTGGTCATGTTTGCACAAAACGATAACCAAGAATTCCTGAAAATCCTGTTTTTTTGTCCATAACCAGCATACTAGTGCACACAGCTTAGTTCTTAGCACACTACCCACCAGCAGGAGCAGTTATAGTACCCAGGAACTCATCAGGAGGAAAAAGCTTAGGGCTATGTCCAGGACTCCTGGCTTGTTGCTCACAAACAAGCCAGCAATTAGAAGCCAACTTCAAACAGTGGCTTCAACAAGGGGTCCCAATTAGAATACAATGTGAACCTTGTCCTCCTGGTAAGCAGGAGCGCTAGCATGCTGGTTTTTGAACAATAAGCCAAGATTCTCTGGAATTCTGACTTATTTTTTTCTGTGAATGCAGGCATTTCTGCAAACCGCCCAGAGAGCTTCGGCTATTGGGCATTATAGAAATGTAGTTAGTATAGAAATTAAATGAAATAGTTCACTACTACACCTATTGTTCAAACACAAATAGTCCTGTGGCATCTCAAAGATAACAAATGTATTCTGGAATAAACTTTTGTGGACTATAGCCCACCTTCATCAGGTGCATGGAGTATTACAGAGTGTTTCTGGTTTATATACTGTACATATAGGGTGGAGGGAAGTCGTGTAAACAGTAAGTTCAGAAGGAAATTAAATGCAAAAAATGACAACCATAGTATTAACTTTTTTTATAGGCAGTGTTTATTATTAACAGTTTAATCTAATTTCCTTCTGACTTCACGGTATACAGTTCTCTCTCTTACTACACACACAGGTATTGTGTATAAATCTGAAACTCTTCATAATGCTCCATGCATCTGATTCATTCATTTATTACATTTCTATATCATCCAATAGCCAAAGCTCTCTGGGCGGTTTCCAAAGATTAAACCCCTAAAAATACAATATAATAGCATCACATAAAACTATCTGCATACAAAAATATAAACAATTTTGCACAATCGGCTATAAAAAAAACCAGGACCTGTTAAGATTCTGATCTTATGCTGTCAAATGCTTGGGAGTAGAGGAAAGTCTTAACCTGGCACTGTAAATATGGCAATTTTGGTGCCAAGTGGATCTAACTGGGGAGAGCATTCCAAAATTGGGGAGCCGCAACTGAGAAAGCCCTCTCCCTGGTTACCATATCCCGAACCTCCCTTGGAGGAGGGCCTCTGATGAAGATCATAGTATATGTGTAGGTTCATAGCATGAGAGGTGCTCCATCATGATGAAGTGGGCTATAATTTACTCCACAAAGCAGGAATGCCAGAATAAATTAATGTGCCACAAGACGCTTTGTTGTTCTTGCTGCAATAAACTAACATTGCTAATTGTTTGGAAATTATTTTTCAGATGACTCGTCACTGTCTTGATTAAAGTCACCATGTCTGAACAACAACTCAGGCCTCACTCTAATATACTACCCACTGGCTGATGAAATGTTTTATACTAACTTGGGTTTTAAATTTTGATTTCTTACCTCACTGGCAGCATATGTGTATAGCACCTTATTTTTTATCACAAACCACAGATGTTTCCATGGTTTTTTGCTGCCCTTTGATCTGTATAAATAGCCACTCATTGAAGAATCTTCTGTACTTGCTGACACCTAAAATTAAAACAAACATGGTAGTGTAAAAGTGCATGAATTTGTAGCACTGCCACATGCCCTTCCCCGTAAAGGTGTTTTAATATCTTGCCTTGTCGACATTAGTACCCAGCATCTTTATTATAAACCCTAAAAAGGACAAAATAGTTTTAAGTTATAAATGAGGTAAAAGTATGTAACATTTACCAAGTAAGATAAGACCTAAGCTCCACAATAATTTAGATGCTGATAACTAGAGCTGCGTCTTCCAACACTGGTTACAATCCTTTTAGCACTCTGCTGAAATTGGAAGTAAATGTACCCATATATGTTCCCCAGTGCCAAGACTGACAGCATTACCAAGATTAAGAGAAGCAGTGCATTTTCAGAATGAGAAAGAAAATTGCATCAGTATTCCTAGTAAAAGTATTCCCTTATTCTGCAAATTTATCTGCACTGTTCCCTTACCCATCCCTTAATCTAGTAGTGGGATAAGCAATTGAGAAATGCATCCAACATACTTAAATCTAGAAACCCAGTTGCATTTGCAGATATTTTGACTGTATTCCCTTATCTTGAAGGAAAATAGTTTAGCCTGCAGGAGAGGGACATTCCTAAGCCAAGCCACATTTAAAGTTATGGATATTTTGATAGATAACAGCCACATCTTTTTCATTTGCAACAAGTGCCCAGGATGAAAAACATAATGTTCCTTGGTATTGAACAAGGGCCTGACCCCTAGAGGTCACTGGGTAAGCTAAGGAACCTAGGCATCTAGTAGCCAAGCATGCCCACTGGGTCCAGGTTCACCCTATTCATCCAAGGCAAATCACAGCTACTACCTACCGAATTAGAGAGCAACAGGACTCTTAAATATGCTTGACAGTCCAGGTAAGGCCAG
The DNA here is from genome assembly GCA_029215795.1 of Anniella stebbinsi. Lineage (NCBI taxonomy): Eukaryota > Metazoa > Chordata > Lepidosauria > Squamata > Anniellidae > Anniella > Anniella stebbinsi. Next base: position 44,397,367 of record JARDYH010000003.1, on the reverse strand, counting down.
AATGTGGTGTGAGATACATTACTCTTGAATCTACTCAGACTAAACCACATCAAGTACTTAAACCAACTGTTGCGTTTATTAAGGAAATTTAACCAGAAACATGCAGGTATTCAATAAATGTGTTTTATTACATTATGTTAAACCCAATATACTGACTCAATATATCTGACTACCCCTTCCACCACTATCATGACCACAAGCATTTTTAGCTGCTCCTGTTCAACTCTCTCCTCCTCTCTGTCATTTTCAATTGACACTCCCCACCTGGCATTTACTATGGCCCCATTTGCACATAATGCAGCACATCAAGAAATGCCACGTATTAAAAACTCTCTGTGCCTACCACAGGTCTTTCTGCACCCTAATCTCTGATAACACTCACTCTCCCCACCCAATGCGTAGTACTCTTATCTCTTTGCACAACTAGAAATCTCTGAAACATTTCTATACCGCCTTATTTTTCCTTTCCGTCTTTTTATGCTCTCTTAAGAAGAGTGATGCTAGATCAGACTAAGGGTCCATCTCTTCTTATCCCCGACTTCTCCTCCACCACCACGAACTCAGCAACAGAATATAAGGAAGTCTCTTTCCCAGACTATGGAGAAAATATTTACCCTTATCTAAAGAACTAATTCTAGCTTTAAACTAAATTGTAAATACAGCTCAATGTGAACAGCTTGTTGCTGAAAGCATCAGACACCATGTTCAGCATGTGTAGTTAAAAAGTTTATTAAAACGAAGTTAAATACTATTTTATAATAGAAAAGAAATAGCATGGACCAGTCTTTCACAACCTGGTACCTTCCAGATGTTATGGACTACAAGTCCCAGGATTCTTGACCACTGAACATGCAGGCTGGGACTGATGGGAGCTGAAGTCCAAAACATCTGGAGGTCACAAATTTGGGTAAGGCTGATGAAGGTGATCACTTTTCTAGAAAGGGATGTTTCTTGCATGAAAAATTCCTTGGCACTAAAAATATAATTGAGATAGCTTTCAAACTTTACACTGAATTCTTCTTTGTCAGTATTCTATCTAGGTACTGTATGTAACATCCTCTCCAGAACACATTAAAAATACATCAAAATTAAAACAACTCAACCTGAACATAAACACAGTTAAGTTACATAAATAATTTGATTCCGAAAATTCCTTAGACGGTCTGCTTTTTCTTCAGCAAGTAAGCACAGAAAAATGTATGTTTAGAACTGTCTAAAATTCTAGGAATATTTTACATCAATTTATGCAAAGAAATAATACATAATCTTGGTAAACATGAGCACCATAAATATCCAATTGAATTGGAACAAAACACACCATAAATATCCAACTGAATTGAATTGTGCTTAACGAAACAATGTCCAACCATTTTTAGCTTAGATGAAAACATGTCCATGGAATCAAACACAACTTTGTGGAGGTCTCACTTTCTCTGTACCATCACCTTCTATTCTCTTCTACTCCCACAAATCAATTCTCCTGGGCTGTCTCTTTTCCTTCTCCTAACAGCCTGTATTTCAAAACAACAACTGGGAATGCTGCATTGCGACACTTAGCTTTCCAGGAGTGTGTTTGCACAGTTAAGACTAGTATGGCAACTGCATCCATTCCTAGAGAAGTCTGGGACATATGCCTTAGTTACATCCCATTTGGATAACTGTAATACGTGAAATGTAGAAGCTGCTGCTGAAAATATTCAGAAACTCCACCTGGTCCAGAAAACTGCAGCCAGACAGCTGACTGGGGCTGGTTACAGGAAGCAAATGAGACTCGTCTTGCAGCAGCTTCACTGGCTACCAGACTGATTCTGAGCACAATTCAATGCTTAGGACCAGACCACCTGAAAGACTACCTTCTCCAATAAGAGCCTTCCTAGGCTTAAAGATCTTCAGTGAAGGCCTTTCCCTTGGTCCCAACACCACTGGAGACATGTCTGGTTGGGAAAGTGAGAATAGGCCTTCTTAGTGGCTGCTCCCATGCTGTGGAACTGCCTGCCAAAGGAGCCTAGGTTGCCCCCCTATTTGTTTGTCTTACCATCAGCTGGCAAATATTTTTTTTATTCAGGTAGGCCTTTGGCATGCAAGCTGGTCTATAGCTGAAGAGGATTTAATTAGTTGAGTGCTTTAATTTATTTTATTGTTGTATTTTTAACTGGGTTTTAATTTGTTACGTTTTAATTAAGGTTTTGTCTTAAATCTGTATTTAATTACCATCTTCAGCACCAATATTTTGACAGAAAGACAGGATATGAGCAAATTAAATTAATATATGCTGTGGTAGGAAATTAGACCTGGCCTCTAGTTCCTATTGTCAATACAGACAGCTATGGCTCCAGAGACCCTTCCCAGCACTTGGGGTTCTGAAGAGGCAAGAGCCGCTATTGGCTTCTCACCCTTGCAGCAATGCCTCCCTTTCCCATAGGAAATGGGGAGGGTGTCTGTACTGACCAGAGAAAAAAGAAGGAAAACAAGCATTGCAACTCTGTAGAAGGGCAGTGGGGGGTGGGGGAAGAGGCTTACTGATGGTATTGTATTGGAAAATGAAAAATTCACTAACCATGGGAAGAAATGCGATGTAGGTAGCACAGGGCAAGCTAATCCAAGGGACAGTCATGGGAAAGGTAAGGGAGAAATGCAGGTGACGGGCTGTACCTAGAACATACTATAAGTATAGTATACCCTGGCCATACATGAACTCTGCCTCCCACTATAACATTCTATTCCAAAAAAAACCCCACCCCTAAGCCAGAATAGCATAATTTTCCCCATTCAAATAGTTCCCAATCCCAAATAGTTTACTGAAGATTAGCAATACATTTGCTAGTAAATAGAGAGAAGTTTAAGGCTAATATGCAACACATACTTCCTTGAGAGCAGCTGGGATTTTTTTCTGCTTTCTTCCAGATGGGATACTATGCAACACTGTAGACAAGGCACTAGATGGAGATCTATGGTTGACTGGAGACCCATTTTTAGGAGAAGTACACAGATGATCTGAAATGGAAACAACAGTTACACTAATTTGGTATTTCGCAACAATAGGATGAGCAACTTCCGTTTTTTGTTAATTGCAAGTTTTAAATGCACACCATCCATCCACCCACTTCTGACGGTATTTTCATAAGTTACATGAAAAGCAACTTTTTATTTCTCTTGTAATATTCATACATGTGAGTAATTTTATTGCAGTTTTGAGCGTTTTTGGAAACCATGTCTGCCTTCCACAGTCTTCCTGGTGAACACAGCTGGAGTGACAATAATAAAAGAATGTCCAGGCTCTTGCAAAACTATTCAAATGCATGTTTGTTTTTCCTAACACTGCCAATAACTCAAAATGTGTGTCTGTAAAATATAAATCAAATTTTCAAAACAGCAAAAGGAAAACATGATTAATAGGACGGAGATATAGATATCTATATATATCTGGAGAACCACAGTGTTAAAAACTAAAGCAGGAGTAAGTAATTTGATGCTCTCCAGATGTTTTCAACCAACATGGCCTATGGTTAGGGATTATGGGAATTGAAGTCCAAAATATCTAGAGGGCACTGGGTTGCCTACCCCTGAACTAAAGCACATGTTACATAGTAATGCATTACATTTTCCTTCAAGAATTTAATTCTGTTCTATTTAATCCTTAAATAACTGCAACAAGCTACAATGAAACAAAGAATGTCCTGTCTTGGAATTACAGTCTCTGAAAAGAAATTTGAAGCAAAAATAAATCTGGCAAAAAAGAAAAGCACAGTTTTTACCTTACCCTGTTTTTGTAGTTCTTTAAAGCAATAATCACATACTCTTGCAGGGTGATTTTTCATGTAGTCTAATGCATGCTTATTTGATGAACAAGCTTGGCAGATTATCTAAAAAAAAAACATATGAAGTACGTGTACACACACATACACACAAACACACATCTCTTGAAAGCCTCGCTTCTCTGCACGTATTTGTTTTGGGGAACTGTAGGTAATCTTGCTTCTGTGTGTGTTAGTATGTGAGTGGGGTTTGGGGGGGCTGTGGTTCTTACACCATCAGTTTTCCTTCTGCGAAATGAATATTTTGTTGTATTATGTGGGATCAAATACGTAATTTAGTATTGGGCCCAACCCTCACCTTTGCCTTGTATTCAATTCTTGAGGAAGTTATTTGTCTTTTGTGATTAGGTAGACATCCACTGCAGCCATTTTGTGGTTGGTGCACATGACAGTTGCTCACATTTCCAGATGTGCCTTCAGGCCCAAAAGGGTTGGAGATCCCTGAGGGTCTTAGGAATTAGATACTGGAGATGGTGGAGGTAGGAAATATAGTCATGAGACTTTTCCTACTTCAGGTCATTATCAGGAAATGCAATGTTTGCATGTAATGACAGCCTAGAGTATGGGTTGTCATTGAATCATGGCTTGTTGCTATGTGCAAACTTTACACTATGGTTTAACTATGTATTGTTAATGACAAACAACCTAGGAAGCAAACCCATGATTTGTTGTTGGGTTGTGAACGTTGGGTTAAGAACCCAGAGTTAAACCATACTGCACAGTTTACATGTAATGACAAACCATGATTCAACAGCAACCAACAATTCAATGACAATCCATACTCAACCTGTACTCTCAATTGTCATTGCTGGTGAATCAGGTCTATGGTTCAGTTCAGATGTAGTGCTAAACTACTAGCTTGGTGGTCTTGAGCTTGCATGCTTCCTTCTTCTCTGGCACAGCTGCAAGCAGGAGATTTGAAGTATTTCCTTTCTTGTTTAAACTAACCCTAATTTCTCACCATGTCTTATCTGGGAACTCTGGTATGGTTTAAACCATAAAACCATAATCATTAATTCATTATACAACAGGCTAAAAAGGTTGTTAAAAGATACACATGTTTAAAATATATAAGCATAGTTAAAACACCTGATACAAGAAATTAAAAACAACAACATAGAATAGAAATTACAATTAGGGTGAGGAAATCATTTTATGAGACCTTTGTACAGAGAATAGGAACTTAGCCACTGACTGTTGTTAACTTGTTTGTACCTGCCAGAAAGTATTCCAAATACTGTTTGGATGTCCTTCCAGGGCATTTTCTCATAAAAGGACCAAGAAATCTATTTTGTTCCTCCCTGTGGAGGCTACATTTGAAAAAAACATGCCCTAACGATTCAACTGTTTCATCACCACAGGGGCACAAGCGATCCTCATATGGGGTGCCCTGATAGCGCCCTTCCAGTATTGCAGAAGGAAGGCAGTTAAATCTAGCCCTAGAAAAAACCTGACGGTACTTGGGGATGGTCAAATAGACCAAATATCTGGCATATCTAGGAAATTCAAATATTAGACCAGATTGTATTGGAGAGCAGGATCTACGTGCATTTGTCATAGCATATTGAAAATCAATTCCCTTAATCCAGGATCAGAAATCATAGTGGGCTGCATCCGAGGACATTATTTTCATCCATTCACAAGACACATGCTTCTCACTCTGGCTTGGCCGTGCGGTGGTTCTGAAATTTCACTTCAATTGTTTTTGATTAACCACATCTTGTTGTGTCATACAAACCCAGATAAACTGTTGTGAAACTTAATAATGGTTCTTGAAAAGAATCCAACATCAAACTCTAGCTTCGTTCTTGTTTGGGCTTGAGGGTGAGCTCATATTTCGCCAATTCTGTACCAGCTGCACTCATTGCCACTGTATTTTTCTGGGCCTAATTCAGAGTGCTGGCACTGCCTTAAAAGCACCAAATGCTTTGGATACAGGTTACTAGAAAGACCACCTATACCTTTATGAACTTTCTCATGTTTTAAGATCATCTTGGGGTGGGGGGCTTTTCCCTGGCCTGCCAGTGAGATCAGTAAGGATGGGGGCACGCCAGTTCTCTCTGGCGGTCTCTGCCTATGTAATGCAAGAGAGATATGGCTGGCTCTTCTGTGGCTGCTTATGAGGGTGCTTTAAAGACACAGTTCCTTTCTCTGGCTTTTAATTGAAGAGATTTTATTGTATTTGCTGTTTCGAAACTTCCAATCTCCTCCTTGCAGTTGTGTCAGAGGAGAGAGAGAGCCCTTGGGAGACAGCGCTGCGGGGGCAGAAAAGGCCTGAAACCATCTGTCATAGTTTGTCAGCTACATATTGAGTATCACTGCATTGCAGTACTATCTTCTCAAAACTGCAAAATACTTCATTAGTAGGCTGCAGTCCAGCTAATGAATATTTTGACTAATAGAGATGCAATATAGCCATGAAACTTTCCCAACCTTTCCACATGCTCTGCAGTGATGTCTTCTCCATGTCAGCGTGAACTCGCTAGTACAAATCATACACATGGTGGCTCTAGTATCAGGAATCCAAATTGGAGCCTTTGACCCTATGGGACTGTTTTCTTCCTCTTTCTCTAGGTCTGCCTAAGGAAGTGAAAGAAGGATGACTTGATGCAAGAAAAACCTCACATGTTTACAAATGTTTTAAACTACACTATATTTCTAATTAGGGCCATATACATTACAACTGTTCAATTATCAATGATATCAGCACAGTTTTAAAGAACTGTGGTTTCCAGAAGCACCCTTTCAGATTTCAGTGTGCATTGGAGTGGCAAACCAAGTCAGACCTCCTGCTAAGTGCCTGAAATCTAGAGCTAGAGCATACACAAGCCTCTGCTTGAAGGCCTCCAGTGAGGAAGAGCCCCACTCCCAGCTAACTGGTTTCACTGTCTAAAAGTAATTTAACTATGAAGATGTTTCTTGTAATGTTCAACCAAAATTTGTCCTCCAGTAACATGGTAGCTAGAGAATTGTTATTAGCACACGTCAAACGTGGTCTTTTTTCTTCCTGAAGTGGTAAGTTGTGCCTTTAGTATGCATAGCCAGTATATGGGACCAGTGTGCAGAACCAGTAAATTGGAACAGAATGGTAGGTGCTCTTAGCAAAAACAAATGGGGTCAGACAGGGCACGGCATAATTCCAAGGCAAAAAATACTGGCATTCTAAAAATAAACAAACAAATAAATAAATAGAAAACCTACCTCTTCCAGACTTTTACTAGGGTTAAAAGTAATTCTTTTCTTTGTATACTCTTCAATTGACCTGGAGATAGCTTCTAACCATTCATCTCTTTCTGTGGCAGAACTATTGAGGATCAAATATATACTTTGGTCAAGCAACATTCTCACACCACGTTACCAATGGTGCAACTGCATGCATGTTGATACAGAAAAAAGTCCCACAATTCCCAGCATGCCCCAGCTGTTCTGTCCTCAGCACACATTGGACTGTCTGTCTATCCAGGCAGTTAAACTCACATATAATTCACTTTTGCATAATTCAAATCATCTTCATTTAACATAATATAAAGAACAAACATCTAGTAAATACAGGGTGAATGCTTAGTAAAAGAAGGATAAGGGCTGGATGAGATGAAATGGATTGATGAGAGTTTAACTGCCTGGATAGACAGATAAACCAATGTATGCTGAGGTCAGAATAGTGAAAAGACAATGCAAGGCCAGGCTTTCAGGCTGCGATCCAGAGCAGCAGCACAGAATCAGGCCTGAGCAGCCTGCATGACTGCTAGGGAGTTATAGGACTTTTTTCTATCTAAATATGCATAGGATTGCAGCTTAGGCAGCTTTTCCTTTCTCATCACAACACTTAACTAGGAATTAACATGATTTGGGGCAGGGGCAATAAATACTTTGCTGCCCAAGTATACATAATTTTGCGTCTAGCGCGCTTACCTTGCTGACAGAATGAAGGATCGTTCTACACTTTCTATGTTCAGTTCATTCTGATAAGCTTCATGGGTTGGCTTTCTAACCTGACAAACAAGCAGAATGAATCATCCAGTTGTATTTGGTTTACTCAGAAAAGGAAATGTTCTGTCAACTTGTCATCTCAAAAGGCTTAGCAAAGACAAACAATAAGCATAACAGACAGGCACAGTACTTTGAGAAATCAGAGACTATAAGGCAGAGGATGATGACAAGAGAAAAAGAGTCATTTTTAATGTGAGGGAGCCTAAATGGTTAGGACCCTATAAACAGTTTAGAAGGAGCTGAAATGAGTAGATAGATACAGCAGAGTTCAGGGGAAAGGAGCAGGTTACTCAGGTAGTGGGAAAAGGTTGGCAGTTGATGTGGAAAGGAGGAGGAGAAAATGAAGAGCTAGAGTGGGAGAGTCATGGCTGACAGAGAGGAAAGAAATTCTTCATGAGATGAAGAAGGCAATGAAAGAAGTTGAGTATAAGCACCTGAGATAGCAGAAGGCTGAGACTAAAAGATATGATAGAGAGAGATGTTACTCTTAACAGAAGAAGCGTCTGTCCCTGAAAGAACCAAAGATCTGTGCTATGTGTCAGGCCTGACTGAAACTGAAGTAGAGACTAAGGAGTTTCTGTTTCCTGAAGGAACACCTGTATAGGTTGGGGGAAGGAGACACAGAACTGCAACAGACTCACTGTGGTATAACTGTTACCGCTTCTTGAAACTGTATTTATTTAAATGCTGGATGCACTTGTTTACTCTGGCATCATTGTTATATGTATTGGCTTCCCTTTCTTTATTCTCTGTATTTTGTACTTATCCTTTCTTTTATTTTATTAATTGGTGTTAATCTTATCCTGCTGTTTAGATCTAATTACATTTCTAGGAACCTGAAGTCTGCTACAGCAGGATTAGCAATGTTTATGATTGGAACATCTGCACAGAGCAAGGATGGAAACCTCTGGCCCTGAGGCCAATTTGGACCACCAAGGAAGCCCATCTGACACACTGGGCCTCTCAGGGGAGTTCCCTTTACCTTTCCAAGCCACTCCTCACTCCTCAAGGCAAGTGTGTAAGGGAATCCCCACTGTTACCTGTGATCAATGACTGGAGATAAGAGCAGGGATTCCTTTCCCCATTACATGGAATTGTATTTGTACATACTCATCCAATATTCTTTGGCCACCACCACCCCATTCCCTTTGGTAATCTCTAATATCAAAATTTAAATTGCAAGATCTTCAGGAAAGGGACTTGTCTTTTTTGCTTATGTTTTACTCTAAGGCACCACTATGTACCCATGAGCTATGATAATCCAATGCTGTAGCCACTATACCATACTGAGATCAGAGAGTCCCAGGTTCAAATTATCACTCAGTCACAAAGCTTACTGGGTGACCGTGGGACAGTCCCCATCTCTCAGTCTACTTCACAGAGTTGCTGTGAGGATAAAAGGGAAGACCATGTATGGTCCTTTAAGTTCCTTGGAGGAAGGGCAGGATAACTAGAGCAGATCCTCCATTAAGAAGTATTTCTTCTAAGAATAGTATGAAAGTCTCCATTAAATATATACATTATCAGCAAAAGAAAGATGGCATTCTTTAGCAAAGGCTGTAGCAGAGCAACTTATCTTTGATTTATCACAATTTAATATAATAATAATAATAATAATAATAACAACAACAACAACAACTCATCTCTATACTGGCCCATAGCTGAAGCTCTCTGGGTGTTTTACAAAGATTATTATAGATGATTTTGGTGCAGGAATTCAAACTAGATGTTACAAGGCATGATAGACAAAATTTCATTCACTCACTTTCATTCCAGCCAACGACAGCATATTATTGAGTTTATACATTCCGGACTGTACAGGAGTTGTATACAACAGAGCATCATTAAACTGCAATATAAATGTAATTGAAATTATATTGTATTTAAAATACAGGAGATGTGTACACTTCAACGTGAACTTCCACCTACAAAGGTCAGGGAACAGAAAGTCTACTCTGTCCCTCACCACCACCATCCACCATGGTGGCCATGTAGCAATGTGCTATGGCCAAATATGGCAACCCAAGCTCATATTCTCCCTTTGGAGCATCCTGGGGCCTTAGACTTGTAAAAACAGACATGGTATCTTACCAAAATAAACTGTGGCTGCCTAATTTTCCTGGACAATGTCATCAATGTTCCTTCTTTCAAAAAGACCTGGATGATCAAACAACCCCATCTTTCTTCATCCATTATTTGGGAAACCAGTGTGAAGGGTATGAACCCTATGGTGCTTAACTCCACATCTCCCTTCCCCCCTGATACTGCCCAGATACTGCCACGTGGCAGATAGGTACTATTCTTTAAAGAACTTGCTAGTCTAACTAAATACTAGATCTCTGGTTGGTACATAGACCTTAGTCTGAAAAAGTAGTCTTTGTTTTTACAAGAACTTAACTTTTAATCTGAACTTTGAGGGGAAGTGTGCTGCACTGCACTCATGGAAGTTAAATGCAAGAAGCCACAGTGAAAGGAAAAATAGCAGTACAAACTGCAATATTAATTATTCAAAACCATTAGCTCAACTTGCTGCTTATTTATGTTTGCAGTGGGACTGGCTGCACCATTATGAAATTACTCTGGCATTAAGCATGTAAAAACGTTCGTGGTGGTATCGTACCAGAAAAAACATTCGTGGCTGCATAACTTTCCTGGACAGTTTCATCAATGTTCCTTCTTTCAAAAAGACCTGGATGATAAATCAAATAAATAAATAAATGTAGAGCTCAGCTGCTGAAGGCAGACATTCTCTCAAAAGAAAGGGACCTTCTGGTCTTAAAAGATGTTATTGACGTACTAACCAAGAACCCAACAAGGCAACAAGTCCAGGAGTCACAGCAGGAGAGAGGCAAAGGGAAGGTGAAAATTGCCAGGAGAGGAGCAACTACCATTAGCACTAACATTAAGCCCCTACAGCCACGATACTACTGCTGTAAGTCAAGAGAAGAGAAGGAGGAGGCCTCGTTTTGCACAGAGGCAGTGATCTGGTTTGCGAATCATGACAGCCCAATGGTTTAAAACCTGATGAGTCGATCAGAACAAGCAGGAAAGAGCAGGGATGGTGCCTGGAGCACATCAGCCTTTTCTGCTTTACCGCATAACCAGCTCCTTCATAGATTGTGTGGCATGACGTGTGAACCCAGTGCCTAACCCATGGACTGGGTTCAGATGACACAATAGTCAACAGAAGATTAAATAGTCCACGGTAGACCAAATAGTCCACCACTGACTACTGTCAAACACCACCCCATGGTTGGTTATTTCAACAAAATAATCAGCTCCAATAATCAAGGTTGTGCAGAGTTGTTCATCTGCACAACCGTTGATTATTGTGTCATCTGTCAGGCTCCGTGGATTATTTCCCCTGCCTACAGAGTCGCGAGGCAAGGACACAGAAACCCCTGCCACTCTTGCTAACAGCAAGGCTCTATAGACAGAGGAAATAATCCTGGCCCAGGAAGAGCTTGGGAAGCCACCAATCACGCTGTCTTTTGGTGGGGCGCCGTGATCCGTGGCTCCCCACGTGCTTCGCAGGACAGGCCCATTAGTTTCAAAGCTGAGGCCAGAGAGAGCTACCAGCTCTCTCTGGCCTTGGTGTCAATACAAATGGGCATGCACACCTTGCACAGGGATATCATCCCTGGACCGGGATCTGCAGTGCATGAATCTCCATTTGTTTCAGGGCTGAGCGCAGGGAGACCTGTCAGCATCCAGCTCTCCCCACGCTCAGCCCCAAAACTAATGGACAGCTCACCAGATGGAGGGATACATTTGTTTTCACACCGAGGCCGGAAAGAGCTGTCAGCTTCTCTCCCCGCCTTCCCACGGAATGTCAGCATCCCGATATGGTAAGGGGGAACCAGCGCCGCTATTTGGTGGGGAGGGTGGAGAGAGAAATAGGCAACCCTGCCCTTATAGCCTCCTCCACCCAAGAGCGACATGCAAATACTCATCCGTGGAGTGGACTATAAGGACAGGGTTGGCTATTGAGTTGTCCAATTGCACCCATGGTTTGTTGTTGGGATAACTGCTAATTGCTTTGCCCCTATGCTAAACGTCATGCTACACAACCTATGAAGGAGCCGATTGTGAGTTGTGCTGTACAGCAGAAGAAGCAGGCATACTACAATCAGCATGCCCGCCCATATGTGACAACCCATTAGTTTTTAAAACAATAGGTTGTTGTTACCTGCAAACAGGGCCAGTGAATTTCACATATTGAATTTTAGCTGTAAGAAAAACCCTAGACTGGGTTGATATAAGCAGAGCTCCATGGAGCACCAGAAACTGGAATAGGGGATTGTGGTAATGGTACCAAGCTTTGTTTTGTTATTTCTCCCACCATGGCAATCACACTCTTGCCTCTGGAGAGGAAATGTTTGCTATCAGATTTGGATGGGGGTAATGAAGCAAAAAACCCAGACCATTCCCCCACTCATCTTCTTCTTCTTATTTTATTATTGTTATTATTATTAGTAGTAGTATTTATTACATTTATATACCACCCATAGCCGAAGTTTTCTGGGTAATTTACAAAGGTTAAAATATTTAACATTAAAAACTGATATACAAAATTTAAAACCATACAAAAGGATTACATACCAAGACAATATCCATTTAAAACAACTATTCTGGGGTCAGTTAAAAAACTCAACATATGTTGTTAAATGCTGTTTTGGAGCTATGACCCACAGGTGGGCTACAAAAAGTGGCCTTTATATGCTAATTTTCTCATAATCTCCTTCATACTTGTTAGTGAACTTACCCTCCCAGGCTGTACAATCTCGTGGTGACCATTTAAACTGTACTGTATCTGTATAAGCTTCTGAAAGTTATCCTAAAGGGTCAAAGTATAATGTCAATGTAAACAAATGGGCATGAAAAATATTGCCGATATAAGATACAATCCTTTCCAAGCACCAGAAAGCTACGTTGGAAGCTAACTCAAATGGTCCTCAGAAGTGCTTCACTCTTTTGTCTTAAGTGAGTCACACTTCCACATTCTGTAAAATCTACCACATACAGGGAAAGGATGACTTTCTGAAGAGCAGAATTAGAGAAGCTACAAGCTAAGAGTTCAAGTCAAGTCTTAGGGCTTGAAATTTCAGGCTTAGTTGTAAACACAGGCTGCGTTCGCACAAAGCAGTAAGCCAGAATTGCTGAGACTCACTGGCTCAGTTCGGACAACATACTAAGCAACGGAGGAGGGGGGGGGGGAACAATCATCAGTTGTGTTGCTTATTGTGTCATCTGGAGGGCAACACACAACGCACACACAACTGACAGTATGTTAGTCAGGCACTTTAAACAACGGAGCGAAACAACGGGGTTGCACATTGTTTAGCCCGAAGCCCCGTTGTTTAAAGTGTCGTCCGAATTCAGCTCCTCCTCTCTCCGTGGACTATTCCGTTTCAGAATAGAGTTCTGCAGCCTGCTATCTATTTGCAGATCTGTGAGCTTTGTCACAAAACAGGAACCCAATGGTGTGAAAGCTCAAAATGGTGGCTGCACAGTGGGGCCCAATTATAAACAGCATGCAACTATGGTAACACTGTTAGAATTGTTTTAAGCACGGTGCTGCTGAATTTATACTTTGAAAACCATATCAAACTCCACAACTGAGATACTACTTACTCCCTGTTTCATAATGTCATTGGCATGGTTGGCCACCTCTATGACAACAGCAAGAGCATCTGAAACACAAAACAGAATTGTTGTTGTTGTTATATGGACAACGCGGGACAGTATTAACAACACACATCAGTTTATGGAGAACACATTGTGGACCAAATCTTCAAGAGTAACTGAAAGGAAATCAGGGAAATTATTTCCCTTAACGTGTCATTCAAGGAGTGGGCAGGGCTGTAGGTAAAAGGGGTAGGCTGGAAGCAACAAAAATACTAGCCCTTTAATTTAAAGCTCTTACTGCCGGTAAGTAAGCCTTAGGAGGGGCATTTCAGCCTTTTAGAATGGGGAAAAACTGCATAAAAGCTGGGAACCACCCAATGATTAGCAGTCACAGGAAAGGAGCATGGCGATCTGGGGAACCAGGTGAGCCGGATTTGGCTCACAGGCCTGAGGTCTAATGCCTCTGCTTTAAAGCCAGCTTCATGCATCAGTTCAACTTAGCTTGGGAGGAAAAACACCAGACAATCTTTTCATTAGCAGAATGGACTTGGATCCAGTGGAATTTCCACAACTGGATGGGGGTGAGGGGCAATTTCTACTGATTCCCCCATTTCCCTCCCATGGCACTTGTCATACTGTTCCAGAGCCCTCCTCAACCCTCCAGAGCAGGAGGGTTTAGGGGACACAGGAAGCTGCAGGAGAAGGGGGAGTCGAGACCCAAGAGCAGAACTCCTCTCACAAAAGTCTGGATCCAACCCCAGGCCTGTACTGCCAACCAAATGTCATAAATTACTACGTTCAAGAACATTTGCATTTTTCATTAAACTAGAGACTAACTATAAAGCAATTACCCTGAGTATCTCTGAAATCCGCTGAATCTTCTAAAAGGTTCTTTAAATAATCTGTGAAAAGAGTAATATTATTAAAGAAGAGAACAGAATGATGCTATTTCAATGAACAATCACAGCATATTGTGTTAACTAAAGAATGCAACCAATAATTAGTGATATAATTGAAAAAGTGAAGAAAAAGTCTTACACAATCGGAACAGAATCTGCATTATAAACATTTGTTATTTCTTAGATCAAAAATTCTGAAAAGTTGAGACATGGAGTTGCTATATTGTACACGAGCAGCTTGGCTTTCATTGAAATGTAGAACCAGAAAGTGGTTAATTTTTGCTATATTATGCCTTCACAAGGACATAAGAAGAGCCATGCTGGATCAGACCAAAGTTCCATCTAGTTCAGCATTCTGTTCACACAGTGGCTAGCCAACCACCCAGAGAAAACCCACAAGCAGGACATGAGTGCAACAGCACCCATTCGCTCATGTTCCCTAGCCACTGGCAAACATATGCATACTACCTGATACTGGAGGTAGCATATAACCATCAGTAGGCTGGTAGCCATTGATAGCCTCCTCCTCTAGGAATTTGTCCAACCCCCTTTTAAAGCCTTAATCCAAATTGGTGGCCATCAATACATCTTGTGGTAGCGAATTCCATAGTTTAGCTATGCGCTGTGTGAAGAAGTACTTCCTTTTATCAGTCCTGAATCTTCAATGCAGTAAGGATGTCCTCTGTTTGTTGCTTATTATGATCATTTATATACTGCCTTACCTGCTAAAAAAAGCCATTAAGGTGGCGTACAACAATTTAAAGCAAAACTATACAAGTACGTTAAAAATGTTAAAAATGTGAAAACATTAAACTACACATTTTAAAAGGCCAAATTGAAAAGATGCATCTTTACAGCCTTTCTAAAGGCCAAGAGAGTGGGGACCAATCGTAGTTCCTGAGAGAGCACATTCCATAGTTTGGGAGCAATACAGGATAGAACAGGAGACAGCCCTTTCACATGTGCCCTGAGAGTTGTTGAATTTGGAGACGCACGATAGCAAGTTCTAATAGCACAATACTATCTATTGTATGAATCAATTGCTATGTAATCAGGACCTTAATCTTACACTAAGGATTCGGATGGTAAGATTATTATTTTATGGAGTGGAGGCTTGGACACTTAATACGAACATTTTGAGGAAAATCAAAACTTTTGAAATGTGGATACACTGAAATGAAGATACCGTGGATTGATTGAATAGCAAATAAGGACGGACTAAGTAAGGTAAATGAGCAAATGGAATTAATAAATACCATCAAAAGAAGAAAATTACAATATCTTGTTCATATTATTCAAGAAGAAAAATACACCATACTCCAACTTATTATACCAGGGGAAATTGAAGGGGAAAGGTCAGTGGGAAGAAGACAAAGATCATGGCTAAAGCACTGGCATAGCTATACTTCTATACTATTATTTAGAGCAAGGCGTCAAAAACAAAAATAGCTGTAATAATAGCTAACCTCCGATAGGAAATGACACCTTAAGAAAAAGATCTATGTTCAATCAGAAGTAAGCAAAAGCTACAAATTTATTTGCCTTATGATCTATTTTGCTTTTGGCCACTAGATGGCCCAGTTGAACCACATAATTATTCCAACCAGACTAGGTTTAAAGCTTTAGAGAAAACTTCAGACCATTGATTTCAAAGGGACTTAGAAGTGCTTACTGTAGCTATCTTGTGCGCTAACATTATTATATGTGTATTTAAAACACTTTGATCCAGCCTTGAAGTGGACCTGGGATCACGTGCAGCACAGCTTCCTGGAACGGGTCACTTTCTCTCTTTTCCCGGGCAGGGAATCACAAGACTCATGGTAGGGAATGACAGATGGCATTAGATTGAAAGACAAGGCGCCTGCTTGGCTGTTTCACAGCTATTAAGAATGTAGCTGAAAACTATACAAAAACGCCAGTTGACCCAAGCAGGTCTTGATTGAATGTCAGAGTAGGGATTGTAACAAAGAGATCTCTTTTAATACATTTATATCTATATCCCACCTTTCTTCCACCATGGAATTTAAGATGGGGTGGTTAAGATTCCTAGGTGGTCTGTCATCTGAGCACTGACTAGACACAGACCTGCTTAGCTTCAACTGCCTCGCACACTCTCAGACCATGTCTTGGCAGAGACTGGGCACGTACTGCTAGAAATACCACTTTCCATAACTTCTGTGCTAATTTGGAGATGATTAACAGCAGCTTGCATGTCTGCTTGCATGTCTGTGCAGATCTCGCACACAGGACTGCTTATTATTTCCAAGTGGTTATCTAAGTTTACAGTATGGTATTGAACATCTATCTTCAACAGCCACATAGACGGAATCTAAATTGTATTTTCAACAAAAAGTTAGATTTATTTATTTTTTACATTCAAGTCTAAAGTCTAAACATTTAATGGGACATGCAATTATGTGGGATAAAATTCCACAATGTATCTCTCTTAAGTAGCGGCGGGGCAGAAAACGTATTATTTATGCAACGGTTGAGGGAAGCAGAGCAGTATAAATGCTTTCCTGGCACACAAACAGCTAGAGAAGGATGTTACAAATAATAATAGCACATCGGAGGAAGAAGTGAAGGATATGAGTAAACGGAAGGAAGGGAAATAAATAAACGATCACTTTAGATCACTGGAAGGCCTGCTCATTTTACTGCTCTACTCTATTGGAATCCAATCAATCAGGGATTAGATTGAGCGAGGGCTCCCTGGATCTCCACCCTAGAACTGGCTTTTCATGATTTAAGGAAGAGCCCTGGAATATGTAAAATTGTAAGTGCAAGACTGTTTCTTGGATGTTTGCCAAATGCCACTTCCACTAGCAGTGACCACAGCATACCCCATCTATGCCAGATTATAAGGAAGAGCTTCTAACAGGCTTCAGCTCCATGCTATAAGTATGGGAGGCTGCTGCTGCTGCTGCTTCTTGCTGCTGCTGCTGCTGCTGCTAATATGATTGCACTCACAAATCTTTACATTGAGCTAGAGAAACTGTCACCCTCAATACACTGTTGGACTGCAACTCCCATCACTCCTAGCCAACATGGCCAATAGTGGAGTATCAGGGAAGATGTAGTCCAACAACATCTGGAAGCCCACACATTCCCCCACCCCTACTTGACACCATCATATTGAAAATCTATATATACTGTTGCTGCGTGAAACAAAAACATTCAAAAGCACGATGACTGGAAACATCTTATTAAACAGAACTTCACTTGCAAATCTAACAATTTATGTCAGTGAGTGCAAATGCGTTGGTTGCCACATGCAGTACATTAGCAAAACTACCACAAAATTGAGAATTTACAAGTTAGCTATAGTAATAAAAAAGGCTGAACAACCTGTAGCAGAACACTTTAATTCTGATGGCCACAACCTTTCAGACATGAACATAAATCTAATTTAGATCTATAGCTAATACATTTGTCTTTTGGGGCTACAAGACTCTGTTGTTTCTGCAGCAACAGACTAACAAGGCTACCCTTCTGGAATAACTTAATATAATTATAAATTCCAGAATTGTTTGCAATTTTGGCAAACAATGCAACAGTTGTTTTGGACTAACAGGTCAATTCTATGCATGTTTACTCAGTTGCAAGTCCCACTGTATTTAATGAGATTTAGTGTGCACAGGACTGCATCCTAGGAATTCTCATCAACAAAATGTACCATAAGCTTTTGTGGGCTTGTGCGTGAAGACATCATCCAACTAACAAAGTGGACTTTTGCCCATGAAAGCTTATGCCACAATAGATTTGTTAGTCTTTCAAACCGGAATTCTTTATCATACATAATGGTTAATGTTCAGTAATGATCTACAACTAATTCTCAAATAAATATAAAGTAAGAAGTATAACACACTACTGAAGTCTATAGACAACTGACTGCAATAATGCACTTCTGGCTTTCCATATTCAAAACAGGTGAATTCCTCTTTCAGAGGCTAATTCACTATAATTGTTATTTAAATGTCAACATTTCTTTCCTCTAGGAAAAGTTTCTGACAAAACTTGCAAGCACAAAGTAGATATTGAACATGTGCTTCCAATTCCGTGTTTTTACAAATAGGAAGTAGAAAATTCAGGCCTACAACAGTCTTACCCCACCATTGACTATCGTGTTGTCCGAATTCAGCCATTATTTCAAAGCCCCAGGCATGCAGGAGCTCCCTATTTTTATCTAGAAACCATTAAGTGTGTTCACAAGGATTCCATATTGTCCACATGGAGTTTTCAACTGCTAATATCAATATCGATGTTGGCTGCGAGCACATGTAAGTATGTTCATATATTGTTTATATGTACAGCACAGTTTTAAAGAAATGATAATACTTTCCTAGCATGAGCCATACATGTTTAGCAATTGGCATACACAGTTCTCTAAGCAACTAGCAAAATGACCTATTTATTTAATCATTCAACCTTTGAAAATTAATCCAAGAGCCATTTCACAGAAAGAATGCTTAGAATATACAACCCTCTGAATCATCATGGAAGGAAGACATGTTGTGAAATGATTTCTGCATTTCGCTCCGTGGTCTCTTAAACCAAGGGCTACAATGTTAAAACCAACATTTACTGCTCCTGACTTGCCAACGCACTAAAATAACACAAGGAAAACAAAACAGAGCGAGGAAGTCTGAATAGTGTGGAATTCACTAACTCAGCATAAATAGTGTTCTTTGCATCTTTGGGAATGGAATTAACCTTTCTGCACCAAACCTACAGAAAGCAACGAAGAAAAAAGTTTTCATCTGAGGGAAAATAGGTAACATTTAGCTTATTGGGTGGGCTTGTACCATAGGTTCTAGATCTTCAGTACATCATTAGTGTGACAGGGGAGACCCACATGATGTTGCTGTTCCATTCCTTAACAGTATAACAACAGATGGGGCCCAAATTTGGCTTGGAAGGTGAGAAGGTGCTGAAGTAGTACACTTGCTTGACACAATACAAACATGTCAACGATATTTTTGACAGGCAATGCTCACAGATTGGAACTTCCCATGTTTGTTGGTGTTCCATCACCAACTATGCAATTACATACCATCTTCAACTATTGCTACAGATCTAGACAAAGTTCACTCTGTTTGTTTTTGTTACTCAAATAATCTAGTTACAAAAGTACTCAACAGCTGAGTAACAAAAGTATGAATAATCTAGAAAAATTAATTTTTCCTTACAATCTGTATAATGCATTAATAGGATATGCCTACAAATCTGTCCCTTTTAAAGCTAGGCAACCAAACATTAGAGAGGAATCAAAATTACTGTTTGCTTACAACTGCTGGAATAACTTACAGCACACCTCTATGCATGTTAAGTCCTACTAAGGTTAGTGAGTTTCTCATTCTAGGAAGTGTGCTTAGGATTGCAATTTTAAAAACAACCTGTCCTCTCCCAAACTATATAGACAGCCTCAGCAACACCACCCAGAGTACAGAATATGCACGGATCAGCATTTGTTCTAAGAAAAATATTTGTATTATAGCAGTTTTCAAAGCCTCTTTTTCCCTTTTGAAATCGAACCTGTTCTATCCTGAACAGCAGGACCATACTGAACAGCTGTGGAAACACAGTATAACATCATAGGCTGATGTTATCATCACTAGCCAAATTTATTTAACAGAAGATGACAACAGCAACAAAATCAACAACACGCTTCCTTTAAATTTTCATCCACCCTAAATAGGCCAGAAGGACTTCTAGTGATACAGAATTTTAACCACACATCTAAATTCAAACATTTTTTTTGGTGAGCTTAGTTTGCTACATATTCAGAATGGCTTTTAGTTTGTAAAGTTGACTTTTACCTGTCAAGAGCAGCCTGTATTGGGGGATCCTCTGAACTGGCTTGAGCAAGTAGTGCTTCAATGCCAAGCTAGCACAGCGAGGACTCATCTGAAAAACAAACCACCCAGAATTCTGAAACACCAACTAACTTATCTCAACTAAACAGTTTATTGCCGCTACTGTACGCTGGAAAAATAAGCTCTTTTTGTTTTTGATATCACTGAAAGAAGAGCAGGGATGGACTTGGATTTAGAAACAACCTTTGATGTATAGAAGTAAGATTTACCTATCATGCCAGCTTGCTATAGGCAGCATCCAACTCTGTTCCTTCTGTCATTGTCGTTGTGCTGTGAAAGCATCCTTTAGTGCAATATCAACAGCATATGGGGACAGGAAGATGCAGCCGCACCAGTATATACAGTTAAGTAAGCAGAGCAACGTGGTGCCCTGAGACCCTTCTTTTGTGCCCACTGAGACATCCTACTCCTCCCAATTTTTATTTTAAAAATATGTTTATATTTGTTACTGGCAGCTGGGTTTGCTTCAAAGCAACGTGGGAGCCTCTATCTGCTCCCGTCTTAATATCCCATGAATCAAATCCCTCTGGGCAGGTTACTAGTCCTTTGTGACTAGCCAGACCCAACCACGGCAGCCATTTTATGGCTAGGCCCAGGACAGTTTCTCAAATTTCCAAATGTACCCACGGGCCCAAAACTTTGCCTACCCCTGTATCACTGGCTTCGTTGCTCTGAAAGTTTGCCCCTCAACCCCATATAACCCCCATATTAGCCCAGTATCATTGATTCTACTCTTGTGCCACCTACTAGGCAGGCAGCTGCAAAAGGTTATAGAAAATAAGAACTTTCAGTTGAAGAGATCTGAGGCACCTTGTCTGATGAAGATTTGTTCTCAAACCTAGACATAGTGAACTAGGCAAACCATAAGTGAAGAGAGATGGAGACATGATGCCTTGAGTTTGCATTTTAGAAGCAGATTTAATCCCAAATGAAAAGAGCTTTAGCCAAGGGACATAGGACGTGTATAAATCACAGAATATAGAGCTGGAAGAAGATTCATAGGCCATCTACTCCACTTCCCTGTTTGATGGAAGATGGGATAAGAGGCTTGCTAATAAAGGAAAATAACCTTCTCTCATTTTTACATTTATTTTCTCCGAATATGCATGTATAGGTATTGAAACGAGTTGCTAAATTGTATCTGATACTGCCCTACTTGCTAGCTGTGAGGATTGATCCACTATGACTAAGTTTCCTGAAATAAAACTCCTTAGCCTCAGTATTTGCTTCCTACTTCAGGTTTCCAATTCATTAAAAATGAATCATCCAGGAAAACAGAAGTTCCTCAATCAGTGTTCTAGTTAGACCTCCTTGCATCAGTTTCCCAAGAACTTAAGAGGAACTCCATAGAACAGAGAAATTTCTGTGTACCAGAGTTGCATATGCTCAATCTGTAGGAGTTTTAAATGGGGGTTTTAAAAAATGAATTGGTTTTACTTCTATTAAATAACAAAGGATTTTTTTAAAAAAAATGTTTTTCTTTTAATTGTCAACAAAGCAAGGTGGTTTTTTTTAATGTAAATGACAACTTGGCACCCAAAATTAACAATAAAGTATTTTGATCGTATAGATCATTCCATGTTTTTCTTATATTTGACTTTTGGAGAATGAGTCATTCACAGTATTTTGTTTCAGTTAGAATGTTAGCTCAAGTATTTTAAAAGTTTACCTTCCTTTCCACTACTGCATTTCTCTTGGTAACATCATATGCATGTATTTACAGCTAGATATGATGCCCAAATACAATGTGTATGTTGCTTATCAGTTGTTATTCATCTTTGTTGCTTAACTCTTTAAAATCAATACAAGCCACTACTGGGAATGTATAGAACATCCACTCACATGCATTTTAAAAGCAGACCATAAATGAAAAATGTGTACACTACAACTGCTAAGACATGTGGATTTTGTACTCTGCTATTATATAAAGCAGCCCTTAAACAAAGGCAAAAGATAATGTGAGCAGACAGACATGTTTACAAAGGTTTAATTACCTCAAAATCTCGAACAGCAGCAGCAAACGCAGGGTTCTTCTTACATTGCTCATGTAGGAGGGCTACATTCCTATCAAATTCTTTGATGTAAGTTGAATACATTTTTAGGTAAGGTCCTTTTTTCACAAATATATCGGCGATTCTCTGATGGTCGATCCTAGAATTTAACACCATGAACAATTAGAAGCTACACCTACGGAATACAGCATGGAGTATATTTTCCCTCCCTTTCTGTTCTCCCCCATAACCCCCTCACCCAAGAACAAGTGGATCCTGGGAAAATAGTGCCACACCCTGGCTCTGGATATGCAAAGCCAGGCCCTGGTACTGTATAGTGTTTAGGACTGAAGGGGCTTCAAATTTTGCAATATATTCCAGAATACTGCTATTCAAACAAAAATCTATAGGGGGCAACCAGTGGTCTGTGAGCTAAAACCTTGCCTTTGGACAACCAAAGTGTATGCCCTTGTAGTTGATAAGAAGGGCATTTTTAGACTCAGCAAATCTTTTCAGGTTTGGATTCACAAGAAGAGGAAAATGGCAGAAGTGAGCATTGCCTTCACCTCCCTTTCCATCCCTGCAGGACAAGACCAGACTAAGAACCAAACTAGTTGTGATGTTTTTCACATCATTTGGCCTTGCGTGGTTGTTTTCCTTCTTTAAACAAACAGCTGGTGTAGGGGTTGAGTCAGATCAGAATCAGGACCTTAGGGGAAAGGAGGCTTTAATTCTTTGCTTTGTCATGTTCTCCACCCGAATCAGGCCTCCCTGCATCTGCTATTTACAATGGAAGAAAATCTGCCATTGGCACCAGTTATTTATTTAACACACACACACATACTCAAGACTAAACAACATGAACAACATCATGTCTAGTTTGGCACCCAGGAATTCTAAGCACAATTAGTACTGAGTGATCTGTTCTTGGAGAGTAAGGAGGAAGAGGAGAAGGGGCTTGATACCTCTGACCGCTGTTCTCCACTCAAAATGGCCAAGCTAGTTACAGATAGTGGCATAAATGAGTGCATAAACACGTGCACACATCTAAATGAAAATCTCTGGTTGAAAACAACCACAATACAATATCAGTCTCTTTGCTTCAGAAATCGATTTGTGATCTAAAATAGGAACACATTACTAGAAGTCTGACTCTCTTTAGGATCAATATCCCAGTCAACCAACTAGCAAGAAAAAATATATGCCCTATTTATACATAGTTACCAATGAGACAGCCGTTCTTCTAGCTCTCTCAAGAGGTCCCGGTTAAGCTCATATAGCTGAGGTAGGTAATACAGGATCTGATTCAGGATCCTATCTTCAATTACCGGCTTGCCAAGCTGCCTGGAAGCATGTGCCACTGAATCCCGGAAATCCTATTAGAGTATAAATGGGAAACACACATAACACATATGGAGGAACTGGTCTCCATGCAACAATAGAGCATATATTATTTCCCATGTACACATCCCGAACACCCATTTGACCAAGAACCCTAGGACCATACATGCAGCCCAAGGTTATGAAGACTCACCTCTGAGCTTTGGAAAAGAAAGGAGGTTCAGGCAGGGCCGATCCTATGCTTAGCAGGATAAGTATCAGTGGCTACTAGTCCTGATGGCTATGTGCTACCTCCAGTATCAGAGGCAGTATTCCTATGTACACTAGTTGCTAGGGAATGTAGGCAGGAGGGTGTTGTTGCAGTCATGTCCTGCTTATGGGTTTCCAGTCGACACTGGATGAAAAGAACGCTGGACTAGATGGACCCTAGTCTGATCCTGCATGGCTCTTATGTTCACAGAACTAAGTTTCCAAAGAACAGGGAATGATTGTTAAACCAGTTTAAGGCTGGAATGTGGATATGCCTCTAGAACAGTTCAGTTTCAACTTAGAATCAGTGGAGATGTCTCTATAGCTTTGGAACGATAAAGAGGACCCAAATCACAGAACTTTTTCTGTCTACATTTCAATGTCTTACCATATAGGTCTACTAGTAAAATGGATGCAGTGCCATATCTGGGGATGTGGTGAGAGCTATGTCTTGTCAGACCTGTGCCTGAATTCTACTCCAGCTGCTCTGAAGGAATGATAAACCATTATTTAAATTATTTATTTGTGGACATGTAGAGCTTCTTCGCACATTCCATGGCAGGAAATGCCAATCCAAACACCCTTGCCATGTGTGCCTGTCTAATCCACACAAACTTTTAGGGAGCCA
Source organism: Anniella stebbinsi (assembly GCA_029215795.1). NCBI lineage: Eukaryota > Metazoa > Chordata > Lepidosauria > Squamata > Anniellidae > Anniella > Anniella stebbinsi. The sequence continues at coordinate 44,372,950 of JARDYH010000003.1, read as the reverse complement.
GATATTACTAAAATTTACATCCCACTGAAAGGGCTTTTGTCAAAGCTTAGAACACCCAACCACCACACATTTTTACAGGCAATACGTATAATGTGTGAACCAGCTCTCATTCCTGTGTAAAGCTTATGGCATCTTTACATTAAGGGTAAATCGCGTTGCTTACCCAGGGTGTTTGTGCTTCCTGCTTTTTGGCACAATTGTTATGGACTGCATTTCACAGATGGAGAGGGGTGACCACGTTCCCTTCAATTGAGCCAGTGCCATCTAGCGGCAGATTATCCAGTTTTTGGGGGGATGTTACCACTATAAAAGTGGTTCTTTTCATGGTGGACTTTGCAACAGTTACTGCGAGAGATGTCCTGGTCATTCATGACATCATGTAATCAATCCAAAACCTCCATGAGTGGCCAATCATGAGCATGTTAAAATCACTCATTTAGAGAAACCCTGAATGTAGCAACAGGAGGTTACCTGCCCTCCCAGTTCAACACAGAAGTACAGGGCTAACTTTTGCTGTCTCTTAAAATCTCCATATTGTGCTAGCTGTTCCAACATCTGTATGCTGGAGACATCAGGGTAGACATAGGGCTAAAAGAACAAAGTACATTTCTTGACAGGCTCTTCCCTAAGCCAACATCACAGCGGGGAAAAGTGCTCAAACAGATGCTTCTTATGGCGTCTCTCTCCTTTTTGTGTGGGGGGGGGAGGTGTAAGGAAAAGTGCAATAGACACCCTATCTCACTGCATGGTTTAATTCACTTTTCTCAACCAAACAACAATTAATAAGTATACATGTACAAATGCAAATAAGGCAAAGCAATTATGTAAATGAGTGCACAGATGTTTGAGATGTGAACTTACATTCCAAAATAAAAACCTCCACACAGTTGGGTGGGGGAGTGAACATTGGCCAGCACTTACCCCACCCTATTTTTGGATTGCTTGCAACTTCTTTCAAGATTAGTTGATCTGAAGCGGGAATGGGGAGGGGTGACTTTTGGTACTGGGGACTTAAATGCACTAGATTTTCAATGAAAACAGATGGCTCTATTCATATGGAAATGCAGTGTTTTTATATCTTGGGAGCCAACTGGCGACACAAAACTTAACTGGGTTTTTTTACATCCCTGGGGTTTCATGACCTTCTAATACTGCCTTCACACAATGAAATAAGTCAAAGAAATACTCTAGTTAATAGAATCCAGATGGAACACAGTAGCTCCAGAGAGCTTTAAGTAAAACATAACATGCAGAACATTAACAAAAACACTCAGAAAAGTGCCAGGGGGGGAAATATGCTGGGAATGTGTGTACTCTTAACTTGCACAAGCCAGACCGGTGTTATCTTGAATGCCCTTATTCATGAATGTAGAACAGTCAAAGGCTAATAATGGTGAAGACTAGCTCTTTTTGGCTTAAGCCATACAACAATAATTCCTTCTCCTCCCTGTCTCTCTCTACCAACACACCATACCCAACCACCAACAGAAAAAAGAATACAAATGTATGCTTCTTTCTAGGTGAAAAACCAGAAATTCAAACTGAGCTGCTGCAGGCCCATTGAACCCAACACTCTTGAAGTTATGTGGTCTTTCTCCCACAATAGAACATAGTAAAAGTAGCTTGTAATATGAGTAGATAAGACAGGAGAATCATGTATTGTGCTGTTACTTGAAATCAAGTGCAGGCAACATTTAGTCACAGTTGTTTTTATGACAAGCAATCTGTCATGAGGGTAATATGTGCTAAAGCAATGGGGCAGAACACTTTCAAAATGGGAAGGGCGGATCGCACCCCACAAGGCCCTCCACAGCCAGGATGACATTGCATGCAATTCAACTCCACTACTTCATTGCCATACTGGAAGAGAAAGCTACACATCTTGGATTTCTCTCCGCTTTCCCAGGCAGATGTTAAAAATCACAGAGTTCAGACACCTGGCGAGACCCATTATATGCTCCCAGTGTTGCAGCCCCTTCTGCTAAGTAAGTCTTTCTTTTTTGGTGTTCACTTATGTTTTATTAAGGATGGAAAGCCTACACTCCACTGAATTTCTTCACACAATGAACCATGATTGGTTTAACATGAACAATCCAGAAAGGCCCCCTCCACAAGGATGCGCTTTTGCGCCCGGTTCGGCGATTATGCGCATTATTGCGGAGGCGCATTTACTCCTAATCCCTCTGCACGGGAGGCGGCGAGAGGCGGCGAAGCGCATTAATTGATGTCCAAAAAGCACTTTACAAGAAGTTAACGCGCATAATCGCTTGTTCACACAGCGAAAATGCGCTTTAACGGCCGGAGCAAAATAAAAGTCGCTATTTAACGCGCATTCGATAATGCGCATAATCCGGGAGATAACGCGCCTCTACGCCCGTTTTGCGCTCCGCTGGTGTGGAGGTAAAATTTATAATGAGCCTTCAAAGAGCATTAAACCTCTCTTGTGGAGGTACCCATAGAGAACCCATGGTTTGCAGTTGTGTTGCGAATTCTGGGTTGTTTAAATCATGGGTTGCCATTACCTGTCAACCCAGAACGATGAGTAGTTTTGCCCAGCTACAAAAGCAGCCAGTACTACAGCACCACAAAGGCATTTGGAATACAAAGACAGAGCAAGCAAAGGAGGAGGGAAACAAACAACTCAGGGATTGAGAAAACAAAACTCAGTTTGTTCAATCATCTGCCTGAAAAACCAAGGCAACAAACCCTGGGTTTACCATGGATTAAATAAACTATGGATTAGCATTATGTGCAAACCAAGTCATAAACTCCACTGTCGATTACAGGCTGCTTCTGAAATTCTGAGTTTCAGAAGTAGTTTGTAATGTTGTGAAGTTAAGGATGGCATCCTAAATTTTATGCATTGGAATTCAGCATACAACTTGTGTCAATGTTAAAACACACTTCTAACTTAAACAAAATATCATTTTAATTATCAGATGTTTCCTAACAACATATCTGAAATACTTTAAAGTAAAAGGCACACTTGTCCATCTTCAGTATCTATTGTCTAGTCACAACAGATTTTAATATGCACATATGGCTGCCAGGTGAGTCCCAGGAAAGGTTCAATTACTCTAATAAATTTTAATGGGTTACTGGTGCTGCCTTCTTGAATTACAGACTAGTAAGGTGCAGTTTCATGTATTGCCTATTAAAAATAGTTTTACATCCACTTGCAAGTAGTGTTAGATCAGTTCTAGTCAGATATTGTCTTCAACTTAAAAAAAATACAAACAAAACCTTGTTATATAAGAGGTGTTCCATCAAAAGTAGATAGCAGATGGCATATGATCAATCACTTTGAAACCTTTTGTCATACTTCCCAGCTACTGGTCAACTAGCAGAATTACAAGCACAAAGTTATCCACAAAGGAATCCTTTGTTAACCTGGATAGCGAGGTTACAACCCATAGTCCATTGATCCCAGTGAAGTTCTAGTGAAGCCAATGTATTAGTTTACATGACCTGGCATTACACGAAGGAGCCTTGTGCTCATATGTTGCTTTCTCCCACTGTGCACTCAGTTTTAATTAGTTGCTCCCATGGAAACTACATTTGCCATTACAGCCAAATTAGCAAACTGTGTTTTATACAATCCTTCCAAACCTGGATTGAAAAGTACAGTTTGATTCTGGTTTGGAATCCTGGTTTGAAGGGACTGCACAAACCACAGCTTGCAGACCCAGAAGTAATGCCAAACTGGTTTCTGTAAAAACTGAAGTAGCTGATTAAAATTGGAGGATAAAAGGGAGGAGGAGGAAGGGGCATGCAAGAGCAAGAGGCATTCACATAATACCAATCCATCGTTTGGTATTACATATAGCCAAAACCAATGAGTCTGTTCCAAAATAAGGGATTATGGCTTGGATCTCAAGTATAACAAATCTGATCAATACATTATGGTCTATACCTGTCCAAATGCAAAACTGTCAGCTATACTGTGCTGCTGGTGAAAGCCAGCCCATTTGCCAGAAATTGCCAGTGAGGCAAGTCTATCCAGGAAGAAGGATAGAAAACAATTTGTAGGAAGACAAGAAAAGGAAGAAGAGAACGGGGAAATAAATGCACTGTGTGAGTGATGGAAGGAAAATATTTGTTTTAAAAAAGAGAGAGAAAGGCAGGTAACTTTGCTGCCACAAGTCCAAAAAGTCCAATTGAATCTGTACAATTTTTTTAAAAAAGCTGCACTAGACTCCAAAATCCGTAAATTGCTTTATATCTGGAGAGATTCAAATAGTTTTTGTTTTGACTTTAGGGAAGAATGGCTATGAAATTAAAGAGCCCTGACCTGACAAAGCAGTCCTCAGCACTTTGAACTTTGATTGCCCAAAGAAAAAGAAAAACCTGAACAGTCAGGTTCAAACCTGGCTGTGTAGCAAATTAAGCTCATTCACTTCCAGTAATACCAGAAAACAATCAGTGGGAAAACTGTAACCCTTCAAAGGCTAGTTACTAATTATTCAAGTCTCACTTTTATATCCCCCTCCCACCCCAATTTGGATGCTTTTCTATGTATACACAAATAAGTCTACATTCTAAGGGAAGGCAATACATGTAACGAAGAATGAATCTTGTTAAATAAAATATTATAGAAAGATATGGCTGTAACATCTTCACTGATGAATGGCAATAAGCAGCAATTCCTTTCTCCTGGACAAGGCTATCAATGGCTACGAGCCCTGATGGCTTTGTGCTACTGCCAGTATCTGAGGCAGTAAGCCTATATGCACCAATTGCTGGGGAACATGGGTGGGAGGGTGCTGTTGCACCGTATCCTGCTTTGTTGGTCCCTGGCCAACAGCTGGTTGGCCATTGTGTGAACAGAGTGCTGGACTAGATGGACTCTCAGTCAGACACAGCATGGACCTTCTTAGGTTCTTTTAGTATTAAAAGGCACTGTATCCTGGTTCCCCCCAATTACATAAACTCTGTCACAAAACCTCATGGCAGTTCCATAATATTGCTTTTTCCAGCACAACAAGCTATTTATGGCAACTTGATAAGTCAAACTACCATAAACAAATTAAATCTATGATATAGCAGTGTTTGATTTTCTTAGTATGTGAAGATTTACCTGTGTGCACACAAATGAAGGATTTTCAGATGACAAAAACAAACCACAAAAGAACCCCCTCCTGCTCTACTGTATTCTGACCTAGCTGGGAATGCACATGCATTCTGGACTGGCAGCATTGTGCTCAACTTCAGGCTTTCCATATCTCAATCTACAGGTTTGGAAATGTATTGGCCCCAAATAGAGCACTTTCTAACCTCCATAAACATTTGCAACATTCAGTCCAAACGTCTTGCTTGCAGCATTGCAACAGAAAAAAAAACCCCAATGCAGCTCCATTTCCATTAAGAAGAGTTCCAGGAATGTGGAGTTTATTTTCTAAAGGTTTTACCCTTAAAGGCAGCCTAAAAAGAATTCTAAATAAATAAATAACAAAATTGTAGTTGTGCGTTTGTAAAGAGGGAACATGAATAACCCCAGTTTAATACAATTTCTTTGACAAAAAATAAATTATTAACTTTTAACAAAACATATACATGAACAAAGTTAAATACTTACAATGTGTAAGAGCTTTAGAACATCTACAAACCTATTACAAAAAGAAGAACAAAAACACATTATCTCAGGTGCAAAGGAAAAACATATACATGCCTACATGAATTATTTAATTCTACACAGATACTTACACTTTCTCTGAGCTCATGATTTCTTTCACAATATGGTAAACCTTCGTTTTTTTCCCTGCTGCTTTAATCTGAAAATGAAAAAGAACCCTTAACCGAAGATAAACAAGGGAAGGGAGAGGAGGAAAGAGAAAGAGCTGTGCTTTAAAGAAAGCAATAGCTCTAAATTCTAGTTTCTTATATATAAACCTTCTGCTACAATTATATCCATAGCAGCTTTTCCCAACCTGGTGGCCTCCAAATATTGTGGACTACAATTCCCAGCATTCCTGACCAACAGCTATGCTATATTGGAACAAGAAAGTTCTGGATTCAATACAACCTTATTTACTAGTAGAGCCTGTTTCACTGGTATGAGTTTAAGTGTATAGGTCTTCTTCATTAGAAACCGCATTCTTTAATTAAATATACACTATGTATCCCCAGAGAATTGTGCTACAATACTGTACTGACAAAAATAATGAGTCAGATCAGCTGTAGTAGCTTTCCCTTTGTACCTTCTTACTGGAACAAGCATGATTTGGCCTTGTTCTATAATAAAATTATATCCAATATACAAAAAAGTTCAGTTAATTGCCCTTTGCCTCCATTTTTACTTACTCAGGAAAGTGGCAGGGCCTGCTTTTAAAATGGCACATGCTATCCAGTGGGGAAAAAACTGACTCAGGATAATGTTTTATCTTTTCCAAATATGGCACAGTACTGAGAACATATGCCTGTTTGGCAGTGGAGACAAATAGTGCTCACTTCAACAAATGTTTTTTAAGTCAAGATGTTCTGGAATACAATGTTAAAAATCACTTTCCTACATGTTGTTTTGCTTTGAAAATCAGGCAATAGAAGAATTGGATAGATAACCTTAAGAAATATTTGCTATATACACTACAGTTATAATGGCTACCTATTGGTTTGGGACCAGATTATCTGAAGGTCCACCGGCAATCATATGTACCTGTCTGTGCTTTAAGGTTGGATTGAGGCCTTGTTCTCTGGTCCACCAGTGAAAGCTGTTCAATCGGCAAGTACCAAAGAATACATCTGGTCTTATATTGGGCTACATTCCCCCTCAAAGGATGAAGCATGCAGTTTGGGAGAACTCCTGGACTCAGCACTAACTGGGGAAGCTCAGGTAGCAGCCAGGAGTACTTTTTACTAGCTCAGATTGGTACAACAGCTGCATCCTATGTGGCGAGAAATGACCTTTCCTTAATGATTCATGTTTTGGTGATATTCAGGCTTAACTACTGTAACGCATGCTACATGGGGTTCCCTTTAAAGATTCTTTGAGAACTTCAGTTGATGCAGAATGCAGCTACCTAGATATTGGTGAGGGTTGGCTTATACAGCACCAATATTGTGCTAGCTGCACTGGTTGCCAGTGTGTTTGAGCCCAATTTAAAATGCTGGTTTAATCTTTAAAGGTTTAAACAGAATGGACCCAATGTACTTAAAGGACCACCTTCACAAAGTCCTTAGAGTCTGGCAGGATATACACTACTGCTTTAAAATGGTTTATAACTGTTTTGACAACTGCTGGGGCCCACGACACACTCCATATACAGTTTTCAAAACTTTTTCAAAGTGCTTTATCCTGCTTGGTGTAGATCTGGCTTCTGTCTGCACTCTAAGGTCATCAACAGAGGGCTTTCTCACTTACCCTCTGCAAAGGGCAGGTGGGCTGGTGAATACAATGAAGGGGGCCTTTCTGTTAGTAGCCCACACTTTTGGAATGAGCTTCTATTGGGGGTTGTCAGGCTCCTTCGCGGCACTTCAGAAAAGCTCTAAAGATGCATTTTCTTAATTGTATTTATGGGCTATTCTTTCTATTTTTAATTGTTTTTAATGGATTTTTACTATTTTTTCATTGTGCGCCTCTTTAGGAAGGTTCTATCCTTAAACATGGTCTAAAAGGAATTGTAAACAAATAAATAAAACCGATTGCTGTTATTTTTAATGCCTACTTGTTATTTTGATATTTTATCAATTTGGAATACCTTGTATTGCATTTTATTGATGATTGTATTGATAGGTTGTAACCTTCCTTCGGCTGATTAAATAAAAGAAATAAAGAAATACAGTTCTGGGTATTTATCAATACTTGTTTGTTAGCCACCCTACCCCCCACCCCACACACGGTTAAGCCAAAATAGCTAGCCGTCTATACATGATTTTAATTCCTCTGCAACTGGAGAACTTTTTTGCAACAGACAAGTAAGAAGTAGGTAATTTGATCCCCAGCTGCTAGATTCAATGTACGACAGGCTAGCTGCAGCTAGAGAAAGAAAAGATGTTTGCCAATTTGTCTCGAGTTCCATGTTTACTGAAAAACACAAGGAGCGCTGCAATGAAGACTAAATTATCTAATTTGACTTTTCAGGGATGTCCCATGCACATTATTAGATTTTAAAATGACTGTGCATCATAAAGTTCTAGGAACTGAATTTCCTGTCATCAGCAATTTTCAGGAACTGGGGCACTGAAAACTTTGCAGGATGACAGCCAGGAAGACCTGGTAGGACTGTGTGCAAGACTAGATGGAGACCAAAAAAAAGCATACATCTCATAGATAAATGCTATTGTGTAGAGTTAATATTGTGGTGACCAATGAAGGTGGCTCCTCTTCTGGACCTTATGGCTTCAAGGACATTTTTTTTTTTTTTTTTTACAAAAAGCAAATTAGTGCTAAAAGTTTTATCCAATGTTTAACTTTTTTGTTGATGTTTAACTGGTTTTTAGTTTTTATTGTATTTTTCTTATTGTTAAGAATATATCAAAGGGAGGCATAGAAATGGACTAATAAATAAATATTGGTATGTCAAATAAATGTATACCTGCTTGTTTTCTTGTGTATCAAGCTCCCCTTTGCTGGAGTCTGAATTGCTATCGTCATCTTCATCAGAGCTGTTCATATCTCTCAGCAACATCTCATCATCTGAATGTACATCTTCCAGCGCCAAATCAGAACCATCACGTTCTTCCGCTGAGGACCTACAGAACAAAAAGCACTACATAATATAAGCACAGTTCCACTTCATTTTGGGTTGAAGTACAGACCACTGTTCATTCCAGAAGCTTAGTTCATTGCTAACACAATCCTAAATTCCATAATGTACCCAAAAGAGAGAGGGAGACAGCAATTCCCTAAAGGACCACAACCATGGTTGTATCACAATGACTATCAAGGCAATCCACAGATTATACAGCTTGGGAGGTGTCTTAAAATTCTCAGCCAGACGCCAACATCCATCTTTTTCATTGTTCAAGAGAAACCTCAAGTTCTCTTCATGTGCTTGATCTCATTTATTTTCTGTCACAGAGCAATGAAGTGGCTCCTCTGTTGGATTTTATGGCTTCAAGGACACATTTTTACAATAAGTATCAAATTATTGCCAGAAGATAATTTCCCAAGACACAAATTAATTAAATACACACCATCTATGTTATTATCAAGTTAATTGTATTATATATTACATTATATACAATTCAGTTATTCTACAAGTCAAATCAAGCCTACATCCTAAAAACCTTGATGATATTCCTCTCTGACAGCTGTCACAATAATTGAAAAGATAACACAGGGAACACACCACTGCTCAGACCCAAGATGCTATCACTTCTCATTAGATTAATCTACCTTGCTCACTGAACTTGTGAGTAAATTTCCTTCTCTAATGCCATCAGATAATCCAATTTTTAAAAGCATATAAAATATTTTGGAGAAACACAAGAGTATCAAGCAAATTTATTCTGAAATCAATAAGCTAGATAATATAGTATATCTGTGATAAAGAACAGAACAGTATAAACTAACTCAACCATGCCATCAGCTTCAGGAGAAACAGGTTTGCTAGACTTGTGTAGTACTAGTCTGCTGGACATGAGCCATGGAAAAACAAAATGGTAGCCCTAAGACCTTTTAGAATCTAATAACCTTATCATATATCCTCAGGCTATGGAATATCTGGCTATAAAATGGTTCTAGCTAGTGGCAACAACATTCTGGTTACAATCCTTAGGCCTGTCATGGCTCATATACTTTGAAGCAGGATAAAACTTATTGTGATAGTGCAGTTACTCACCTATCTTGGAAAGGGCAAGCCTCAGCAGGCTTCATTCATACTAAAGATCCAAAGGGAACTTCTGTTTGCAGGGAGTAACACAGACCCCTGCTCTTCAATTATGGCCAGATATGAAAAGAAGCTAACGAGAACTACACTCTCAAACTACAAGAGCTGTTACAGGACCTTGGCAAAGCAGAGGGACAGGTGGAAATGCCAATCCCCAGGAAAGACTGCTAACATTTCTATGAACAACCAAGCTCTAAGATACTAGATACAAATGTTTGGGGACCCATGTAAAGAGAGAATTAGGTAGGATGCAACAGGGCTCCTTCCAGAGAGATCAAGTATTCAGTGACTTCCCCGGGAAAATTACCCAATACCTTAGTCTTATCCCAGAATGAAGACTTTGGAGGCTAACAGGAAGCTAGTCACAGACCCTGTTCTCATGTAATGTTGGGGAATTGGAAATTAATGAACCCATGATTTGCTGCATTATGTGCTGCCGCCATTTTGAATAGGCACCCTTCAATTGGAGCTTGCTCCATTATGTCCGAATCCGGACACTATGGCTTGTGTGTTAAACTAAGCCATAGTTAGATATTAGGTTAACTGTGGGTTGTTTAACCTACAATTAACCCACAGTGTTTGCATTCAGACATCACATAGCAACCTCCAATCATGCTGATCAGAGGTTTCATTTTCGAAATGACGGTAGCAGTCTATACCTCTTCACAGTATTACTGCACATTATTAGCTCTTTAAAATTTTTCCAGTACTCCATTTTTGTTGTTTATTACCAATCATTTTCTCGTATCCATTTGTCATCAACATATTCCTTTTTTTCACAAGCTCTCTCAACAGTTTTGCAAAATGAACTAAAAATATGCTGAGCTAATCTCATTTAACCTCCCACATTAAATGAGATTTAACCTCCCACGTTTTTTGTGTTCAGCATTACCACACAGTAAGCTTTTTTTTTTTAAAAAAAGAAACTTCTGCATTAGCAGTCATGTGAAACAAGTCACCATTAAGTCACTGCACTATTCTTTGAGTAAGAATACCCTGTCAAAGCATGTGAGCTGGCTGTCTCATGCAAACAGTGACAGTTCTGGTTTGTTGAATTTAAAAATCTGAATTTATGTGAAAACGTATCACCTGAAAGAATCACAATATAAGCATATCATACTAGATCCTGTTTTATAATTAATTTTAAACTCAGGGCAGGTAACTAAAAGGAGAGCTACTAGTAAAAAATGCATATATTTAGATGAAAGTGTTTCCTGGCATTGCTCTCAGCGGCTCTCTTTTGGAGACTGGACTGCTGCTAGACATTTTACAGTGAGCGCTCATCATGAGGCTTCTCCTGCTTAATCCAAAATCTGAAGAATTCTTCCCTCATTTGTGAGGACCTAATATGCCCTCAATGAAAAAGCTTAATATGGTCTTAAGGCCCATTATTATTATTATTAAAAACTAATTTTAGAAAAAAAATAAACAAAGCACATGAAAATAGACATTTTACAGGTTTTCTACTTTAAAAAATTGGTTTTATTTTACTAGGTGTGCTAGCTTGCAGAGGTTAGGTAGCATACCTAATATTTAATGGTACCAACATCTGCACATGGGAACTATCAAACCAAATGCTCCAAATTTGGGAAGTTGGTGCTTTGTTGTAATTCACACAGAAACATGCCCGTCGTTCATATCCCTGAGAAATATGAAGAACTCTAGACAGCTTATTCTCAAAGATATTCACAGGTAGTGTTTCAGTAAACATTTTGAATAAGCTCCTTAGCAAGTAAATGGCTCTTTGTTTCAATATTCAAAACATTGATAATATTAAGACAAACTTTCTACATAGCTGCAATGAATTCCTTTCTATTCATTCTGTCTAAGCGCAAAAATTCAGTAGACATTTCTCTTAGAAGTAGGGGGAGCCCCCAGGGGAGTTTAGGTGAATATATTAGTATTACCTCTTTTTACAGATTGACTAAACAATTAATGGAGGCACAGCTGTGCCTCCATTGTTAAGGGCCGTCAGTAAAAAACACATTTCGCCATGTTAAAGTGGTAATTGGGGGAGGGGTCATTCTAACAGCCATAAAATCGAAAATGTTTCATCAACCTTTCTGAAATTTACAGGTGCCAGAAAGAAATGTTTGTTTTACATTACCTGAAAATTTCAAGAAGATTGGTGAAAGATTGAGGGAAGAAGAGCAGTTTAAGGTAGAAAAGGAATACAAACCTCTCTCCCTGCTTTTGTAAAATTTACTTCCGGGTTGAGACTTTTTGTGCTCTCAATTTGCATAATTTCTAGAGCCTTATTAACTAATCCAGTGGTGGGGTCTTCTTCCTCCTTGACTGTAGTTGATGGAAAGCTTTTCATTTTTTTTAAATTCCCTTCGGTTGACTTTTAAGGACTATTTTAACCTCTCATTCAAGTCAATGAGGCGGCCATCTTCCCTCATAACGCAACACTGACACACGCTCAGTAGCGTCGCTCTCCCCCCTCCCTCCTGCCTTAGAATGTGTAGTGGGTGAGTGAAATGGCCGCTGCCTCTATAGCACAGACCTTTTGAGTGAAGAAGAAGAGTTTCTCTTTTCTCTTCTGGAACATGCATTCCTGTGGCTCTGAGAGTATTTTGGGCTATCTTCATAAGGCCAGTTTGCTCTTTTGCTCCCTGGTGAAGCAGGGTGTGGTTCCTCTGGATCCATGACAACCTGATCTTCACATCTCTCCTGGGAATAGGTGGCTATACCTTTCTTTCTATCCCCACCCCACCCCATACACACACAGTGCTCCTTCCCTCTTTTCTAAGAGTTTGGTCCATACTGCTATAAGTTGAAAGTTTCAAACACTTCATTTAATTAGTTTGGGCTGGTGTTAAGTTTTAAGTACAACGTTGAAACCTTTCAAAGTGCTTCTGGGCCTACAACATTGGTTTCGGCCTAGTCACCCTGTTTTTCTAATAAGGTTTAGAAACAGTTGAGCTGTCGTTTATTTTGCATAGTGTACACACATGGATTTTCTTTCTAATCCTTGCAGTCTACACTGGCTCCCTCCTTGATGTGTTTTTGGATGCAGACAAACCCTTTTTTGTTCCAGCAGGCCTTTGGCAAATAATCTGGACCTCTGTCTATACCTTTGACTTTTAAATTGTTATGTATTTAAAATGTTTAAAATGCTTTAATATTGAAAAGTATTTAAGTATATTTTTAACTTTTGTATATTTAAGCTGACCATATGAAAAGGAGGACAGGGCACATGTAACTTTAACAGTTGTAGAGAAAAGGGAATTTCAGCCAGTGTCATTTGTATGCAGTTAGTCCATGGTGAAATTCCCTCTTCATCACAACAGTTAAAGTTGCAGGCACTATACTAGAGTGACCATATACAAAAGAAGGCAGTGCCCCTGCAACTTTAACTGTTGTGATGAAGAGGGAATTTCACCAGGAACTAATTGCATACAAATAACACTGGCTGAAATCCCCTTTTCACTACAACTGTTAAAGTTACATGAGCCCTGTCCTCCTTTTCATATGGAATATAGTATATTCCTATTTATAGGTTTTAGCTGTATATGTTTTAGTTTTGTAAGGCTGCCCTGAGGCCCAGCATTGGGTAAAAGGCAGGATACTACTACTACTACTACTAGTAGTAATGTTTCAGATTTCACTTCTGCATCTGATGTTCTTTTGCATTTACTTTTCTTTAGAAACCATTCATATTTTAAAACTTCTTGTGTGGCATGTTTTCATTGGTTTAACAAGTTAAAAGGGGTATTCACTGTTTTCATGCTTATGTTATAAAATCTATTTTCAACAGGCCTAGTAACTTCAAGAGTAACAGAGTTGGGGAAAATCCTCAATCTCTTTGCTATCAGAGGCACTGGTAAGGGACCCCTAGAGATAATTTAGACTGACCCCAACCACAAAACACTATTCCCCCTTCTGAAGAGATCTGGACCACAGACTACTAAAGACAAACAAAGTAGCAGGCCATAATAACAGTTCTCATGTGGCCATTTGCCTTATGAGGCAGGTACTCTGCGGGCTACCAAATGGAGGGACTAACAAGCCATAAAGTTGCCTGGCTGGGTCTGCCAGAAATCCACCCTCAACACTCCTGGAAGGTCCATGTTCTATAGCACCTGCTGTCAGATGAACTTGAGGGAATCCCTCCCTCCACCCCTGGGTTTAATTTACTGGCTTCCCCTGGCTGGACCTTGCAGGAAACTATAGGGGCAGACAGAGCAGGCATTCATAGCACACATAGAATTCTAAGACTGGCAAATCTAAAAGCAAGTGTGTTGCTTTTCAAGAACCAAGGAAATTCAATGGGTCTTACTTTTGAGTAAATATCTAGGGATGGAAATGCAGCCTGTGCAAGAACTGAGTAGGGTGAGCATATTTGGGAAACCAAAAAAGAGGACACCTAGTGGGTGGCAGGAAAATGGCTTTCTGGGGCCACCTTAAAGTCCCCAATTGGAGCGGAGGAGGGGAAAGCATGTCATTCTCACCCCCACCCCACTGCTCCAATCAGGCCTTTTTCTATAATGTCTGGGAATGACATGTTTTTCCCTTTTAAGACCTTGATTGGAGCAGTGGGAGAGAATGACACACCTCCAGAAAGCATGTCATTCCCCCCTGCCACGCTAGTGGTGGCCTTAAAAGGGAAAGTGTGTAATTCCAGGTCATTATAGACTATTGCATAAAATCCCCCCTGACACCGAGGATAGAACAAAAACCAGGAGAAATCTGGGGAAATCATGACAGTTTTTTTAAAATTTATTATTGCATTTATATCACACCTTTTTTTCTGCCAAGAAACCCAAGGTGGCATACATAATACTCCTCCTCTCTATTTTATCCTCACAACAGCAACCCTGTGAGGTGGGTTGGGCTGAGAGTCTGCAACTGGCCCAAAGTCACCCAATGGGTTTCCATGGCTAAGTGGGGAATAGAACCCAGATCTCCCAGCTCCCAGTCCAACACTTTAGCCACTATGCCACACCCTAATGGTCACCCTAGAATTGAGCCATGCCAAGTTGGAAGCAGATCGGTTTGTGCCTTTATTTTTAGGATAGTTTTTTAAAAAGTTTGACTTCAATTTTTTTTCTAAAATTCAAGGCATGAACCAATCTGCTTTCAACTTGGCATGGCTAAAGCCTTACTTAAGAGGTACCATAGTGCCAAGTTTCATCTCTTCATCTTTACTTTCTTTTTTTTAATGTACTGCTCAAGGCCCTAGACCCCAAAGAGGAGTATTGGGTTTGAAGTTAAAAAAAATCCTAAAACTCAAGGCATAAACAGATCTGCTTCCAACTTGGCATGGCTCAATCCCTACTTAAGAGCTACCATGCTGTCAAGTTTCATCCCTTTATCTTTAAAAATGATGGAATTGTAAGCATTTTAGTTAATTTAAAAAATTAAATTGAAGTTTTAAACATTTCTAAAAATCAAGGGATGAACGGATCTGCTTCCAACTTGGCATGGCTAAATCCCTACTTCAGAGCTACCATTTCATTTTTAAAACTTGTACTGCTCAAGGTCCTGGACCCCAAAGAGATTTCTGTTTGAACTTTAAAACATTCCTAAAAATAAAGGCATGAACGGATCTGCTTCATACTTGGCATAGCTATATCCCTACTTAAGAACTACCATGATGCCAGGTTTCATCTCTTTATCTTTAAAAATGAGGGAGATGCAAGCATTTTGGTTGATTTATTAATGTTAAAAGTGAGTTCAACACATAACTAGCTTTGATTTTATATTGGATGTCAAGATGGTATAACATCCTGGCTGACGCTGGCTTGGTTGTCAACTGTATAATATCCAGTCATCCGTTACACAAAGCCATGAAATTCATTAAACTAAAAACCTACGGTTTACAAAAACAATGTTAAGGCTCTACAATTTCCAACCAAGCACCAAAAAGCAGGGAAATTGGGAGTTAAGGCTCACAAGCCTTAACACCACATCCTCCCTAAGGAGGCAGAAAGTGCAAGTGAAATTCTCATTCTCCCAAAGCAGATGGACAGGGTGGAGAATATGATATGCAGAGGTGACTGTGGGGTTGTGGAAAACTGATCACGAACAACTTAGGGCCACCTACTTCTCTATTTTTGTTTAGAGCAGCCCTTCCCCAACCTGGTGCCCTCCAAAGGTGTTGGACTACAACTCCCATCATTGCAAGTCAGTATGTCCCATGGTCAGGAATGCTGGGACTTGTCATCTCAAACACCTGGAAGGCAGCAGGATGGGGAATGCTGTTCCATACCCTTACCAAATACAGGGTCTGCCCAATACTTTTTTCTCACACACATCTCGCACATAGCAGCACTCCTGATAACAAAAGGGGCACTATTCATTACAGATCTAGAACCAGAGCATGTGCCAGGCACTTCCAACTTTTGGTCAATATCCTGCCTTTCAAAGAACCAATGTTTTTTTTCTTAAAATGTATTTATAAAAAATATACTGTTCACTCCCCACAATCCCTGCACAATACATCATCTCATCAAAGCAACAGCGGAGCAGAAGAGGTTTAGTTTGGCTGTCTTGAACACCTTTCAGATGAGATTAGTTTGCAATCCTATACCTCTTGGGAGAAATCCCTAGTGAATTCAGTGGCACTGGCTTCTGAGAAGACATGTATAGGAGTCAACCTTCTCCAGCCTGGTGCTCCCCAGATGTGTTGCACTGTAACTCCCATGTTATGTGTTATGGGGAAGACAAAAATCAATTCATACTTGATTTTAAAATAATACTTACGCATGAAAGTATTAGGTGGTAGCTCTGCCTTTGATCTCACACTGCTGAACAAGTAAGAGAAATCCTTTATCTGATATTCAAGAAACAGACATCCTATGCCATGTGTTGAAAACTAATGTTGTTGTCTGAAGGGCTATCTGGATTAGGTGTTCAAGATTCATTCATTGTTGTTTCATTTGGTTTTGACAGTTTATTTAAAGTGATGCAGCTCTTTTGTAGTTCCTTGATTGATCACATATCTTAATGCTGGAAAACATCATACTTTAGTACAGATGTGGGCACAAAATAGATCTAACCTGATGATTTGGACCTCAACTCGCGGCATTCCTGATAACTGCCCATGCTGATAGGGGCTTTTACAAGTTGAATTCCAAAACATCTGAAGATCTACATTCTGCCTTCCCTTGTTCTTGAACAACATTCGCCAACCTGGTGCCTGTCAGATGTGTTGGGTTGCAACTCTCAACATAAGGAGATGCTCTAAGAAATGAGAAGTAGCTGGTCCTAAGTTGTTCATCATCATTTCCCACAACCCCACAGTCACCTCTGCAGATCAAATTGCATATCTAGATTTTTGAGATGACAAGTCCCAGCATTCCTGACCATGGGACATACTGACTTGCAATGATGGGAGTTGTAGTCCAACACCTTTGGAGGGCACCAGGTTGGGGAAGGGCTGCTCTAAACAAAAAAAAGAGAAGTAAGTGGCCCTAAGTTGTTCGTGATCAGTTTTCCACAACCCCACAGTCACCTCTGCATATCATATTCTCCACCCTGTTCTCATGGTTTATCTGCTTTGGGAGAATGAGAATTTCACTTGCACTTTCTGCCTCCTTAGGGAGGATGTGGCGTTAAGGCTTGTGAGCCTTAACTCCCAATTTCCCTGCTTTTTGGTGCTTGGTTGGAAACTGTAGAGCCTTAACATTGTTTTTGTAAACCATAGGTTTTTGTTTAATGAATATGTGGTCCCATAAATCATATCCATTTTATAACACGCATAATCTCTCTTTCCCCTCCTCTGCTCCCACTTAACAATATACAAAAACAGTATACAGTATATACTGAGGATCTATGCAGCCTGGGGCAGAAAGAGAGGTGGTATCTTCTCTGCCAATAGCATTGGTGATTATAGTGCACAGGGAATCATCCCCAGATCTTCAAGTATGTTCATGGGTAGATCAGCTACTGAATCACCAAATTTCACGATGTCTGGAAGACATTTTAATTTTCCCCTGACAAATTAACTGATTTATACATTATAACAGATTCTTAATTTTAAGATTATGATCACTAACAAATACAATTTGTTTATTTCTCAATAAAATGTACTAAGCTCTTACATAACATAAAACTGTCATCATACATATCCAAGCCATATTTGGAAAGGTCATAATAAATAGCCACTTGTTACAATCCAATCTGAAACAAAATGCCTTAAAACCACACACAAAATAAAATATATTGCCCCAATATATGTGAAAGCTTGCATACTTTTGTTCATGCACTATGCATTGTGCAACTCCAGGGTCAGAGCTGGCCAAGAGATTTTTCTGCCTGATGCAAAGGACAAGATGGCAGGCACCCACATTCCATGTATAGAAGCCCACCAGAGTGGTACATCCAGTGCTGGATGACTGGAGGAAGACTAATGTTGTCCCTGTCTTCAATAAGGTCCAAAAGGAGGAACTTGGGAAATACAGGCCAGTTAGTCTGACATAAACCCTGGGAAACTTTTGGAGCAGATTATGAAGAAGTCAATCTGTATGTACCTTGAAAACAATGCAGTGATTTCTAGAAGTCAGCACGGATTTGTGAAGAACAAATCCTGCTAGACTAAGTTGATTTCATTTTTTGATCAGATAACCTCCCTTGTGGACTGGGGGAATGCTGAGAACATGATACATCTTGACTTCAGCAAAGCTTTTGACAAAGTACCCCATGACATTCTGATTAGCAAACTAGTTAAAAGTGGGCTAGATGGAACAGCTATTAGATGGATCTACAGTTGGCTACAGAATTGGACTCAAAGATTGCTTATCAATGGCACCTTCTCAAATTGGGGGGAGGTAACAAGCGGGGTACCGCAAGGCTCAGTCTTGGGCCCAGTGCTCTTCAACATTTTTATTAATGATTTGGATGAGGAGGTGCAGGGAATGCTTATCAAATTTGCAGATGACACAAAATTGGGTGGGATAGCTAATACCCTGGAAGACAGAAACAAATTTCAAAGTGATCTTGATAGGCTGGAGCACTGGGCTGAAAACAACAGAATGAAATTTAATAGAGATAAATGCCAAGTTCTACACCTAGGAAAAAGAAACCAAATGCACAGTTACAAAATGGGGGATACGTGGCTCAGCAATACTACAAGTGAGAAGGATCTTGGAATTGTTGTAGATCACAAGCTGAACATGAGCCAACAGTGTGATATGGCTGCAAAAAAAGCAAATGCTATTTTGGGCTACATTAATAGAAGTACAGCTTCCAAATCGCATGAGATACTGGTTCCTCTCTATTCAGCACTGGTTAGGCCTCATCTTGAGTATTGTGTCCAGTTCTGGGCACCATACTTCAAGAAGGATGCAAACAAGCTGGAGGAGGTTCAGAAGAGGGCAACGAGGATGATCAGGGGTCTGGAAACAAAGCCCTATGAGGAGAGACTGAAAGAACTGGGCATGTTTAGCCTGGAGAACAGAAGACTGAAGGGAGACATGAAAGCACTCTTCAAATACTTGAAAGGCTGTCACACAGAACAGGGCCAGAATCTCTTCTCGATCATCCCAGAGTGAAGGACACAGAATAATGGGCTCAAATTACAGGAAGCCAGATTCTGGCTGGACATCAGGAAAAACTTCCTAACTGTTAGAGCCGTATGACAATAGCACCAATTACCTAGGGAGGTTGTGAGCTCTCCCACACTAGAGGTCTTCAAGATGCAGCTGGACAGCCATCTGTATGGTATGCTTTAAGGTGGCTTCCTGCATTGTGCAGGAGGTTGGACTCCATGGCCTTATAGGTAGGCTGACCATATGAAAAGGAGGACAGGGCTCCTGTATCTTTAACAGTTGCAGAGAAAAGGGAATTTCAGCCGGTGTAATTTGTATGCAATTAGTACCTGGTGAAATCCTCTCTTCATCACAACAATTAAAATTGCAGGCCCAGAGTGACCAGATACAAAAGAAGGCAGGGCCCCTGCAACTTTAACTGTTGTAATGAAGGGGGAATTTCACCAGGTACGAATTGCATACAAATGATGCTGGCTGAAATTCCCCTTTCTCTACAATTGTTAAAGTGACATGAGCCCTGTCCTCCTTTTCATATGGTCAGCCTACTTATAGGCCCCTTCCAACTCTACTATTCTATGATTCTGTAATCTTACATTATTATCACTGGCATCCTCCACTGCATATAAGGGCAGTAGGCTAGCTTAGGGGCCATAGGAAAGCCAAACCTTATGCGAAGTACTATCAAATACCTTGAGGTAGTTTTATACTACACACCTAATTCCTACAGACAGATGGGGGATCTTTATGGCTGTACA
Source organism: Anniella stebbinsi (assembly GCA_029215795.1). Taxonomy (NCBI): domain Eukaryota; kingdom Metazoa; phylum Chordata; class Lepidosauria; order Squamata; family Anniellidae; genus Anniella; species Anniella stebbinsi. Next base: position 44,352,874 of record JARDYH010000003.1, on the reverse strand, counting down.
GCCAAGCTAATTAATTACTTTAGGTATCAGAGCTTTTTGAGACATAACTCAACCTGGAAATACTTCCTCTGGACCTCCAGCAACGTAGCAGAGGATATGCAGAATCTGCACGCTGTACTCCAGCATCCTCTGAGTCATTGCAACATTAGCTGTCCGAGGCTATGTCCCATTCAAAACTAACAGTACGGCCATCACAAGTGGCAAAATAGCTGGGGCTATACCAGTTCATCTTCCTGAAAGATTTGTTGCAACAACTAGTCTTTACCTGTTGGGTCGTTGTGATCCATAACAAAGTCCCAGCCCAACCTATGACAAATACCACCATCATGTTTTCCTTCCTCCCTCTCATACACACGCCTTCTTTAAATAAAGATGCAAAACACAAATATGGGGAATAATTGGTCTCATGCCATGGACTGAAATTAAAGATATGTTCAGCTGTAAAGTATGATGCTGTTGGTACTGTAAGGCTTCCAAAGCTACATTGTAGTAGATCAAACATGCAAAAGGGATATATTGAGCTGGTTCAGACATACATGAAGGATTCCACCCTCAAAGGCAGCCTAGAAATAATTTTAGATAGATTTCCTGGCTTGCAAAACCACAGATTTCACAGCTGGAAACAAGCATGGAGACCATATACTTCTCCCTTGCCTTCTCCCTTTGTCAGTGCACCAATTCTAGCTAACTCAAAATATACCTCACAGTAAGTCTGGAAGACAGAAGTGCTGTTAAAAAATCAGCTTACCAATGAGGAACTTAAACTAGGGACTGTTCAATATGTTGTGCATCCTACCTCAACCCAATTCTTACTGAAATATCAGTTCCTTAACATTTGTCTGAACCATGGTTAGTTATATGACAACACTTCCAAATCAGAAGAATGAAGGATCTATATTTCATCCCTGTCTATTTTATGATCCATATGTGGCTACTGAGATAGCCAGAAATATAATGGCCCTGTTCAGACACAACTTGGGGAAGGGTGGTTAGGCTAACCATGGTGTATGGTTAGCACTAACCACACGGAGTGCACCTGCCACATGATCACGGAACATGGTCCACAGCATGGTTACCTCAGCCACTCCCCATCCTACATAACCACTCCCCATCCTACAAAACTCCTCCAACTTCTCCATCACACATTCCAATGGCCTCTGAAGCTCAGACAATTGCTGGGAGCCATTACAGGCTGGCACGGCAGCAGCCATGGGTGGCCATTACAGGGCCACTGAAGGCTGTCATTACAGCAATTATTTTGTTTGGGGCGGTGGCTCAGCAAACACTTAGCAAAACTGGGTCCATCCATCCCTACATGAGATTAGGAAGATCTTTGCTCCCTGTGTGCTTTTCCAACTTTGTACTGTGGGCTGGGAGTGAGAACGAGGGGGCTGGCTCTCGGCTGGTGCTTCAGGTGCTGCTCTGCAGGTTTCAACCATGGATATCTCCCATGCCAACAGGAGTGGTGGGGACATTTTCAGACACTCTTGCTAGCTTTTCACTTTTATATGTATGTGGAGGATCAGGGAATATTCATGTGCAAACAAACATGTCTAAATAATTCCCAAGTTACCATACTGGACACAGTATTGGCAGTGGTAACAGCAGTAAGGGAAACAGGTCTGAACACCACAGGGCTTTTGTCAGCTTCTGGTATCTTGCCATTGCTTTGGGCCTTTCTATGAGCTACTGATGCTATTCTATTCTTGCCTTGATGTGTACCTTCATTGGCGCCCACCCTCTGAGTTAAGAATAAAGTTTTAAGCTATGTTCTGATCTCCTTCCTGGGAACCTAATCCTCAGAACTACCCAGTCACACTATGATGAAGCTTTCTGTCTAGCTAAACACCTGACCCCTGGCCCAAATGTATTTAACAATAGCCCTGTAGAAGACAAATAGCTTACCATAACACAAACTCTTCCTAGATGGTATCACTTCAGAAAGGGACTGCATGACTGAATTCTCACCCCCTGCCCTCACCACACACACTCCTACACATAGAAATTCACATGTAAGGGAGAAGGCAAGAGTATTAGAACTCTTCTCCTGTTTGCTTTCTATAGGCAAGTTTGTGTTCTGCTTTTAACATGAGGAGGAATTCAATCTTGCAGCCCCTCACCTGCATCCCAAAATGGTACAGTAGGAACAGTCTAGAGTATGATGAGCTGTTCATCTAAAAAGTCTCTAATTTGCACGAGTTCAGCAGCCAGAAACTGAGTTTACCAAACCCCACTTGATGAGACATCTACAAGACTACACCACTTCAAAGCAGTGCAGTTCTATGCATATCTACTGAAATGTAAGCCCCACTGACCCCACTGAAATCAATGGGGCTTATTCCAAGTTAAGTGGATATATGTTTACAACCTAAAAGTTCATTTGACCACACTTAGAATTACATTCCAACTGCCCCCTTCCTCCTGTGGGGTAATTCTTTTTCTAAGATGGGAAAGGAACTCTTTCCCAGTATCTTGATTTCTAAATTTGCACAGAAATTTCAGTATAAGAAAAAAAATGTCTAATACTAATTTGTATTTCCTAAACTATCTGATGCTAAAAATAACACACAGGAAAAGGCTGTTGTCCAGTCATACAATTAGGCCTTTCATCCATTCTCATTCTGTGTGACCTTGGGCTCTTCTTTTAAGTTATGATACTCTTCCGTAATCATGAGGTACTACACTGCTTTTACAGGAAGTTCATATGGGGGAGGGGGAAAGGACTGAACTATTTCCAGTGCTTCCTTCTCTTACTCATTTGATGCAACATCCTAATTCCACACCAAAAACATTATGGGTTCTATGGAGCATTCCCACTTTCTCTTACTGGCCTGTGGGGTTGGCTATGTTAGTGGGTACAGGGGATGGACGAATCAGTGTACTTCCAGTCCATGACACTTTCACATGTGTTCACCCACATGTCCATGCATCCCATTTCCATGTTCAACCATAATTTTCCTTAATCCATAAAATCATTCAATTTAAAATATTTTAACATGTATATTTAAACATACTTTCTCTCAAATAATGCATTTTGATACTTTTTTTAACCAAGAATTACATCAGAACATTTGAGAAGTGTGGAATTGGATGGATAACTAAATTCTGATCACTTTAAGTCCTGAAAAAGTGGATCGAGTCAGTTTGTATCAAAATTCGCAAAGACCAAATTCCTCAATCACACCAGTGGAGAGAAGCTACGTATTTTTATAGATGCATATGGCAGCAATTAGTGACTTGCTACATAGCACCTAAACAAAAACTGGGCTGAGCAGTGAAGAGAAATGAGAAGAGAAGAGGGAAGGCATAAGCCCAATCAACTAATTAAAGCCATTTTAGTAATTAATAATTAGGATTTTAATGTATTAGATTTCAATACATTTGCATATTACCAATCTAAATATAGTTGTCTCAGGGACAAATCTAATAATGTGAAACGCATGAGTGCATTTCACATGTCAACAACAACAACAAACAGTCGGGTGGGGGAGAGGAGACCAGATCTGAATTGCAATGTACCCCTGTGCTGCTGTACCAATGAAAATGCCTGTTCCAGACACCAGCTGCCATTCACATTAGGATGGAAGCTGCCATGAGTCCCAAAAGATACTGAAAAGCAAGATAATTTACAGTTTAACAGGAATACTACCCCTCACCCTTAGAAAAATCGGCTATCACTTATATTTTCTTCCATAATAATTTGGAAATATAAGTGATGCCTATTTTTTTAAGTGGAAGTGATAACATCCCTGTTAAGTTGAATAGCAAATCTGTGATAAAAGCTTTTCACTCACTTAAATCCTGTGGTCCTATATAAAATGTGAGACATGTCAGCATGCCAGGCAGTATTTGCCGAATTACACAACTGGGCACAGCTTGTTGTTTCATCTGAACCTGGGTGGCATGGTTTGTTTGTGGAGGAAACAACCCTCACATAACCCATGGCCTTGGGAATAGAAGAACATAAAATGGGGGGCAGGAGGACATTAAGAGTTTAACTGAAGATGTGTGGAGTTCGGGCATGACACTTTCCAAAGCAACTAATTATGCCAACTTCCTTGTTAACCATGTATGGATGCAAGAACACGACAGGATGTGGCTGTCATCATTCACATAGTTCAGTCCTTGAAAGTCTGGAGACAAAATGTGATCAACCCTTGAGTGTAGATTGACAGAAATATTTCACACATACTTTATATTCTCTCAGTGTACCTTACCTGCAAAACTCTGAACAGCTCCTTGTAGGTTCATATAGCTCCTCCACCTCATACACATTAGCATCATGGTGTTCTATACTCCTAGAATTGTGCCACACAAAACATGGGTTTTTATCAATAGATTCAAAAGGCAAGTTCTCATACTCTGGAATTTCTTCATAATGGCTCACATTTTCATATTCCGGTACGTACTCATGAGTGAGAGAATTCAAGTGCCCTTGTGATGTGAAGGTCTGTTCATCTAAAGACTTTGATCTTTGGCTGATTGTTGTTTCATTCTGACCCCTGAGTCCTTGCTTTTCCTTTTGTGAGGAAAGGCTGCCCATTTCTGTCGAATGTGCCTTTGAGGGCTTTTTTTTCCTTCCATTTATCATGTTAGTTGCATTTCGATTTTTGCCAGGTCCTTCTGTGCTAGAAAAAGTAACATTATCTGTAGATTGGCTGCTCTTGGTCAAAAATTTCTGGAAGTCACTTTTCATTATGCAAACGGACAGTTTCTTGTTTAAGAATTTCTTTAGTGAATTTTTCTTTGGAGGCTCTTTTGGTGGCTTGTGTATTCTCACTGTATCTACTGAAGACAAGGATTTGGCTCGAGGTTTTGTCACAACATTTGGAAGTTCAGAGTTTTTTGCATTCTTGGTGTTCTTTAAGACTTCTGGGTTGCCTGAAAATGGAAGAATAGGATGAGGTAATTTCCAAACAGGTTTCTCCAAAAATGACTTTGGATTATCACAGGATAGCAATGCACTTTGTTCTTTGGCTGACAAATGCCTCGTACGAGGCCCCTCCAAAGGAGTCCCTGAAAGTCTCTCTTCATTAGAAAGGTAAGCACTTCTCTCTATAAGTTCTGCTGATGCAGCTTTTTTCAATAGCCCAGCTGCAGGGATGCTGTGCCGTTGAGGTTTTTTTGGAATGATTCTCGGAGAACTTTCACCTTTTAAGGGAGCATCTCTATCCTCCTTCTTTTGTGCAGCATCGTGAAGGCTTTCAAAGGCAGGCAAATGCTGATTGCATGATAACTTTAACTGCTTAGGCAAACTCATAGAAAGATTACTATACCGTATAAAGCCAGTCTCTTTGTCATCAGCAGCCAACATTCTGGTATCTTCCATTATATTACCAGCAGGATTTATTGAAGAGCTCTCAACATTTTCTGCCTGGTAAGAGCTTTCATGTGAAACCTCAGGCAAGAGGTGTTGTGGGATCAGTTCGTTGGAATCAGCAGGTTCATCTGACAAATGCATTTTTCCAGCAACGCATGAAGCAATCTCAGATTTATCATCTGCCTGCATATGTTCTTCATTTTTATAGGAAACACTTTGAACAAGAACATTAATTTTTGCTGTTTTTGCAGAATCACGCTCTGAAGCTACTAGTTCTTTCATTCCTTCTCCTGGCAAATCTATGCCACCTTGGCGGACTAGACAAGGAGCGCGTAACTTTCTTGGTTTGGGAATTGGGAGACATTTATATAATGGAGTAGAACCTATAACAAATGAAGACAAAGGTTCACCACCCCCTTTTGTTTTGGGGCCTGTATACAAATCACCAGTATCCACTTTTTCCAAAGCTGATGGGTCAAGTGAGCAGAAGCAACTGTCAATGTTTTCAGTCAAAAGAGAAGCTTCCGGCATTTCAGACTTAACACCAGTTATCTTTACACGTTTGTCTGGGTTGTCCATAGCTTCCTCAAAATTAGATGAAGGCAGAACAAGGTCTGTAAATTCTATTTTAATGTCATTGCTAGAACTACTAATGTTATCTTTTTCAACTTTACTCAAAGGCTTCTGTCTCAAACAGCTGTTACTTGGGAAAACACTTTGTGTTAGAACATCTTTGAGTTTTTCCTCTAAAAAACTAGCCTTTAAGATTACCCTATTTTTATTCATATTTTTTTCATTGTGGCTATCAAGTATCATCCTAGGTTTCAGAGATGATGACGGCTGTTCACCTATATCAATATTCTCTAGGTTTTCCAACTGTTCAAATATGCTTGGGTTTTTGGATGTGTTCTCTCCATTCCCAAACTTATGAATGCATTCAAAATTGCATGAACACACCGATATGATATAAGCTGTATTGTCTCTTGGGGCTCCATTTGTGTAATTCAAATGAACCAAGTACTCAGAAGTGTCTCCTTCGTGTTCTTCTAAACTCTTGGAATTTTTACTTAAAGATGGTGGTGCAGTTTTAACCTCAGGAACAGACAAGCACTTGGGAACCTTTGGCTTTGGTGCTATTACTGGTTTTGTTTTCTTTGTGGGTTGTAAAATATCTGCAAGAACAATATCTGGTTTAGGTGCCACAGGAGGTGGGACTACTTTGTGTCCTATCACAAATTTTGGTTTTGGGGCCACCGGTGGCTTCTTAATTTCTAGAAAGGAGTGGAAAGAGACAGAAAATATTAGGTTGGCTATGATGATTCTATGAAGAACACAGAAATGTAAAGACTATATGTATTTTAAAATATTGCTATTATCACAGAGAATAAGGCTATCAATGGCTACTAGTCATGATGGTTATATATTACCTCCAGTACCAGAGTGCGTATGTCTCCTAGTACCAGGTGCTGGGGAATATGAGTGAGAGGGTGCTATTGAACTCCTGTTCTGCTTGCGGGCTTCCCATGAGTATATGGTTAACCACCATGGGAACAGAATGCTAGACTAGATAGGTCTTTGGTCTGATCCAGCACAAGTCCTCTTTTCTCATTTTTTATTTTTTTATTTTAAATCAATTTTCATCACTGTTTGTAATAAAGGTTGAGGTTCAAGAAAAGACAGACTTATCAGTAAACAAATTAGCATGGCTGGCTGAAGCATTCTGGGAATTGTAGGACTTCTTTCTGTCTAAACATGCATAGGATTGCACCCTTATAGAGTGATCGGAAGGAAGACTGGGGTTAACAACTTGTGATTAAATTGTTTTCTTTAAGTGTTTAACTTGCAAGTCATGAAATAATGAAAAGTAAAGCTAACTATTAAGATTTCATTCTTTAAACCAAGAATTCTACAGAGGTTGCAGAAAATAGATTTTTAAAAATAATCATTTATTAAATTTCTATACTTCCCAACAGCCAACGCTCCGTGCAAAACAAAAAAACTTGCATCCCCACACTATAATCACACTTTCCAGCTTGACTGCACTTCATTTCACTCATTTCTCTCCCCAATACTTACATGAGCTCTGCAAATAAGTCCACAAAACTATATTTACTAGTCTATAAACAAGTTTACTTGCTTATCTACCTGCCTACTTGTATGTATGTCATTTGTGGCCAGAAAAAGAGGGAGGGAGGGAGGGAGAACCAACAGAACATCCAAGCACCTTTACCAGGCAGCTCAACAGAGGTGTAGCACCTGGCCCCTCCTTCTCTGCCCCTGGACAGTAAAAAGACCTGCAGTCCTATGCAGAAGGAAATAAGAAGTGTGCAGCCAGGCAATTGCCTGCAATAAAGGGAGTGAGAAGGGTGAAAAGGTGACAGGAAGAGCCATAACAACCTAATGACAACTGGATCTTTGGAGGGGGGAAAGGTGGATACGAGTGTTAAGACAAAAACCCCACCCATTTAAAGAAAACCTGCACCCCAGCCGGTTGGACCAACATCCTCTTTCAGGTGGAGAATCTCTATGAATGGGCAACAGTATGTGTGTAAAGAAGGGGTGGGCAACTACAGGAGGTCCAGGGATGCCCCACCAAAAAGGTTTAAAAGGGGGAACTGTCAATTTACTTCCAAAATTTGGCAGCAAACTCTCCATAGCAATAAAGAGCACTACAAGGATTAAATTTAGTTTGTTTCCAAGCTGAATGTAACGCTTTTGGCACTCCATACTAGCTAGAGAGCATCAAACTGGCCAAATTCCTCTTGTAAATGGGGTAAATTTGGCCCTTTTTGCATTCTGCAGCCACTAGATGCCATTATTTTCATTAACAATTTTTTGTTCATTTGGGGCAGTGGAGCCTGCTCCAGGTGGACAGCAGGGGTCATATATTGCTTGCAGGCTACATATTGCCCACCCCTGGAGTAAAGCTGGTTAAATCTGCAGCACAGTGGTGGGGTATTGGATGTGCAGTAGCAGTGTATACCTGCCAGGCAGGATCCTAATCCGCTGGTCTGTGAGTAAGGGATGTTTGTATGAACATTCCTTATCTCCTGACTTATAGATTTGTGACAATAAAATGAAGATGGGGAGACTATGTGTGCCATTCTGAATGCAAACAAACACACACTTTAGCAACTAAATGCTTAAAATCCCTACATTGTCTTTTCCCAGATCCAGCAAATGTTTCTTGTCATTACCTTCAAAGCCCTCCACGGCCTTTGCCTCCCATTTATTCCTCGGCTCTTATATCCCAATCTTCACTCTTCCAGTTCCATCCCTCTTGGCCTTCCAAAGGTCCCCTGCTCCCTGGAAAGGTTCTTTCCCTTTTCTCTTGCTGCCTTTCATGCTTGGAACTGCCTCCCAGAGCAGAGTGATAACTCTTTTACTTTGTTAGCAGAATGCTTGCGGTAGACTAGGCCGTGCAATCTCCATGATACTGGCAGCCTAGGAGCATGGTGCCTTTAAGAGAAATTTGGCTTGAGCCCAGGCAGGAAACTTGGGCCTTAACAGAGGACATTACTCAGCACCTTTAGGTCACATACACAAGGCTAGATCCAGCATTACCAAACCAATCCAAACTGCATACACACAAAAGATGGGCAAGAGGAAAAATTAATCAAACATGCAAGAAGCCAGCCTTGCTGTCAATCCCCCTCCTGATTAAAAAGTCAATGGCTTCCTGATGTAACAATAAGGAGGGCTAAGAGGCAAATAATGTGACAATTTTTATAATAGCTCTAGTACAGCACCTCATGAAGAAGCACCCATCACAGAGGTCACCTGCTGTTGTTTTTTTTATTATTCTGGGAGTAGGGTGATAGAACTCACTTCAGCCAGGAACAGAGATCCTCATTATTTGAGAAACTTCCAGCAACTTGTGTGTTTGTCACAGCAGCCATGATGTGTGCCAGCTTTTGATCGGTTCCACCATAGCTGTAGAACCAGTATCATCTTGTCCTCACTGCTTAGGGACCTGGCCTCCTGTGTTTTGGCAGGAGTTCCAATTGATCTCTCTCAGAGAAAGGCAAACCACAAAGCCCCCACTATCCTCACACACGTCCAGAGAGACTACCCAAAAGAAAAGTCTCTGCTTTTTATTCTTTTATTTATTACAATATTTATATGCCACCTTTCAGGATATCAATCCTATCAAGGCAGCTTACAAATAACATATATATTTTAAAAAACGATATTAACATTTAAAAAACACACACACCAGAAAATCATAAGGATCTTTCCCACATGGCAATGACCAGGTTCAAACATAAGGAGAAGCCACAATTTCCCCAAATGGCTTCTCATTGCAGCAGCAACTGCCATTTTGAATATTCAAGCCGCAGCAGGGACACTCTATAGCTTGCTATTACGTGCAAAGCTGGTGATGGAAAATTGTTGAAGTACTTGACAAGCCACCCAGACCCCATGCGTTGTTTTAGGGTTGCAGGTGGTTTGTGAAGCACCCCAACAAGCAACCCTCACCAAGTTCGCACATAATGACAAGATATGGTGCACCCCTGCTTTGGCTTGAATATTCAAGTTGGCACCCACCACCACAAGAAGCCCCGCAGGGAAATTCCCCCATGGTGGCTCCTTGTTACATGCAAACCTGCCCAGTTTGTGGGGAATGGTCCTTGGGATAATGCAGATCCAGCAGGAACAGGTGTCTGGTGTTATCCTCATCTGACGTTCTGTCCTGCAGTCCTTTCCTCAGGGCAGCTAATGGCATATAGCCCGTGGTGTGCGTGCATGTTCAGCTGGAGCAGTGAACAGGATTTTCTTTGCCTGCCTCATCCCCTCTTGCCTACATTAGCCTCTCAACCTCACCCCTTCTTGTTACTAGTCTAGTACACACAATAAGCAAGCAGTTAACAAGCCACAGTGGCTTGTTAACTACGCCGTGCATGCCAGGGAAATTCGTATAATTACTCTCGGTAGTACAACTTTTGTAATGTGCAAAACTGGCCATAACCCTACAACAGCTCATGGGATCTGGGTAGCTTATTAACCATGGTTTATTAACTACCTGCTAATCGCGTGAACCCAATCTGACTCACCTAAGTGTCATTATATTTCAAGATCAGCTTGAATGCACCACTCTTTGATAGTACAAACCTCCCTAAAATCCTTTCCCCCTTCCCCACTCTGTCTAGCTCACCTCAAGCCTTTCTTTTCCTTTCCCATCAGCATTAAGGCCTTCAATTTAGTTTCTCCACACATCTGCTTCACACTTATCAGCCTTTTAGCCCAAAATTAAGCACATGTCTGCAGCTTGGTGTAGCTACTGTCTTGATTGTACATGTTTATGAAGAAAACTGTACCATCTAATGTCCACAAATTGACATATGTATATTTGAAATTCTTGTTAGCTGAATCTACCCCTCTCCACAAATGTTTTCCCCCAGTCAAGGTCAGTAAGATCCATTTATTTTCTTTAAATAATTGGTTTCTGTGGAGGCTTATTAACAAAATAATCCTCCACAGAAAAAAAGTAACTTCAGAACACTAAAAAAAAATAACATTAAACATTGCGGTCAACAACACAGTTCTGATAGCCACTGCAATTCCATAAAATGCCAGGGTCAAAGGGGGGGGATCAGACGACAAGTGTCTTCTTTGTGGCTGCACCCAAACTGTGGAACTCTGTTCCTCAGAAAGTTTGGTTGAAACCTTCTCTCTTGAGATTCTATCATCTGGCCAGGCTGTTTTCATTCCCCTGGCATCTGGCCTGTCAAGTTGAGCTTTAATAGACTGGTGCCCCATTTAATTTTTTTTATCAGTTGCTCCAGTCTTTGTTCTTTAAGGTCTTGTTGTATTATCGTTTATTACTTATTAATTAATTATTTTACTTATTAATTTACTTTATTATTTTATTAAAATATTTTTAGACTGCCCTTCATCCTCACAGATAACAGGGTGGTGTACAATGGACATAAGTAAATGAGCCACACCAAGATAAAACCAAATACAGTATGATTTGTGTGGATGTTTTTAAAGTATTGTGAACGGAACAGATGGGAGGGCTACATATTTTTTAAAAATAACCTGTGTTAAATCAGATGGGCTCCATAGCAAGAAACTTCAATAGGTTATATACTTGTTTCTTGATTTCTCAGCAGTAACTACAAGTACTGCTGTTTTATGGGTGTCATGTTTACCTATAGCAGATGACAAAATACAAACATTCCAAAATCCATTAACTCTGTCACATCTTAATGAACTCCGAAACACTTCTCTTTTGGAGTCTTGTATAAAATCAGTGTAGAATGTAATGGGCAATGTCCTCAAGTGCTCCTCATCTACAAACACACAGGAGCTGATTTACTGACACTTTAGAATATGGCATCCAAATAAGCCAATGGCATTGTTTCAAAATGAAACCTGGTAAAAGCTTTCCTCTAAGAATGAGCTTTGAAGATAGTTTTGTTGGATGGGGTCCACTTTTGATGAAATCGATACCCTCAGTGATCTAAATCGTTTCCATGTTCAAGCGACTACCCCTTTTAATTAATTTTGTTCCTGTCTCTTATCCACTGCATTTAACCTATCAATAGGTAGTGCATAAGCTAAAAGCAACTCTTTCACCATTTCGTCCAACAATTTATTACCATCTATTCCCAGATTCATTTTTGGCACGGAAAATTCTGCAGCTTTTACCTAGTATAAGAGAAGCACTTTGCGTGCCCTTAATGGAAACGGATCCTCCTTCTCCTCATAGCATTCATCAACTTATGGACTTCTCACCATATCTAAAAACATCTATAAGCAAATATGGGGTTCCAATTTAGAATGACCCTGAACACATAACAGTATTTTGAGTCCTTTTGTCCCATGCATTATTTAGGCAATTACTTTCCCAATTTTAATTGTAGAATTTACTAGGAGCCTATCTACACACGCAGGATAAAACACTTTGAAAACGTTTTGAAAACTGTATATGGAGTGTATCCTGGGCCCAACAGTTCTCAAAATGGTTATAAACCGTTTTAAACTGTTTTAAACCGTTTTAAAGCAGTAGTGTAGATAGACTTACAGTTTTGAGAACTGTTGGGGCCCAGGACACACTCCATATACAGTTTTCAAAATGTTTTCAAAGTGTTTTATCCTGCGTGTGTAGATAGGCACTAGGTTTCCTCCTTTATCATCGAAGAAATTCAATTTTATCTGTATTATGTAATACAATTTGTGACTGATTTGGGTCCTTTCAGTTCATGGAACTGCACCCTTGAATATCTGAATATCTAAATATATTACCTGCTCAATGTGAAAAGCCATCCACAACCCATTTGTGATTTTTTCAGCCCTTTGCCAATCACCACCATCCTGGTCTTTCTGTAATTTCCAGTAATACGTCCTTGCTGGAAACAGGCTCTCCCAGCCAAGATAAGGGAAGGCTCTAAACTTTTTTCTTCCCCTTTTGCAGTGAAAGGTCAGCTTTCCCATCCCTTCCTTCATAGGAATTGGGGACATTCTGTGCTTAAACACACATAACTGCCACCATCACATCTAGTTGGCTAATGGCAAGAAAGAATGAGCTTTGCTGGTAGAGTCTAAGGCCCATATTCTCCATTTCTTCTCAATACTCTTCTCTGTACTTTGCAAAACCTAGGACAATATGCAAAACAAACACGTAGAAGTGCAATCATCTCAAACATTCCAACATCAAGCTCAGTGGTTTCCTTAATGTACAGGGCAAACAAGTTTAGACATGGTGATCCCTCACCCGCGTCTTGAAAGTGCATTCACCCTCCAAGCCTACGCTTTTCCAGTCATAAAGCAGTGGCATAAATCACAGAGCATATAGCAATCTGGGATACAATCCAAACTGAACACAGCATAAACCTATTTCCCAAACAACTTTCTTCCGATGACTTTCCAAGTATCCAATAGGGGTCTGTCAGACCCAGCTCGTTTGTAGCTTCAGGCTAGAAAGAGGCGGGGAGAGAAGAGGCCCAAAACAGAGAAAGAGCAACATGAAGATAGTGCACAGCTTGCAAGAGCAGGTCTCTTATTTGTAGACAGCAGGGAGCACGTCTAACTCAGATGTTTTGTACAGTACTCTAGAGCACCTTAAGTCAACCCTGCACATCCTTCCGTTGGACAGAGCTAAGTAGGAACACACAGTCACACCAGATCAAGACAGGTGGTGGCTGCCATCTCCAACCCAATGCCTTCCAGAAGTGTTGGACTGCGAACTCCCATAATTCCTAGGCAGCATGATGGCTGGGAATTATGGGAGTTGCAGTCCAACACATCTGCAGGGCATCAGGTTATTATTTATTTATTACATTTTTATACTGCCCAGTAGCCGAGGCTCTCTGGGCAGTTTACAATTAAAACCATAAAATACAACACATCAAAATATATAAAACTATAAAAAGTTTTTAAATTCCATGTAAAAATGGGCTCAAATTCAAACAGTGTCTCTTCTTTAACATCTGTCTGCTGCCAAGTCCCCCGTCCCCAATCCTCTAGATTTGTCACATATTGTGCTCAGTCTCTCAGATTTAAAAACCTATTAGCCTACGTAAGTGTATATAAATTTATATTTTTTTCAAACATCAGTGCCCACCATATATAAATATAGTGTTAGTTCATTGGTATCCATCAACCCTCTTATGGCTTTCAAAACTCAACCGTGGAAGTTGAGTTGAAATCTTAGCTTCCATGGCCATTCCACACAGAAAGCCTGCTATCTTTTCTATAAATAATCAGACTAGTCCATTGACTAAAAATCCTCCTGCCCCAAAGCCAGCCTTCTTATTGCAAAGCAAAATTCATGTTTCATCCCCAATCCTAAACATATTTACCATATTTAAAGTTGTAACCATAACCAGGCCAGTCCATTGGTGCCCTTCCCATCCCAATTCCATGTATAGAAGACGACAGGTTAATTTTTACTTCAGGAAGCATCCTCCATTGCACTCAGGAGCAGCAAGCTAGCCTAGGGGGCACAGGGCAGGCCATGTGGCACATGGATCTCTCTCCTCACAGGCCTCTTTGTTAGCTCCCTAACACCCAGCACCTGCCACCTGAGGCAGCTGCCTCACCCTGGCTATTGACAGGACCGGCCCTGACTATAGTTGCTCTATTGTCTCAAGTTGAACTCTCAACAGATACTCATTCCCTCAACCTTACCCTAGGTTCACTATACGACTGTCAGCAAGCCACCATATCACCATCTTGATTTACTAGCAATTAAATGGAACAGTCATTAGTGATCTCACAGTATATAACCTTCCATAGGAAACCCCCCCCCCCCTCACAATGTTCAGCAGGCTCAAACACTTCCAGTTAATGCAGAAGCCTTGGATAATTCCACTTAATCCAGGTTGGAACTTGCCTTTTCCTTTATTTACATTAAGAAGTGCACTTCTTCCCACACATAACTTTATCAAGCATGAATCACAGTCAGCTGTGCTGAATAGGCACCGCCCATATGCTCACCAAAGCTTTTCAGACTCCTTTGCTTAGCAAGGATAGTCAAATTCTCATCCAGTAATTCATCTCAAATGCTGTCCATACGCTTTCTGAATAAGAGCATCTCTTCATAAGCAAAGATAACTGTCACAAATAAATACCTCTAGCCATCTGCCATTCCTTCAACCTCTGTACTTCTTAAACCAATGACATTTCTTGTTCTTTGTTATGCAATGCCAAACAGATGTTTTCTTCCTGAAATGCATATTTAAAATTTCCCTCACTGTAAGAGTTTTACAGGAACCATTTTGTATCTGCAGAACACCAGGCAATGTGCAAAAATATAGTCAATTGTTCTAACTTCTCATAGCCTTGCACTGTAAACTGTTTTTCTCCATGTATTGTTTGTAAAGTGGCAGCGATTTTTTTCAGGTGCACAAGTATTCAATGTAAACATGAAAGATAATGGCTCATAACATCCTGGAAGATGTGACAGCAGTCTTTGAAACATTGTGGGTGGGGGGAGAATAGTTACCAAGCATCGTTTTAGAAATAATCTAAACATATTCCAAATCCAAAAGCAAAACCTTTAGAAATTTAGCTTATTGAACATCATAATGAAGGGAAACAGGAAAATTAGGAAAGGCTTTAAAATGGATAAAGAAGAGATGAAGAAACTTCCTTAACCCGGATGGCGCAGCTGTAGCTGAGTAAACAGTGGACATTTTAAAGGATCAAAAGGACACCTAACCCTTTAGACTTATTTTTTAAAAAATCTTTCAAAACAAATTGGAAAAGAGTGATATTCATCTAGTCAACTTCCTTTTTGTTGCACGTTGTTCTCATCTGTTGGCCTACTCTTGTTCCTGATTTAAAAAGAAACAAAAAATGGCATTTTCAGATATGCAGATGAAAAGCTGAAAATTAGGAATTATACTTGTAATTCATATTCAGAACTGTATTTCTGGCTTTCCTTCTCTATAAGCACACCTCAATGGCATAGACTCCAACTTCCAGTCTTTTCCAAAGTATGTTTACTTGGTAGCCAGGTCAATTTACTGTAGTGGAACTTCTGAGTAAGCATGCCTAGGATGGCACCTCTAAAAGACATACAGTTCAATCCTATGTATGTACTCAGAAGCAAGTCCACGAAGTTCAGTGGAGCTCACTTCCAAGAGTGTCTAAGGCTGCAATCCAATGCACATTTGAGAGGAAGACCCATTGAACTTAGTGGGAGCTCCTTCCAAAAACACACACACAGAGAAATAGTCTGCTATACTTTTGAATACTATGACATTACTTTTTCTAGGCTTGCATTTTAAGATTATGCACACATGATATAGGGTCACATGTACATTTATTTCATAGCAAACATCAGCATTCCATTAAAATTTGCTAAATATGCATTTGTCAGCAAACTTCCTGGGATTTTCTTTGTGTCCACACAAAGAAACAGGAGTACCAATATTTCTTTATCATGCTGTTGATCTCTCAAGTCCCTAAATAACTGAAGCTGGCATATTAATTAAGCTAACACAAAGCCCAGTTCCTAGACTTACATCAGCAGAAAGATAGGCAGGGACAGTAGCTACACTGCCACAATAAAAAGAGGTATTAAGATGTTATACTGGTTCTGCAGCAATGCAGTTTTCATGGGAGGAAACCCTGCCAGCATGTAGCGTCATACTTTCTCCAACCCTGAAGCAACACAAGAATATAGGAAGCTACCTTATACTGAGTCAGACCATTGGTCCACCTAGCCCAGCATTGTTGAATGGGTTTCAAGCAGGATTCTTTCCTTGCTGTAGCTGGAGAATCCAGGCAAAGCATGTGCTCTACCATTGAGTTATGGACCCTCCTCTACAGTCCTTTCCCTCCTGGGAAGACCCCTAATGTGGTTTAGGAATAGGTTTACATCAATCTATAAACTGACTGGGTTAGTGCACAACACTAACCCATGATATGGATAATGGAATTCTGGGTTGCTGTGATCTGTGAATGCTGCCACATGAACAAACAATGGTTGTTAACCACAAACAACCCAGAAAAAGAACCCATGTTTTGGAAACTGAGTTGTTTAAACCATGTGTTGTCATTATGTGCGAACCCAGAACCATGGGTTGTTTCACCAGATTACACAGGCATCGACTAAAAGCTGTTTTGAAAAAAACTCAGCCACTCTACATGCCAGTACTACAGAACTACAAAGGCATTTGGGATAAAGGGAGGGAGCAGGTGAAGGATGAGGGAAACAACCCCAGGATCAAACTGTTTGATTGTCTGCCAGACAAACCCTGGATAGGGCAACAAACCATGGGTCGGTGTAATGTACAAACCAGACCACTAATTTTCACTAAAAACTCAATTCAGAAACATATTCAGCCATGCAGCAGAATGTAGGTGCTATGTAACACCACCACCACACACTGTTCATATATCAAATGGAATGCAGGAACATATGAATCGCTTTCCATCAGAATGCACATTATTCTGTCTTACTGAATCCATTTTATAATCTTCAAGCCTGAAATTCTCAATTCCACTCTCTCATCCAGGACTGAAAATACTTGAGTGATCAGGCTTGTGGCAAAACCCCACTGCTCGTTCAAAAGCACCTGTAATAAAGCTACTGCCTACCACCCCCCAAAATGCAAACAAATCCAATCTCAGGAACAATCTTCTCAGAAACTAATCTCTACAAATCCAGGAAAATGCATTGTTAAACTGAAACCAAAGCTAACAGCAGTCCATACCATCTTAATACTGCTCTGAGAAGAGATGAGCAACTCTACAAGCATCAAAATTATGTTTAAGAGCACAATTATATGAATGTCTACTAAGAAGTAAAACTACTGAGTACAATAAGGCGTGCTTCCAGGTATGTATGTATAGGACTGCAACCTTGCTGCCAATGATAAGAATTTGTGTGCCCTTGCACAGATTAGATGATTTTACACTGTATTTTGATAACACTTATTCTGTAGTACCAAAACTTCTGCCATTAATTGAATAGGTAGGCTTCTGAAGCTTTCAAAACACCTTCAAAGGACCAGTGCAAGTGATCAATTAAGTATTTTCAAGAGAGCAGATCTTAAGACTCACATGCTCCTCCCCTTCTATGACAGAGTTAAACACCTAGGTAGCTTTTTAACCAGTTTTGAAATGAAGGTCTAAAGCAGGTTTGCAAGCCCTTGTCAACACCAGTACAGACATCACATCACATCATGGTTAATGCTGAGAATGGAATGGAGAGGGGAATTCATAGGTGAAAGGATGGAGAAGGGAGAGTTCATCCCCACTCCCACTCTTCTCAAGTATGGTTAAGAGATTATATTATTATTTATATCCCGCCTTTTCCCCAATACTGTTGACTCAAGATTGGCAACACGATTTTGCTATCAGGCTACAGAGTTGTTTTACGCGCTTAATACTTCCACAAATGGAAAAATCTGAAGTTCATACAATGTATGTACATCTACATTATTCCTTCTACTACTTTTCATATTGTTCTGCCTGTTTCCAAATTGATGCTTATTTCTCACACTCCACTTCATAAAACATCTGCAGGCAGAGAACATGGGCCAGAACAAGACATTTCCCTGCCTGAGGAAGAGGAGCAAACAGCACCCCACCCCTTCCTAGATGTCAAGGTGTGTAGGCCAAAGGCTAGTACCTCTTCTCTCCATGGCAGTAAAAATGCAGTAAGACATCAATTTCCTGCTGTTTCATGGCACCCAAAATCAGCTGTCTGAGCAGTAATACAGGCCCCTTCTTCCCTTTATATAGTTTCTATTGATGGGCAAATTCCACTCAGCTTGAAATTGGTTAATATTCATAAACTTTGTTGGATAATTCTTAGGGAACAGCTCACTTTTTCCTGAAAATTATACCCCAGTTTGTAAGGCTTAAGGCTGTAGTGCTCCAAAATGCTTCCAGAGAGCAAGTGATGAGTTGCAAACTTGCGTGTTTGACCAAATACCACAACCACACTTAAAGGCAGTTCCATCTTATATCTCTTCTCAAAAACTACAATAAAAGCAGTAGATCTTCATGCTTTATCTACCCTTCTTTATTCAATTAAGATACGTTGTAATGCAGGCATAAGGGAGCTACTAACCTAATAGATGGGCAAACAAAAAGTTGGATGAGGCACCTCTGACAACAATTACATCAACAACAACATCTGTGTAATACTCACCCAATATCTGTTCGTTTTAAGACAAGGGTTTAACTTTCTAAACTGATAATGGTCAAGGAGGGTAAAGCACTAGCGCTGATCTGTTCAAAATAAGAGCCTAACAATGAATGCCTTGAATATTTATATACGGGATTTAACTTGTGTAATCTTGGTCAGACTTCAGTTTCTGGCATCTATTTTGTTTTTTACCAGAATCTCAAGGTCCACCAACTAGACCCAGGTGCAAAAGACTGGTTCAGGGGGAACAGATATACACCTAGAATTAAGGAACACAGTGTCTTTGAGCAAATGTCTCAGATCAAGAGCAAAATCCAACACTTTTGCTGATTCCTTTCCGCCTCACCAATAATTCCCTTCTGCCAGTGGTGGGTCCCAACAATTTCACTGCGCAAGCAGGACCTACCGCTTACACAGGAAATTTAGAGCAAGTCTAGAAGGGTGGAAAAACATTTTTCTGAAAGAAGGCAGGTTGGCAAAGATCCCTTATACAAGCTCCTGCCTCCTTCCGGAAACTTGTGTTTCTGCTCATTTCAGGTTGCACCCAAAACACTAAGTTGCTGTTGTGCAAGCAATGGGGGGGGCACTTGTGCAATGGAATTGGTGGGATTTAAGAGAATCACTGGGACATATGTGCCTCATTGGATTCTGCCCCAAGAATTTGTCAGATCAGAACTGAGCTAGCAATCTTTTCACACAAGAAATCAGCTTCCAAGCTTTCATCATTTCAATGATGAAATTTGTAGGGAACAGGAGGAGTCTTTTTGGTATTACTTTTGTTAAACAACTGGGAATCAGAAACCTTGCAAATCTCCTGCTACCACTACCACTAGATCTACCCCTAGATCATAATCTACTTCTTCCCCCATGCCTGATCTTGATTAAGATGGAATATGCTCTTGGAAAAAGAAATGAAAGATCAAAATGCAATTAGCATTAAGAAGTCTGTTAAAGCTACATAAAGAAAAAAGAATGGACTGGCAAAATATGTATTTATTATAAAACATGCATATTTACAATCATTTTCACACAAGAGTATAATTCTCAAAAAAAAGATTTAAGATTATAGTCCTGCTCTACAGCTCTCTCCACCCCCAACAAACCCAAGACTTTTGCTATGTGCTACAAAGACAATGACAGTTTACGAAGTCCAGAGCTCTCAGTCAGATAGCAAAACTGTTTGTCACCAAAAGGACAACAGATAAGAACAGTTACTTGGGCTTCACTCCTGCACAGACCTAGTCACTACTTCACAAGGACAACATAGGTCAATGAAAATTCAAATGTTGGATCTGGGCATGGATTCAAATTCCAAATACTCATAGGTCTCGGTTGTCATTTTACATGTCACTCAAAGTACTTTGTTTGCTGCTGGCTCCATCGTGGTTCCCATGCCACTCCCAGGGCTTATCTTTTGCATGTGTAGCTTGTGTGTATTATTCACAAAACATGCTAGCAACACCCAGCACCTAGACAGATTTATATGCTCCCAGGATCATACAGCTATAAAGGCAGTAAACATGCCATTTTGGGTAGGTAACATATGAATCTGTCCCTAAAGACTGATTTGCAGATTACCAGTACAGAAACTACACCATGCATATCTGCAGTGCATAATTAAATTTCAGTGATAACTAAGTATGCCTCTATCTGCATAGACTGCATCCAGTTCCACCACATGGCCATAATTAGAATGTCACAAAGGACTGGCTGGCATGTGCGTGCGCACACACACACACAAAATTTAGCATTTATAAGGTATATATTAACTAATAATGCAAATCTATTCACAAGTAAGTTCTGAGTTGCTCACAGATAAGGGTCTATACCAGGAGCGTAGAATCTCTTTCATCCTGAAGCCGAATTCCATTTTGGAAAAGTTTTCAGGAGTGCATTCCAGTGATGGGCGGGGCTGAAAAAAGGGATGGGACAAAAGGGGCAGGGACAAAACCACCAGCGTATTTTAGCTTAAAGCTCCTACTGCCAATAACTAAGCCATAGAAGAGGCATTTCAACATTTTAGAATGGAGAGAAAACTGCACAAAAGCTGAGAATTGCCAAACAATTGGTGGTTGGAGGAAAGAGGCTGTGGCCAAGGGAATGGTGTGGTCATCTGGGGTCCTGGGGAATCCCAGGAGAGCCAAATTTAGCACCCATGCCTGAGGTTCTACACCCTTAGTCTATAACTTAGAATTGAAGCCTAAATCAAATAGTAGAACGTAACTACAAGTAAAAACAACACAAAACTTAAATCCAGGTATGTGTTGCATTGCTGCTTGTAATTTAACATTCCATCTATGTTTCTCAGTCAGGCAAATTTTATTGTTCAGGACACTTTGGTATTGAAAGTTGTTGCCATGCTGTCATCAGAAAACAAGATACCACAGTTAGTGCTATTTCTCCACTGGAATTGTTTGCACATAAATTAACCCATACTCTTCAGATGGCATACAAAGATAGCACTCTGTGTTTACCAAACGTTTAGCCAAGGCTGCAATAGTAAATGCATTTCCTTGGGAAGTAGATTATCCTGAAATCAAATCAGTTCACTTCCAAGGAAATATACTTATGATAAGGTTGTAAATTAGTTATTTGCAATTCTGTGAAGTGTGATGCAAAACTAGTTTAGAACGAAAATATTTTCAGTGTAATCCTATGTCTCGCTACTAAACCCAACTGAGATCAATGAGATTTACTCCCAAATAAGTGTAAGTCCCACTGAACTCAGATCTTTGAGTAGAAATGCACAGGATTGCACTGCTAGTGTGTTAAGAAGCAACCCTCATATAATCAATAAAAAACACAATTGCCTATTGCAACAGGTAGATTAAATACAAAAAAAAATTACTAACCATTTTAAAACACCATTACCTGTAAGCCATTAAACATGCGCTCCCCACAGCATATTTTAACTTGCAACAAAGCTGACTTTGTTTTCCCTAATTGGAGCCATGGCATAAAAATAACACATGGCTTTGTTTTCAAAGTCATGATGGGACAGTTAAGGTCAAACTTTACCCAAAAGCATGCCAGAAAATTAGGCACACACTCGAGGAACCTTTATTGTGAAAAATTCTCTCTATTGATTACCACAGCAAAGTTTGAATAAGAGAAAGTTAACTAAAAGTCAATTTTCCTAGGGCTATTTATTACTGAAGTAACGGCTATAGCCCTAGAGCTTCCAGAGAAGCCTTCTACAGAATATCAGAAATACACTCAGCAGTTTTCCAGTGATGCATTCTGTATAACACAAAAGCTTGCTGCATGTTCTTTCAACAAAGAAGGGTCCAATAAAAGTCAACACCTTTCCAATCTGAATTGCTAGCCATGGAAGAGAAATATATGTATTTTAAAATGTACATTACTTAACCACCACCCCACCTCCCCAGTAGATTTTCTTTCCTGTAAAAATAACAAATGAGAGTCCTTGGCTTTCGGGTACCACCACATGGTTCTACAAACCCACCAGAAAAAAAAGTGGGGAAAGGAAAAGAAGATGTTTTGAATGAATATGGATTCATTTCCAACTACGTGACACAGGAAACTGGGGATTTGTTTACTCCCAACTGTTTGGATCCTAAGAAAGCAAAATTAGATTCACCAGACAACAACAAAAAGTAGCTTTTAAAAAACCCGCAGGAGGAAAAACAGCTCTCCGTTTCTCTGCTCTCTCAGGGTAGATCTTAGGCGAGTATTCGTTATGAAAAGCTCTCGAAAGAACCGTCGGGGGGGGGGGGGTGAGGATCCTTAAGGTGATGAGGGGTGAGAATTAATTGCGGGGAAGAGGGCTAAGCGTGCTCAGGATCCCTTCAGGCTTTGCGCTGGCCTCCTACCAGTCGGTGGGCTCCTCGCTTCTCACCCTTTCCCACTAAGAAAAAGGGGGAAAGAGACAAGAGTAAAGACAAAAGACGAGATCGGGAGCGCTGGAACGAGGAAAGAGCTTTCAGGAAAAGAGAGAATGAGCCGGGGAGGGAGGGGGAGAGAAAGAAGGACAAGCCGCTTCCTTGCATTGTTTCCTCAGCCGCCTCTGCCCGAGCAGCCCCCTCCTCCTCCTCTCTGGGTTGGGTCTTTTGTCTGCCCTTTGACCGGCCGCATCTGGCTCTGTCAAGGACCGGCAAGAGACAGAAAACTTGCCCGCAACTTTTCTCCGCGCACCGTTCCTCCCGCCGTCGGGCACTCACCGGCTGAACTCATGGTGCCTCCCTCCCATGCGCCTTCCTTGGCTGCCTGCCCCCACCACCCCCGGGCGCCCCTTTTTAAGGCATCGCGGCCCCTGTCGAGGCTGCTGCGGAGGAGAGAAAAGTCTGCGACTCTGTCCCGGCGGCTGCTGAAACGCGCAGCTCGTTCCTCCGGCTCCGGTATAACATTCCCGCAGCGCAGAGACTGACTGACTGACTGACTGACGAAACGAGCTCCGACGGCCGCTTGCGTTTAGCGCGGATTCTCCTGCGCGCTGCTACGCAGAGCCCCCTACAGACCAAGAGCCGCCAGCACAGACACACTCACAGATCCTTCTGCCGCTGACTCCCCCTTTCATCTTTTTCCTCTCCCCGCGCCGGTCCAAGAGAAATCTCCAATCAGCACAGCACAACAAAGGCCGCTACCTGTTCCCTTTCTTGCCCTCTCTCTCTCCCGCGGTGGCTGTTGGGAAATGTAGTTTTCTGACGCCGGCGGTTGGGCTGTAAAGGGAGATTATACCCCTAGAACTCGGCGGACTCGGTTTCCCATCGTGCTTGGAGAGAACGGCACGGATGGCGGAGAAGGATGACACCGGAGTTTGACGACGAAGTGGTGTTTGAGGTGGGTAGCATAGAGAAAAGGGCCTGGTGAAGTTTTGTGGATCTCCACAGCGAATCGGCGCCGCTTTTTCCCTCACAGCCCTGGGTGAGGAATTGGGTGGGGCGGGTATTGTTCCTCTGAGGGCCCACGAAGGTGGCTGCCGAGAGGGGGCTCTGACAGAGGGCGAAGCTTCTGAGCTGTCCCTGGTTTTGATACCTCATCCCTGAGGGGAAGGGAGGGTCAAATGTAAGCCCTGGTGCTTAAATTGGAAAGGTGTGGCGTAGACAAAAGGGATGGCTAACACACTGAGCCTATGCATGTCTACTCAGAAGAAAGTCCCATTGAATTTAGTGAAAGGGTGTATAGGACCCTTCGATACACCCAGGTAAGGGTGTCTAGGATCACAGCCTAAGTATGGAAAGAAACGGTATGCTCTTGGGCAGTTGGGACTGCCCTAAGTTTCATGGTGGTAGTTCCCTTCGAATTTAAGCTTATTTCCAGGGGGCTGTCTGTGTTCATCTGTATCAGCAAAAATAACAAAGAGCCTTGTGGTGCCTGAAAGAATAACAATATTATTATGGCATAAGCTTTTGTGGACTAAAGTCCATGAATTGCCTTAAGTGCCATGCTGAGTTACAAGTATATACATGGTGGGTGAGGAATTGTAATGTTTATGCCATAATAAACGTAAGCTTCATAAGCTGCTGTTGGCCTGCTAAAGAGTACAAGTGAAATTTGGAAGTATCCTTGAGGGTCATGGATTCCTCTCCGGTCAAAGTGGTAGAGGCTCCTTTAATAAAAGTGATACTGTTGGAGTTGGAGGGATTGCATTGTGCAGTAAGAAAACCTATACAAAAACTCCCCATGATGATGAAATTTGAGACAATGTTAATAATAATCAAAACATGTCTTGAATAATATACAAAAAAGGGTGAAAGATTTCACTTTTTTTAAAGTATACTTTACTCCACCCTCCTTATGTATTTACAGTCCTTTTGGTGGGACCTGAATTCCCTACATGTGGTGGAGCTAGCAAATACAAATGCTATTGTGTATTTCCATTATCTTGGACAGATTAGGAAATTAGTTGTGATTTTAAATAACATTTGAATACAGCCCCTGAAGTATGGAAGTATCCTTCGTGCATTTTGGTAATGCTGTAGTTTAATGTTACATCAGATAGTGGGCTGGTTCTGATGTGACACTAAACTATAGTGTTACAAGTTTAGTATTACAAGAACAAGCATAGTGGTTAGTGTTCCAAGAACAAGCGTAGCCTTCAGGCATAGCCGTAAGGAAAAGATTGGAAATCTTTGTTTCCATTTTAGATTAACTACTGCTTCCCACACCGTCTGAACCCAACAAACTGTGGTTGACGTTAACTGTGTTTTTTTCAGGCATGGGGAAAGTGTGGCCATCCAGACGTTGTTGGGCTGCAACTGCTGGCTAGGGCTGGCCACACGTTCCCCACCACTTGATTCAGACGACACAATAATCAAGGGAGTGGGGGAATCAACCATCAGTTGTGTTGATTATTGTGTCAGGCAACACACAACGCACACACATGAGGGAGCAGGCAGGCACTTGAACAAGCAGTGCCACAAAACAATCCTTCCCATATCGCCCACCAGCATATGATCAGTAACTAGAAGCCACCAACCATTAGGTAACCAACGTCCACTATACAAAATCCTTGGTAGGGGGTAGTTTTACATGTCTAAAAATAATGCTTACAGTGATATACAGAAAACATGGCAGCTGTGTTGGCCATAAGAAAAGCTATAAAACCCATATTTAGGGCTTCAGCTAATGTACGACTGGTGAGAATGGTTTGGGATGATGGGTTTAGAAGGGTCTAAATATAAAATTATTACTAATCTTTAC
Source organism: Anniella stebbinsi (assembly GCA_029215795.1). NCBI lineage: Eukaryota > Metazoa > Chordata > Lepidosauria > Squamata > Anniellidae > Anniella > Anniella stebbinsi. The sequence goes on along the minus strand of JARDYH010000003.1, from coordinate 44,327,279 downwards.
AAACCTTGTATATAATGAAATTTTATTTGTTTTATCATTTATATAATTCTATGTGTCAGCTTGATTTGTTAAGCTATCGAACAGAAAAAATCTATTTTCTTGTTACTATACCTATATAAGGTGAAGGAAATCAGTTAAACCATTGAGTGTCTCCTTGACACAAGGTAAAAGGGCTGAAGCTTTGAGGATTCAGTGTGGACAACTGACCAAAGTAGAGGCAGATGTCCTGGGCATTTTCCAGTTTCTAGCGGGGTGGAAGCTTGAGGGAGAATAAACTGGAGACAGGAATGTCACAACAAGGCTAGCATCATTTAAGGAGCAATCCTATGGCCTCTAGAAAGTGTCGGGGGAGCATAGGATATTTCAGGTTCCTGAATCCGAGGTTGGATACAGTGCTCTGACCTCAAACCTAGGAACATGTATGCCCTTTCCCCATCCCCTTCCATCCAGCATGGAGAAAAGCTCCCTGGCTGCCTCTCCAAGTTGCAAAAGTGACCTCGGAGATGAGGTAAATGAGTGTTCCAGTGAGGGGAGGGAACCAGAGAAGCCAACTTATGCAGTATGCCGGGGCATCTCCAGCCTCCTTCCGTCCACCTACGATACATCCCAGCGAAAAACCCCATCTAGCTGAAATGCAGACCAGGAAGCGCACTGGAGGGGAGGATTGCCTCCATTGCACTTCCCTCTGCATTGGATGCTCATTAGTAGGGTGACCATATGGAAAGGAGGGCAGGGCTCCTGTATCTTTAACAATTGAATAGAAAAGGGAATTTCAGCAGGTGTCATTTGTATTCCCTCTTCATCTTGACCAGATACAAAATGTACAAGATACACTCTTCTGCTTTATGCAATTTAAACAATACCGGACAAAGGAACAGATAATATCAATAATATCTGAAACATATTCATATCCGTTTTAGGAGGCTAAAGAGGCCTAGCCAAAAAGAGGCTTATACTCTCCTTTCTGTTTTTTTAATATAAATTCTATTTTCCTTTCTAGTTGTCCTTTTTCCATTTGTTCCAATTTAGTTTCTGCCTCCTGAGCATGGGTGACCAAACCTGAAACCAGTGTTCCACAAAGGCCTTATTCCCTGTGCCTTCTACATTCCTATTTGTACTGGAAAAGCTGTGTGTAAATCATCCTAAGACTGTATTTGCCTTCTTGCAGCTGCATGATGGTTTGTCAGACATTGACCAAGTCACTACCTGCACCCCAACATTTTCTCTATTGTTATTTTCTGCTTACAAGTTCCCTAGAAATTATTAAAAAGATAGTTATGTGCAGCAACAACAACAACACTAGACATTAAACTACTACTGTTCTAGCAGAATACTAAAGGAATCATCAGATTTGGAGTAAATTCAAGAAAGAAATGTGACTCAATCTCAATCAAATTAAACCTTGTATTTAATTAAATTGTGTTGTGTCTGGCTGTGAGAAGATTTTGAAAGACAGTTTTTAAAAAACAAATTGGAGCAATGAGAACCTATTATGTGGGAAACACAACCCTTAACAGAGAGGAAAATAATTTTGATATTCAGAAATGAATGAATCATGTACATTTCCAGAGCCACTGTTTTATACTCATCTGAGAGGAGATTTATCAGTAATTTGCTAGATGATAAGGAGGCCCAGATATTTATGAGGCAAGGGAATATGACTAAGACTTTTAAATACAGTTGCTTGGGAAATATTTGCAAGTGATTTTATATAATATTGATGAGCATTATTTCTTTTAAGCAGTTGCTTCATAAAAGCCTTTAAGAATCCATCAACTGATTCTGGGTTCCTCCCATCATACAGTAACAGGAGAAATCACAGTGCCTTAGTTGCTGCTGGCTGCTTCTGCTGATGGTGGCAGGAAAATGCGCCTGTGCAAGAGCACAGGTGCAGTTGCTCTGACTGTTACTTCTAATTTTCTGCTCCAGTCACCCTGGAGAGACAAGTAGAAAGAAATGGGGAAGTGGATGAAATTCTCTCAGATGCACTGCGAGAATATCTGAGAGAGAGGTGGGATCACATTTTCCAGGAGACAAGGATTGCACTTCCTGTAAGTCTTGTGTGTGCATGTGCATGTGTATGTTTAAGCATAAACTTCAGAATACACTTGTCTAGTTTTGGTTTCAGCTATTAGCTGAGTTCATCTTGGCCCAGACAGAAAATGCTAGACCAAGAAAGACATTGTTTAGTTTAAGGTTGTTGTTAGGAGTGTCTTCTTTTGTTTATGTTCGTACTCCTTGATCTCCTATCTTTAGCTTTGCCGTGGTTTTAGGCAAGGATATTATGGTATTTTAATCTATATGAGGATTTTAAGATACAATGTTTATGTAGTTAAGTGTTAATAAAAGGTTGGATCCACAGAAGGTATAATAGGATGGGAGAGGGAGGAAACCTGAAAAACCTAATGGAGAAAGTCTTAGTCATTTCCCTTTATAATGCATCAGCAGAAATTACCTAGGTGTGGCTTTGATTTTAGCAGCTAGCTGGGTAGCTATTCACATTTGAAGCTTAGTTTCAATTTCATTTGTTAGGTAAATTGATTGATATTTATATTGCAGTAGTGTAGCCTATGTTTTAAATAAATGCAGATATAGATAACGTAATAATACATAATTTTTATTTTAAAATCTTGGTAATGGTTTGTGTAAGTATCTTCCTTGTCTCACAAACTTCTATATGCTTACTATTTGTTATCTGCTAAACTCTGATCCTTCTGTATTGTAGTTTGATGAGCAGTTCAGTTTGATTACGAGATACTTGATCTTTTCTAGAATTCATATTGTGGTATATTTTTATTAGGCCACAAAGTTCACAAAAATTAAGTTTTTGAGCTCTCCAGTTCTCTTCATCCGGTAAGATATTACAAAAAGCAGTTGTGGTGGTAGTGGAGGAATAGGAGTGGGAAAAGGGTAACTTGATGTTGAAGTCATGAAGTCTATAAGGTCAGAGTCTTACAATGAAATGGGGAAGAGGTTCTACAGATATTCACATTCTGGCTGATTTTAACATCATCAGCTTTATTTTAAAAATCCCTTCTATTCTCTTCCTCACGTGCTTTTTTAACATCTTCCCTGATGAAGAGATCTGGCTTAAGGTATTACCTCAGTATAGTTTTTGGAATTATGGCTAACATGGCCACCTTACAATGGATTTTCAACCAGTTTGGCACTGTATAACAGCAAAACAAGATCATTCATCTTCTTCAGTCTTTAGATCAGTGGTAGGCAACCTGATGCCTTCCAGATGTTTTGGACTATAACTCCCATAATCCCTGATACTGGCCATGCTAACTCGGGCTGATGGGAGTTGTAGTCCCAAACCAGTGGAGGGTGCCGGGTTGCCTACCCACCTAATTTTTTTACTTATTTGATTTATATCCCATCCTTCCTTGCAAAGAGCCCAGGGTGAGACCATATATGGTGGTTCCCATTTTCATTGGCACTTCCTTAATATGCTGAATTCTCCTTTTGCTGGCCATCTGTTTTCACCTACTGTTTGCTGAGGTTAACCAATATGCAAGCAATGCAGTGTGCATGATACAGCACTCCAAAAACAAAACAAAAGACCACAAGTAGTGCATCCAGTTTATAAATTTTTAATAGAGTTAAAAATCTAAAAAAAATTAAAAATATAAAGTAAGCTGCACTACTTATGGTCCTTCATTTTGTTTCTGGAGTCTTGTTCCTCCATTGTCTGCCTATTCTTTCCCTTTTTTTCAGCCACCTCTTCCCCCAGTTTCTGATTTACCTGACTCTTAGTCTTACAATTTCCAAGGATTTCTTCCAGTTTACCTTTCTAGTTCTTAGGCTGCCACACATAGCTCTTTCTGTCTCTAATATCTCTGTATGACCCTTTCCCCTTTCTTTACAGAAACTGGCCTGCAAATATTTTGTTGTTGACAGTTTCACTCTCTGAGTAGTTGAAGTGTTTGTGAACATTTCATGATGTCACATCTGCTTAGCCACAAAAGGCCCATTTCTAATAGATCCAGATGGAGAAAAGTTATTCTGAGTAGCCATTATGAGTAGACATGCAGTCAAAAGATATGACAAAGATGTTAATGTTTACTTAAGTAATCCCTAGCATTAGGAAACTATTTTGAAACCGGAAAACCACTAAGAGTTATTGTGGATGTGATCTTCTTATGACACCTTTTGTAATGTTTCATATATTGCTTTCATGATAGCATCTAAAGGCCTCACCTTTGCCATCCTCTTTGATGAATGTCACATCTGAAAACTGTTTTAGATTAATAACCCTGGTGCCTTTACAGCAGGGATGAAGAAATTGTGGCCCTTCATATGTTGGATTGCAACTCCCATCAACCTTAGCCAGGATACCCATTGGTGAGGAATGATGGGAGTTGCAATCCAGCAACATCTGGCAGGACATATGTTCCCCCATTTCAGCTTTATAGTAACAATTTCCAATCAATTACAAAATTGTAACAGGTTAGTTAAGTTAAGATCACCATATTATTACATTGTTCCTTTCATGTTGTTTGTGCTCATCACGAAAGCAACATCTTGCAGAATGATACACTACTGTAATTTTTATTTAATTTTCTGTTAGCTGAAAACCAGCTACATAACATGTGAGAGAGAATTCTTAAGGCTATGAACCAAGCAAAGATACCTTCTGTTCAGCTATTTAGCTCTATTGTTCTCTGCAAAACTGGCTTCCTTGTTGGCAATTGTGCTTGCCACTTGAGAGCACATTTTAAAATCTGGTGAAATGCCCTGTATCTCTGAATAGCCTGGAGAAGGATGGAGGGGAGTGTCTCCCAGACATTGTTCTCAGCCTTGGAGAACTTTGCTGAAATCAGAACAAGATTAGGAAGAAAACCCAACTTTTTTCAGGATCTAGAGAAGGGTGAGGGATGTCTCTGACTTTGGGAAGTTCAGAAATCAATGTTATACATTGCTACCTTCTGTGTCTCTGCCAAGAGCCAATGCAAGGCTTCCTCCCATGGTTGCACTGCATCTCAGAGGCCTTTGGAGCGTCCACTTGAAATTACAGATAATGCCCTTTCCCAGGCAGGATTGGTGGTGGTCACAAATTTTGGCTGGCTGCTTCATTTAGCCAAAATTTCTTGACCCTTGATTTCCAATATACTAAGGACCAAACAACACCTTAACCACGTAATTCTGCCCTTGAGTGCAGTTTCATAAATTGCTGGTTTAGAGCCTCCAATCTGGATTGGGACTGCAATGGAGGGGAGTGGCAAAGGGTTAAAATCCCCTACTCCCTACACTAGAGTTCCAGTCCATATTTGCCCTCTGCTTCTGCACTGGCAATTTGTGAAAGTCCACATCTAAAATATTTGTTCACTCATTTTCATGTTTTGCCTTGTTTGCATTTGTATGCTTATACTCGTTACACTTTGTTATATAACAAGGAGACAGGGTGTCTGTTGCACCCTACCCTGCCCCCCCGAACACCGAGAGAGAGAGAGACGCAGTAAGGAGAGCATGTTTGAGCACTTTTCCCCTCTCTGATGTTCAGTTAGAGAAGAGCCTGTCCAGAAATGTGCTACCTTCTTGTAGCCCTATATCTACCTTGATGTCTCTAGCATACAGATGTTGGAACTACTATCAAAATAAGGAGACTGCATGAGAGAGTAAAGGTGAGCAGAAGCACTGTATTTCTGCCAGTTCACAAATTGCATGTATTGTAAAAATGTATGATGGTTGGATGTTCTAAGCCATAACAAAACCCCTTTCAGTGGGGTGTAAATTTTAGTAATACATCCAGCTCTGCAAAGACATCTTCACTCATTCTAGGTGGAAATTGAACAAGTCCAGAGGCATATCCACACTACAGACTTAAACTGGTTTAACAATCCTAGGAAAGGTTGTCCTGTGAACATGGGAAGAGTCATGTTGGATCAAACCAAGGGTCCATCTAGACCAGCATTCTGTTCACACGTTGGCCTGCCAGCTGCCTTTGGGAAGCTTACAATCCTAAGAGTGCATTATATTATTATTGTCATTATCATTTCTGTACCGCCCAATGGCCGAGGCTCTCTGGAAAGTTCACAACAATTCATACAAAAATACAATATTATAAACATTATAAAACAACATTGTAATAAACCATGGTCTTTTTTTTTAACATACAAAATTTAAAACAATTAATTAGCTAAAACCAATTTCAATTCAATTTCAATAACAGACCAGTTCAAGACAGCTGACATAAGTGTCCCATCATATGCCATTAAATGCCTTTAAGTACCTGGGCATAGAGGGCAATTTTAACGTGGTGCCAAAAAGATGTCAGTGTTGGCACGAGGCAAGTGCCCCAGCAACTACCCAGTTGAATTTTAAGATGTTTTTAATGTTGTATTAGTTTTTATTTGTTTTAATATTTCATCTATTTTGTGGTCCTTGTGTTTTATATTTGTTGTTGTTCCCTGCCTTGATCTGGAGGGAGAGGTGGGTTATAAATAAATATTATTATTGTTGTTGTTGTTGTTGTTGTTATTATTGACTCTATTTAAAATAGGAAAGGCATTTTTAGATGTCATTGCCGTACTTCTCCAGGGAGTTTCTTATGTGTAGCCGAGTCGTATTTTATAGCATTGGGGTGAAGGTAAATGCTTCTCTTGAATGCTTTTAAAGAAATGGTCATGCAATAGACAATTTTATTTTCAGTTTATTAGCAGGCATATATGCACATCAGGTAACTAAGCTTTTAGTGAGTGGACAGTGAAATGTTGCTTACTGTTGGGAATTCCATGTAGAAACATCAAAACATATTTCTGCTGGTTTAAAACAAAAGTAATGGTCAAGAAATTTAGCAAAATCCATTAGCAACATACATTTGTCTATGGACAGCTGTTCATGCTGGGCCTTGTCAATATCTTTTTGGAATGAATGCTAATGCTACATGCTACTTAGAGCATAAAAAATGGATGATTCTTGGAACTACTTTTAAAGGCACAAGAACAGAGCTAGAAAAAAGGGGTAAACCAATAGGTTAAGAGCTTTGGAAGCTACAGATGAGAGGGTATAGGGTTGCCATGCTCACATCTCAAGTGCAGCTTCTCCTGTTACTGCAACACTATGATTAAAAGAGCCATGCCTAGTGAAGTTCTCACTTATATCTATACAGTTTTCAAGTGTAGGGCCTCTGTCATGGTCTGGACATAGATAATGTAAGAAAGCAGTGTGGCCAGAGAGCTGATAAAACCTAGTGTTTTAAGACAGTGAGCTTTGAATCAGGAAGTCCATGGCTGGAATCTCACCTCTACTTTCAGGTCAATGGGTTGCCACTCAAGATTCCCATCTACAATGTGGAAATAATACTGTATAGTATAATTGAATAATTGTTGCCCATGATCACTGATATAACTGAAATGTGTGTCAATTTCACAAAATGTTTACAGGAACATGTGAAAGTTAGTAAGGCCAAGACTGAATTGTTTTTTTGGGGGGGTGGCAAACTCTAGGGGGCTGCCATTTTCTGATTTCTAAGGTCCACCCTTCCTCTGTATATCACTTTAATTAAAAAGAAAGCAGTATCAAAACAATAATGTCCCTGACTGTTGCATCAATTACAGTTATATCTAAGGCATTCTAAGATGAACTTTCAGCAAATATGATTGCTGAAACTGAAGGCCATTTACAACATTTAGCTACTATCTTTTCCCTGAATAATATACACTGTATATTATACAACTAGTTTTATAAAGAGCTGATCTTGGCTTATTTAGGGTTCGTGTTTCTTGTGTTTAGGTATTTGTTGTTAATCTGGTGCTAGGTGGATAAAACCCCTCCCATAGCCCATAAATGTCATGCTAAGACTTAGCCCTTCACCACCGCTTTTCTGTGCTGAAAAAATCAGGTTGCAAAGTGCTCCAATGCGCATGGTTTTTCCCCCTGAACAATGAATAGTCTCATCAAAGTAACTGTTCCTGCCAGGAATAGTACTTGTTTCCAGCAGTGAAACAAAGGGATTAGGTGTTTCTTTGTGGTAGAACTAGACTTCCCCTACCAATGCTATTGAGTGCTGTATTTCACAGCAGGACATACAATTGGCATCTAAGTAACATCACCATTGTGACTTCTTGAGCTTTCTTCTTGATTCGTAGCGGAAACTTGAATCTATTGTTATAGAAAAGTGTATACATACTATGTCTGAGTAAATTGTAATAATTGTGAATACAGATATACATTATAAACATGCCAATTAATTATACTTTTTAAAAATTTTATTTTAGAATTCACCACTTTATCAGTACTTACAAGACTTAGGACACACTGATTTTGAAATATGCTCACCATTGTTGCAAAATCCAGAAGAATGCACATCCGAAAAGGGACAAAAAGACATGGATACAAGTGCCATTCAGAAAGTAAGTATTCAGTATGGTAATTCAGCTGCTACATAAATGCTTGTGAAAATTCTCATCTCTGCTAAAAAATGCATTCACTTCATGGTGTGTATCCTTTGTTTGCACATGAATGCAATGAAAACATAGTGTAACTGTGCTGGAGGTCCAGTCCTGCTTTTGGATCCTTCGTTCCAGTTGTTGAGAATTCTAGCTCTAAGGGGGAACTGAAGCCAGGAGATGGGCAGAGTTCCCCTTTCCCCTGCAGCTAGAGAATAACCATAGTGAGTGGCAGGAATATGCCATTTTCTTCCCTTCTATAGCTGTGGTACCACTATATTTCAGTCCCAGTTAGTTATAAGAATCCTATTCACACTTACCTGGAAATGAGCCTCATTGAATTTTGTGGAATGTACTTCTGAGCAGTCGTGTAGAACATTACACTGTTAATGTTGTCATACAGATGACCAGGAGTGATGTAGTAATAAATTTTGAAGTGCAGGAGTGTATATATCGTACATCAAAGAACAGCAATATATAGCATAATACCTACTTTATAAGGAGTGGCATGACTGCAATCCTGTGCATAGTTTTTTGGAGTAAATTCCATTGAACTCAGTTGTGCTTACTTCTGATTGCATAGGTTCAACTTGTCAAATACATTGAGCTATAACATAGGATTTTCAGCCAGCTAAAATGCAACCTTTAGTTTTTAACTAGAAATGCAAACAGTCTTGTAAAACAAAGTTAGTACTTAAACTGAAGTAGGAATTCAATCAGATAAAAGAATAGAAATATCCATCCTCTGCTTGATTATTTTCCTCATTCTCTGACTTCCCCCCTGCTAATTTGTCACAAACAACAGCAAAACTTTAAAGCCTTATTATCACCTTGTTCACTTGCCAGAGCAAGGAGGATCCACCACCTGGTGTCCAAGCATATAACATCATTGCTCTTGCTCTGAAAAAAGGCTGGGAGTTCCCTTACATTTCACCTCTATGACACCACTGATAATTAGTTTGCAGGCACCTAAAAACAACCAAGGCTCATCCAGTGTGTGGAAAACATCTTATTTGTAGCTAGTGCATCTCCCTCTGGAAACAGCAAATGAGTCAATCAGGGTTGTGGTCTGATAGCAAAAGAGACCAGCAACTTGGAGCCCAAAAGATGCACTGGTGGAGGAATTTATTTATTTATTTATTTATACATTTGTATACCGCCCCATAGCCGAAGCTTTCTGGGCGGTTTACATAGGATTAAAACAATTAAAAACAATATACAAAAATTAAAACGGCAAAAACATACAATATACACACAATACACACATACATTTAAAACCGTTACAACAGCCCAAAAAAGCTACAAAAACAAAAAACAAACCCAGGCTCCTCACATATTGCCAAATGCCTGACAGAAGAGGAAAGTCTTGACCTGGCGCCGAAAAGATAACAATGTTGGCGCCAGGCGGACCTCATCAGGGAGATCGTTCCACAATTGGGGGGCCACCACATAGAAGGCCCTCTCCCTTGTTGCCGACCTCTGAGCTTCCCTCGGAGAGTACAGGATATTTTGAAGGGATGGGAGTAGTAATTGCTGTTCTCCTGTTCTGTTGTTCAAATTCTGCCCTTAAGAAACTGCTCTGTTGAAAAAGCAAAACCCAAGGAAGAGGAGGACTGGCAGCCAAGGAAGTGATTTTAAAATTGGTGTAATGTGGTCACCCCTAGGTGTACCGGTGACCAACCTGGCTGCCATATTTTGAACTAGTTGAAGTTTCCGGACTAGGCACAAAGGAAGCCCTATGTACAGCACATTGCAGAAGTCGAGCCTCGAAGTTACCAGTGCGTACACTACCGTCTTTAGGTCTTCCTACTCTAGGAAGGGGCACAGCTGGCTTATCAGCCGAAGCTGATAGTAGGCACTCCTGGCCGTCGCATCTATCTGGGCTGTCATTTGGAGCGACGGATCCAGGAGTACCCCCAAGCTGCGAACACAGTCTTTCAGGGGGGGTGTAACCCCATCCAGAACTGGTTGACACACCTCCAAACCCAGGTTGTGGCCTTTGACAGCAAGCACCTCCGTCTTGTCTGGATTCAGCTTCAGTTTGTTTTTCCTCATCCAGCCCATTACCACCTCCAAGCATTCATTCAGAGGAGACACACTATCCTTAGCTGACGTTGTCGAAGAAATAGAGAAATAAATTTGGGTGTCATCAGCATATTGATAGCACCCCGCCCCATGCCTCTGGATGATCTCTCCCAGCGGGGAAAAGGATGGCATCTTGTGGTACACCACATAGCAGCTCCTTCTTTGAAGTGCAGCTATCCCCAAGCATCACCATCTGGAACCTGCCCGAGAGGTAGGACCGGAACCAATGAAGCACAGTGCCCCCGATTCCCAATTCCTCCAGACGCTCCAGAAGGATACCATGGTCGATGGTATCGAAAGCCGCTGAGAGGTCCAGGAGTACCAACAGGGACACACTCCCCCTGTCAGTACTCAGGCGTAGATCATCCACTAAAGCGGCCAAAGTGGTCTCAACTCCGTATCCTGCCCTGAAGCCAGTTTGAAATGGGTCTAGAAAATCAGTGTCATCTAAAACTGCTTGGAGTTGGAAGGCAACCGCCCTCTCGATCACCTTGCCCAAAAATGGAAGATTTGATACTGGTCTGTAATTATTAAGGTCCAGGGGGTCCAGGGAGGGCTTTTTTAGAAGCAGCCATACCACCGCTTCTTTTAAACATGATGGAAAACTCCCCTCCCTGAGAGATGCATTAATAATATATTGTAATTGCGATATAACTGCATCTCCTCCCTGGGCGACCAGCCAAGAAGGACAGGGATCAAGAAGGCAAGTACCACAAAACATTCAGAGTTTTAAATAAATAAATTTTTGAAACACTGTTGAATTTGTTCAGAATGATCTGAACGGGGGGAAGTAGTACTTCTTCCTAAGGAACCAGAAATGTGTAATTCTGCTTTGGCTCAAGAACATATAATATTGAACGCTGTTGATGGGTGAGTATCAAGGAGGATACTATGATCAGTTCCATGTTGCCAGTGTTCAATCTCTTCTGTTATATCGTATAGAGTAGGGGTGGACAACATTTTTGGTTTGCGGGCCAAATTGGACCCTGCGGGAACCCATCAGGAACTGGTGGGCAAAGCTGGTGGTGGGCAGGATGGTGGTGGTTGGTTTTTACATTCACTAACACACACCTACACAATGTATATACCCACACCCACACATTATTCTCCCACCCAGCAAACAGAAATACTGGTGTTGGTGGTGGGGACTTTAACCTCCCCTTCCACCCCATGTCCTAATCAGGATCCAAATGTGTTTCCTCACTACTATTAGCGTTGAAGAAACAGCAATCCCTGCTTCTGGATTGCTGGGAGTGGGGAGAAGTTAAAGCCTCCCACCATGCAATCCCAATTAATATCACTGTTTTCTTGCTGCTAATTGCAGCAAGGAAATAGCTATTCTGATAGGGTTTGCTGGGAGCAGGGAGGATTTAACCTTTACCTATTAGCAATCTTAATCAAGATTGCTGTATCCCCAATCTGTTCCCTGTCACTCAGATAATGACTGATAAATTAGGTGTCAGGAAAAGTGGACCAGGCACCCCTGGGCTGGTGGGCAGAAAGTAGCTGAGAGCCACATTCAGGATGAGAGTCATCTATATGTGATATTGTGTGTGTCTATACACACAGAGAGGGAGACATTTATGCTTTGCTTTTACACACATGTATGTACATGGTGCACTAAAGCCCTGGATCCATTCTAGACTGCTTAGAAGTGTTTTCAAAGAAGATAATTTGAGTGCCCAAATTACAGTGAATTTCAAGACTGACTTCACTGTTTACAGTTCCTCTCCTCCCCCAAACCTATATATATATATATATATATATATATATATATTCTTGTAACTCAGAATAACATTTCATGCATGTGATGGAATGTAGTCGACAGGCTTATGCCATAATAAATGTATTAAGTCATTAAGGTACCAGAAGACATTTAGTTTTTACTGCAACAGACTAACATAACTATCCCTCTGGAAAGTGAATTTCAGGGAGTCTTGAGTTGCCTGACCCCCTTAACAGCAGAATCCTCTGCAGGTCTACCGAGAAGTAAGTACTATTCAGTTCAATGAGACATCTGGGTAAAAAATGTGAATAAGATTGTAGCCTTAGTTAAGAATGCTAGAGACGGTCAGAAAAACAGATAAAAACAGATAAAAAGCAAATTAAAATGGAACTCCAGAAGAATGTTTTATTTTGACTTTGTTAAGAAAATTGTCTATTGTCCCTCTGTGTTGCAAATTTGGGCAAAAACGGAGGCAGCATGGAGTTGCCTCATTCAGAGAATCCAGTTACTTTTATTTGTGCAAGTTTCTTTTCTTTTTTTAATTTTTTAATTTTTATTTTCAACATAAAATACAACATAATCACAACATAAAATACAATACAAAACTAACAATCCCTTCACAACCCCCCCGTGCTCCTCTCCCGCCCCGAGACCTGCATTTATTCATTTATATTATACATTTTTCCAAAATTGTAAAGAGTCTTTTAAAGGTGAACATCCTTTCCCCTTTACTAATACATATTCCAAAAATGGACTCCATATATTTTCAAAATCATTCTTCCTGGATAATCCCCTCTTTACTTTAAGATTACATGTTAGTTTGTCATTAAGCGCAATATCCCATATTTCTTTATACCATTCTTCTATTATATAATTCCCTTGCATCTTCCAATTCTTAGCTATCATTAATCTAACGGGTGCCAGGAGGTTGTTAATCAATTCCATCATGCTTAGCTTCCCAATTCCTTTATCCCATATTGAAAGTAAAGCCAGTTTTGGTCTTAATTCCACATTGCTTCCCATTATTACACTTATTTCTTTAAACACCCTTTTCCAAAATTTTTGTACATATTCACAACTCCACCACATATGGAAATATGTTCCAACCTCCTGACATCCCCTCCAACAGTTCTTTGAGATTTTCTTGTCTATCTGATGTAATCTTACTGGTCCGTCAAATCTTTGTCTGGTTTTGGGATTAATATTATCAAAGAATGATCCCATGATGGTGGGGTCCTCCCTCCCTCTATTATACTATTACATAATTTTTTCAATCTTGGTATCAGTATATCTCTAAAAATCTTATAATATTCCGGCCCCAACCCATCTAACTCCGGAGATTTCCCTCCTTTTAATTTATCAATAATTCCTTCTATTTCTTTTTCTGTAACCAAACCTTCCATATAATCCCTATCTTCTCCCTGTAGTCTTATTTTCCAATTTTTCTCTACATACTCCACTACCCTTACCTGTAGGCCCATATCAGATGCATATAATTCCTTATAAAATTCCTGAAATATATTTAATTTATCTTTCATTAAATTACAACTTTTCCCTGTTTTATCTTTAATTGTCCCTATCGTATTCTTTGCCTTCTTCGACTGAGTGGACCCGGCCAACATCCTAGAATATTTATTACTGTATTCAAAAAAATCCCTTTTCAAATATAACAAATCCTTTTGCACCCTTTCTAGTTCCTCTTTTTCAAGTTCCTTCTTTTTAGCTTGCAGTTGAGCATATAGGCGTCTATCCTTTATTATTCTTATTTGTTCCTCTAAATACCTTACCTCCTTTTCTATCTTTTTATTTTGTGCTTCCTGTTGTCTTCTTAAAGTACACGATTCCCTAATACACATTCCTCTTGCCACCGCCTTCATTGTGTCCCAAACTATCCCATGAGAGTTTTGCTCTATTTCATTAATATCCCATATTATCTGAATTTCTTTTTTCATTTTCTCAACAATATTTTTATAGTTTAAAATCCTTGTATCCATTCTCCATCTCTTTGCTTCTCTATAATCTTTCTTCATTTTAATATCCATACTCATTAATGCATGATTCGTGACTTTAATAACTCCTATATCACATTCTATAATCTTTTAAATCATCTTCTTTGATACAAAAATATAATCTATCCTAGAATAACTCTTATACTTCGGTGAGTAAAAAGTATATTTCCTTTCTTCTCCTTTTATTAATCTCCAAACATCTATTAATTCTTTTTCAACCATCAGTTTACTTAAACCGGTTTTACCATCACCTTTAAAATCCCTCATTATATTCTCTTTATCCTTTCCTTTATCCATCACCATATTAAAGTCACCTGATAACACAATATTCCTTTTCCCCATATCTCCCACAGCATTTAAAACTTTATCAAAAAATTCCATCTGTTTTCCATTTGGAGCATAAACATTAATCAATACATATCTGTCCTCCCCCACAGTACAATAAATTATCAAAAATCTACCCATTTCATCCCTCTTCACTTTTTGTATGTTAATACCACATTTTTTAGAAATTATCGCTACTTCTCTCGCTTTAGAAGTACCATATGCCTTCTCATAAATGCCCACAACCCTCATTTTAAGCTCATTTACACCTTCTTTTGATTGATGAGTTTCTTGCAAAAATATAACATCTGTTTTTTTCTTTAATTAACAAGGCTTCTATCCTCTTTCTTTTAATAACAGTTCCCAGCCCCTTAACATTTAAAGTTACCGCTCTTAATTTATTTTCCATCTTCCCAATCATAATATTCTTTATTGGTCTCCAACTGTGTTACATATATCCTCCCCCTCCCCCCCACACTTGCCCCAAATTTCTCTCCCCTCATCACCAGACCTTCCTGGGCAATAGTCCCAATTTCTTTTAGAACTCTTCGGGGGGGGGGGGGGAAGGTGACCTCACGACCCCGGAGCGATAGTAGACCTTCCCCTCCCTTTAAATCTCTTCTTCCATCCCTTTTTAATCCAAAACTCAGTCACAGACTTCCTCCTCCTGCTGCCCCTTGTTGTTCATCCAGCTCTCTTCCCCCCTCTGCAGTTTCCACAATCAGTCCCAGCTTCTCCAGCAATTCCATCCCTTGCTCACATGATGTTATCCTGTGTTGATTACCCTGCCACACAAATCTCAGAAAAACTGGGTATCCCCAGCTATACGCAATAGCCTTCTTCTGCAGGGTCACCATACACAGTCTCACACTTTTCCGCCATTGAATAGTTTGAGGACAAAAATCATTATAGACCTGAATTGGTGTTGATTGAAGCATCGGTTGTCCCGCACGTCTAATTGCTTGCATTAACTTTTCTTTCTTGTAATAATTTGCAAATTTTACAATTATATCCCTTGGGAACATTCCTCTTCTTTTATATCCAACTCTATGGATCCTTTCGATGTCTTGATCTTCCCAAGCTGTTTGGGGGTCCACTTCCTTAATCCATTTCAATATTATATCTCTCAAAATCTTTGGGTTTTCCCCCTGCTGCTCCTGAAAAGCTCTAATTCGGATATTTGCTCTTCTGTCCCGATCCTCCATAGCAATTAGACGCAAATCCATATCCTGTAATTGGATTCCTTGCTGTCTGCTAATTTCTCTGTTTTCTTCCGTTTGCTTCTCCAAAGATGTAAATTTCTCCACAACATCTTGAAAGCCAGTTAAGATCTCCTTTTGGGAGTCTAAAATATTTTTTTTGACCTCTCTCATAAGATTCTGCTCTTGCTTTGCCAAAGATTCATTCAGCACAGCTTTAAAGCTAGCCAGCATTTCCTCTGATGGCATCTGTTGACATTCCTGTGGCTTGGCAGCTTTAGGAACAGTTCCTGGCTTAGTTCCAGCTTTGTGATTCCCACTTCCGCTTTGAGACGGAGCTGTTTTCTCCTGTGATTTCTCCTGTGTTTTCTCCGCCATAATTCTGGTAAGCCGATCCAAATTCTTATCAGAGGGATGCTGTCTAAGTTTCCTCATCCACTTAGGAGAAGATAAAAGCTTATCTTGAGGCTTTTTATTCATCTGGCATTCGCCAAATACTCCGGAAGTCAGCAGCACGTCCCAATTTACTCACAGCACCAGACAAGTCTTAAAATCTTCTTATCCCCTTTTAAAATACTTCAGCATGAGGAAAAGATATATTCTCCACAAAGTAATATCCAAATTGCCTGCCCTTGGCAGCTGGCCCAGAATTCTTTATCTACTTCGGCCGCTGTAAACTTATCTCTCCTTCCTCAAATGCAGCATTAATTCCGATTCATGAATCTACTTTGTAACTTACAGTTCGTAGTCTCAAAGGAGGGATTTTGTTGCTTAAAAGATCACTGCTCCGGGAGAGAAAAAATGTCCACCCTCACTCCATTGCTCCGAAGCCACGCCTCTATTTGTGCAAGTTTCTCCCACTCAGAACTGTTTCTTTTTCAGGCAATTCTCCTGTACTTGGGTGCTGAAGTTCCCATAGGGAATATATCACCTGCATGCTGCTGCTCATTTTCTAGGAAAATAGCATTGTAATTAATTGGTAGCTAGCAATGTAGGCCAAGCACAGTGAACGCATTTCAGTGGACAGACTTGAGTTCAGCCTTCCCCCAAACATCTGGTGCCCTCCAGATATTCTGGGCTACAAACTCCCACATTCCTGATTATTGGCCGTGCTCGCTGGGGCTGATGGAAGTTGAAGTTGATGGAAAGGGATCAGGTTGGGGAAGTCTGCTTTAGCTACATGCTAAACAATATCCGTCTGCCCATGTCTCTGCAAACTAGAGGCCTTTCCAGCGCCCCAAAGGCAAGGCACTGGAAAACAGATTGCCAAAATTTGATCTATGCAATCTGAAAAAATGTGGCATTTTTACTCAGCTATGCTATGGGCTGTCATGATGCAGTAGAATTGTTTATATAAGCCAATGGACTGACAAAAATTAAAGTTGTTAGAAAAAGAATAAAGGGATAAATAAAAACAGCAGAATACTGCTGGGATAGGTTCATAAAATATAACAAAAAATTGCTACCTACCAGTTGGTCTCAGTGTTTATTTTTAGTTCTTTTTTTACTTCTGCTTCTGAGACTCCTTTTCTCCTGTACAGTAAAACTGCTGAAGAACGCTGATTCATTGTCAGCATTGTACTAAGGGCAGAACGATACATTATGTTTCCTATCCTGTTTCCTTCATTATGCTAAGGCGGGGGGTATTTGTAGGTGAGAAATGGCGGACTCTTCTCCACCCATCTCCTAATTCTTCTCTGCACCTGCACCCCAGCTGGACTCCTAGACTATAAAAACCTTGTTTGTGGGGGAGAAATGGCCTGGCGGAGATATTTTCAGGGGGAAACTGCCAGACAGAAGGGTTAACCACCATCCTCCTGCCAGTCCTTGCCTGCAAATGCCTGAACCTTGCAGGCATGTATTTAGGAAATGTGTATTTCTGGTATAATATCAAGTTCTTGGATAAGAAAGTTGGCCTTGTGGTTAGGTATCTCATCCCCGGAATTAAGGAATCTGGATTCTTTAGGTTTTGCCCTGATTTGCAAGTGATTGTGGAGCAACCAGAATTCACTGTTTGACTTAAGCATTTCTGTAGTATCTATAGAGAATGCAATTCTGACACCATGGTATTCTGTGGTTTCCATCCTGAGCATGAACTTCGAATATTTGCCTTGCTCTTGCAGTTCTGCACAGGACATTACGTTTCTAGACCTTCCAGTGGTACTGGACAGAAATGAAAAATATATTTAGCATATTCTCTGAAGTGAATTAAAGGCTGGCAACACTAAAATTAGAAGTGGATTGGTAGTTCATGTATTTACAAGGGAGGCCTGCAGGCTACTTCCCTTTCATACTGTAGTTTTACTGATGACCACAATAAAATGCTAATAATTGCTTATTTCCAAAGAATTCATGTTTTGTAATAATTTTTCAGTCAAAAGTTGCTGATGATTCTTAGTTCAGTAATGACCATCACATATGGTGCAATGACATTTGCAGGACAGTTGGAGATTTTCTATGCAGATCTAATGTAGACAATTATTTCTGGATAAGTGTCTTTGGAATGTACCCTTAATTGAAATTGGCCAAAATATGGTCAACATTGGTAAACAGGGGTGTCTGACATTTGGAGTAATTACTTCTGCCATTCGGGGGTTGGTCCACTTACTTAATCACCTTGGGTGTTTATAGGGCTGCATCTGTGCTTATAGACAGTTGGTGCTTGTGTTAAGGCATTTTTTGTATGAACTGTCGTTTTCACATATGAGCTTGTATATATGACAACTGAAATTTCAATGATAATAGCAACAGCACTTTTATTGGCCCACCACCATCATGGCATGTAGTTTGGTAACTATATGTATGTGTTGCCCACGTGGCGGTACCGGTTTATATGAGCACAGGCTGGCTGCAAGCTTAGTGGCTATCTATCTATCTATCTATCTAATCTAAAGCATTTTAATTGCCTTTAAGGGATAACCCTTCAGGATACCCACAAGATCACACAGTTAGATACAAGAAGTACGTGCCACAATGGCAAGCATACAGAATCCTTTGCAAAACTGCTTTGAACACACAAGCCAAATACAAATTAAATTGAAGGCTGCTTTAAACAGAAAGGCCTTTGCTAAATGCCTGTTTAGAAGGAGCTGGGCTAGAGCCGGGCTAGAGATGTAAAATTTCCAAATATTTTGAGGCCATGGGAAAAAAATCTGGTTTTTCCCTGTTTTTTCTGGGGGAAAAAATGGAAATTTTGGGAAAATTTTAAAGTAAGCAATACTTTTTTTTAGATCGAAAGTCACTTTGTTTCTTTAAGACAACCTTCCCCAACCTGGTACCCTCCAGATATTTTGGACTTCAGCTCCTATCAGCCTCAGGCATCATGGCCAATAGTCAGGAATGTTGGGCTCTGTAGTCCAAAACATCTGGAGGGCACCAGTTTGTGGAGGGCTGCTTTAGGAACATAAGTAGTTACCAAACAAATTTTATGGAAATAACAAATTTGGTGTAGCTGCTCCTCAAGTGCATTTACTGAGGTGATGTTTCTATTTAAATGTTTTGTTAGCTTGTTTTTTTAATGAAATAAACAACACCCTATTTAAATTTGCTTGTTGTTCTTCCAATATCCCACAAGCTGACCAGAGTTTGACTTGAAGGCCAAGTAATGACAATGTGTTTAAAGTTAAGCACATTAACAACTTGCGGTTTATTGGGGTAATTGGATAAAAAACCCTTTCCTTTCATTGGTGCTTTAAGAAGCTCAAATAATAATCTTCCCTCAGAGTCAGTACTGAGCTAGGTATTCAGAAGGCTTGTTGGTATGTTGTCCTGAAGTTTAAAGAATACTGAACAGAATCCCAAAGGACTTTAATCATAAAGGCACTTTTCTCTAGAGAAAATTATGTTCTTAACCTAGGCTGACCATATGAAAAGGAGGACAGGGTTATACAGCTGCCAGATTACATTTTAGGGAGACTTGCCTTTGGACTGTAACTAAGAGTAATATCTCTAGTTTCGTGAAGTAGCTTGGGATGAAAGGTGCTCTGAAAGAGAAGTCCTCATGAATCCATGAATGCCTCTTAGTGAAAATCCTTCTTTGCAGGTAGAAAACATTGGTGGAATATCTTATTTACTTAGATTTAAATTAAACTCAAATAAATGGTTGTTCTGGACTTAGCATTGCTTTTACATGTTAAAGCAGAAAAATAAATTATTATTTGGGCAACAAATCTTCCAAATAGAGTAATATTTGGCTGACATGGCCTAGCTTGTGTGTGTGTGTGTAATACTTGTCATTAACATTCCCAATAGGCATAAAGTCTGAAGATGACATTCCAAGATATAGTAAAATTTAATAGGTTGCTAAACAGGGTGCTAACTACTAGTGATATAGCAATGCAGAATACCAGATTGGCATATTCTTGATTTTCCAAGCATTAGCTGGTCAGGTATTTATGACTGTTCTGATTTTCATTTACTGACCAAATTGGAATAAGAATTTATGTATGCAGATTGTTAAAATGGCTTCATTGAATTGTATAGCATATTTTTAGAAATTAACAATATGTATCTAGATCAGAGTAAACACATATAGAACTGACGTTTAATAGTGTGGTCAGAATTTTTTGAAGTCGAAAACAGCACACTGGAAAGAACTGCTCTGCAACTCTGTGCTTGTTTCTGAGGTCAATGGGGTTTACTCAAAGTTAAGCATGCATTGGATTTTAGTATGATTTGGATGTTAATGCATTTGACATCAATGGGATTTACTCTTGAGTAAGGGAATAGCAGATCTCTATTTTATGAACTGGAGATGCACAGCTTCGCATGATCAAAGTAAAGGAAAATAGATCGTTCACAAATTCAAACAGGTGGAATTTTGCATTGGTGGAGTATCAGGAAAATGGTTTAAGGGAGGAAATTTAAAAATTCCTAAAACATCAAGGGACGAACTGATATGATTCAAACTTGGCTTGGCTAAAGCCCTCCTTGAGACCTATCACCGTGCCAAGTTTAATCTCTTTATCTTTTAAAATGAAGGAGCTGTAAGCATGTTGGTTAATTCCCATTGGAGCTCCAATGAGCATGGGGGAAAGGCTGCCACATCAATCACAATGTCCATCAACGACAAGAACCAATGGGGAAGAAGAAGGGGGAAGTGGGGCGAGGTGGGGTGGGTGCAATGGCAGCAGGAGAGCAAACAAGTGAAAAGAGAGTTCACTGGTATGTATAGCTAAGATCGTAGCTTATGAAAAGGAGGTAAAAAACGCAGAGACAAACCAGGGGGGAAAATAGGTGTGATGGAGCCCTTAATATTCACTTTTTGCAGATTGGAAATCAAGAAACTAATCTCAGCTTTACACAAAAATATGTGCAACATGCAGTGACAAAACCTCTGTTGATCTTGCATTAAATAACTTGTTTTGAAGTGGCTTAACAGTCATCGACTTCACATGTAATTAGATCAAATGGAATAAATTAAGCCAGTTCTTGTGTTTTTAGGGCAATGATTTATATTTATGGACTATAATCACTTTTTTCATTCTTTATAGAAAGACATCCTGTCAAACCTAGCTGAGAGTTTTACAAGCTGGCTTCCTTTTTTACCATATAAGAAAAAAGATGATATGCTCCACCAGTTGGTAGGCATCCTTTATTGCAAACTTGCTCTCCTCCCAAAACAGTTCTCCCTTATTCCCATAATCTTCTGTTTGATTCTGCAATAATTTATTTTCTCACCATTTTTTTTAAAGCTAGACTGATAGGTTGTGGCTTGTTCTGCATCTTATATAACAGACCAAAGTATTTGATGTTCAAATCTGTATGAAAAAGAATTATATACTCAAGGTTTGCGTGCATTCTTACATTTTATGAATTGTTACTTTTTGTAGGTTGCTAGGAGCACACACATGTCCTTTTTCAAAATTCATTACTAAATGTTATCTTTTTTAATAAATAGTTCAACTTATTTCCTCATTTTCTTCTTTTGTGAATTTGTTCCCATTTTTGCAAATAAAAATGGTCTTGTCAGCTTCTTCCTCCTAAAGCGCTCCTTTAATTTGGAAATTGGGACAGATCTCTCAAGAGCAATCAGTGGCATCTGATAGGTATTGCTGGCTAGTTTGCAGCCAAGTTTAATTCACATACCCATCTATCTTCAGATTAGAGGTACTATAGTAATAAATGTATATGGCTTTGTATTTCACTATCAAATTATAGTTAATTTCAGCAAGCAAGCTATCAATATAGCAGAAATGGTTTAGGAGTAAAGAGCAGCTAGGTGCCCGTTATTAATAGTTCTCATAGACTTGTGATACCTTTGGCACAACCTGTAGTTTCCATGCCCTACTTTAGCTCAGTCTGCAACTAAGCTGAAGCACATGCAATTAAAATAACCCAAGCATGGGGTCAGGTTTGAGGCAAGATGTATTCCCCAACACCCCACAGTGGTGTCTCCCAGGTGATTTCCCCCCATCTCCATCAAAAGTGATCTCCCTCCACCCTGCAATCCTGCCACCTCTGTCCTGGGTGTTCTTTACCTACCCTGTGAGCTTACCATGTTGCAGAGTGAGGGGAGGAGGCACTGGCAGGAGCAAGCAACTAGGAATTGCCTAACTATGCCAAGTACAGACATCGTACCTGAAATAACTGTAGTGTGTTTCCCTGCTTCCACTTCTCGCCTCTTTCTCTGTTATTTTCCATGTGTTGAATTTTTGATTGTAAGCTCCTTTGGGCAGGGAACTATCCTGTTGTACCCTTGTAAAGCACCGTGCTCACTGATGGCACTGTATGCATAATAATAACAACATAGAAACCTTTACATAGCAATAGAAAAGTGTTTTTATTTGAAAATGCTTGTGCATGGGAATGTACTGATACTATTTTTCTCATCTCTTCATATTAAGGATGCTGGCTTTCGCTCAGAGGCTCTCTGCACCATCCTGCAACAGGAAATTCTGCTGCAAGAGGATGTTGAACTGATTGAGCTTCTTGACCCCAGTATCCTGTCTGCGGGGCAGCCCAAGCAACAGGAACATGGACACCTTCCAACGCTACGCTCCCTAGCAACTCCTAATATTTGGTATTGCCTTGAGCCTTCTGCATGCTATGTGAATCTATGGCCTCTCAGTGAAAATAACAGTTTCTTTATGTTTACAATAATTTATTCTCTGCACTAGTTCATGGCTTTGGGATTGGCTTCACCTCCATGTATTCCTTTTTAACTTGTAGAACTACGTTATACAAAAGTATTTATTTGGTCTTTTAGAAAGACCCGTAGCACAAGAGTTTGAGATAGTTGCCCACAAGCATCTGTGTACCTTGGTCCTAGTAACAGTAGACTTTGTCCTATCTTGTATGGATCCCCAGTGCTGTGACATTTAAGCAGCTCTCACTATCCGCCCTTTTCTGAACAAATATATTCTGGCCCCATTTGAATACACTTTCCTCTTGATCATGTTGTTTTGGGACAAAGAACAAGAGTGAGCAATGCTATACCTATTCTCTGCTTTGTCTGGCATTTGCTATATCTAATTGAAAAAGTTTTGTTCTTTTAGGAGGCTCACTATACAGCAGAGGTAGGCAACTTGTGCCCACCCCTGCTATATGAGTCTGGATATGGAAATTATGTGATACCTTAGTATTTGGTTCATTTTAAATTATTCTATTTGTTCTTCCCTTCTATTATTTTAAATACCTGTACTGTATATACAATAATCTTGTCCTGATCAATATTTCAAAGTCTAACCTTTGGTAAAAGTAATGCATATTTCTCACAACTCAAAATGAACAAGAAAAGAATTGGATTTGTTAATCCATTCTCAGTGATTGGTCTTGTCTTCAAATAGAGTGACTGTTCTGTATTCCTGCAGAGACCTGTATTTTGAAACAATTTTTTATAATAAGAATTTTGCAAACAGAACAACAAGAACCTCAACTGAGTAAAGCTTGTTGTTGGGCTTAATTGTTATATGGTTTCAAGAAAAATAATGAACAAGCAATTTGAAAGGCTGATTACAAAGAGGTATTTTAGATTCATCTTAGAAATGCACACAAAACACCTTTAGAGTGTAATATTGAGTTTAAATTAGACAAAATCTGGAAAAACAAAACTGTCATAACTGGAAGGTTTGATTCCCTAAAGAAACATTCCTTTTTCTGCTGTCCTTAAAACCTAGAAAAATATTGTTACCATCTTTTGTTGCTGAACTTTAGGTAATATATTTGAAAGGGTAACCTTTTTCAGTGGGTGAATTTTAAGGATGTTAACGCAACATAGTTATGTATAAGTCATTTGACTTTGTAATCTTCATTAAGAGGGGTGTATTTTTAATTGGTAGATAAAAAATAAAGTTTTAATAGATTATATGGAGACACTCTAATTTTGTCTGCAATTTAAAGGCATGCAACTAGGACAGCCCTACTGAAATTTTTGGAACCTATACATAACCATAATATATATTCCTCTTTCATGGAATGTCAGCTGCTTTTTATCAATAATTCTGCAGTCTGCACTAATAGTTAATCTCAAGGTGAGGTTATCAGAGGCAGTAAATTTATACACTCTAGTTGCTGGGGAACATGGGTTATGGTGTTGTTGCACCCATATCCTGCTTGTGGGTTCCTGGTCAACAGCTGGTTGTCCATTGTGTGAATCGAGTGCTGGACTAGATCGACCCTTGGTCTGATCAAACATGGCTCTTCTTATGTTCTTATGTGCCTAATTTTGCTATATTTAGGCTGACCATATGAAAAGGAGGACAGGACTCATGTAACTTTAACAGTTGTAGAGAAAAGGGAATTTCAGCTGGTGTCATTTGTATGCAATTAGTTCCTGGTGAAATTCCCTCTTCATCACAACAGTTAAAGTTGCAGGGGCCCTGCCTTCTTTTGTATTTGGTCACTCTAGTATAGTGCCTGCAACTTTAAGTGTTGCGATGAAGAGGGAATTTCACCAGGAACTAATTGCATACAAATGACACTGGCTGAAATTCCCTTTTTTCTACAACTGTTAAAGTTACATGAGCCCTGTCCTCCTTTTCATATGGTCAGCCTAGCTATATTGCAGTTCCCCAAATCTGGGCAAATTAATCTGCATATCATCCATAAATCATATCCTTATTTTATGTGGATTTTTCATTTTTAAGCATTAAAAATGCAAAGTGTCTGCTTGCAAATTAATTAAGCAGATGGCTTTTGCATGCAATTGAGAAATGGATTTAGATTGGGAGGAGGTCAGAGGAGGCAATTGAACTGTGTTGACTCCTGAGGGGTCTTCTGTATGAGAGATTTTTGGCTGGAAAAGTAGCCTCAGACCCACTTTTTAACTTGAAATATTAACAATAGACTACATTGCAGGGCTGTTTGTTGTAAGCTATTCACTCTTAGTCTGCACACCTCAAACCTGCACTATGGTTGTTATGGATTGTATTGGCATTGGCAGGGCAATTTTTAAATGTTTAAAAAGAAAGGGCACATTTTCTGTACAAAATAGGACCTAAAGTAGAAATAATATGAACTCCTGTCTTTGCTGCTATCTTTGTTTTGGGAGACAGGAACACACTGCTGCCCAATCACACCTACTTTTAAATCCTCAATTTCTCATTTGTTTTCTATGGCTCTTATTTCTGCAATGGAAAATAATTAGTTCCATCTCTAGCAAATTGAATTGTAATTCTGTATTTTCCTATTTCTGAGGAGGCCACTTTTCTATCACATGTCAATCATGCCTGTGACTTCCCTGATTGGGAATGACGGTGGAAGGTGAGAATGACCCACTTCTCACAAAATGAAATGAAAACCATTAAGCAGAATTTTGCCTGCACACTTTACCGTTTAACCCTCATTCATAATGGCTAGAGCTTTTTGCTTTTTAAAATAAATGAAATATTGAACCTGTGTTAGCTGTGGTAAAAATGGGGGGGGAGGAGTATTTTAATGAAAAATTGGAATCCAATTTAGGAAATAATAAAAATGTGCATCAGCTGGCATGTCCAGAATCTGCCCCAAACCTGGTAAACTGGTAAATAGAGCTCTCATAAGTGTGGTTAATATTGCCTTATTTGTTTTACAGGGATATTTCATTACTGCTTGTCTTCATCAGCATACTAATTATGCTTCCTTCTTTATGGAATGGATCCCTTGGATTGGTGTGGGGAGCAGGACTGTTGGTATACATAAGCTTGAGAGGTTTGGGCACGTTGAGGACAGCCAAGTTGCAAATGTCCCTAAGAAAATGCCATCTCCAACTCGAAGAAATGGTGGCTAATTGCCGAGCCTTCACTAACCTTGTGAGGAAAGCTCTACGGCTCATTCAAGAAACTGAAGTCATTTCCAGAGGATTTACTCTGTGAGTCTGAAGTTTAGGTTATTTTATGAATTGCTTCACACATACAGAAATACCAATCAAATGTTGAGTTAATGAATAATGAAGAAACCTTTCCTTTAATGTTTAAATCTAACATTCCCCACCCATTTTTTTTCACAATGTGTTTATGGTATCCAAATCAAGTTGATTTCTAGACAGGAGATTATGAAGCACAACAGTGAATTATGTGGCTTTGTCATCATGGTCTTTGGCACAATTTTCCAGCAACTTAAGCATTTCAGTAAAAGGAGTTGCAAATGAGTCATATATTGGTGAGTTTCATGGCTGTTTGTTTTTTTCCTTTGTACTCTTACTAATTCTTTGTTGGGAGTACAGAAGAGAGAGGAAATGAATATCTGCATTTAGCAAGTAATTCTTTTTGTACTTTGTTAGTGAAATGTGAAGGATAAATATGCATATATGCGTGTGTCTTTGAAAAACTCAGGTGAAGCAACACTGTCTTTTCCAAGCTTCTCAAAGAGTGTACTTCAGTTACAAGTATACCAAGTAAAAATATACAAGATTCTCTTTGGGATCAGTTCTCACTTCACAGATTTGGGCACATTTAATATTTTAGATTCATTCAAAACCATAATTTGTGCCAATTTCTTCTTCTTCATTGACATAGAATTCGCATAGAAAGTAGGTTTTGAGGTTATTTTAATCTCATAATTTCAGATTATGCAGTGCATAGAAAGCCTCCCCCCACTCCCACTCCAATAGTATACACTTCTTCAGAAGCTTTAAATACAATATGGTGCTTAAGATATCATTTATTTCTAACTCTGCTTTGACAATAGATTATATGAATGATTGCAGTGAGCTGTGAGAATTAAAATACCTGTAGATTTATATTTTCTCTTCAAACATTGCTCTTTTCTGTAACATGTTTCACATAAGTTTGTATGTCGATAAAATGGAAAAGGCAAAGAACCAGTAAAATATCCACCGTTCAAGTTGCTTAAACATTCCCATATACAGATAACACTTTGATGTCTGCTTTACAGAGCTTATGCGTTTAATACTAGATCAAAAGTGTGGTTTGTAAATGCAAGCAGTTACATGCAAAACCAAAAGTGTAGCCCAATTACAGATAGTAAATGTCCTAACCATGGATGATAAGCGCTAAATGAACTTTACTGACAACATCTCTTTTTGAATGTTAAGGCATGTTGTGAGATAGTCCAAGCGTGCTTCCAGATGGACGGCTCCTTGCACTAACAATTAAAAGGCATTGCGGAGCAGCTATTCCATTCTTTACCTCCTTAATGTTTTTTTCCTAATAAAAAAAAGAAGCAGCAGCAGTAGGAAAACATGGAAGGACTACAAAATGAAAATGATGAGTGAACCGCCTTAAAACTCTATAAATGAGGCAGCACAATAAAAGACTCATCTGGAAGCACCCCTGGTTTATTCTTGACAAAGTAGCATGCAATTTAAATAGTTAATTATAGTTAAAATAGTACTTCAAAAAGAGGCTAATGTTAGCTGCAGTCTGGAGAAGCCTTGAGGCAAAACTTTTCCCCTTAATTTTAGCTGACGACCCTTGGAACAGAATTGTCTAACTTTCCAACTTTGAAAACTAAAGCTAATGGGTACAGTCCAATTGAGTGCTCAAGTAAGCAAAAGGCACTTCCATTTGTGCAGTACGGGTTCCCAATTTACATAAATTCACTCTCCCCACTATAGCCCCTCATCACATCCTACACTGATCCAGAGGGGAACGGAAGTGAACTGTGAGTGGATCTTGCAGCATCAGTATATTGGAGTGGCTAGAGTTGGACTAGAAATGGGGAGGCCCAGGTTCATATCAGCCATGAAGTTCACTGGTTGGCCTTAAACTAACATGTCTCAAAAGGTTATTATGAAGGCGTGCTGCATGCTTCCCTCAAATGCTTGGAAGGAAGGGCAATCTAGAAATGTAATAAAATAAGCCAAGCACATTTTCTTGCTTTATTTTAGAACTCAGCCATCATACAATTTCAGTGAAAAGTCTTCAAACCATTCAGTTTCATAATGAACATTATATCCCAAGAATAAAATTGTGCACACTAAAAGATAGAGTTACCAGGAGCAAGCTACAAATGAACAAAATGGATCAGTCTGGTTTAAATTTGCTACATTTACCTATAGTGCAGACGGAAAATTCCTAACTAAACGTTTCACAAATACATCATTACCTGAATCCATGACAATTTTCAGAACTGCTACAATGAATTTTGCTGCTCTAAACATGACATATACTGCTCTGATGAGACTTGGATTTCTTTTTAAATTTTTAACGATAATGGTAGAATGTTTTTAGCCTGTACTTCCATACAGAGTTCGCATTCCATTAAAATATGTAAGATCTTTAATCACTAATGAATTACATAAATGGGCCCCAGCACTCCAAACAATATTCCTTACATATCTAGTGTATATTTAAAATTAAGATTGTGTAAAGGCAACCCTTACACGTTCAGCATCAGGTGCTCAAAATACTGAGGGACATGAACAGAAATAATCATAATACTACTGGGGTATTTAAAAATGATTTATAGAAAGAAATATGAGCACAATTATTTTGGAATGAAATATCTTAATGTTACAATAATATCCCTCTGATCTTGTCTTATCCGAAGATATATAAATAGGAGTTGGACAACCGAAATTAAGAAATACTATAAGACGCTATTGTTACCAAGAACCAGCCATCTCCTGAAAGTCTTCTACTGCTTGTTCTGAAGCCTTTTGGGAAACGATTTTCATGTTGACAAATAATGTTTGTTTACCTGGTTTTAATGAAAGGCAAACCCAACTCTGATCTAATTGTAGCTAACTTTGTTGATCTATGCATCAACAAATTAAATAAACAGAAAAAACTCCTCTTGCAGTTTGGCTTGAAGCCAAAGAATTTTACAGAGACATTTAGACAGCTTCTACACTTTGTATCATAGGTGAATGGTGGTGGAATAGGAGCTTATCAGTCTGGGCAAGATTTGTGCTGGTGTTGCATTCTGTCTATGACGTAGTGTCTTCTAGATTATTACCCTTAATCTTTTTTTAACTCCTTAGACAAAATGTGAAGCACCAATGCTTACCATTTCAAAAATAACTGAGCAGTTTTTGTTCAGATGTTAAAATGACCTTTCCAGGATTATTCATGTCATGTATAGACTGGACTGTTGTAATGCACTTTGTGTGGGATAGCCCTTTACATGTACTCAAAAGCATAACTGGTTCAAAATGCATGCATCAAATTATTGACCAGGGCAGAGAACATATGAGACCAACTCTAAAACAGCTCCCTTTGCCGCCAGTTGGTTTCCAAGCTCAGTTCATGGTGCTGATGTTAACGTGTAAAGCTCTAAACAGTCTGGCTTTAAGAATACCTAAAGGATTGCCTAGTCCCATTGAGTCAACCCATAGTTTAAGATCTTCCATGGGTCCCTGAAATTCTAGCCACTTAAAATATGCAAGGTGGGGGCATACCTGGAACATGGCCTTTTCAGCAGCACCACCACCAAGACTTTGGAACGCTTTTCAAAGTTCATTTGGGGGAAGTTTGTTTTGCCTATTTTCTATTGGCTTTGTGATGTCAAGGATGGTTTTACTTCAGACAATCTGTGGGGATCTCTGCGGTTAAGCATTCTCCTGGCTATTTTATTGAAGTATTTGGCTATTAATTTGTTCCTGCTTTTTGGTTTTGGTTCACATTTATTTATTGTTCGAGTCATCTTTTTAACAATACTTACATTTATCACCTTATGGAGCCAAGGCCCAAAAGGCAGGATATTTTTACTTACTTAATTTATTAATTAATAGGGAAACTACAAGAAAAGCTACTGGTTGCTAGCAAAGCATGAATGAAAGAGTGCTTATCATATGGCTTTTGTGTGCATCATTGGTATAATTATTTATTTATTACTTTGAAGATTTAAACCTCACCTTTCAATCAAATTACTATCATTGTGACTTACAAGCAACAGGAAATATCATGCCCCCCCCAAAACATCAGCAACCTGTGGTCCTGTAGCTGATGGATGGGGCCCAGAACATGCTTCCCTTCAATTCTGTAGTTCTAAGGCATTAGTAATTGGAGCTGAGTGTACTTCCTGGCAAGCAGGGAAGAAAGCAAACTCCTTGTATCTGTTCCTTCTCTGGCAGATGGATGGGGCCAGGTCAGTCTACCCCTTGCTGTGATGTTCTTCCTGGAGCAGGGGATACAATCTCCCTTGGTCCCCTAGCCAGTGTCTCCTTTCTCTTTTCCTCTCCTAGGACATAGATGCATTGCACTGCAAAATGTTTGCACTCAGAAGTGTATCTGCTAGGGGTAAATCAAACATTGATTTGTTCTTAATTTTGATAGCCATGTGCCTAAAGCAACTATGATAGGCTACAGTCATTTGTACAAAAAATAGCAGGCCACAATAAATCTGTAGCTCATTTCATTTACCAATCATATTTCTGCTAGCCTTTTCACATTACTTTTTAAAGACTAAGAAATTGGGAACTGCAGATTTTATAGGACTGTGAAGAAGCATATATCAGTAACAAACAGAAAAGCTATATATAAATGTTATCTCATGATATTTATTTAATTTATGTGAAATGTGTTATATTTCTACCAGCTTTAATAGTGGACTTCAAGGTAAAAAAAACCCCTCTATTGGATATTATCCTATACTACTAACATAATGACTGGGCTCCTCAACATCCTTAATTTACAGAATAATGAAATGTATCATTAATGTTTTAATATGTATAAGGGGATATTCCATAAAACTGGGAAAAATAAGACAATACTAATGTGTTATGTTGTATTTTTATTACTCTTTAGGACATCTGTACAGTTGTATCACATTTTACTTTCCAAGTTTGCTTGACAGGGTCAGTGCTGCTTGCCCGTTTAATAAAGCTGGACAGCATCATTGTCAGCATCTCATTGGTCTTCGGAAGGCTGTGTACCGATCAGTAAGAGCCAACTTCAGAGCTTCAAGACTTGCTACCTTGTATATGCTGAAACAATATCCTTTTTGAAACCTGTCATGTAGAAAATTTATATGTTTTCATAATGAGGAATGAAAGATTGCTGGAATGGTTTTTATGTTAATGTTCTTTTTGAGTTATGAGAATTTAGTGTTGTGTTTACTGTGCAAAAAGATGCCATAGTTTGGGTTTCCTTATTACATTTTTCCAACAAGCTGAGAGTGCAGCATACACAGTCTTCCCTGTCATTTTTATCTTTACAACAAACCTGTGAGAGAGGTTAGTTGAGACTTAGGCCTCATCTATGCCAAGCAGGATATTGCACTATGAAAGTGGTACGAAAGCAGTATATAAAAGGCATGAGCCACACATTTATTTATTTATTTATTTATTACATTTGTATACCGCCCCATAGCCGAAACTCTCTGGGCAGTTTACATAGGATTAAAAACAATTAAAAACAATATACAAAAATTTAAACAGCAAAAATATACAACATACACACAATCTGTACATTTAAAAACCACTACAACACTTCAAAAAGCTACAAAAACAAAACAAACCCAGGCTCCTCAGATATTGCCAAATGCCTGAGAGAAGAGGAAAGTCTTGACCTGGTGCCGGAAAGATAACAATGTTGGCACCAGGCGGGCCTCGTCGGGGAGATCGTTCCACAATTGGGGGGCCACCACAGAGAAGGCCCTCTCTCTTGTTACCGACCTCCGAGCTTCCCTCGGAGGAGGCACTCGGAGGAGGGCCTTAGATGTTGAGCGTAGTGTTCGGGTAGGTTCATGTCAGGAAAGGCATTCCATCAGGTATTGTGGTCCCAAGCCGTGTAAGGCTTTATAGGTTAAAACCAGCACCTTGAACCGGGCTCGGAAACATACGGGCAGCCAATGCAAGCGGGCCAGAGTAGGTCTTATATGTTCGAACCTACTGGTTCCAGTTATCAATCTGGCCGCTGCATTTTGCACAAGCTGCAGCTTCTGAACCACCTTCAAAGGTAGCCCCACGTAGAGTGCATTGCAGTAATCAACAACAACAACTTTATTCGCAGCCAATAGGCCAAACATCAGCAAATAGCATTTAAACATTGATACAATGTTCATTTATACTCATTAAAATTAATAATAAAAATAAAATATATAACTATCATAAAAGGGGAAGAGGTACCTAAAATCTATAAAGGCTGGCTGTTAAATATTTGAGTTCTACAGACTATTATACAATGAACAAATTTTGCCACTTGCAGAGTAAGCGTCTTGTCCTTATCCTGTAATAAAGTGCTTATCAGAGTTGTCCAGGGGCTATTACATGCTGGCCCCAAGGATGTGCTAAAACCATCTGAGGCCCGCTGTACTGAATTTGCTTATGGTAAGCTGTATTCAGGGGCAGTGAGGGCAGGAGTTCGTCTCCATCTGCCCTCAAGCCATCTCCTGTTTTGTTTCATCACTCTCAGCTCCGGGGTATACCACGGAGCCGTACGAGCTCTACACAGGAGAGGGCGCTCAGGAGCAATCATGTCAACTGCCCGGGTCATTTCTGCATTCCACATATCAACCAGGGTTTCGACAGGAGAGCCAGCCCTATCAGCCGGAAAACTCCCCAGAGCCCTCTGGAAACCATCTGGATCCATTAGCCTCCGGGGGCGGACCATCTTAATGGGTCCCCCACCCTTGCAGAGGGGAAAAGCTGCTGTAAGTCTAAACCTCAGCAGGTGGTGATCTGACCATGACAGAGGGGTTGATGTAAAGTCCCCCACTTTCAGATCCTTTAGAGCAGTATTGAAGTGCCCTGACAACTGTTAGGCCCATTGACACATACCATATACCTCTTTCATACCGCTATATCCTGCTTCGTGTGGCTCCTGCCTTTTATATACCACTTTCATACCACTTTCATAGTGCAACATCCTGCTTCATGTAGATGAGGCCCATGTGACTGACCCAAAATCACCCAGTGAACTTCATTGCAAAGTAGGGATTTGAACTTGGGTTTCTCTTGTCTCAGTCCAACACTGAGGACTAGCCACTACACTCAGGCTATTGTAAGCACTGGCAGCTGGAAGTCTGAGAATTTGGTGGAGTGCAAAGTTTCTACCCATGAATCCTGTGTTCAGCATCCATTTTATCTCTCACAATACCTTTTAACTTCTCATCTATCTTGCTCTTTCCCCAATCACTCCCTATTATCAGATGTCATACCAAGTAATCCCATCCATGTTTATTCAAAAGAAAATCCCATTATTTTCAAGGTGGCTTGAATCCTGGACCCAACCTACACAGCTGATTTAGTGTGGTGGGAGAGCACATCAGGATCATTCATGACGGATGATGCTGTTGCCAGTCTGCAGCAACCCTGCACCTTCTCTCTGGAAAAGGCCCATTTTCTTCTTTCTTTGGAGTAAAAGTATTTTAAATGAAGTACAGTGCCCCTCTGACTCAATTTGAATATCTATCAACTCTATAGTATAGAGGACATCTAGCAGATTATATAAAGGTGTAAGGCAAAAATATTTGCCCCTTTGCTATCTCTTTTCTTAATATGCCACAAAAGGCAGTTCTGCTTAGCTGTTTAATGTTTTGTGGAACAGATGAGTTTTTTATTATTTTAATTGATTATTCTGAGAAGGGCAGTTAAATTTTAACACTTTAGCTGTGCTGCAACATTATATTTAACTAGCTAAATATAAAGATCCAGACCTCTCAACAGGCCTTATGTAACTATAGAAAAGGAACCTAGAAATGAAATTTAAAAAGTAAATGGAGAAAATAATGTGGTTTTAATTAAAAAAGCTAATTTTGTACCTTGGAATCCTAAAGGAATCCTTTTCATAGAGCAAAAAAAAAATCCTAAAATTAAACTTCATTTATTTCAAATAAAACTTCATATTTTTTCTATAATTATGAAATAGTCAAAGCCACTGACAAATGTAAGCAAACCTGAGAAGATTATCTATTTTTAAAATATATTTTGAAAAAGTTTACCCTTTCCCCCAAGAAGTACTCAAGGTAGCTTACAAAAATCAAATGTCAAACAGTGCATAAACTGAAATAACAATCATAGTAAAGCAGCATTTAACATACCAAGCTGAAAACTTCATGCAGCATAAAGGACCAAAAAACATAATGAATAGACCAGAATTTAATTTAGAGAAAAACTTTGCTTCTTGGTATTTTTTGTTTATCAGAGAGAGGCCCTGATGCTCTGCTAAAATACTTAAATCTGAATGATAGTGCAGTTTTATACATGTCTATGTTGACTCACTCCCAGGTAAGCATGTATTGCAGCCTGAGTCATCTTTTCAGTCCTCAGTAGATTCTTAATGTAGTTTAATTCCTATAATTATTATGCAGTGTGTTTATGGTTTCCACAATGCTCATCATACTAATGTTTTACATGGTTTTTGTTGTGTGTGTTTTAATATGAGAGCAAATTATTACATTCAATAAAATTTATTAATGCTTAAAGATGAATGCTAATACTTTCAATTTTGTTGGTAACAAAGATTTTTAGTGAAAAGAAAAGAAAAACACTATCCATTTCTAAAGTAGAACAAAACCAGCTATCAAATCACAGGAGGTTTTTCGGTAAACAAATGATGTCTCTCCCCGCTTCCCGAGCTTGTTCTGCAACTTTATTATTTATTTATTTCTGTACTGCCCAATAGCTGAAGCTCTGTGGGTGGTTTAATTGTTTGAACTAAAGATAGAGTCATTTCTTCTCTGTGAATAAATTACACTTTCTAGGCTCTTCAACATGTTAGAAAGGTATCTGATTGCTTTTTTTGTATGTGTCCAGTTGTCCATGTTGCATGTAGTACAAAAGCTTCTTTAACTGCCTTAACGCTAACTAAACTTACCCTTTGAATTCTGAGAGCGACAATGTAACAAACTACATCTGTGTGGTGCCTTTTAAGGAACTTGGCCTAGGACTGAGTGAACAGCAAGTGTCAGAAGAAGAAGCACACAATTTCACAGATGGCTTCAGTTTGCCTGCTCTAAAGGTAATCCAGCCTTCAGACTCATTTCACTGGCTAGTTGTAACTGACCTATGTCCTATTCATTTCAATGGGTCTACTCTAAGTAGGACTAACATCGGATTTAACGTCATAGACCTTAGGATCGTCAGTCTAGTTTGTTACTACTTTTAGTTAGTAGCAGTTGAATAAAACTAAATGACCTGAACTATGTTAATTTTAAAAAATCCAAAACTCACTCAGTTTTCTAGAACATTTTAAGCGAACTCTAGTGTTGTTTGTGTTAGACTCGTTACCTTTGAAAACAGATCTTGCATGGTTTAATAGTGGACTGTTAAAAGGAGCTATAATTTTCAGAATAAATTGGTGCAGCAAAAGAAGATAGTTTTCGTCATCTTTTTTGTACTTCTTTCTCAAAATGGCTGAGAGTGCATATTACATTAACAGATTAAATGTTTATAATTTGCATATGTGAGTTTATCTCATTTTGGGTATTTTATATGATACAGGTATTATACATTAATGAGATGGATCCCTGTCCCCAAGGTTAAAGGCGTAATTATAAATAGTTGTTATGGAAATAGTCAACCCAATCTATACCATGCTTAATCTGAAATAATTGATTTAGTTTAGATTATTTTTTTTAAAAAATGGGTCCTATTGTGCAGAGTAGTCTAGTTAATATTTTATGTTGACTTGCTTACAACAGGTTAGATGAGAAAGCAGGAAAAAGGAAATGTAGTTGATTCATTTTATAATGATGAAGATTATAGTGACTTCTGTGTTCTTAGGTTTTATTTCAACTTTGGGTTGGGCAAAGTTCTGAATTCTTCAGACGACTAATTCTTCTGCTGTCCCCCTCCAATGCACCTCTCAAGACCCTGATTACGCCAGAATGTTTGCCTCTTTATATCTTTTCTGATGTGACTCAAGGCCTGCCTCACGCTCATGCTGCCTGCTTAGAAGAACTTAAACGAAGCTATGAGTTTTATCGGTACTTTGAAACACATCATCAATCTAGTTTAGAACGTTCAGTTAAAACTGAACAGAAAACAGGACAGCTAAACCATCTCCATACAGCAGTGCGCAGTTTGCAGCTCCATCTAAAGGCCTTACTGAATGAGTAAGTTATTCTCTGGGAATTAATTTCTCACTAGCTTAATTCTAGTTCTAATTGTTGTTAAAAAAAACTTGGAAATGTAATATTGCAACAATTAAGTGTTGATGAATTTATGGAGGCAGATAACTGCTGTAACTTCTTTCCCTTGTTACTCTGTTTCTTATTTAATCAAACAATCTAATTTAAGTTAAGGGAAATCTTTTTTCTTGTGCAAGTATTTCTTGCATTAGCTGTGCAACAACTGTAGATGTATTATAATACATTAAAAACAATTCAGAGTGTTTGTTACACAGTCAATATTTGGAGCTGGCTGTGTAAGAACTGCAGAGAGGTGCGATGGTTGAGTAGAGCACGTGAAAAGTTAGGGAATCAGAATCCAATAGTTCTTATGTGAGCTGAAACCTATCCATTTTAATAGATTTGTTTTCATGAAAATCAGTTGTATTGGATTGTGGCCTGTGAGTGTGTATTTAATTTTATAATTTACTGAATTATTTTATTGAGATTACTTAGGAAAATCAATATTTACCTCTAAAGAAAATGTGTGTAATGAGTTTTTAATGAAAAAAAAATGGTTTGGATCTTGCCAGTCTGTGTACCTGTTTCTTCTGGTCTTTTAGTAGAAAAGTCCAAGGTTTTTGTTTACCGCCCAGAGAGCTACGGCTATGAGACTGTATAGAAATGTGATACATAAATAAAAAAAGCCCAGACACAGCTTTGTGTTCTTAAACCTCTTTTTCCCTGCTGAGATGTGTCAACAGTATAGCTCATATTAAATCTTCTTCAGGAGCAGTGTTCAAAGCAAAAACAAACACCAGTCTCCTACCCAGCTTTACTTGCTGATGAATTAAAGTGCATAGGTGTCTACTCAAAAAGTAATTCCCATTGGGCTTCTTCGGACAATCGCAATGGGAAAAGAAGCCCTGTTGATGTGTTGTCCAATCCACCAGCAGGGAATTGTAAATGCTGGTTGCGCATGCAACACACCCAGGGTTGGGAGGAGAAGCTACGGTGGCTTCTTTCCCCATCACAATCATCTGAACCCAGTCATTGAGTTTAATGGGACACTTCCAGGGAAGTGTATATAGGATTGCAGCCTTAGAAGATTATTTTGTTATTTGTTGAACATATAAATATATGAAGCTGATTTACAATAAGTTAGGCCATTGGTAAGGTGTAGTTTAGAATAGCTGTAACTCTCTAAGGATCCAGGCAGGAATCTTTCTAGCCCTGCTCCCTGAGATCTTTTTAGATGGATATGCAGGGAATTGAATCTGAGCTGCATTGAGCTGCATGCAAAGCATATGCACCACCACTAATCTCTAGTCCTTCCCTATAAGGGGAATTGCTGCTACTGCTAAGCATGCATGAATTTATTTCCTGCCTTGGGTATTGGGGGTGGGCTGGAACTGCTGCTTCAGAGACATGGATTATTTGTCTGAAAGTACTTTCACTTTTTAGGCCTTGTTCAAATGCTTCTGGCATATTAACATCATACATACCATAAGACATGGTCTCTATCCACTTCACAAGACAGAATGAGTTGATTTGATTTGGATGCCATGCTAAACCATGCATTTATCATGATTTATCATGAAGGGGAGCACATCTCAGGATCACACATTTCATTTCTCCCATCTCCTCCACTGCAACTGCACAGGTGGAAGGTTTTGCTTCCGTTTTTTATTAACCACAGCTTGTTTCCTCCAAGTGGTTAACTAATTGTGGTTAATCAAACCGTGGGTTATGAAGCCTGCTTGTTTCAACAAACCATAGTTAAGGAGTAATTATTACCTGTGAAAAGTCAGGCTGGAGTCCATGGGTTGGCAACATTGGGCACTTGCCAAGGAATACACCCCAGTAGGGTCCTACTGCCAACACCTGAGCCCTGATGCTGTTCCTTCTTACTACTGCCATCTCTTCGCCAGTCACCTCTAAGCAAAAAAGCAGTGACATGAGAAAGGAAAAGGAAGAGAAGTCTCCACCTTGACTTCTCCCTCTGCATGGCTGTAGTTTGGGCCCAAATGGAGAGAACAAGCAAATAGGCAGTGGCCATAGCAGTGGGTGGAGGTGGGCCCACTGTCCCCCACCCCGAA
Organism: Anniella stebbinsi; assembly: GCA_029215795.1. Taxonomy (NCBI): domain Eukaryota; kingdom Metazoa; phylum Chordata; class Lepidosauria; order Squamata; family Anniellidae; genus Anniella; species Anniella stebbinsi. The sequence goes on along the minus strand of JARDYH010000003.1, from coordinate 44,289,071 downwards.
AACCCTGGAGCCAGCACTAGTCCAGGTTGTAAGCTTACAAATGCACTTGAATAATTATTCAGATACTTTAAGGAATATCAGAAAATAGGGCATATGTTATCCATGTTCACTAAGAATAGGACAAGAAGCAATTAGTTCAAGTTATATTAAAAATGGGAGGAAATAAAGAGGTTTACAAAAATGTTTGATTCAGATGCCAATGAGATACTTGTTTGAGAGTTTTTCCCCCCCTTTTGTCTAGAGTAATAATTCTTGAGGATGAACTTGAGAAGTTTATTAGTTCCAAGGAAAGCCAGGAACTAACTTCAGAGGCCTACCAAGTTGTAGAAAAAAAACTGGAATTGATTCAGCCTCATATGCAAGCTAGCAACAGTTGCTGGGAAGAGGCCATTTCTCAGGTGGAAAAAATGGTTAAAAGAAAGCCAGATCAAAAGGGTATGTTGTCTACACAATTCATAAAGCATGTAACAAGGATTTCAGAAATGTGTGCAAAATTGGGAGGAGGAGAAATAGTAAAGCAACCCTGTATGTGAACCCAGATTCCTGTAGGACTGGGGTACAAGCAAGGTGGCCTTATCCCTTACTTTGTTGTTAGCTGACACCATGATGCAATTAAAAAGTTGGGTTCCCACTTATATGATGGCATTCTTTGCTACATGGAAGTTTTCAGCATGGTCAGATATTGTCAAATAATAGGCAGTCAACTGCCCTGCATAGGCATTTGCTATGTGATAATTGGGCTACAACCTAATCAGCAGGATTATGGTGGAAGTATTTATACACCTTTAATTGATTGTGTATGTATTTTAATCAGTTTATTTTGGATTGTAGTGCTAGAACATGTCTGCTGTAGATATGAACTTGAATGATATTTCATTACCTTCAAAAGAGAATATGTAATATTTCTGTTGTGAGAAATATATTGGATTCTCACCTAAAAGCTGTGCTTTCCCAATCCAACACTCGCTATTCCTCCTCCAATAATATATTTGCTCAGTTCAGACAATCACATATCATCTTATTAAGCCAAGATATGCATAAGCTTTTTGATTGTCCGGACCCCTTCATTCCTCCCTTTACTCAAGCCACAATGAAATCTGGATTAACCATACTTTCTTGTTTTGTAAAACTGGGCGACTGTAGTTACCAGCTTTAGAACAAGCCAGGATATTAAATCAACTTCAGCTGTGGTGGATTGGGAAGCCTAATTAGTGGGTCCTAATCCTGAGTATTTTAAAAATCAGGAACAAGGGCAGATGTCGGCAATATTTTGATCCTAATCAAAATGTGATTGGTCTCCTTAGAAAAATATTTAATATTTGGAGACCATTAATTTGAATGTTACCCTGACTCATATTTTCTCCGTTCCTTATCTTCCTGCCTCCAGGTAAATCAGAACCATCATGTGAGAACAGGCATTGCACCACAATACCTTTACTACAGCCAGCTGTGCACATAGAGGATAAAGACCCAATCCCTGAAGAACAGGTAAAAATATTATAGAGTCCTGAAAAGATAGTATGTTGTGAAAACCCTTTCCTATTCACCCAACAGATATTCATATACTACAGTAGGGTAACTCCTTCCTCCTACTGAAAAGCCATTTCAGTTGGAATTGTGGAATGATTATCAGTAGAAGATATAGTACTCTAATTGTACCACATGGTGGAGCTCCCACTGTAGCTTAAAACATTTTAAATCTACACTACTACAAAATATGCTTAACTTGGGTTGCAATCCTTTACGTATTTACCTGGAAAAAGTCCCATTGACTCAGTGGGGCTAACTTTTAAGAAGACATGTATAGAATTGCACTCTTGATCATATCTAGACCTAGAAGCAAAGACTTCTATATTAAAAACAACAACACTACTAGAAACATTTGAAGATTAAAAATATGTTACATTGTTTAAAACTAATGCAACTAAATACCTTGGCTTTGTTGGCATAATCTATCATTCTTGAAAGAACTATTTAAATTATGCCCCAACCTGTTTCTTCACAGCAAGAAATGAAGTGCTGAGGAATGAGGCACTTTGAGAAATTGGCCTAAAAGGATTCTAGTATAGAAAACTATGTTAGAGCATGTCAGGCAGAACACTAAGTGAAGGAAACTTTCAGTGAGCAGAGGGCTGAATATAGTCCCAAGGGACTATACCTTATGCTTTTATTACACTACGATCAACATCTAAGGTCGTCCTCCGAGTGCCTGCACTGAGGGAAGCTCGGAGGTCAGCAACAAGGGAGAGAGCCTCCTCTGTGGTAGCCCCCCAATTGTGGAACTATCTCCCCGACAAGGCCCGCCTAGCACCAACATTGTTATCTTTTCGACGCCAGGTCAAGACTTTCCTCTTCTCTCAGGCATTTAGCAATATCTGATGAGCCTGGGTTTTAAATGTGTGTGTATATTGTATGTTTTTCCTGTTTTAATTTTTGTATATTATTTTTAATTGTTTTAATCTTATGTGAACCGCCCAGAGAGCTTTGGCTATGGGGCGGTATACAAATGTAATAAAATAAATAAATAAACATGTAGATGGATTCTCAGTGTATAATTGAAGGGTAAATTTGAAAGGATTACCATTTTCAAACTTTCCAGTGTTAGCTTGTTAATCAGCAGTATCAACATGGGGTCCCATAGGCAAGTGCTATAGTTACACAATACTTACCATGGAAATAGATTCTTTACATAAGAGTGTTTAATCCAACTGGCCAAAATGAGATAAAAGGGCAGAAGAAAGGTATTCTGGGTGTTTTGTTCACCTTAGATGTAAACCTGTGATACTGCTTGAGTGAGCATAATTTTAAATTTACAAAGTATTGAAGAAAGTGAGGTATTGTTCCAGTAGTATCTTTGAAAAGTCGGCCCAGCAATTTCTGTTGACCGCATTTGCTTTTCTGCACGGTATAAATCTGAAACATAATAGCTTACATTAATTGCCTTTAAACATCAAGTGGAGTGGAGTTATTTCAGAATTTCCCTTTGGTGTTTTAACTACACTTGGGATCCACGTCTTCCAGTGTGAATCAATGGAGATCAGGAATACAAGTGTCTTTTAGGATTTGGGTAATGTGTAGATCAAACCAGATGTTTATTGACTTTTTCCTCAGGAACTTGAAGCATATGTTGATGATACAGATATAGACAGCGAGTATAAGAGAGATGACTTTTATTACTTTTCCCTGGAAGACAGAGAGAGACAAAAACGTGAAAGAGAGGAATCCAAGAGAGTGCTGCAAGAACTAAAATCTGTGTTGGGATTTAAAGCTTCAGAGGCAGAGAGGCAAAAGTGGAAGCAGCTGCTATTTAGTGATCAAGGTAAGCATTATTTGTTGTTAATTTCAAGATATTTATATGCAACTACCTGATAGAAATTTCATTTTTCATGATTAAGATTAATGCCTTGGAACTTCTGTAGTCGTGATTTGCTATACACACTAATGCTTGTCAGCAGTTCTTCTCTTTCCATGGTGGGAGATTGCATTTTTGCCCCTCTTGTTAGGAGAGTATTTTAGGCTTCTAATAGCATTGGGAGTAAGCACAGGAGCAGGTGGTAGTGGGATAACAAAGGGAATATTTTCTTCCATTGGGTAAACGTTTGCTCTTTATTCCGGAGAGTAGTAACAATACAATATCTACACAGAACAAACCACCCCACAACCCTACAACAAGCTACTCAAACAAGCCACCCTCACCAGGTTCAGACAAAAGAAGCTGCACTCAGTAAGAGTAATTATGCAAATCAGCCAACATGGTACCTGCACATGCAGGGTGGTTAACAAACCACTGTGGCTTTATTAACCTCCCTGTGGTTGTGCAAACCAGGCAATTAACACAAGAAAACTGCTAGTGTGTGGGCAGCTGCTCACTGGATGCTGCTTAACAAGTTATACTGCCCAGGTCTTTATTTCTGCCTTAATCAATTTCAGGATTCAGGATTTCTGGGTCTCTTACTAAAACTGACATTTGTATATAACAATGAGCAGCGTAGCTGAAATCCATTAAACCTTTCCTATTGTCTCTTCCTTTCTATTCTTCCTGCCTCTAACTTACCCCCAAATTAAAGGAATAATGAATGCCTTGCAAAATGATTGATGTTTATTTTTGTTTATTTATAGCATTTCCCCCCTTCACCCCAAAAAGGTTCCCAGAGCAGATTACATAGTTTAATAATAAGACCTGTAAACCAAGAGATGACATGCTAAGCCATGGTTTGCACCAACTGTACAACTGTAGTTTGGACTATGTTTTTTGTGTCAGTTGTATATGTTTTGTAGATTTCCCTCTACTTCCACTTCCCCTGAGAACCAGCGGATATTTTTTCAAACAGTGGCGTGAGAGCAGAATCGACATTCCAAATTATGATTTGTCAGTTCCGATGTAGTTCCAAACCACAATTTCCAAATGAGTATCAAACTATGGTTTCAGATTGTGGCATGTTGATTCAAACATGCCAAACCATGGCTTTCCATCTTCTACAGTGGAAATCTATTTTATCTTGTACTTTGTAAATTAATAAATTTTCTCTAAGATATTATATGCCTATTACCTTCACCAGATTGGACAACTGTTATGTAACAGAACATAGCTCAAAGGCTTGGGCAATGTAACAGCTGCTTTCATTTTCATTACATATGTTATATCACTACTTGCATTCCATTATATATTCATGTTTCAGAGGATACATGGTATAGCAGCTGTTACTTAACATGTCCAGCGTAATGTGTATAGAAAATACAAATGTCATATTATTGCACTGAGCATCACACACCTTTTGAAAGTTAAGTAACTTTATCATGTAGTTATTTTGAGTAGTCATTTACATTTCTCTCCCCCTCCCTTCTTAAGCTGCAGTGAAGCCCTTGCCTACTGCAGAGCCAGAGGAACCCATAAACATTTTGGGATTGCCTAAGGATTCAGACTCAAGCACACAGGATTATAGCAAAAATGATAACTTGGAAGAGACGACCTCTGACCCAAAATCTAATGATGAGAAAGGTAGGATGGAGTACTTATTTGATGGACCTGGTGTGAGTAAAGATGACATTGGTGCTAATGGTGACTCACCAGAAGCTGAAAAAAGAACATGTTACCAGTGCAATGGAGAACATGAAGAATCTGAGTTTGCTGGTGTAGATAAAATGAATGTGTTGCAGCTACCTGAGAAAGATGTGTTACAGTCCTCCATCAAACAAAGGCTGGCTGAGCTTCATATATCAACAGATTTCCATTTCACGTCAGGTCTAGCAGCACAGGTTGCTGCCAGGTCACTCACATTTACAAACATGCAAGAGCAAACATTTGGAGACGAGGAGGAGGAGGAGGAAGAGGAGAATGAAGACGTTTTTGACAAACACAAAGAAGTAAATGACTGTGACAATGAAAGATTATAGATCATCTAAATTTTGCCTTGCTTTTTGAACAGCATAGAAGGCTAGAGGGGATTAACAGCAAATATGAGATTTTAAAATTATGATATCAGTTGGATGTTACTAGTCTTTTGATATATACACACATGCAAGTATAAGCCAGACTCAAGGTATATAGTATGGTTCTTACAGGTACCACAGATGACTGTGACATTTCTTTTAATATTTTATTTTTATTTATTGATATAAGGTTTTTTTCCTAACAGGAAAAGAAAATTGTCTAATTGTCATTTCCTAATGCTGATTATAATACCAACATTAATTGTAAAACTACTTGAAATGGTTCTTTAACAAGAACATAAACAATACCATGTGGTTCTCCCTATGAGCTTCATTTACTCTATTTCTGCTTTATATCACTTAAAAACAGAATTTTTGTTGATCCATTGGTTCATTAGGCTCATAGCTAAGATGTTGACTACTTAATTTAAAATGGAAGCTGTAGCTGGTGTATTCTGGGATGCTAATCTAAACTAATGCAAAATTGCTAGTACAGAGTTACAAGGCAAAAAAAATATCATTTTAACTTCTCGACCGCATGAATAATTCGAATATTTAATGTATTTACAGTAATTTTTCCATCCTCCAACCACAACACCATACACACACACACACACACACACACATCCTTTTGAAGATAGGAGAAATTAAGCAAACAGCTTCTGAACAAATCTTCCTTCCAGTGTTTCTTTCTATCTAGTTCCTTGTGTAGATGAAAACAATTTTACTTCTGCATTAGAGTAATTGGTGCTTGGTGACATTTGATTTCCGTTCCTATTTTAGTTTTACATTGGGTTGTACACTCTGAAAACATTTTGCCAAAGGTAACTCAGATCCTTGTTTCATTTGCAGTATGGTCTACCAGTAAGATTCCATATATTTCACTTGAGCACTTCCTCTATTGTTACAGAGTAATTGTCCCAGCTGACTATCTAAAGGTGGTGTTAGGGAATTGTTGAGATAGCACACCAGGGATGCAACCTCAATAGCTGCAGCATGTGAAATGGCACTCCTATAATTAAGTGTTTTAGCAAGGAATTCATATGGCGCAATAGACAGGTCATTAACGGGATATTATTAACTATAATGGAAATTTTCTAAGATCCTTTTAACTTAACAATTTTGTATGGCTTTACACAAACACACACTTTCCTTCTTCAATAAAGGACTCCTTCCCGATGCCATAAAGAAATCTTAATGATAAAATTGTGTGTATTTGCTTCTATTCTGAAGAAAAAGACTGTTCAAGTTGTTTGTTTCCCAGGTTTATTTGAGTCACATATAAATGCCTCTCATCTGAAAGCATGCGGAATCATACTTTCCATATCAAACACTTTACTACTTTTCCTGCTTGAGCTTAGCACACGATCAAAATACCATATATTTGAATCCAGTACATAATTCACAGAAGTGTGAGATAAAGCACATTGTGTGTATGCTTCCTACAGGGGTGTCCCATTAAGCCAGTCCATCCCGACCCAAAGGAAAAAAATGCTTTTTAGATACCAGATCTGAGAAAAGGAGCACATGATACAAGGTAATTACAGGGGAATCAAATTCTTGGCCCTCAGGCCTTAAGGGGCCTGCTAGCCAAAATTTCCTGTGACTCTAACCAGGTACTTGATAACCACCACTTTCCCCCACTCATTTCATTGCTCAAGATGGCACTTCAAAAACAGGATATATCCAACACTTAATGGGCTGCATCCTCCCAAGATGGGACACCAGTTTGACAGGCTTGCACTAATAACATTTGAATGTTCTTCAATGAAGACAAAGCTGAACAGTACAAGTAATTAATATGTATTCAACACTCGTAATTTGGAGGGAAATTGAAATATATCCAATACTTTTTAAAATCAAATTTAAACTTTACAACTTTACAACTTTAAAAATGTAAAATGTTTTATGTATCACTTAAAATATAAAATTGTAACTTACAAAATTTCATAGTATAAATGCTTTAATTTTAGTCTAACAATACTTACAACTGTACCTAATGTTAGATATGCATTAACAGCTGCAATCCTAAACATGTAGAACTGGGAATACGCACTATTGAATCAGTAAGGCTTACTCTTGAGTAGACATTCATAGACTTGTACTGAAATTAGATTTTGCCCATTGGGATACAGAAATAAAATCAAGTTGGAAATTGAAACCATCAACATGTAAACAAAAGGGAAGTTCTATTATCTGGGCTTACTGTGCATTACCATGCATAAACCTACTCTTTTAGAAAATAAAATAACCTATAATTAATTCAGGTGTAGCAATTCATATGGATATTAAGTAAAGAGTCATAATAAAATAAAATTCTTCGATCGTATACAATCACAGTAACTGTAGACAAAATTAGCTATCCTAAACCCATTTTTATTTATATCTCACTTCATCCTAGTAAATGATATAACCTTAAATACTAGCGTAACTCAAGTTCATTAGAAGTTTTTTCAACTTCCCTCCAAAAATCCATTTCACCCCTCCAGTGTGTATCCTAAAGCGGGAAATGCCCCATGGAGCTCCCATACTGCACTTTAAACTCTTGAGTTCAAAAAGCTTGTGAAAATCAAAACGCCTGCAAAATCTTGGAAGTATGTGAACATTAGTGCCATATCCCCCTTTTAAAAGCTCTTGTGCAAAATCCGCAAATCCATTTAAAACTGGGAGAAATTTAAAGAACAGCAGGAGGGCTATTGGGGGCATTTTGTGGAGGGAGATTCTTAGTCAATTCAGGTGTGCACATGTCCCTTAGGATCATAACCATTTCAGATTTGTAGTAGTTCCAACTATGGACATATGGTCATGATGTGCCTGCTCTGGAGGTAATTACCCCATACTGCATCCCTCTAACCCTGTTCACAAGACAAGGTAATAGTACAAAATTGTGTTTAGACACTTTACCCAAAACAACAGGCTCTGAAGAATTTACTCAAACCTGCATCAGTTTTTGGAGTATTTGCCAGTTCTGACATTGTTTATTCACTATAGAAATGCTAAACCCTCCTGGGCAATTTGTTCTAAACTGGCCAGTGGTCCTATGATTATCCACTGTCTGATCCCAGGCACTTGGCTGCTCCTGCCCCATGCCTTGGATTTGCTTTTTGGTAGAGGCAGAACAAGGGATAAGTCCCCCAAAGCAAAGTTTGGTCATACTAGACATTTCTTGGTTTGAATTCTTCCTTCATAATGCCTGTGATTCGAAACATCTTGAAAAGAAAGTGTATCAAAACTTGAAGGTGCTCAAGGTGTCTGATAGCAGATGCAAACTATCTGCCAGTGGCATTGCAAACACATCTAGAAATATCTTCTGAAATGCTTGCTTGCGTTTGTTCAGGGTAACTGGAATATGAAAGCATGAAAGTACTGCAGTTATAACAGAAATCAAGATGGGCTGTAGCATCAATTATGTGAAACTTTAAAATACATTGACTACTGTCTTTTTTATATACAGTAATTCTAGGTTATCACAGAACAGTGGAATTTAGATTTTTTTTTCTAGACGTAATTACAAGCTTAGTACAAAGTTTGCATTACATACTCATTACCTGATTAGGTACTTTACATTAGACCTTGAAGTTGAACCTGTAGATGGGTTTGCTGTTTTGGCTGAAATTGACAGATCAGGTCAGCTATTTTTACTCTGGATTCCTGGCTATTAAAATAATTAAAAAAAACACCTTTCTATTCCAGGAGTTCAGAAGATGCACATATTCTTCCTACAAGTTTTTTTTTAAGCAAATGTTTTGAGCGTCTCTAGATTGCAATCTTAAGCACACTTACCCACCAGTCAGTCCAATTGGACAATGGGACTTCTTTCTGACATAACAGTGCAACCTTATGCATGTTTATTGCATTCATTTGTGCCATAGCAGTCAGTTTTCTAAGGAGTTGCTGGTACTTTCTGGCAGTAGCCTAGCCTTATTCCCTTTTAACACCTGTCCTGAGTTCAATGGCTATATGTAGTTTTGCTTTTGAATCCTGGATATATTTTTTTTGCTGACCATTTTAGCTTCTTTCATAGTTGCAAGTGTTATACATCCACAAATGTCCTCTCAATTAATGGAAATCGTATTTTGAACACTTTTCTAACTGCTCAAAGCACTTCACTCACATGAACTCAATAGTCCTTACAACTGCACAGTAGTCTATACCCCAATTATAGATGGGGAATAGGGCTATGAAAACTAAGGACGGACTTCACATTTCATTTTACTTTGTATAAGTAGGCAAGCTGGTTACTTCATTTACATTAACCAGTCATAAATCACTTTGTAAATGCTACAAAGAGCCTTGTGGTACCTTAAAGAATAACGAATTTATTCTTGCTTTAATGGACACTGTCCACTTCATTGGTAGTTTTTCTCCCCTGCAACAAGCTAACACAGCTACCCCTCTGGAGAGTGTAAATGCAGTTCTTTTGCTATAAAGTTTAACATAACCAAAATAAGTGTAGGAACATTTTGGATGCCAATTTAATTAAACTTCGACTAAATTCAGACTTCACTTTAAGCCACTGAAACATTCAATGTGACTGAGGCCCAAAATACACCTTGAGGAACTATTTCTAAAGGTTTTCATTTCCTTACCTGAACAGTATGATTACAGACTTCTTTCACAGATATTTTGCATTTTTACCCCTTTTAAAACCAACTATTTATCACTTTGCATATTCTGGTTCACCCTTTGACATGTATTACTTTTTCTCTACCATCCATAACAGTGTTTGTGTTTAAAACCTGCCTTTTTTTCCTCATGAAACATACTTTTTTTCAAATGGGTTGGGATGGGGCGGGGGTGAGATGGGCAAATATATGCTTCATCAACACTGCAGTTTTTTGTCTATTAATATAAATGCTTGTTTATAACTGGACTTTCCTCTGAAGATGAATTTCTTGCTAAATGATTTTGGCAATAGCTAGTTTCTGCAGTGTACAGTGCTGGCTCACTGTTGCAGGCACTTTACTAATGAACATTGGTTACTCCTGCCCATACACCTGCTGACTGAAGACTGAGTATTATTTTTCCTCACACAGTAGCTCCATGGGAATGCCTTTAATGATTCAGTTAAGATCCTAATGGCTCTGCAGCAGACCAACAGGAGGCCTGTTTGTAAGGCCTCTGCAGAGAGAGCTTCTTGTCACACTAAAAGAAAAGAAAAAGCTTGCTGGTCAAGGGTCCTAAGGGATTAATCAATAGAAAGAAGCATACTGTAGCTGGGAGAGAATACTGGCAGCACAGGTATATAAAAGAGGGTTTTGCTGCTGTGTTGCCTTGGCCTGCGGAGTGATTTCAGACACCCTTTGTGTATTTTTTAAAGGTACAGATTGGCTGCTTTTCTTACAAACTTTGTATTACGTGCTATTGTACAGACAAATCACTTCTGCAGGTTAATTATAACTCTAACATAACATCTTCCAGTCTCTGAAAAGTTGTCTCAGACTGTGGCCTATGTGTTCTCCATGGGAAAGATATGTTTCTCTGCAAGTTTACCCTAAACTTCGGTACCTAAAATTAAGCCTGTGCATTCACCTGTGAAGTTTCTCACCTGTCTGTGACTCTTGAACAATGGCCCATCTCTTCCTCACTGCTGCTTTTGGTACTTAAGAGTTGAATTTAGCATTTAAATATGTCAGCGTGATGCTGTTAGGAACAGAGTAGTTTGCTGGTTTTTAGTCAGTAAGCACAGAAGAGATTTGTTGCACCCAGGGCAAACTAGCAGGTAAATTGTGTTGTGTTGAGTTGGGCTCCTTAATTCATGTGATATGTTCGTAGAACTAAAAGTCTATGCTTTTCAAGTTCTTTTAACGTCTATTAGCTTGATTTAATGGTGATAAGCGTGTTGCTGAGGAAGTCCTGTTCCATTTTCTACCTTCCTTGGGTAATTTCGAAAGTTTGTCTAATACGTCATCAAAGTGTATATTGGCAAGTACAAATATTATTTGACAAAGAGTAACACTACCATGTCTGGACTTTCATTCTTTCTATGTAAGGAATCATACTTGTTTCCTGTACTAATGTACTAATGAGAATGTATGTATACATATGAAGACTTGAGATTGTAACTTTTAAACAAGTAAAAATCTATTTCCTATTTCAGAACTTCTCTATTAACTCTTCAGATGCTTGACTTCTATAAACTGTACTTTTATATGACTTTCTGAACTTCTTTCTCTCATTAAAAGCTATACTTCCCTCATCTTTGTGCTGCTTGATACTGTCACACTCATTTTTCAAACATGACTCTTATTTAGTCTCATAGAAGATTGCAGCATAGAAGAATCATAATTCCCTGGTTCAATATAACTGAAGGCTCAAATCACTTTTCTAACTCTACATTGATGGGGGGAAATAACCACCCAACTACGAGTACAAAAGAATGGTTGTGTATGAAAGGGTAACTACTTTGCCTTAAGTTTAAAAAAATGTGTGCCCTCACTTCTAATTTTAACTATCTTATTTTGCAAATATTTTCCAACACATTGTAAAAGCAGTCTTTATGTTCACGCCATAATTTGTTTTATGCTCCTTTTGGCATATTGTGTGTTAAATCAGGGTTGAACAGATTTCAGGCTTATTGGATCGACTTATTTCTTTACTGGAATCCCATTTGGAGCCTAGGACTTTATTGTCAGTATCAGAACTGAACTGAGCTCACAGTCCTTTTACTCATAAGTCCACTCCTGGTCACCCCAACCTTTCTTCATTTATGCATCCTAATTTATGCTGATAAAAGTCATATTGTTGCAAATAGCAACCCCAATAAATTTAACAGAAGAAAAACTGGTGATATTCAAAGCCACCCTACCCCACCCAAAAGAAACCAGATGGACATACACGGATGGCACAAAACAGGCAAACCACATGCATGTACATACATATGGCAAGACACCTCCAATAGCCCCACTGCCCTTGCTCAAAGGCATGCTGGGAAAGGACAGGAAGAGGGAGGCGTGGCTAGAAACAGTGGCCAATTCTTTTCTTTCAATTGCATCCAAAGTTTGAAATATTTACTTTTTTTGTAGTAAAAATTGAGGGGAGCAAGGGAAGTTAGCAGTGTATGGCGGCACTGTGCCACCCACAAGCTCTGCCAAACCAAGAAATAAAGAATTTTTAATTATGCATCAAATTCCTTTTAACTATTTAAGGACCTTAAATTTGCATATTACCAAAGCATTTCAGGTAATGTAAAATAGATTAATAAATAAAGCTACTATTCATAGGTCTCATTCAGATGTAACACTAACCAAGTGGGAATGGGCCTGAGTTTGTGTACTCTTCCTCCACCCCACCAGCACATGAAGATGAAACTGGAAACACTTGCTTCCTGTTTCCAACCATGGTTTGTATGTATGTACAAACTGGGACAAAATGTTTAGTTCCAACTATGGTTTGCTAAAGAAATCAACTTCAAACCATGGTTTACAATCTTGGCTTCTTCATATAAACCATAATTAAAACAAAAGACAGTTCTTGCTTCAGTCATAACAACAACTGCAGTTAGATAAAAACTGAAGCAAATGTTTCTAATCTCTTTATGGCCATGTCAGAGGAGAAGGGTGAGAAGTACACAATCCCAGGGTTCACCTAGGTACTTTCCCTTAATGCTGAACTATGGTTTAGGGTTGTGTCCAAATGGGGCTATCACTTCTCAGCTCCTTTCCCACTCTCTAATACAGAAACACATTAAAATCAAAATAGCCTCCAAAATAGTGTGTCATTAAAGTGCAGCCACTCATACACATCCCAATTAAGAAACTTATCATCTAAGATTTTAACCTACCAATTAAAAACTGCAATCCTAATTAAAAAAAACCTTGTTGCAGTATTTCACAAAAGGCTAACCTTTTCATAAGGGAAAGGGAAAGCAAAACAACTTTAAACTACCACCACTTTGTGATTGTGCCCTTCACAATCAAAATACTGTCAAATTCCCTATTCTGATGTGCTGCAACAAACTACACTTTAAAACTGTGGCTCACACAAATGGCTATATAGACTATAATACCTGAATCTATAATTGGTAGGCAAATAGTAGCCCCTATTGAAGTTGTTCCTGGTCAGAGCAATTTGTTTTTGAAGGTCTTTTACCGATTTGCTGTATCCATTGAAAATGTAGTTGGCAAAGAGCAGCTTTCCTTGAATGTACATCTGCCAAAAATGAATAAAAAGATGTGAGTAGAATGGAAAAGCAACCTGTTACTAAGAATAAAGATACTTGGGTTGAGAGCTGAAATGACCATCAAGATGCTTTGGCATTGAAAAAACTTGCAGGGGAATGGAACTCAATTCTGTCTGGAACTTCACTGACCATTTTAAATTGGTCATGGCACATCACACCAAGATATGCTCATGTGCCATCCTGTTCACATGATGAACTGTGTGCTCAGAAACCACAGCTTTATTCTGCACTAGAAAGACCTAGCAACTTCTAAGCCTTGGCCATGATGCTTTCACGAGTGCCATTCTCCTTCTGTATCACAGCATGAGCCTATGTTCAATTTGTTACCTGCAAGGCATCCTAAACCTTTTTAGGCTAGCTGTCTAGCAGACACCTTGTAACTGCATCATCCATTTAGACAAATATTCTACAATTTTAAAACCATTTAATAATGACATCATCAAGTAGATCAGACTGCTTGCTTTCATCTGTTTTCATTTTAATTTGGGAATGGCAATCCATCTGACTCAATTTTGTTAATGCTTGAGAGAGAATACGTGCAAGCTTCGTGTACTTTCCTCGAAACAATACTGTGAAGCCATCACAAATTTTCATCAGGTTCTCATGGTTGCAGTTATTCATTTAAAACGAATTAGAAGCAATAAAGAAACGTTTTCTGCCATGATGATTTGGATCAAGCTTTTCCAAGGTTCTGATTAATTTTGATGTACACTACGGGTCTTTCTGGCACAATGTCAACTTGCAGCAACACAATATCATGCTGATTTGCTTGGAAATAAGGCCTACAGAGTTCAATGGGATCTACTCCCCTAATACTAGAACACAATGGGATCATTTAATAAAGCTGAATAATGGGAGATTCAGGACACAAAAAGAAGTACTTCTTCACACAGTACTTAGTTAAACTATGGAATTCACTACCACACAAGATGTAGTGATGGCCACCAATGTGGATGGCTTTAAAAGGAAATTAGACAAATTCATGAATGATAAGGCTATCAATGGCTAGTAGTCAGGATGGCTATAAATTAACTCCAACATCAGGAGCAGTATGTCAGTCACTGGGAAACATGAGTGGGAAAGCACTATAGCACTCATGTCTTGCTTATGGATGTCCCATGGGCATCTGGTTGACCACTGTGCAAACAGAATGCTGTATTAGATAGGCTTTGGATATGATCCAGCAGGGCTGCTCTTACGTTTAATAATCCAGAGGATTTGCACAAACAGTCATGATAACCATAGACATACACTTGTCTGTTATGGGACCTACCTCCTGATAAGGTCGAAATTAGGAGGGAGTCAAGTTTAAGGTTCAAAATCTGAAGCAACTCCCAAATAGCTACTACTCTGGTGAAAAGTGGCTGCAGTAGATTCAAATGGAAGGGGAAACTCATTTTACAAAACAATGGAATTTCTAGATGTAGATGAACAGGGGCCCTCTGCTGTGCAAAACTAGAAACTACCAAGCTAAAATTTCTATGCATTAGTGGCTGTTATACTAAGGCAATGGAAAAGGGGAGAATAGTTTTTGCTTCTGGGACAAGAACAGAAACACTGAAATACTGTGAAGATGTTATCCTAATTGTTCTCACTAGAAGGAAATCCCATTCTACAGCAGAAAATACGTAAGAACTAGTTTATTTCTTCTATGGGAAGCAATTTGGAAATAGTAGGGATGATGTTGCCTGGACCCACATATCCTCTCTGTAATTTCTTTATCCCTTTATCAAAATAGGAAATATAGAGATCTGATGATCTAGCCTTTCATAAGACATCACTTGCATCTCTAGGTCTGGAAAGTTTAGCATGAAGGATAGGATTCTGGCTGGAGTTCTAGCACATTCAATGTTTGAGCCAGGAGGGCTGGAATAGCCTGGACAATGAAGGCTCCCTGATTTTTACATCAGGCCACTGAAACACTTCTTCCCTGTTAGAGCCAAGAGCATAAGACTACTGAATCTTTTCTGCCTTGCTGGGATGTGAGGGACTCCTCCTGATCTACTCCTTTACAGAAGGACACAAGAAGACGCCCATTCTGATCACGACCACTTTCAAAGAGATTGGTACCACTCCCTCTCCCAAGGAGGAATTTATAACTTCCTGGACCCAAACAGGCATCCCCTCCCTATTTGATGTAACAACTAAAGATGGACAAGAATCAAGCACCCTACTGGATACATGTAGGATGTGTGTGAATGAATTCCATCCTGGGGAGTGGAGATTACAGTCTGTTGCTCTAAGGAGGATAAGGCTTATTCCCAATTCTGGTGCTTGTTGCCATATTTTTAATATGGCCTTTGCACTGGGAAGGGACCATGTCAGCTTGCATGTACTAGGCTCTAAAGACTTCTTACACTGGGATGTCTATTACATGGGGTGGTACATACTCCAGTTTTGGAGTGTCTACTCATGCCCCAAAAAACAACGGTGTGAGGGTCATCCCTTTGCAGTTTCCAACGTGTTCTGTGAACCAATTAGAGATGGGTTCTCTATGGTGCTTCCAGCTCTGCATGTGACCTTCACTTGTCTACTTCAAACAGGAAGGGAGGATAAAGAAAGACCCTTTGACCTCTGATCTGAAGCTTGAGGTGGATGAACCTGCCAGCTCCTCAAAGGAAGAAATCGGAGTTCTAGGACTTCTTCCAGTGTCATACATTTACACTATTTTGCAAAATAAATTATGAATCCTTATATTAGTTAAAATTATAATGATAATGACACTCAGTGTTGAGTCCCAGTTTTTGAAGGCCCTCCTGCAGGCAATGAGTCTACCTTCTCACCATCACCACTGTCACCACCGTCACCAGCTGCTCTTGCTCCTCATCCTCTTCCTCATCATTGCTATCTCTTGCTTGCTTGACAGGCAGAGAGCAGTGGGAGCACATGGGCAGTACCATCTGCTGCTGTTCCTCCTCACCACCACCTCGCTCAGCCAGAGTGAGCAGCAGGTGAACAAGCAGGTTGCAATGGTGAAGGAAAGGAACAAGCCTGGGGGGTTCTTGTCAGTGGGACTGGGATGAACTGTGGGCCCTTGGCAGGTGCTTAATCAGGCTTACAGTTGACACCGGCCCTGATGACTGATCGCAGTAGAGTGGAGAAAGATGTCAACACTGCTTTTATGCAATATAACCATTTGCTATAGAACTGAGAAATGGACAGTCCTGAACAAAGAATGCAAGGGGCAGATTCCAGCCATAGGCCTCTTGTTTGGAAGTGAGCCCTTCTCCCTTTTCCTACTGCCTGGCAGAGACCTTAGAAATCTGTGCTGCTGAGTAGTTTTGGTAACAATAGTCTATGTTATAATGCCAGTAAAGATTACAATCCAAAGCTACAAAGCCTTTCAACAGCTTTCATACCAACCCTGTTCAGAATCTGAAGGAAATGAAAAAGCAGTTGGCATTGATGGGGAAAGCCCATAAAAGAGAAACACTTTTTTTTAACGGGGCTGGGAGCCAACGTGCTGCATGCAAACATTTGGGTGGTCTTCAGCTTCATCCTTTCAGTAGCACCCCCAAAATTCAAAAAGTTAGGTCTGAAATCTAGGGGACCCTCCAGAACAGTATTCCATAAGGCATATGTGTGTACATAAGTCTCTTCAAATCCTGGTTTAATTATGATCACATATCTGATACATGCATGTCTCAGGTTCCCTGCTGATGTGTGTTTGAACTGAACTGAACTGGGTGGGCGAGTCAAGAGCAGGGACAGGAAGGATAGTTGCAACCTACCAAAAACATGCCAGGAGCAATATTATGCCTTTTCACAAGTAACGAACCACAATGGTCTGTGAACCCATCTGCAGAGTTGATATCATATCTGAGCAGGCGAAAAGAATCCAGGTGGCCCTACAGAATCAAAGACAGCAGCATCAGCAGCATCATAGGATTGTGTCAACAATAAATTTTATTCTATCAATGGTTGGAGCACAATGTTCCCATTGAACAAGTCAGCATTAAAGGGCTTGGCTTTTTCAGCTCTTTGCTGTTCAGACTGGCAACTGTCCCAAATACATTTAACTTAGCAAGGGGCATTTCTAGTTTTCAAAATATTTCCCTGGTGTATTCTCACCTTACCTTATATAAGTTATTGGTATTAGTTTAAATCGAGCACATCCAGGAAAACTTCAGCATTCATGCTCAGAACGAGCTCTTCCAGCTCAGTCTCGTAGTGCAATTTTATACGCACTTACCTGGGAGTAAGTTCCATTGTAATAAATAGGATTTACTTTTGAGTAGTCATGAATAGGATTGCACAGTTGTAACCCAATCCAACTACACAAATTACATAGAAGGATGTTCCATGGCACTAAACGTAAGTGGTCTGTCCTTGTTAGAAGACAAAGATTCGCAGCCAAGCAACAGAAAAAATGGGTGCTTTTGCATTAATCAGTTGATTAAAACATTCTTGCTTTTGCAGCAGACATTGGTGTGAATGGGACATCAATACTGGCGAGGCCTACCTGTGTGCAAGGCATACTCCTGTTCTTGTTCTTTCTCTCATAGAGCTGCTCTAGGTGCTCATCTGTGCTAGCATCATAGTCTGTTGCTCTCAGTGAAGCAGTCACACAGACCACCATGATTTGCTCTGGGGAAGACACCTGGTTGTTAATCAGGCTATTGTACTCCAGGTCTGTAATATATGGAATCTGATGGTTGCTGCATCTGCAAGTCTTCACTTCACCTCCCAGCATTGTTCTTCGGAGGGCTACAGGACAGGCCGTGTGAGATGCACAGCATGCCTTTTCACTGTCACAGGAAAGCAGAGGCATCAGAAAACATAAGTTTGAGTAGGGCTGATATTACAACGTTTTAGGGCGCAATGTTATCCCAGTGCTCATAAGCCTCCAGACTTGGGGGCTTATGGACATCCAGGTGGGCCTCATCAGGGAGATAATTGGGTGGGGGCACCACCAAGAAGGCCCTCTCCCTTGTTCTGTGGTTATGCATTCTCTCTCTCTCTCTCTCTCTCACACACACACACACACACACACATCATCCACGTCACCTGCTTTTAATTCCCACATGTCCCTGGATAGCTTTTCCAGGGTCCTTTCCATTTTACTACATTTTCACTAATTTTTGCTTTGCAATGTCTATTACTAGTAACAACAAAGTGTCTTGTGGCACACTAAAGACGAACAAATGTATTATTTTAACAGAGCAATGCAACTACATCAATATTCTCTCTTTTGTAAGGGAGAAGAAACAATGTCTCATTTACACATCTTTTTTCTCCTTCCATTGCTGCAAATTATGAAAGAGCAAAAAGCTTTTACATTCAAAGAGCCACAAACAAAATATAATCTGGTAGGAATTGAACACAAAAGAGAATTATTTTAAAAAGACAGTAACTCTGTCCTGGTTTTAATTCAAATGGAAGTTTTTCTAAAAGTATAATGTGTCCACAGAGTTTTGAGGAACTCTCTGGTGCTACAGAGCAGAAGAACTAGCCAGGCTATTACAAAGACAATTCTATCAGAAACTCTGTGTGTGGATAGACAGGTTAAACAAGTTCTGAAGAGAGTTCAAAACAAAGTGCGGAGTCTTTTTCTATGACACTGGATAACTAGTTGTAAGGTCCTGAATTGCTTGTAAATGTGATATTGCTTATTTTTGTGGAGCAACTTGCTCCCAAGGGTAATAGGGGTCTTCCTAGCAGTACTCTGGCCCCACATAAGTAGGCTGATAACTTAATGAATTAAAAGAATTAATGAAGCTTTGCTGCACAGGAAAAGGGTGGTTTGCTTTACTTTCCTAGCTGCAGCTTGCTAGTGCTGTAATCTCGTGCAAATAAATGGAATAGTAAAAACTGAGAGATTGGATCACAAACAGCTCAATTCCAGTTTGTTTGTTTTTACTCATAAGGGAAACATAGCATTGTGTTTCTTTTAAATGGCAATTAAATGACAACATGAGCATGCCTCTGATATGCACATATTTATTTATGTTTAAATTATTAAAAATCAAACACAGTTCGGCATTTCAGCAGTACATTAGACATGGAAGGTAAAAGCAATAGAGAAGTGTCTTGTAGAAACAAGACTGCAGGACTCAGGCTGAATTTGAAATACCATTTAGTTAGAGACAGGGGTGCTGTTGGAATGCCAGTGTAGTTGTCATGTAGTGTAGTGATTAGAATGTCAGACTAGGACTGTAGAGACCCAGGTTCAAATCCCTACTCACTCATGAAACACACTGGGTGACTTGGGACCAGTTACCATCTCTCAGCTTGATCTACCTCACAGGGTTGTTGTGGGAATAAAACGAGGGGAGGGGTAAGAACCATGGGTATTTCCCTGATCTTGGAAGAAGAATGGGGTATATTTAAATTGTGGGTGTTATTTAAAAGTGGGATTTATTTATTTAAATTGTTTTTAGCTATTTACATTGTTTTAATTTGTCTGTGCTAAAAAATGTAGACTATTTTTATTATGTCATATTCTGCATTTTTATGAATTGTTGTAAACTACCCAGAGAGCTTTGCTATGGGGCAGTATAGAAATGAAATAAATAAATGCATAGCACACAACATAATGGTAGCAATAACGATAACAATACAAACCTGCTGTTGTTATGGTTTTAGTACGTTAAATTAATCCAATTGTCATCTTCCCCTACCCTTCCTAGGTAATTACGTATATATGTTCGCAGCTTGGGGGTACTCCTGGATCCGTCGCTCCAAATGACAGCTCAGATAGATGCGACGACCAGGAGTGTCTACTATCAGCTTCGGCTGATATGCCAGCTGTGCCCCTTCCTAGTGTTGGAAGACCTAAAGACGGTAGTGCAGGAGCTGGTAACTTTGAGGCTCGACTTCTGCAATGCGCTGTACATAGGGCTACCTCTGTGCCTACTCCGGAAACTTCAACTAGTTCAAAATATGGCAGCCAGGGTGGTCACCTGTACACCTAGGGGTGACCATATTATGCCAGCTTTAAAATCTCTCCACTGGCTGCCAATTAGTTTCCGGGCGAAGTACAAAGTGTTTATTGGTCATTACCTTTAAAGCCCTACATGGTTTGGGTCCAGGTTACCTGTGGGATCGCCTTCTCCCATACAATCCGCCCCGCATGCTCAGGTCCTCTGGGAAGAACTTACTACAATCGGCCAAGACTAGGCTGACAACCATTACCCAGAGGACCTTTTCTTCTGCTGCTCCCAGGCTGTGGAATGACCTGCCGGAGGAGACTCGTCAACTTAACAGTCTTTTAGAATTTAAGAAAGCTATAAAGACTGTTCTCTTCCGGCAGGCATATCTAGTGGAATTTTAGAACGTTTTTAGGATGTTTTTATGATGTTTTAATGCAATTTTAATAATGTGCCATGTTTTAATCAGTTTTATGTATTTTATCATATTTTATATTTACTGTTGTTCCCCGCCTCGATCCATATGGAGAGGCGGGTAAGAAATAAATTATTATTATTATTATTAGTAGTAGTAGTAGTGTGTGTGTGTGTGGGCGGTTCACAAATATAATCACAGTATAATCACTTGAAGAAGTATGTGAGGTAATATTAAGACTGCATTCCTATATCTGCTTACCTGGGAAGGTCCCATTAAACTCAATGGAACTTACTTCTGAGTGGACAAATACAGAATTGCACTGTAAATATTATGCTCTAAAATGAGGGGTGGGCTTCTACCCTAAAAAGCAGCCTAAGAATAACGGATTTATTTTTAAAATGGTGGCCCACGAACCAGATGTGGTCAATGGGTCCTTTCAACTGGCCCTGTGCTCCCCTTTCCTGGACCCCCCTTTTTCCCAAGTCTTTTTTCCAATCCTAATGAACCATGAGGGGGGATTTTTTAAAGGCTGCAGCTGGTGAGGAAAGGAGTAATCCTCCCTGCCACATGCTGCAACCTCCCTTGAAAATGCCCATCTCAGCCTGTCAGTTAGGTTGAAAAAGCCTTCCAGACTAATCAAGCATAATTGCTGCAGGAAGTGTATGCAGCAGGGAGGTGTCTTGTGTGAGTGTGAATGTGTGTGTGTCTGTGTGTATTTATGAGAAAGAGAGATCTTTACTCAGCTGTACTCACCTTGTTTTAGGAGAGATTTGGGGTTTGTCTTTATTTAAACGAAAGAAAGTTATGAATGGCTGATTTGTTTTGAAAACGATGCTTGATAAATGGGGAGGTCTGCAAGGTAAATCAAGTAAAAATTTAAATGTCAAGGAAAGAGGTGTACAACAACTGTTCTGCAATTTTGAGCTTTTCAACACTGGTCTGTAATGCCTGTTACTAAAGGCTTTTTATTTAATTTAGGGTGCAATCCAATCCATGCTTAGACAGAAGAAAGTCCCACAACTCCCAATATTCCCCAGCCAGCCACAGTAGGAGTTCTAGGGCTTTTTCTGTCTAAACATGCATAGGATTGCACCCTAAATGTATTTAAAATTATATTTAAGCCACCTTTAAGGGTAAAACCGTAAACTATTTCATACATCACATCTTTAGTGGATACACACTTGCATATTCAGCACACTAGAATTCCCAACAAACCTTTTCAGAACAGTTTGAAATCCAACAGTGTGGAAGTGGATTCCACTTCACTTTGGTGACTTATCAATTTGTGGTGTGGCTCAGGATCCAGGGTTCTGCAGAGCACATAGCCTAATTAAGAAGATTTGGCAATTCTAAACTTATTTAAAAAGCAAGAAGTAATACTGCAACATTTTGTATCTATAGTTTTGGAAGATTTTCTACATTTCTTTAAATTTTCTCAGCCTACAGTTTTAAAATTAACTTTACACTTTCAGCAGTTTGGGGGTGAGAAATGAAAAGTAATATGTCGCTGTCCATTCTGATCAAAGTACAGAATTTATCCTGAGCGACATAATCCTAAATCCAGCAGAATGCTAAAGTGTCTACTCCCTATTGCAAAGTAATTTGGTGGGCACAGTGGTATACGTCCTTTGCTTTTACCTGCAAGAACCAGATGACACATCGTGTGTTAGACGGGTACAGCTCGGAGCAGACTGGAAAGGAAGAGGGTTGTCCAGCACAGGGGCCTCACCGCTATTGCTCTTCTCTTCTCCCAGTTTTATTTGAAGGTCTAGGGAAGCACCAGCAAGCTGTGTTTTGCACCGTCTCCCTCTCTGAGGAAAGGTTGAGGGCTTTTGTATACGAGGTGAGCTGATTCCTGAAATACAATATACCACAAAAGTTAACCCTGGTATAAGCAAGGTCTTATTCTTGCAAGTGAAACACCTGATTTAGGTTAATTTTGGGAAACTAGTTAACTGTGTGCATGATTCCACAGCACAAGAACAAGAAGGGAATTTTTTCTAGCTTATACACATTTCAGTCAATTTCTTTTTATCTTACAAGAATGTAAAATATGTGTTTAGTTTGGATTGGATTGGGTCCAGATCTATGCTAGATCAATTGTGCTGGTGGAAGTGGTGTTCCCCGCCCTCTCCTTCCCAAGGCAGCCCCCCTCCAGTCTCCTGAAAATGCTACTCAGAGAATCTGGGGTCACAGCTGAATTGGATGAAGCGTGGGTGTGGGGGGGAGGGAGATCCCCCAAAATTGGGTGGAAGGGCCTCCTGCGAATGGAGCCCTTCCTCTTGTGGAAGGCAGGTCCTGGATCCAACCCATTGTTGTTAATGCATAGTGTTTTTTAACTGGGACAATACTGGAAAGAGGAATAACGGGGGTGGGTAGACTATAATCAGCATCAAAGTTTGATCAAAAGGTTTAAAAGATTATTTTGCCATGGGAAAGGAAAACTGCTTCAGAGAAAATGTTGGGCCCCAGGGAACGCCATGTTCATGGGCCCCAACCTTATTCAGCCAGCTTCCCTCTTCCAACTGGGCTCAGGATTTCACAAGCACCAGCTTTCCCTCCTTGCCTTGGTAAGGGGAAGCTGCAGCAATTCTTATCTTCTAGCTCAAACCCAAGTTAAGAATACAACATGTTTTATGCTATATAAGGGTAATTCAGTTGTGAATGTGCAGGGTTGGGGAATCCCACTACTTCCTTTGCCATATCATAGGGTCTGGGACGCAAGGCAGGGGAAATCAAACACAAGTTTAGTTCATACATTGATGTATATCATGTGATCTCTTATCACACAATGTTTAATGACCCACATCTGAATGTGTGAACTACACTTTAAAATTCTGTGTTTCAGTTAATTCGTTCTATTTTTATTTTGTTTTCCAGACCAAGTTTCCTAAAGCAGCTTTGTGACAATTAAAATTCAATACATTCCACTAGTTGTCGTTGTATATAAATGAAAATAAATAATGTACAAAAAGTATACTCTCAAAACATATCATGCAACACACAGCAAATAAGGTGTAAACATGTTTATGTTAAAGGTTTTTAATATTTTGTAATATTAAAAATTTTAAGTAAAATACAACCTATCATTCTATTGATGTTAAGGTCCCTTTGTAATGGAAAAGCAGAAGTCATGTAGCTGAATTGTAATATTTCATTTGGACAGTGCCTTTAACTGCATTGATCCATCCATATTGATTATAATAATATTTATATATCTCTGACTACTGGACCCCAAATGTATAGACAACGAATTACTTATTTCATTCATATCTGTTAACATCCTCCTCTAATAGCTATGCTACTCAATTAAGGACTGACCAAAAGCTCTCCGGTAATATTCTATCCAGTCTTCCAGGATATTCTTGATTTTCTGCCTCAGCTTTCTTAATTCTCTTGTAGCACTCATGTCTTTGATATGGCTTAGCTCCCCTGTTGGAATCCCAGGTATTGTCGTCTCCTTTGATAGATGTATGATTTAAAAAACAGGCAGCACTGTATAATACAAATATTTATCTAACAAAATCAACAGTTACCATGAACTCTTAAAGGAAGAATTGGATTGAAATCACCATTTTACCACACTGGATTGATGCTCTTTCTACAGGATGATACAGGTGCCCAAATTACCCTGGCATGACACTCTGGATAGCTGGGTTGCCTATATGAGATAATTAACTTTGGATGGTGACACTGTTGGCACTTGCCTCCTATCTAGGCCAGAGCACCTCTTTTCCTCAACTTTTAGAGGAAACCTATTTTCATCCTGTATATATAGTGTGGCAGCTTTCCCTTCCTTACCTTTGTGGTGGGTCTAATTCAGCATTTGCCCCAGCAACGTTATCACTTTTCCCCTCATAACATGCCAGCAGTGGCTAAATCCATGGTAGCAAACATATTTGAGAATATGTAACTCATTCTCAAGCCTAGAGCAAAAATGACTGCTATATTCCTGTCTGGACATCTTCTAAATTCCTTTGCTTGAAGGCAATAAAGTCAACTGGTGAAAGAACAGGAGAGTTGTTGCTGAGCAACCAATCCTTATCTTTAAGAACAAAAAGCATCTGGCCTTTTTGGTCTCAGGGATATGGGTTAATATGGGCATCTGGCCCTTATGGTCTTAGAGATATGAATTCACTACCATATTGCATTCTAAAAGCTCCTCTACAGCTCATGTCTGAAGACTGGAAGATGACTACAAAGAGAACTCACTCTACTACTTGTCTCTCAGTAGTGTTTCTTTAACATTATCTGCCTTGCTGCAGTCACTTTCCAGGGCGTTGGACAAAAATACAGAAATATATAACTTCTCTATGGAAGCTAGCATCTCAAAACTGATGATGGTTGACACTGAGGGATGTCACAGATTAGGAGGAAAATGTAGAAAATTACATGTAGGCTTAAGGATTATAGTACTTCCTCTACAGAAGCATCAGGGTTTGGTTCTTTTCTCTATTTACCTTGGGAGTTCCAAATGTTTTAAAGCATTCTTAAAGGGACTATTGCTGAGATACTGTGGAGCTAGACAGTTCAAGCACTTAGGGTGCAGTCCTATGGGGATGACCGTAAGCCTCCAAACTCCAAGGCTTATGACCATCCAATGCAGAATGGGCGGGGCCACAGAGGTGATCATCATCTATGCGCTACTCCCGCTCTGCATGTCAGCTAGTTGGGCTTTTTCGCCCATCTAGCTAAGACACTGGGGAGTGGGAGGGAAGGAGGCTGGCGAGTCCAGAGGATTCTTCATGAGCTGGCCTTTCCAGTTCCTTCCCCTCCCCGCCCATGGGAACACCCCCTTTACCTTCCCTCCAAAGTTCCTTTTGTGACTTCAGAGAGGCAGCCAGCATTGTTCTCTTCATGTCAGCTGTGAAAGGGAGGGAGCGAGGATCTCAGACTCCTGGGTCCAAAGTCAGAGCGCTGTCTTCGACCTTGGATCCAGAAATCTTAACTATCCTATGCCCTTCCAGACGCCGTCCAGGGGCCATAGGATTGCTCTCTAAATCACTGAACTATCATGCTGTATACAACAAAACACTATGTCATATACACAGGCTTAATCGTCCATTACAATTTAAGACACCGTTTCAGTTAAACAATGAGCACAAAGCCATGCTGAAAATGCCATTCTTTCATCAATATGAAACCAGACACTAATGTTAATTACTAGTTTGATTTGATTTCCATGCCAGAACAAAGGAGAATAAAATACATATTACACCAGATGGTGCTGAGTCATTGTATTTATTGCTATAGATATGAATAAGTATTTTAAATTAGGGCCACAGATTGATATTTTCATGCAAAACTGGGAGAGAATGTGAGTGTGTTGGGAGGCAGTGGTCTGTTAAAGTGTGCGCACGCACACACGCTCACACACACATGCATATATACTGCCAATAAATATCAAGCAGTTTGCAGAAAGGAGGCTTAATGTGTCATTTCTATGGCAATCTAATCAGATTAATATATCTAACTCTGCCAGCAATTAATTTGCAAAAGAAAAACTGAAACTAAATTCTTTACACTGTTTTATGAATCAATTTACTATTTTCAAATGACAGCAATCATAGATTACTTAGTTAGGCCTTATTATATATATATATATATATATATATATATGCAGTTAGTTAGTTAGTTAGTTAGTTAATTAGTTAGGATAGATAGATGATAGAGAGATAGAGAGATAGAGAGATAGAGAGATAGAGAGATAGAGAGATAGAGAGATAGAGATAGATAGATAGATAGATAGATAGATAGATAGATAGATAGATAGATAGATAGAAAGCTGCAGTCCTATATCCACTTACCCTTGAAATCAACAGGACTTACATGCATAGGATTGCACTGTTAAAATTCCTGTCTTCTTTTAGCAAATTTAGGCTGCAATCCTATGCATGTTTAGACAGAAAAAAGTCCTACAACTCCCAGCCAGCCATGGATTGCTCCCTTAATGCATTTAAAGCCATGGTAAGGAGCTTTGGGAAGTCTGGGGGTTATTTTTGCCTTCTGGACCCCCTCCGTCTATGCAACGCCTCCCCAAAAAGAACTCCATCCATATGTCAACCCCCCCCATGGAGTAAAACTGCCAGTTTGACACTGTAATTTGGACACAAACTGTTCCATAGCACTACAGAGAGATAAATTTAAATTTAGCTTGTTTGTTTAGCCATTCTGGTGCTTTGCAGCCACTATGGACACCCCTTTTTTGTAATATATATATTATTTCAGCGGAGCATCGGGGGCCAGAAATTGCCCACCCCAATTTAGAGAGTAATCCTATGGATTGCTCTGTCAATAGACAGAGGGCTCTGAGATTGGATCCCTCTCTGTGTTCTATGCCCTGCTGGCAACAGCCAGGCAGAACGGGAGGAGGATGGAGGTAATTTCCCATTCCAACTCTGAACCCATCTAGCTGACCTGCCTGTTTGTGGGCAGGGATGGCAATGGAAAGGCCATAGGATCCTATGGAACTCCCCGTTTCACCTCTCTGAGCTTGCTGTTATAACTTCAATACAGCAGCTGCTGTGGTGCTTTCTGCAGTGACTGAGACAGACAGAAAGTGGGAATCGCCTGATATCAGATTCGCTTTTCTGAGGTCGTTCGGGTGTCTATGGCCTCTGGAGGTGCAAATAGCATATTCTTTCGTCCCTGGGATGCTCTCCCAAGAACCATAAGACTGCACTTCCCAAAGCTATATGAAGAGTGAGCAGTATCTAGGAGGTTTGAAAAGAATTTTTGAAAGGCTTTTTTTTCATCTGACATGGTGATACATGAGTTGCTCCTTTATGAGCTTTGCTGTGAGCCTGACTTTAATTATCCAAATTGCTAATATTAAGAACAACAACAAGAAGCAGATGTTATATAAAAAAAAGAGAGCTTCTGTTTTTCCCCCTTTTTGGTCAGTAGGAAAACACTCTCATTTCTTCCCTGTCTTGCACTTTTTTAAAAAAACAACTGTGTAGTCCAGGAGGAGGTTGCCTGCCAAGTGTAGGAATATATTCAGCAACCTTATCATAATAACGGGCTTTAGCTGATGTGTATGTTGCTGTTATACTTCAAAATGTGTGTCACACTTGCACACTTTAAACAAAATGTCCAGAGCGGTGCATAATAAATATTGAAAATAAAGCACAATCAAAATACAACACCAAATAATCATATCAAATGACATCAGAGCAGAAAAGCAAAAGCAGCATCAAGCAGTAAAAATAATAAAACACCACATAAATATAAAGCAGACCATGCAAACATTCCCAACAGATAAAATCAAAATCACTGTTCATTTAAACCCCAAACAAATAAACAAAGGTCTGAACCTGGCGTCTAAAACTTAAAGAAGGTAGCAAGCAGGCCTCTTAGCAAGGATGCTAGTCCATCTGCTGACTCATTCCCCACTCTCTTTATTCCTCTTACTTTCCTTCATTTACAGCAATCATGTGGAATGATATTATTGCATCCAAGATTCCAACAAAGCACAACACAAACAGCTGCAACTCTTGCAAATCTACCCTTCACTTATGCTGGGTTTGCCAAGACAAGTTCCTAGATTATTGTGCAATAAGAAATCAAAGTTGCATTAGCTGAATGAGCATTTTGCTTACAATGTTGATGGCGTTTAAGATCCGAATGTTGAAAATGAATTGCAGCAAAACATGTTGTTTCAATGTCATAATATATAAGGTGGGATGGGGCAAAATACTAGGGGGAAAACGTAGCGCTGCAGTGTATACTTATTTTAATACTGAGTTTCTGACAGTGGCTTACTTCTTTGTTTAGAGGTTTATGTTCTTCCTCCTCCTTTACTATTTGGCTGTGCATTTTAGAAAATCCCTTGATTGATTTAGATGATAGTTTAACTTCGGTGTGTATCTGACCCTAGAAAACAAAGAGAGAGAACTATATATATATATATGTATGTATGTATGTATGTATGTGTGTGATGTGCAATGTATATATTTTCTACCTTTTCCCCCTTGCAGGACTCCTGTGGTTTCAACAATTAGGTGACAAGCAACGTAACAGGTAAAACTTTTCTTAGCATAGGAATGCAGTAAAGGAGGAAGCATTGCTGAATTGTTGCATGTTACAAAGCTGATGAAAACACACCAGCCCCGCCAAAGAATAGTAACAATTCTAGTTATGAGATTGCAAAGAGATTACCTGTAAGAAAACAGGAGTATCTGCCATTTGTTTGGCTCCTGACTGTGCTTAGGGACCTGCTTAAAATCTAAACTGCATGGCAGCTGCTCCATGGGACAAGCTGTTCTTCTGAAACCTTTCTGCATGGAGGGAGATGCTGTTTTTCATCCTGCTTCCTTAAACCATCACAGAGAATGGCAAAATCCATGAATATTCATGGTAAGCTGCTGCACATGAACACAGCACTGCCTTTTTATTTTTATTTGATTGCATTTATTTCTTACCCTTCCTCTTAGAAATTCAGGGTGGTTTATAAAGAAATCAACTCAATTTATTATCAGAACAACCCTGTGCCCTCCAGATGGTTTAGACTACAACTCCCATAATCCGTGACCGTTGGCCATGCTGGCTGGGGCTAATGGGAGTTGTAGTCCACAACATCTGGAGGGCATCAGATTACCTACCTCTGCTCTAGAGTGATTGGCATGTTGTGTGGTGTAGTATAGTAAGCTGTTGCAGGATACCAATTTTTCTAACCGTGGAACAGCCATGCCTCGGACTGGTGACAAAGACAACCGCACGCTTTCATGATTACACTTGTAAACCAACCAAACAGCAAAGCGTCCTGCAATCCTCACAGTGATGCATTTGTTTACCTAGAGTTCGACAAAAGAAAGATTTACTCCACATTATTGTTTAGATGGCAAATTTGTCAACTGAAAATGGAAAACCCTAAGTGGGACTTGCAACAGCAGTGTGCAATGCTCCTGTTCAGCATTTCAGTCAGTCCACCATACCCCATTCCATTCCTTTGCCCCTATCAGCATTCCATGCCCACTAAACATTCTCTTTGGGCTGCTTTTGTTCTCCCACTTCCTTGTCCCTGGGGTTTTGTTTTAAATATCTTTTGTACTTTGCAAACCTTGGGGCTCCATCAAACCTGCTGACAACTCCCTTTTGTGTGAGTGGTGCCTACAAAGGGATCTGCACTCACACTTAAATATCAAAAATAGAGAGTTATATAAATGTCTCCAAAAGTCTCACTGAAAAGAAAATGTTTTAGTCCCATATTTCAGACAACAAAGAAACAAAACTACAGTTTATCTGAAAGTTTATTTGCCCTTGGATTTCTTGTGAACTATTCCTGAGGGATTCCTCTATTTTAATATATAAGGAATTGAGAGCAAGGATAACTGTTTAATGTATAATTGTTCCTTACTTTATGCCAATAGAAAGCACTAAAGGTTTCTCTACTGCTATTTTTAGTTCTGTTAGGAGGAAGTGATGTGAAGTAAAACACCGCATCTCAATTACTATCTACCTGTCACTTTGCCTCCATCACCTGTAAGAAGTCCATAAGAAGTGTTTCAGGTGGTGCACATCAAAAAGGTTGGTGCGTTTACACGCTCTTTCTTTTTTAAGAGCATTTTACATGAGAAATCTTTTTATGGGAAGAGTTAACCCAATTCACACAGGTGTGTGTATGTGTGTCCAAAAAAAGATATGCAATAAAAAAAGTCAAAGTATAATTTTTAAAATGAAGTGACTCCTACTTAACTTCTCTCTGAGTGGACTAGCTCTAATAATTGTGCTCTGCTGTCATCAAAGAATTACGCCGAAACATATGCAGCCTGCTCCAGAGTTCCATTAGAATCGCAATGTTCACAGACCTCCCTCCCCTTCAGCAGGAGGGATGAGGGATTCTGGGGTCCACAGTTAACAAAGGAGTTTGGTTGTACATGCTTAAAGCAATGTGAGTCTGGATTGTGTCCAATGTGGAAAGTTGTAGGCTGTTTATTCACTCTCTGTCAGAGAGTTTGTTCTGGCCAACAAACAAAGTTAGTCAGGAAGCTCTTTGGAATACTTCTTCCTACAAGTTAAGAAAGCAAACACGGGCACATCCTAAAGGGGTAAATCATCCAAGTGAAGCCTAAGCAAGAAAATAATTAAATATCCGCCAGGCAAATCAGAACAGAAGACTGAAAAGTGCTCCAAAGCACAAGTAAACAAAACAGTGGAGGAGTTTCTAGCATTTGTCTGAACAGATTCATGGCCTTTCCAGTTGGTTTTAAAAATAGCATTTCTTAATTCTCATTCTCTGCTATTGCTACTAGGGATTTAAAAAGGTAATTGGGCATTGCCATGGGTAAATCCTTGTACACACCTACTTTTGCACTATCACTGATCCCAGAATCCTCACAGTTGAGTAGGTACTGCTGAGTGACCCACTAGCAAAATTGCTCCGGCATCCATTCAATGGGTGCATCAATCCCGAAAAGGCAGAAGCCCTGTGGGTTGGTGGTTCCCAGGTCCATAGGCTGACCATATGAAAAGGAGGACAGGGCTCCTGTAACTTTAACAGTTGTAGAGAAAAGGGAATTTCAGCCAGTGTCAGTTGTATGCAATTAGTTCCTGGTGAAATTCCCTCTTCATCACAACAATTAAAGTTGCAGGGGCCTGCCTTCTTTTGTATATGGTCACTCTAGTATAGTGCATGCACCTTTAACTGTTGTGATGAAGAGGGAATTCCACCAGGAACTAATTGCATACAAATGACACTGGCTGAAATTCCCTTTTCTCTACAACGGTTAAAGTTACAGGAGCCCTGTCCTCCTTTTCATATGGTCAGCCTACAGGTCCAGGAATTGGGGTGTTTGCCTATTCTGGATGGGGTTGCACTCCCTCTGAAGGAGCATGTCTGGAGGTGCTCCTGGATCCATCCTTGTCACTGGAGGCCCAGCTGACCTGGAGTACCCATTAACTTCAGTTGGTACTCCAACTACCCCCACTCCTGGATAGACTAAGCATAGCCACGGTCATTCATGCACTGGTAACCTCATGATCAGATTAACACGCTCTATATGGGCCAACCATGTGTGTGGTTCAGAAGCTGCAGCTAGTGCAGTACGCAGCAGCAGCTAGGGTGCTTATGGGACACCTAGCTATGTTCATATGAAACTTGTGCTAAAAGAACTGCATTGGCTGCCTGTTAGCTACTGAGCCACATAAAGCCCTAAACAACTTGGGACCAGGATACCTAGCAGATTGCCTTCCTGTGTATACACCCAGACAACATTTACAATCTTCATAGGAAGTCTTGCTGGCCATTCCAAAATGAGCAGAATGTCGCCATGAAGAACCTCGACAGTGGGCCTTCTCTGTAGCGGTACCCACCATCTGGAAAAACCTCCCTCGTGCATTTCCGGAAGTGGAAAATGTAACATCCTTTAAACACCTCCTGAAAACATATATTTTCACACAAGCTTTCCCTGGACTGTAACTTACTTTGATTTTATATGGCATTTTTAACTTTTCAAGTTTTAAATTTATTCAGGTACTTGTATTTTATGGTTTTAATTGTGCACGGCCCAGAGAGCCTCGGCTATTGAGCAGTATAAAAATGTAATAAATAAAAATAAATCAAGAGAAGGTGAGGCAGGAGCACAATGAGAACATGATGGCCCTGTGCAGCATCATAAGGTCTTTTGGCTGCACTATAAGTGAGTAAGGCAGCACAATGTTCCACACCCTTTAAAAGATATGTATTCACTGCCTGTAAAGTATAATTGGATAAATGATGAAATCATGTCTCTCTACATCTTCCCAGGTGTAGGATGCTGTGGCAATGCAGGCCACTGCTAGTCCTAATGCAGCTATCATGGCTGGATAGGGTTTGGTTGCCAGATAATGAGGTAAAATTATCTTCGGTTCAGATCTTGCATAATAGGAAGGAAGGGATTTTTCCCTTGACTGTTTAACATGTTAGTTTAAGCACCTTGTCCTAGACAAAAAAAAGGAAGGAACAGAAACAGAGTCAAACAATTAAACTTGAAAGTGCTGTCCACTCCTCCTTTGATTTGTACATGACTCAATCTTCATTCATAAGCAATGCTTGTGCTGCTTCATGGTGGGAGAAAGAAACGAATTCACAGTTTACTCATCTTCAAGTAAAATTTACTTGTCTTCAAGCAGGGGCGAATTCTACTATGAGCAAATGGAGATAGTTACCTACTTCTAAAGCTACCTGAAGAATACACAACTTCACAATTTCTTTCCCAACAGAAAAACAGTCTCATAAAAAGAGTAACAAATAGAAAGTGTGTTACCTGTATAATAACTGGGTTATCAAGCTTTCCTGCTCCAGGCCATTTCCAATGGCGTAGTATTTCTCCATCTTTATTAGTCATCATGCCTCCTTCCTGATTAAACATCATTGCTATGTTGCTGCAGAAATCAAAAGCTAGCTTTTCGTGGTACAATTCAGTAAAACATAATAAGCAACCCAAGAAATCAGCTTTGATCTTAGGGCTTTTAATTAACATAATGATTTGCATACTTATCACTTCATCATAATCTTTTCACACAGTGTTCAAGGCAGGTGTGTATGATGGATATAAATGTACAATTCAGCCTTAGAGATAAGCAACTAAGCAAGGAGACATAAAATTGTTTCGTAATATAACAATCATTTCTTAACTGCAAAATGTGAAGGTTCATGAAAAGTTCCATGTAACTCTGGTTCATTTAAGTCTGTTTCAGATACAGTGCAGAGGTGTCAACTATATAAAGTTTTATGTAGCTCTGGTTCTTTTAAGTCTATTCCAGGTACAGTTCAGAGGTATCAAGTCAAAACCCGACACTTTTATCTTTTATGGCTGTGATCCACAAATCAGTATAGGCAGAATATTTAGGGTGCAATCCTGCTACTACTGTATCCAATGCTAGTAAGCATCTGAACTCAGAGGTTTACTAGCATCCAGCGCAGTGTGGCAGGAATGGTGGATGCGATCGTCACCTCTATTATTCCTCCTCCTCTGCATTTTAGCTAGACAGGCATTTTTGCAAATCTAGCTGGGATGCATCAGATGGGGAAGGAAGCGGATAGGAGTGGCCTCAGGATAGCTCTTATCCTGGCCTCTCCAATCCCCTCCCTGCCACCTGGAAAGCCCCTTCTACCCCTCCCCAAGGTTATTTTTCCAACCCCAGAAAGACAGCCGGCACAATTCTATCCATGCAGGCTGTGAGGGGAAGAAGGAGAGGCGTGAGACACAGATTCCTGGCTCTATGGTAGGAGCACCGTCTCCAACCTCAGATCCAGGAATCTGATGTTTCTTATGCCCTCCCAAAGATGCTGCCTAGGGTCCATAGGATTGCTGTCTCCAGCTCATTAACAACTCTAATCCTAAATATAGGTACATAGTTTGGGGGCGCTCCTAGATCCATCCATGTCGTTGGAGACGCAAGTGACTTGGGACCTGGAGTGTCCATTACCAACTTTGTTCCCATATCTACTTTGGCAACACTATGACAAGACCTAATACTACTATCCACAACATCTGGGGCTCATACAGCTGCTCATCTTCCCAGATGATGTATGCCATCATTTGGCAGCAATGCCCCATTGCTTTCCACATAGGAAAAACAGGCCAGTCTCTATGCGAAAGAATAAAGGGATACAAATCTGACTAAAGAAATGACAATATTCAAAAACCATTCAGAACACTTCAGCCTCCCAGAACACTCTGTCAATGACCTAAAGGTGTCCATTCTTGAATAAAGTAATGTCATGTATCAAAACAAAGTTTCTGAAGTATAATTCATCAAGAGAGTCAATTCAATTTTCTTGGATGGAACAATGACTAAGGCTTCATGTTCAGACAACACAATAGTCAACAGTGGGTAATAATCAACTCAACAGTTGTTTATCTAGGGGGTACTCCCCACACAACATGATAATAATCAACCATGGTGTGGATTATAATCATCATTGAGTTGACAATTAGTCTATGCTGAGTTGACTCACTCATCTCCTGCCCGCTCTCCACCCTCAGTCCTCCTGCTAGTATCCCATCAGCCATTGCTGCCGAAAATCTCTTCAACCAGCTGGACTAGAGCGGCAGCCACTGCTTTGGCCACTCTTGCCTTACAACTCTGTAGCTGATGAAATAGCCAATGGTGGCTGAGGAAATAACAAACGGTGCCCTCCACACAACACAATAACAACTGGTGGTTCAAATAGCCAACTCTGCACAGTGTTGGTTATTTGCGTTAGTTATTCCGGCCAAATAACCAACAGTTTGTTACAAAATTCCCTCTGAACAACATGATAACCCATGGTGGGTTAAATAACCAACCATTAACTATTTAAACCATCATTAGTTATCACGTTCTTTGAAACCAGACTATATGTGGTAATCTGCTTACCAATGCAATGATATCTGTGTTATCACCCAACAATGTTTTGTGAATGGCAACTGTTAAGGTAAATATCATTGTCTGTACATTTTTTATTTCAATTTCCTCCAACTTCACTGGTTCTGGGGGGGGGGGGGGAACCCAGCATGTGTATATAAATTTGCCAACTTGAGGCTAGCCCTACATGCATCTGAAATGGATTGTGACCACAAAAGCTTATGCTTTAACAATTTTTGAGGTGCCACAAGGCTCTTTGTTGTTTTTAGGACAGGGTGTAACACCTGTGACGGTGTTATAAGTCAACCAACCCAAGTGATCACACAGGAACAACCAGATGGATCAGTTCCTGTGTGATCATTAGGTGATACTGCAGCAGTGAGTTATAATGGATGTTGGCACCAAATTTCCAACATCAAGGTAAGACCAAGAAGTCTGCATTATCCTATGAAGAGAAGAACTTGAGGCACACTCTCAGTTCACAAGGGCTCAGTCATGCCCAAAGCAATGCGAGGACCTCTGAATCATAGGCTGTGCTCAACACCTCAAGTACTCCCAGATAGCCATCACTCTGCTGATCTCTGCAACAGTAAGGTATCTGACAGAGTAAATTTGCTCAACCAGTTTGACCCACTCTAACAATGCCTTTTCACAATCAGATCCACAGAGCGGGGGGGGGGGGGGGGGAGGGGCTTGAGAGATCATTCGGACTAATCCTAAACCCATAAACAGACGAAATGTCACCAAGAAGGACCTCAGTGGCAAGCCTTCTCTGTAGCGGCATCCAGGCTCTGGAATACCCTCCCTCGTGTGGTTCAGGAGGTGGAAAATATAATAGCTTTTAAACGCCTCCTAAAAATGTACCTCTTCACACAGGCTTTCCCTGGACTGTAATTTATCTGATTTTCTATTGCACTTTTACCTTTTAATGCTTAATTTATTGTATACTTATTGTATTTTTATGGTTTTTGTGCCCTGCCTGGAGAGCTTTGGCTATTGGGCAGTATAGCAATGTAACAAATAAATAAAATAAATAAACAAACATGATGCAGTTAGTAAGAAGGTTCTCCTACCTGTTAGGAAAGCAAACACTGCCACAACCCAAAGGAGTAAATGTTCCAAGTAAAGCACGATCAGGAAAATCATTAAATATATTGGTGTACAAACCACCACCAGGAAGTTCAGAGTAACTTTGGCAGACTGCAAAATGCCCAGAGGGATAGATAAACAGACAGTTAAGGAGTTTCCAGCATTTGTCTGAGATAGTAAAAGCTTTTCCATACGTTTAAAAATAATGCATTTTAAACTTAGCACTAAAATAGCACTAGTAGGTAACTAGTGCTAGAAAAAGGGAGAAATTTAGCCTATTCTGACATTTTTATTAACAAAATATTAACTTTTTAAAAGCCTTGGGTACCCTGAAGTCTAGTAACTTCAAGGCAAAAGGGTGTATTATCAGTTTTCTGAAAGCATTTTAACCCGCTCATTACCTAAAAAGTCCCCCAAAGCATGTTACAGAGATCAGCAGTACAACAGTCCTTGCTCTTAGGCTTACAAATCAGGTGCAGATAAGAGAGGATCTTGAATTTTGACATTCAACTAAATACAAACTAATTTGCCATTTGGAAACGAATAAAAAAAGCAGACAACCCAATTAGTGAGACTTGCTCTTCTAAAGTTATCTAGGACAACTGCTTAACCGTGCAATCCTATGCATGTTTACTCAAAAGCAAGCCCCACCATATCCAAGTGACCTTACTTCCTGGAGATTGTGTTCGGGATTGCAGCCTAAACTAAATCATTTTTTGAACCTTTGCTTCTTAACTTTGTTGTAGAGGCTCTTCCTCCCATTACTGCTAGAAGTAACGCCCTTTTATTTGATAAGTTCAAAGGATATTAAATGAAAGATGATCCATCAATCAATCCATAGTGCAGTTTTTTAAAGGCTGGCTCAATCTGCTTGATCTTTGGCAACTGAGGTTTTTCATATTGGACTTCTGAAGAGACTTTACTACTGGTACACCCTTTGATGTTTTTTGGAAAGGTTTCTTTTCTGACATCACCATAATGACGGAGGATAACAGGCTTGTCAAATCCTGATTCTTTCAATGTAGACAACTGTTCGGTTCTGTTTGGGTGATTACAACAATCCAACAATTCTTTACTAAGAAACTGATAACTTAGGGAACTAATTCCTTTTTTTTTGTTCTGGCAGAAAAATCTATGAACAACTATCTCAAATAACATCTTGAGGATCTTGTTCAACATAATAAGAATTTGGCCTAAATAGTTTCAGCCTGGCAATAGAATCAGAACTAACAGTTGACAACACAGTATTAAAGGCAACATTCTTCTATATATCCAAGTTTAAATTTGTTTTATACAACCCAAACACCATGACATCTTAGAAAACCGTTCTATTCAGACAATAAATAATTAAAAAGTAAATTATAACTACAAACTCGCTTGTTGCTCAGGTGATTCTAATGGAATCCTAACATACTAATTCAAAACACAGGAATTCAATTCTAGATTTTACTTTTACTTTTTCATGTTCCAAAAATGTTTGCCTTTTCTTTGGAATAAAATAGTAGTAAAGGGACAGCAGCCATTTCCAAGGTCAGGCTTAGACTGCAAGTATTGTTATGCCAATACTTGCCCCTTGCCCATTCTACAGGGCACTTACACATCACGGGCAATGATGGAGCAGAAAGGACCAAGCGCCACCAACAGCTCTGCAAAGTAATATCCTGACGGACATTTAGCTGCTAGGATAAAAGGGGAAAGAAGTGGAACACAGCAGCTAGCTTCCTTCACAGTACAGGCTGGGGTAGAAGAGGCTGTTACACAGACAAGTGATATCGTTTTGGCTTCCACCAACACAAGCTGCTACTTGTACCATTTCAATTAAAGCAGATGTACAGGACTGGGCTGTCATTCCTACTGGTAAATAACGCATTTACTGTGTGAGTCTTCAGGCAGCTTTATTTCAATGTCACTCTGAATTTTCTGAGTTTACTTATTACACTGTGCTGACTTTGAGGGAAGTTTAAAATCAGAGTAAAATATCCAAACCTTTAACTACAGCCATTAAGCAAGACAGCATTCCAGACACTTGTAATTCTAAATATTAACTAGAGGAAATCTAAGGAGAATCCTTGATTGCAAGCCAACATTCCTTAAGCCTTAAATTCTGTAACAAGATAGCAGTCAGGACACCTTTTTGCTGACCAGGCTAAGAATAAGCACTCAATAACACTAAGTCAAGAGCTGTAGTGTTGGCACCGGAACCTGGCAACAGTCAGCCCAGTACATTCCAAAATGAAGATCAAGATGTCAGTGCCAGGTCTGTGTGCCAAAAGGGGTGATAAACACTGAAAAGGAAAACATGCTCTCTTTTTCTGGGATCGACTGCTTTGCAATGGGGTTGCCTATAAAATTATATTTTAGATGAAGGTAAAATTTATAAAACATAAAAGTGTAAAAAAAGCAGCTTTAGCTAATAGAAGGCAGTAATTTGATCTTGATTCCACAAGCTTAATTGTTTATTAACTAAAAACTGTAGAGGAAAATATAGAGGATGAGAGAGTATAAGTCTTCTAAAGATGCTATAGTAATTGTTCTTTAAAAATATTCTTTAGGATTAATGCCAACTTGGGGGGGGGAGCTTACATTGAGCAACTTATTATTCCCTAAACATCATAATTCTAGAGTTGATCTCCCTTAAAAATGTTTGTTTGTTTGTTTTTTTCTCCTGTTAAATACCAAATATTTATGGTTCAATTATTAACACCTTTCAGAGGAAATGAGAAGCCACCATAGGTAAATTTCCCAGCAGGACTTTCATTGTGGGGATGGCCTCCATTTTGAATATTTAGGGCATGTTGTTATGTGCAAATCAGGTGAGGGTGGGTTGTTGGGGTGCTTGGCAAGCCACCAAGAACCCATGAGTTGTTTTAGGGTTGCGGGTGGCTTGTTAACAACCTCACCGAGTTCACACGGAACAACAAGCTAAGTTAACCACCCAACAACCCACCCTACTGCAGCTCAAATATTCAAAATGGCTGCCACTGCCACAATAAGAAATCCCATGGGGAAATTCATCCACAGTGGCTTTTCATTACATGCAAACCAGGTCAGAGGTTCAGAAAAGCAACATCTTGATTTTTAAAAAAATCATATATAGACTGCAATTCATAACATTGTTTTATTCTATGAGTGCCTCTACACAATCTTTACCAAGCTGGAAGCCCACCAATAGCCCTGCATACCAGATCTAGAAATGCAGGTTGCTTACCTGTAACTGTAGTTCTTCGAGTGGTCATCTGTGCATTCACACATATGGGCTCGTGCCGGCGCCGAGCCTATTCCGGGACTTCTATAGCTAGCTTAGATATTTTTGGCGGAAAACCCTCCCCCCACCGTCCTATCGCGCATGCTCCGGGTTCCCGCTCACCTCAGTTCCTTGAGACCGCCTGGCCTCGTGACCAAGGTGACTATAAAGTTATACCTAGAATTAAGAGGAGCAAGGCGAGTAATGCTAATTGACAGCGATGCCAAGAGGGGACGGTGGGAGGGTTGTGTGAATGCACAGATGACCACTCGAAGAACTACGGTTACAGGTAAGCAACCTGCATTTCTTCTTCGTGGTCTCTGTGCATCACACATATGGGCGATTAACAAGCCACTTACCAGAGGAGGGTCGCACGCTGTCCTGGCTATTGCAGCACTGAGGAGAGCACCGCCCTTCCGAAAGCACAGTCCTGTCTGGCTCTGATATCCAGCTTGTAGTGCTTCACGAACGTGGAGATCTTGGACCACGTAGCCGCCTTACACAGGTCGGGAATGGGGACTCCAAGGTGTAGGGCAGTTGAGGTTGCTTGACCTCGTGTTGAATGAGCCTTAAGGCGTTCCGGCACATCCTTGCCAGCTAATTGATAGGCTAAGGAAATAACTTGAATGATCCACTTGGAAAAGCATTGGGAAGAGACGGGCAGGCCTTTAGTCTTGCCCCCATAACATACAAATAGGTTGCGAGACTTTCGGTACTTTTCGGAGCGCGACTTGTAAAAGGCTAAGGCCCGGCGTACATCCAGAGAATGTAACTTAGCTGATAATGGATCAGCCGACACCTGGAAAAAAGTGGGCAGCACAATCTCTTGGTTGACGTGAAAAGTGGATACAATTTTGGGCACAAACGACGGCCCTGGTCGTAGGACTACCCTGTCCCTGAAAAATTGAGTGTACGGCGGGTCCACGAGTAGAGCACAGAGTTCGGATGCTCGTCTAGCAGATGTAATGGCCACAAGGAACGCCGTTTTGAGAGTGAGTCGTCGCAAGTCAATAGTGGCTAGAGGTTCGAAAGGCTTCGCGGTTAGAGCAGCGAGTACGACAGATAGGCTCCATTGAGGAACCAGCAGACGGCGAGGTGGGAGAATGTTACACAGCCCCTTTAGAAAACTCTTGGATAGCGGATGCGCCATGACAGAGAAACCATCAAGGAGATCGTGGTGAACTGAGATGGCCGACAGGTAGACCTTGATGGAGAATGCCTTCAGGCCTTTAGCATGAAGGGAATAGAGGAACTTCAATATAGTTGGCAGAGTAGAGGAGTGCGGGTTAAAGCCTTCCACCTGCGCGAATTGTAGAAATGCATTCCACTTCCTAGCATAGGAAGCCCTCGTAGACGGCCTCCAGGCTGCTTCCAGAATTGAGCGAACCTGTGGTGGGAGAGCTAGTTTGTGCCACCGGGCTGGATTCTCCACGCGGTGAGCCGGAGCGATTTGAGGTTCGGGTGTAATAACTTGTTGTCGGTCTTTGTCAGGAGGTCCGGGCGTGCTGGCAACCGCCACGTCTGGCCTCGAGAAAGACGGAGTAACGGGGTAAACCATGTTTGTCTCGGCCACCAAGGAGCTATCAGAATCGCATCCGTTTCCCTTCGTATCAATCTGGCAACCACCAGGTTCAGCAGTGGAAACGGGGGGAACATATACAGGAGGCCCATATTCCATGGCACCACGAACGCATCCCCCAGAGAGGAACGGCCGATGCCTGCTCTGGAACAATAAGCCAGACAGACTGCATTATTGCACGTTGCGAAGTCCATGCTCGGAGTGCCCCA
Source organism: Anniella stebbinsi (assembly GCA_029215795.1). Taxonomy (NCBI): domain Eukaryota; kingdom Metazoa; phylum Chordata; class Lepidosauria; order Squamata; family Anniellidae; genus Anniella; species Anniella stebbinsi. The sequence goes on along the minus strand of JARDYH010000003.1, from coordinate 44,247,720 downwards.
CATGGCAAAGAGGCGTCTGAGGACAGTCGGTGAAATGCACCATTCGTGAGTGTCGAGGAAATGCCTGCTCAGGCTGTCCGCCTGGATGTTGTCCTTCCCCGCAATGTGTATGGCTGAAAGCCTGATTTTGTGTCGTAATGCCCAGAGTAGGATAGTCCTGGTGAGTGTTGTGTCTATGTCCAACTCCCTGCTTCAAGGGGATGAAATCTCAGACAGCGATTCTGATCCTGGAGAAGGAAAGCAACAGGCGGGGGAGTTGGTACCAGAAGGAGAACAGTTTCCCACGGTGGATGCGGGAGATAATCCCCAAGGAGACGCCCCTAACCGAGGAGAGAACACTTTCTCTTCTGAGACCTTAGAGACAAAGAGACTGAAAGATCCTGTTGTTCGCAGAAAGCTAAAGAGAAAGGATTTCAAACTTAAAACCGCCCGCCACTCAGAGAGGCTTGCTAAGAAAGCCCTAGAGGCTAATTCGTCTTAATTATGTGACTCTGCTCTCTTTCTCTCTCAGTTAACTCAACTGAATAGCTTGCTTATCTAAACAAGCCTCTGGGCAAAAAGACCTTTGCTAAGTTTGTTTCCTCTTACTTGCTGGAGGAGAAGGGAGGATCGTCTTTTGTATAATAAAGGATTGTATTTTCCCTCAAAGGGGTCTCTTTATTGTCCTCCACGTACGTTAGAACTTACAGAGTCACGACAGCGAGGTGGAGTAGAGTTGCAGAGCGGGTTCCCCCCTCTTTGCTGACATACCACACGACCGCGGTGTTGTCGGAAAGGGCTTGGACGTGGTGACCGTAAAGATGGTTCTGAAATGCCTGCAGTGCTCTTTGTACTGCTAATAGTTCTAGAAAGTTGATGTGGTGAGAACGCTCCTCGCGAGACCACAGGCCCTGTATGGTGAGGTCTCCGCTGTGGGCTTCCCAACCTAGGAGGGATGCGTCTGTAGTTATACTGTGTGACGGCCCTGGGTCCACAAACGGCATCCCGGCTAACAAGTTCTGAGTGTCCATCCACCAGAGGAGAGAGCTCCATACACTCGTAGGAATGGAGAACCGAACCTTTCGGGGGTTCATGGTGGGGTTGAACCTCTTGAGAAGGAGTTGCTGAAGTGGCCTCATATGAAGGCGAGCCCAGCGCACCACAAAGACCGATGCTGCCATGAATCCTAGGAGTTGGAGGACCTGAAGTGCCGAAGTTCGGTGTCGGAGGTGAAGGCGTCGAGCCAAACCCGCCAAGGTCAGAGCTCTGTCCATCGGCAGAAAGGCACGGCCTATTGTTGAGTCCAGGCGAATGCCAATAAACTGAAGCGACTGTGTTGGGCGAAAAACCGATTTGTCGGTGTTGACTCGGAGACCCAGAGACGAGAGGAGGCTGGAGACTGCGTCGACGTCCTCCTGCGCGCGGTGGTACGAAGGCGATACGATCAGCCAGTCATCCAAGTAGGGGTATAGCTCTATACCCTGCGATCGTAAGTGGGCACAGACTGCTGACATACATTTTGTGAAGACCCTGGGAGCCGACTTGAGGCCGAATGGTAGGACTGAAAACTGGTAGACTTGGTTCCCCACTATGAACCGGAGGTATCTGCGGTGAGATGGATGGATCACTATATGGAAGTAGGCGTCCTTCAGGTCTATTAAAGTGAACCAACGATTTCTCCTCAGAAGGGGGAGAACGGCTGCCAAGGTTATCATCTGGAACTTTTTTGTTGCAATGAACTTGTTTAGATGTCTGAGATCCATAATAGGACAAAGTCCTCCGTCCTTTTTTGGGACCGTAAAATAACGTGAGTAAAACCCCGTGTTGTAATTGACATGGGCGAGTTTTGTGATCGCGCCTTTGTTGAGTAAGGCGGTCGTCTCCTGTAAAAGCGCTATAGATGGTGGAGTTATTTTGACGGTTCCAAGAGGAGGGAGGGCTTTGAACTCTATCTTGTATCCCTGGCTGATAGTTTGGAGGACCCATTTGTCCGATGTTATTAGCTGCCACGAGCGTTGAAATTGGCAGAGGGTGCTTCCAAACCGAGGACGCCCCGTTGGAAGGTGGACGAAGTCAAAGGCGCCGTTTTTGTGCAGGGTCTGTTCTGCTGCGTGGTTTTGTAAAACGCGAAGACGGCTTTCTCTGGTGAAAGGCGGAGGTGGCGCCTGTCAGCTGGTAACGCAAGGTACGCTCCTGCTGTGGGCGAGACTGGTAGGGAAGTGGTCGGTACCACTTCCGTGGGCGAAAGGAGGGCTGATGCTGTTGTGTAAAGCCCATCTTACGTGCTGTAACTTTAGCCTTATGGATGGTATCCATGGCTGTGTCAGTGGTGGCATTAAAGAGGCCCCGGCCGTCGAACGGCAGGTCCTCGATCCTGACCCTAGTTTCTTGGGGAAGACTGGCGGAGCGTAGCCACGCATGTCGGCGTAAGGCAACGACCCCAATCATGGCCTTAGCTGCGCAATCTGTTTGATGCTTGGATGTCTCGAGCTCCTGTTTAGAAAGGCGTATTGCCTTGGTCTGAAAAACCCTAGCCAACTCCTGTTGATCGTCAGGTAAATAGTTCATGAGCGACGACATCTTCTCCCAAAGGAAGATTTGGTACCGGGCCATCATGGCCTGGTAGTTAGCCACCTTAATTCCGAGCGCTGAAGATGAGTAAATGCATCTGCCAAACGAGTCGAGCTTGCGTCCTTCTCTGTCAGTTGGGGCGGAGTGGTTCTTAGACGACTTGCCCTGAGATGCTTCGACTACAATAGAATTGGGCTTCGGATGGACTAATAGGAATGGGGCCTCTGATTCCTTGACTTTATATAAAGTGTCTAATCGCTTAGACGTAGGTCCCACAGTTGATGGGTTAGCCCAGGACTGCTGGACAGTCTTTAGTAAAGTCGGGACAATTGGGAGTGCGAGTTGTGCCGAGGGCTCCACATACATTACATCAAAGATGCGGTCAGTCACAGCGTCCTCCGGTTGGTGATGCTCAGCCCCAAGAGATTGCGCCATACGGAGCATTTGCTCAGTAAAATTTCCGAGCTCCATTGATGGCGATGCAGTGTCTTTAGTGCCAACCTCATCTTCAGGTGACAGAAACGACGGTGGGGTAGACGCCACTGAGGAAGAGTCAGAGGCGTAATTCTCGGCTGACTGAGGAGAGGCAGGGGTCGGGACGTGCCGTAAGCTATCTGGTATTGCCGGAGTAGAAGTCGAGGCCAAGATGGGGTCCACTGGCAGGCGCCTGTGTGAGCGCGAGACTGGATGAATGATGCGTTCTCCAGTATAGGGATCAAATTGATACTGGTACCGAGAAGATGAGTGGTGGGATCGGTCTGAGTATCGGTCCCAGTCACCAACCCGGGAGCGGGAGCGGTGAGCGGGAGCAAACCCTGAAGCTCGGGATGCTGGTGAGTCCGAGCGGATGGAGTGCATAGGCGAAGCAAGGGATTCTCTGGCCGAAAACGTGCCCGTCCACGGACCGGTCGACCTCGGTGGAGATAAAGTGTGGTCCGTGAATGCCTGTACTGCGGGTAGCAGATCCCCCAGAGGGGAGAAGGAGCGAGTAGGTTGTGGTGCTGATAGTGACGGCGACAGAAGCGTGAAGGATAAATCCTCCGCTGGAGATGTCCGGGCCGGTACCGAAAAGGATTTCCGGGAGACGGAGGTTGTCAGTACCGAAGCCATCAGTACTGAGGCTGTCAGTATCGAGAGCGTTTTAGTTGTCCTTCGTGCTGAGAGGGATGTTCGGTGGCCCGATGCCAAAGGAGGCCGGCTCGGTACCAGTGTCGATGTCGGTGGCATCGGTACCGAGGATTTCATCGATACCGAAGATCTCTTTGTCGGTGTCGCTGAGGTCGGTACCGAGGGTTTTGTCGATATCGATAATTCCGTCGGTCCTGACGAGGCTTTCATCAATACCGAAGGTCTCTTTGTCGGTGTCGCTGAGGTCGGTACCGAGGTTTTTGTCGGTAACAATAATTCCGTCAGTCCCGACAATTTCATTGCCGATCTCGACAACGACGGGTCCAAAGACTTTTTAGGCAATTTTTCATGCTTGCTCTTTGTTTTTTTCTTGAGCCCCGCGGTTTCAGCAATTTTTGGCTTCTTTGAGTGCTTAGCAGGCTTATTCACCCCTGGCGGGGAGCCCGAAGTTGCTGGGTCTGAGCGGCTTACGGTGACCGACCCGCGCTCCCCAGAAATGGCGGCCGAAGGGGCAAGTGGTGGTTTGGGGTATCCACCGCCGCCAACGCATTCTTCCAAAGGAGCCCTCTTAGGCAGTCCGCCCAGTTTCTTCTGGCCTGTCTCGAAAAGCTGATGCAGTGAGCGCAGGCCTCGACCACATGAGCCTCTCCCAAACAAAGAAGGCAAAGGGAGTGCCCATCCGTGACGGCGAGTTTCGCTCCACACCGGGAGCATTTTTTGAAGAGAGTGGTCTGCGCCATAAAGTGGAGCAGGCCTAGTCCTAACTCACTAGAAAAAACTACAACTATATTTTTATTAAGATTTTTTTTTTAAAACTAACAATCGTATAACAGAGAAAAACCTAACTAACTATCTAAGCTAAACTATCTAATTCCTTTTCAGAAAGAAGAAGAGATACGAACGTCCGTTCGAGAAGTCGTCCGTGAGGCTGGCAGCACTGCGGTCGAAAAGGAACTGAGGTGAGCGGGAACCCGGAGCATGCGCGATAGGACGGTGGGGGGAGGGGTTCCCGCCAAAAATATCTAAGCTAGCTATAGAAGTCCCGGAATAGGTTCGGCGCCGGTGCGAGCCCATATGTGTGATGCACAGAGACCACGAAGAAGAACAATCTGATGCTTCAATCCTATACATATCTGGTGTGTTAAGCCCCATCTAATTCAGTGGGTTTCAGATTGGACTTTTGAGGGTCTGTGGTGGCAATGTAACGTATCTTAAACCATCTCTGATTATCCTAGTCTTTAACAGAACAGAGAAATTTCAGTTTAATTTAACAACACAAACAGAGCCATAATAAACTGGGATTTTCTATTAAAGTAAATACATTTGGATCTTAGCCACTCGTAGTCTTTCCACTGCCCAGATACATGGTATCTTCCATTCTTGGTCTTTAGAATCGGACTCAGAATGTTGAAAAACCCAACCTTTATGAAGAAACGAGAACTCAGAATTAGTTTTCTGAAAGGTTGTAGAAAATTTTTAAATATCTGTCAAATTCCAAGACATTTATCAATACATTAAAGATATTTCAGTTAATCAGAACAATATATCTATGTTAAGACAGCCCGTCTAACATAATGGAGAGCAAGCTGGGATATGGATGGCTTAGTTGCCAGCCAAAGACATTAGGAAATCATTTTCTCTCAGCCTCAGTTTTTCATCTCTAAAATGGGAATAATACTTGTCTTACAGACCTGAGGCAATGGGCACAAAGAAAATAAATATCATGCAATGCTTATTTTCTTAATAATTTCACAACTCTGACCACTAAAAAACAAAAGCCTTACTGACATTGCAAAGTGTATGAGAATGCATACCTTCAGCCACTGCTTTGGGCTAAACTTGTCTTGGACAAATTATATCTGGTAAGGCAATATGTATTTATAAAACATATCTGTGTATATGCCAGCAACCAATTAAATAAATTTTAGTTGATTAAATGGTAGATGATTAAATGTCAATAAAGTAACGTTACCAAAGCATGCCTCTTGGCAATATTGAAGTTAGTGTGAATAACATAATCTAACCACCACCACCTAAGTATCAGTTAGTGACCTGGTTCGCACACAATGCCAATTCATGGGTCATTTAACCCATGAATTAGAGAGGCCAATCCGGAGCAAGGACACTGCCTTCTGCATACTTGCCACTTCTGCTTTCCATCCCCTTTCATCAACAACCTAGGAATGCCCCGTCCTTTGATGCACAGTGCAAAACTGAAACTCTGAATTGTTGAGGGACAAACAATACAGAGCTTGAACTGATCGTTTGTTGCTGGGTTAAAACTCTGCGTTCTTTGTCCCTCAACAACCCAGAGTTCCAGGTTTGTGGAGCATTCCTGGATCACTGATAAAAGTGGATGCAAAGGGAAGTGATGGGTGGGAGGCCATGCTCCAACGTGGCCCCAACAAATCATGGGTTGTTGATATGTGCGAACAGAGCCAGGGTTAGAAGTAAAGGCCATCTATAATTATTTCTTTTTCATTCCCTATTACAACAAACTCCAAACCCTCCCCAAAAATAAAGTTATGTTCGTAACTATCAGTCCTACCTGTTAATTCATCTCCCCAGCTATAGTTGATTAATCTACCAATTAAACTGATTAAAGAGAGAGCACATGCACCATACCTCTTTCCTTGCACAGTTTTGACGACAGTGAAAAACTGATTGCAATTGGAGAATCACTGGCATATTGTTGTGGGGCTACAGCTGAATGGGAGAGAAAAGAAACCCAAATTGTTCATGAACACTCTGCTACATAAGGACATACAAATATAGTTATTAAGAACTGTTTTAATTACAAACTTGCAAAGAGCTAGCTAATGGCCACAGCAAGTGCTTTTTTCATTACTGAATGAAGAGATCTGGATACAGATTAACGCATCTGGCTATATACTGTGATTACTTTTTCACTCACCTTGAAATGAGAAAGTGAAGCATTTTTAATAAAGGGTTTGAAAAATTGCCTAGTTTCTCGGCCTTTTTATCCTAAGTGCTTATACCTCAGTTGCAAGGCCATTTTCTAATGTTCTTCAGCAACTTTCCTCAATTAATCACAATATATATTTTGCTTCCTCTAGCGATAGCAAATTTTAGCACTGACATCTTCTCTTGAAAATATAAAGCCATAGATAAAGGAACACATAGTGATAGAAATTATATTTTAGAATGTGAAGACTCCATGTTGCCTATACATTCTATTAGGTATAAATACTTTTAGCTAGATCGTATGTATACTTGGAGGTAAATCCCCAAAAGGTGTACTACCATAAAATGTGCGTAACATAGGTTACAATCCTATGTATCCTTCCTATCCAGTCCCAGCTTTTTTCCAATAAAGAATATTGTCAAGTTTAGCCTTGGAGATTCATAACATTTTGCCTAAGCCAACAAAAACCTCAACTTTGTTCTATGCTGCCTAGAAAACGATGTTAGGTCAGGCAGGAGTGTATCAACTTTTTGCCTGATCTAAATACTCCTATTTATGGTAATCAAGTATCCTTATCTACCGGGAGTCAAATACGTAGGAAAGTGGTCACACCACCTAAACCTTTAAATTCAGTTTTTAGCATGAAAACCAATCAACTTGTTCCTATTTTTGTATGCAAAAGTCGTCCCTGGGAACAAATATGAGTAGTGTATTGGCCAGCTATGCCTGCACTTGCTGTATGATATTAAAGCAGCCTTGAGTGGCTGGGGGATGCTGAGAGTTGTAGTCCAACACATCTGGACAGCACCAGGTTGGGAAAGGCTGTATTAGAGTATTAACAGAAAACTAGTAATTTCTCCTTACTTCTGTTTAACAGAGGCCCAGGATTCTCCATTTGCTTTGCAACGCCAATGGGAAAACCAAGACTTTTTCTGCTTCCCCTTTTGATGTTTTCCGCCATCTCATTGTCAGCATATTCAGATGCAGGTGACAACCTGTTGGGCAATTCTGATGCTTGCCTTCTCCCTGATTTTACGTTTCTGTATCCTAGCTCCTGCCAAGAATTTTTATTATACCAGGCACCTTCAGTGAGCTCTTTCCAACTGCAATTCAAGATATTTAAAATCCCCTGAGGTAAAATAAACTTAGACTTAGAAAAATGCTTCAACATTTCTTCCAGCTCACATAATATGGCAACAGCCATGCATTTATATTCATACAATGAGGCTGACTGCAGAAAGTCTTCTGTAAATGAATCTGAAGGTATTTGGGAAGGCTGAGCAAGAGGGTCCTCACAGACAGCTCTGGATACAAAGCGACCATATGTTTGAGGAGAAACTGGATCTTTCTTCACTATATTGTTTTTCACTAAAGCATCATTTCCTTCCTTGTGTTCTTCTGTACATCCAGGATTCCTTCATGTAGACAGAAAATGTATGTTATTTAGTTATTATTACAGTTATATCTGACCAGTTTACCTGGTCCGCCTCCTCTCCTCTTTATCCTCACAACAACCCTGTGAAGTAAGTTAGGCTGAGAGTCAGTGACTGGCGAAAAGTCACCCAATGAGTTAGCTTCCTCTGATTTTCCTGACAGAGCTCCTGGGTCTTTAACCATTTTTGGACAGGTAGATATTGTATTATATTGTATAGATTTTATTTTATTATGTCTTTGCCTTCTGTTGTGAACCAGTCACCTTGGAGGCATTATTATTACATTTATATCCTGCCTTTTTCTCCCTTGAAGGCAGCTTACAGGATTCTTCTCCTTTCCATTTTTATCCTCAGTAAAGCCCTATGAGGTAGGTTAGACTGAGATTCAGTGTCTGGTGAGTTTCATGGCCGAGTGGAGACTAGAACCCGGTCCAACACTCTAACCACTACACCACACTGCTCTATTAACCATTACGCCACACTGGCCCTAATATATTTTGAATATATTCTGCCTACAATTCCAGAATATAGACCAAGAACTCTTTAGGGATGAAGAAGGTGTGTCTACACATACCAGAAGCTGCAGCCACACCTATGTATATGTTCAGGCTTGCTTCTTAATTCCTGATGTGAACAGTAGTAATCAAATAGCTAGGAAGTACAGAAGCAGCATGTACTTCCTGCTGAAATCAACATTACAATTTTATATTCAACTCATCCTTTTTTTAAAAACCATTTTTCATTAGTTGTGTGTGCCTTGAACAGCCTTGCCATTTGAGCTGTTCAGTCAATTTTACATGAAATGCCAAAAGGTTAATAACCACCTCTAGAATCTATACCAAGTTATTGGTGATTTACAAAAGGGTCACTCTGAAGGGGCTTAATAAATCAACTGAGTGCCTGAAAACAACTCTCGTAACCTATTTAAACAATAATTAGCATGCCAAACTTAGAAGATGCTCCTCTCAGATAATTTTGCTATGCAACAAAGCAGATTTCACAGACAACTGCTCGCCTATTGACCAGACGAATGGGGGGGAGGGACGAGGGAGCTGAAGGAAAGTAAAGCAGTTTTTATTTTGAATTCACAACTAAGCACACTTTCCCCTCCCCTGCTCCAATCAGGGCCTAATGAAATGAGCTGTGCACGCCTATGACAACAAACCATCAGTTCCTAGGTTGTTAACTGAAACCGGAAATGGTTCATACTTGCTCGCATGCTCCGCTCACACCTGGCCAATCCTGGGTTAAAAAACCCAGATATTGCTGCCATGACATGCAAACTGGGACACTGACTGGCAGTGGTTCTCTAAGATTTCAGGAAGGAATTTTCCAGTCCTACGGAGATGCCGGGGATTGAATTTGAGAACTTCAGAATGCAAAGCATGTGCTTTCAACATTACAGATCTTAAGAAAATAATGCCTCTTTAAAATGAAGGATCTACATTTTAATCTATTATTAATGAATCAGTTAATTTATTTGACTGATAAATCAATTATTACAACTTAAGTAGAAAACCATATTACCGACAAAAGTTCCTAGTTTCATGAGGATTTGCTCTGACTGAAATTAAATCAGCAAACTGTTGTCCTCGTTCCATTTTCTCAAGCCATTTTCTCTTGGTTTTCGGCTAAAATAAAATAGGCTTTCATTAAACCCTTAATAACTTTGGGAAAAGCAATAAAAAAGAATTAAACATGAGAGGGGAAATTACCTGGTCAAAGAAATATATCGGTCCTCGTTCCAGAGTTTCAGAAATTTTTCTCTGTAAAAATTCTACATAAACAATGATAAAATATTATGAATATACCAACAAAAAATGTGACACAGATGAAATGCTTTTATTTTTGAGAGCTATAATTAAGTGCTGATTAGTGATTTAGAAACAAAGCACCTAAACAATATATAATTTATTCCTAAAATAATACCTATTGGGTAGACTCCATCAGGACACTCTCCCTCTCTCTTCCCCACACCTCCCAAACATCTGCTCTAGAATGTCCCCCAAACCCTCCAGAGCAGATTTTGAGAGCATGCAGGGGAATAATTTCCCCCTGGTTCTGCTGATCGAAGCAGTTCCATCAGTGGAACTACTTCATTGGATTTCACTCAGTGGAAATTGTATTCATAGCTCTGATTCAGGCCTTCACAAGTGCTTCATGTACATATGAAGCTAGGGTGGCAACTTAAGTTGCCAAAAAAAGAAGATATGCACTACCGAAAAAGAGGACAAAAGAGGGCATCAATTTGCATATGCTAGTATCTATGTATATATGGAAATTTAAGAATAATTGTTAGAATTAAAATTCTACAGAAGGCAAACCAATTAATTTCCCAGGCAAATAACACCTCAAAATTCTTAAATTAATTTGCACTCTACCCCAGGAGCTCCATCACTGGTGTGCAGATTTGCAGCGCAATACTCACATGACACTGTGCCTGTCCTGCTGACACCCTGCCTCTTCCCCAGCCTTTCCTAGAACGCTAAAAGTCTAGATTATTTTCCCTAAGTGCATTTAACACACCCTAAATCTCTGTGTAGTTTTTAAGGAACTGGGGGCTTGCATGGATTGCATCAGGTCCTGGCAGAGAAAAGCAATCTGTCCTAGCAGCCGGCTCCAAGCCTCAATATAAAACCCAAACCTTACATCCCAGGCTCGAAAGCCTTTTTTAAAATCATACAATGCCTGAATCTCTGCAGAGACAGGATTGTACTCCCTCAATGCCCCCAAAGAGCCAGACTGAAGGGTCATTCCATTTTTGCCCAGGAGAAAGGAGGTCTGGTTGAAGTACTCATCTGCCAGGGCCTGACTGGAGGCAGAAAGAGAAGGGGAGGGGTGGAGTGGAGTGGAGCCGAAGAGCTAATGAAAGAGCAGCTATTCAGGTGCAAGGGATCATAAGCTTGACGCGCTTTTGCCTCAGAGGTAAAAAAAAAAAAACCGGACGCAAACCAGGGAGGGGGATTAGGTATGATGGGAACTCTAGATCACCAAAATAAGTTTTTATTCAAATCCGTTTTTATTGATTTTGGTCCAGATCCTGCTCCAAAATCAATTTCTCTTCAATTAACTACTCCCATTCAATTCAATCATCACATAATTTTCACTCCCAATCAGATTAAATTTGCCATAAATAGGGTGCTCACCATAGTTGGGGAGAGAAAACACTGGCTTGATGTTGAAGCCACATACTCTGAATTTAGTCATAGTCTTAAAATGGAATGCAGGAGAAAAATGCAGACTGGGAGCCTATCTACATTACAGCTTTAAAACGGTTTATCACAGTTTTGAGAACTGTTGGGGCCCAGGACACACTCCATATACAGTTTTCAAAACATTTTCAAAGTGTTTTATCCTGCGTGTGTAGACAGGCTCAGTGTAATCCTCTATATGTCTTAGAAGTAAGTCTGATTAGAATTAAATGGCGGATATCCAAGAAAAGTGAACCTAGGGTTGTATTCTTAGGGCATAATCCTATGCATGTTTAGATAGAAAAAACTCCTACAACTCCCAGCATGCCCAAGTCAGCCATGCTGTCTGGGACATGCTGGGAGTTGTAGGGCTTTATTTCTGTCTAAATATGCATAGGATTGCTCCCTTAATAATAATAATAATAATTATTATTATTATTATTATTATTTATAACCCGCCTCTCCCTATGGATCGAGGCAGGGAACACAATACACATACAAGCATAACAGAGTTTAAAAATTTTTTTTGAAAAAAATAAAAAAAATAAAAATAAAATAAAAACAAGAGTAGGTTGCAGGTTGCTAGTTGCAGGTTGTAACTGGGGATGTCGAAACAAATAGTGGCTGATCCCCATTCCCCCCCACAAATTTTCCCTAACTGTGTGGCTTCAACATCAAGCCAGCTTCTCCCCTCCCTCTCCCACCATTTTACATAACACCCAGCCTGATGAAGAGTTATGGAGAACTAGAAACTTTGCTCACTATTTTGTGACATTTGGGTTGATCCTAAAAGAGGCATTGCCTTACTGTGAATTTTGGATGTCTCCTGGATTCTTTGTGGATTGCTCTAGTTTACAGAAGCTAGTAATAAAATTTGGTTGTTGCCTTTTTTTAACTTTCAGGCATGGTGCGAAAAGAACCTGAAGTCTGAAAAATGCATCATTTCTAGAACATTTTCTTTGAACATGTTAGATTTATATTACTAAAATGTGGTTATTAATCTTACTTATTTCCTTCTTACAAATCCCTAGGAATTTTGTGTCTGTGCTTGGAAGCTAATCATTAATGGCATAATTTTTAAAAAAATAGGAATAGACTGTTCTGGTAAACTGAACATATACAATCTCTTCCTGTTCAAAATCTTCTTTAAGCTGATAAAAATGTTTGCCTTCCTTATTCCCTTGCTTTCTGCTTCACACAAAATCCATTTGATTCTTGTCTTTTCAAATCTTCCTTGTTTACTATGATTCTATAGATTACAGTAAATAAATGTTGTAACATACCCTTGAAGAAGACTTTCCACATAGAGAGCAGAGCTTGTTTGGTCAATAATATAAAATGAAAAAAGCTGTCCCTTTCAAGGCAGAGTGAAAAGAAGTTGTCTCTCTGTGGTGGCAGTCAGTCTGTCAACACAGTTTTAAAGTCCTGTTGCTTGGTTACCACATGGCGTGGATTGCATTCAGCCATACTCTCTTCCTCCGGCCAGTTTCTGCTTAAAAGCCTAGGATCTTAAAACAGACAAGCCACAATTCAGTGCAGTCTTATGTGAAACCCACTGGAATAAATGTATATTGTTATGCCTACTGCATTGGTGTGTCTGATATTTAGAAATATATTCTACTGAAAGCAAGCCTTTGCTCAGCCTCTGCAATCTGTCATAATCAGTGTCCCACACTACCAGTGTCCCACACTGACAAGCACAGGACAACTTTAATAAAATGGAATTAAAATGAAATCTTGATCCCAAATGAAGGATGCAATTCTGTGGATGTTTAGATAGAAAAAGGTCCTACAGCTCCCAACATTCCCCAGGCAGGCATGCTGGCAGGGAATACTGGGAGTTGTAGGACATTGTTTCCATCTAAACATCCATAGGATTGTGCCCTAAGTGAATGGCTTTAGGGTCAAAGTGATAGTATAGGAAAGGTTAGTGCCCTTTTCAGCTTAACCTTTTAGTTCTGCTTTAACGGCGAAGTGTTTTTTTAAAAACCATTTTGGTTGTATTTATTTATTTCTCCAAAATTGCAACATTCCACTAAGAATCCAGCCAATTTAATGGGCCAGAAGAAAAAGGCTAATATTTCATACACAGTAACCACTAAGAAGATTCCTGCTCACCCAACTGCCCTTTAGAAGTATTGCTAAGTAAAAAGCAAACCTGCTCCTGTCCTGCAATTTTCTGGCCAATGCAGTCAAACTGGGAAACTTGATAAAAAAAGAAAAGCATCGCTAGTTTGTATCATTTCCCTGCATCACATATACTGATCAATAAAGGAGAGAGAGATGCAGGATTTTTATCCCTCCCTTTTCGATCATAGTTGTTTTGCTCCATTTGGCCATGGCTGGATACCACCAACCTCAGCTGCCTTTATTTCCTTGGCTGATGATTGTGAGCATTATTTTACTCTGGCTTGAGAGCACATTGGTGGGCACACAGCATTTGCCTGGCTTGAGAACAGCTTGGTAGGCACTTGGCACTAATGTTTTGATTTTACTAAAATTAAACATTATTAAATTTATTTCATAACTGAAATAACTCCCCTGATCAAACTCCAATCATGCTGTGCATGACTTACAGCCCTACCGGGTACTCCATTCACATTCAACAGATGTGATCATTCATTAAATTAAATTAGGGCTGAATAAGCATTGGGATGCAGATGTGCATCTACAGCTATCCCTGTCCAGATGGCTAAATTAGTGTAGAAACTACTCAATTATTGCTCTTTTGCATTGACTCATAAGTTCTTTTCTTTTCAATCCCCTCATATAGCATTAAATCCCCTTCTACATTTATTTATGAAAACTCCATTTACCCTGCCTTTCTGTCCTGAGTGACATCCAGATCCTCTAACCAAATCCAATATAATAATAAAAACAAGACATACTAAAAAATTCAGAAAAACAATTTCAGGCAGCAGTCCCAGTGGACAGGTGGGATTCAACCCTGCTTAGCAGAGGATAGTTTGCACTGTTAGTTATTTTCAGTTGGTAAGTCATATATTAAAATATTGTGTACTGGCAGGCATGGAAGGAAAATGTGTTTCAGGGTTTGTTTTCCAAAAAAATAGTTTAAGTTTTAACAACAAAATTTTGAGGCACTTTAAAGACCAATAATATTATTCTGGCATAAACTTTCGTGGACATTGTTTACCGTATCAGATGCCTGGAACAAGATAGTGAGTTTCAGATTTATAATCAGTACATATGGGGAGTGGAGGGTGGGAAATGTGAACAGTGAGATCATTGCTAAACTTTTAATGTTTCAACCAAAAGCATAGATTCTTGTGGCAGATTACATTACAATTCTATACATGACTACTCAGAATAAGACCTCACTGGCTTAGTTCGGACGACACTTTAGACAATGGAGGGGGGAAGAGGCAACCGTCAGTTGTGTTGCTTATTGTGTTGTGTGTCGGCAACACACAACGCATACACAATTGACAGTACGTTATTAAGCAACGGGGGGAAACGGGCTGCTCCATTGTTTGTTGGAGCCCCGTTGCTTATTATGAGGCCCCAACTTTCAGCCGCGGAACGGGGGGAGGGGTAACATGTCGTGTGGAGAGCACTCCAAAAATAACATACCGTCCGTTGCCTCTTCCCCCCTCCGTTGCCTAAAGTGTCGTCCGAATTCACCCACTGAGTTCAAGGCAACTTGCTCCAAGGTAAAGGTAGCATCCAATGGGTAGTAGACCCATTGAAATTAATGAGATTTAAGTTAGTCACGACTAACTTAAATCCCGTTAATTGTACTCTAACACTGGATACTATCGTAAGTGGGTACAGAACTGCAGCCTTAAAGCCATAACGTATTTATTATGGCTACATCTTCGTGGATTCATCAGATGCGTCTGATAGTGTACTCAATCCCACGAAAGCTTATACTGTAATAAATGTGTAACACTGCAATCCTATAAATGTCTATTCAGAAGTGGATCCCATTGAGTACAATGGAGCTTATTCCCAGGTTAAGTAGGTGTTGGATTCCAGCAGTAGTCTTTAAGACATGTTGTTTTTCCTGACGCACACACTCTGCAAACTGTTAAAACAAGAACACGGGGCGGGTCTCCCTTTCATTGCAAGGAATATTGCAAGCAGGCATCAATCCCACCTCACGGGACGTCCCACTGAGAGCCTCACGCAAAGCAACGCTCCTAGCGACATTCCTCCCGCGCACGCTCTTCCTCGCCGCTGCTCCCCCGCCCGCCTTGGCGCCGAGTCGTCCGGCTTTCCCGGCGTGCCCCTGTGCTGTGCCATAGAGGAGCTCGGCCCAGAGCGGCGTCCCCCTCTTGCTGTCCACTGTCCCTCGCTGGATCTGTCGGAGGCAGTCGTGGGAGAGCGACGGCGGGCGCTGCAACATGGCGGGCGTGGAGCAAGGGGGCAGCCCCGAGGAGGAGAAGCACCTGAACGGAGAGCTGCTTTTGGATCCCGAGGAGAGAGAAGGCGCGGTGGGGCCCGGCGCTGACGAAGGCGCCAAGAAGAAGCGCAAGAAGAAGAAGAAGAGCAAAGGCGCCGTCGCGGGTACGAGCTGGGCCGGGCGAGATGGAGAGCGAGAGAACGAGCGAGCATTGGGGGAGGCCACGGCAGAGTGAGAGGGGAAGGTTGGGGTAGCTACGGGAGCAACTTTCTAGAAGGGGCGAGTGCGCAATCTCTCTTCAGTAGGTGTGAGGGGAAGCGATAGTGGGGAGAAGCTGGCCATGTTGGCTGTGAGGCGAACGGAAAAATGGGATGGGATTATTAGCCCTTCTACTTGAGTGGTTGGTGGTGAACGGCTTCTCCCGTGACTGTCGAGTTGTTCTGTGGAGCCATGTCGGCTGCTGCTGTGGGTGAAGTCTTTGGGAAAGGTTTCCGGACTTTTGGGGCGGGAGTGAGATAACGTTGAGTATTAGAGGCGGTCGTGTCAGTGTTATCGTTTATAACCATAGGCGGTCAAAATATGTGGTCAGAGATCCTTAAACTAGAATGCAGACTGTGTGAAGGATCGCTGTCTCGCGGATTGGGTGGGGAAAGGTATCCTGCTGGTGTGCAGCTGCCATAGGATCGCCAGGGCGGTGGTGGAGAGACAGGAGAGAGATCTTGGAAAATAAAGAAATAGATATAATCCTGCCATCTAAGCATAATAGCAGGAATGTGCCTGAAATTCACATGCAATGGGAGGCAGGACCTCAGGGACTTTGGATTTACAATTATATACTGGTGTTCTGCAACAAAGCGTTTCTCAAAGTGGGTGCCTCATCTTTCTGTGAGAGGAAAAAATATGAAGATTTGGGCAGTGGGTTTGGAAGAAATTGTAGCTGCCTAGTTTTCCTACAATAATGCAGACAGAACTAAAGCTGTGTGAGTGTGATCCCAATAGAAATATACGGTAGAGGGACTTAAGTTGGCCATAGAGCCTCTAGGCAGGAAAATGGGAGTACACTCTCTCAGTTGAAGAAATATCTGGCACCTCTCCTATCAGTGGGAGAGAGATTTGGATCTGTGTCCAT
This sequence comes from Anniella stebbinsi, assembly GCA_029215795.1. Taxonomy (NCBI): domain Eukaryota; kingdom Metazoa; phylum Chordata; class Lepidosauria; order Squamata; family Anniellidae; genus Anniella; species Anniella stebbinsi. The sequence goes on along the minus strand of JARDYH010000003.1, from coordinate 44,231,000 downwards.
ATTTGAAAGAACATCGTACTTTACCTGCAATACTTATCCAGGGCCAGTGAAGAGTTGTAGATCTGAGAAAACAGAAGCATAAGATATTGAAAGCATCTTAAGTCTGTTGCTAGACTTTTGCATGATGTTAAACCACCTGCTTATTGTGAAAACAGGACAACCAGATGCTGAAAGAGAATCAGAGATAACACTTGATGAGATAACAAAACAGATGGATAAACAAACATTGGAGGAAAAGGAAAAAGATGATGATGAAGAGGGTAAGTATAAGTTATGCTTCTCCGTCATGTGTAAAATAGTAACATACAAAATGGTTATAAAGATCTTAAATAGGGGATTACTGGAATTAAGAAAGATGTTCATGCTGAAATAGTTCTATGTAGATTGAAAAGGTTTGTCTAAAAAGACTATAATCAAATGGTTTGTTCACTGATTTGAAAAACTGATTACATTTCTATTCAACATTTCACACATTGAGCCCATCAACATATAGGGAAGGTAGTTCAGGGTTAGAGATAGGAACCAGCCCACAGGATTACTGAGCAGATATTTGAACCTAGGACTCCCTGGTTCATCTACAACACTATCCCCTACAGTATCATATATTGGGGTTATTTTTGGGAAATGGTAGTCAAGAGTCAAATTGCTATTGATAGAAGCTTATAGAAATCTGGCTACCCCTGTTATTCATAATTCTGCATCAGTCATCTGAACACATGCTAAATTCAGTTTGTGAAGCACTCGAGAGTTTATATTCTAAGCAAAGTGTAAATCTTTGTCTAGTCATTAGAAGGAATTAATGAAAATCCAGCTTAATTTCCTCTAAAGTGACAGTTTATTTGATTATTCTGTAGATATCAAAGTGTGGATGTTGTGGGAGCTCATTAGCTTCTGCAGGAAAAGAATATAAAGGTGTGGAACTGATTGCCCAATCCAGAGAGATGTATGGGAAGAGCCACATAAAGCAGACATTTTATTGTTATTCGTGCAGTGTACCTAGACTTTGAAAAGCCACATGATTGAGAAGATGGGAATGAAGTTTTGAATAATAGTTCAAAGGCTCATTGTGTATTATAAAGGGTCATTCTGGATCAAGGAGAAGAGCCTGTATAGGACATAGTGGTTAAGTTAGCACTTAATATCCAAGTTCTGCTGCCCTACAAGTCCTGTTCGCATTAATTGGAGTTGGACAAAAACAGCACTTAATGATATCATAGTCCCCGTGGTAGCATGATGTCTGACCAACTCCCATAAACCCCAACCACTATGGCCAATGGTCAGAGATTATGGTTTAGTGTGACAAGAATGAACCACAGTGAGCCTCAGGCTCATCCATTCCCCTCCTCTCACATGGCCGCAAAATGTTTGGAAGCTTTTGTCGTGTCATTTGAACCCAACAAATCTTAATTATAGCTAGTGGAAGCTTTAACCACAGTTTAGGGTTTGGGCATAATACTAAATTGTGGTTATTTGGTGGAAGTGTCAGTCTCCTCACAGCCATACCAAAGGAGGAGAGGGGATGGGAGGCATGTGAGCCTGAGGCTTGCTGTGACTCCTTTAGTGTGATATTTGAACATAGCTAATGTGGTATTCCTTCTTACTGTTGAAATAGATGTCTAGTATCCCCCCACCCCCGTTTAATAGCTTATGCTATAATGAATTGAAATTCTTACTACTACAGTTTCCTTTAGTTCAGGGAAGACTGTGAATATTAAGTGAAATGATGGTGCCAAAGTGATGGAAGAAACTAAGAACAATGTCAGAAGTTACTGTTAGAAGTAAGAATTGCTTTGAAGGTCAGACCAATGGTCATCTAGTCCAGGAATCTTTCTTTAATGGTGGCTGGGTGAAATAGTTGTGTATGTCATTGTTTTATAATCAACACATGGGGTTTTATGTAATTCCAATAAATAAATGATAGTACTCTAAATATAAAGGTAAATGAGGATTTTTATATTTTTGACCAAATTAAGGACCCATCAGAATCTTTATTGTTACAGTATACTTGACAAAAGGAAACAGTGATTTTATAGCTAATACTGAGTATGCTACTTGGAGGCAAGTTCCATTCAACTCAGTGGGACTTAGTATGCCTAGGTTTCAATCTTGGTTCGAAACAGTGGTTATAGTTTGCACAGAAAGCTTGCAGCAGTCTTCAAGGACATGGCAGCCCAAATAGTTTGGCTTGCTGATTGGCAAATTTACCAGCAGTACCGCAGAAAAAACCTGTAATAAGTGAATAGTAGCAGCTATAGAACTGATTATTGCCAGCGTCTGCAGTGGTTAGCATAGGGAACTGGAAAGTATTCCAAATCTGTGGATGACTGAACTATATGCCAGAACTTTTTCTGATGTAGTGTAAATGAATTAAGCCAAGTTCAAGAACAAGAGAAATCTGATACAGTTTTAATTCACTAAAATGAGAAGCGGAGTTAAAGAACATCGACAGTTTAAAGAACAAATGTATATTTGTTTCAGAATGTGCTGGAACAGATGAATAGCGCTTTTTCAAAGAAAAAAAATCTAGAACTCATTTTTAAACAGTCATATTTGAAATGTTTAATGGTTTAACAATATCTTATTAACAAAATCATTTTAATCAAATCTAAAACGTATCCCTGCATCCTAGTTTTTTACAAAACAGTTCACTATCAAAATGTGATTTTGTTATTTGAAAACTTCGGTTGATCTAAAATCCAGAATTATAATAAAAAAGTTCATATATCAGTAATTAGAAACTGTTAAGTGGCTCCCTGAATTACCGGTTGCCACTCAGTCTTCTTTCTCTTTTCGTTCCTTTCCCCTCCCCATTGAACTATAGAAACACAGGGGAATTTTCTAGGTAGTGATCCTAATCTGTTTATAGATTTTCAACTTCCTCTCCCCCCCCACTCCCCCCGGAAAAGTACTTGCTAGCCAATTAACCCAAACTTTTCTGGAGGTATCTGTTGTAACTTCATGGCTTTTTAGCAAATAACTCAGTATATAAATGTTAGTAGTGAATAATAAGTAAAATAAAATAAAGAGAAAGGAGAAGGAAGTATGTAGACAGAAGGAGTAATCAGTGATAGGGAGAACAGCATATGACTTGCCTGGATGGAGCCCTGATTTTTATTGATTCCTAGTATAATATTGATTCATTAATTGTTACATATTGAATGTGGTCGTTATATACACATTGCTCTATGCTGTACATAGAATTGCATTGTGAAGAAGCTTTCTGCAAAAAGTGGGCAGGACTTCATCACAATTTTCAGCCCTCTTCTTCTCATAGCATGGTATGATCCAGTTACAGTGTCAGCAGAGATTGAGACATTTAGTACAATCTATGCATCACATAGCCAATACACTTATGGAACACTGCACTGTGCTGGTCTGATGTTATGTCAGCATGCAGTTTGGGTGAGTCTAGTCAGTTGCCATGATGTAGCTTTGGCTGTCATTTTTTGCTAAACCACTGTTGACCCTATTTTTCTTCTTGCATCTGTGGAATATTGCCTAGCTGTTCATAAGTGCTATTTTCATCAGTTTTTTTTTATAAATTTGTTTTCTGTAGATGGTGATGGTGAAGGTGATAGTGCAGCAGGGAAAAAAAAGAAGAAAAAGAAAAAGAAGAAAGGACGTAAGTGTTTGCTGCATGATTGTACCATGAATCTCATTTCTGTTCATGCCATGTTTCTGAAGTTTATGTATGATGCTGCCTTATACTGAGTACACGGGTCCATCTAGTTTAGTTTTAGCCACGGTCTGTCAGTGGCATGCTCTTGGGCAACAGTCTTTCCCAGCCCTGTCAACTGAGATCTTTTTACTAGAGATGCAAGTGACCAACCTGCATAAAAAGCAAGTGTTGTATCATGGAGCTTTGACTTCTTTTCCCTGTACACTTAAGATTATTGCTTACAGCTACAATTGAATATTTTTTAAAAGTGAAAATCTTTTTTGATAGCTGTTCTATAATAAATTCCATGGATATCTGCCAAATAGGCAACGTTTTAGCAAAAATGGTTAGCAGTTCTAATGGGGTTGTATTGCAAGGGAGAGGACATGAGCGCTTAGCAACTGTGGGTCCTCTGGCCATTGGGTAGATTCATCCTATATTTGCTCTCCTGTCATAGATAAGCTGCTTGCTGGGAGGGGACACAGGCTAAGGGTTGGTGATTTACATGGGAGAGATATCAGAACAAAGTCACTGTCTTGATAAGTAGGGGCATTTAGGATGTGTGGAGATATTGTAGTTGTTTTAAAGAAATTGATAACTGGTATGCACAAGCCAGGTTTTGGGGCTAAGACTGACCCCTTTTGGCAATTGTGAAAGGCACTTTGAGAAATAGCTAGGTTATTTGAGAATATCCAGGCATGGTTTCTGTTTTGGATGTGAGCCCATGTAGGAGGCAAGGTTTAAATGTGTATATGTTGAAAATAATAGAACTAGATTTTGCATTGTAAGGAATTCAACACCTGCATTTCATCCAACAGCTAAAGTCCAGACAGATCCTCCATCTATTCCAATATGTGATTTGTTTCCTAGTGGGACATATCCCAAAGGTGAAGAGTGTGAGTATCCACCAACACAAGATGGGTATGTATCCTTCAATTTCAAAATGCAGAGGGCAGTACACTGACAGAAAATTAATTTTTGTAGGATTGCCTAATTGCCTATTTTAGAAAGTCAGATTATTACACTGTGCACTTGAGTTTTCTGCTACTATGGGGGATAATTTTAATTAAAAGTGGGTGTATCTTAGAGAATTCTCTTCTATAGAACTTTGTGTGTGCGTGTGTTTCTGCGTAGTTCATTGGTGGTTGTTTTTTGGTGAAAATGCAGCTGTGCTTCATGAGTTGGTGCCACTTCTGTATGTTACTATTCTCTTGATACTTGGGATTTTTTTAAGTATAGTCATGTTATGAATAGTAAGAATGTACATAACTGTGAATTTGCCAGCAACATGCGCTAGAGCATAGGCACAATTCATATTTGGCCTGTGTTTGTGTGTATTTTGTTTGCAAAAGCCATTGCCTTTTGTACGATCACGCAGAAGTGAAATCCATAAATATTTTATACTTCAGAATCAGGATAAACAGCAATGTATGAAGCAAGCCCTAAGTGTGTTCATCTATTTTCACAAGTTTGCAGATGGTACAGAGATCTACATTAGGGTCCTTAATGCTTGTAATAGATCAGTGCACCTATTCTTCACATTTTTAATACATTTGCCAGTGTCATGCATATGAAGTGCTTTGTGTAGGCCAAAAATCTGTGATGACACATAAAAGAACATGCATTGTGTGACATGCTTTAAGGTGGTAGAGTGGATTGTACCATTTTGGATTGCAGGTGAGGTGCCAGTTTTGAATGCCTCTGTGTAAACAATTTTCTACAAGTAAAACAAAAACAGCAAAACAAGGAGAGAAGTTTCAGTCCAGCCTGCTCCATACTATGCTGGTGTTCCATTTGCAGAGTGGTTGTGTAGGGAATATTAAAATATTCCCACCTGCATTCTGAAGTGGTACATTCCTCTTCACCACCTTATTCTACTGCATGTGTGTAGGCTAAGCCTAAGATTAAGAGGGGATGTGTCTAGATGTCTGATTTCTTCCTTCCCAAAAGATAATCTGGCAAAACAGCTCAACTGTTTTTTTACATTTCCCCAAATTCCAAACAGACTCTAGGGATGAGTTATGTAAGCTTTTTAATGGTTGAACTGCTGGTGTAGATGCAGTATTAACAATTTCATCTTCAAAACGTTTTCACACCAGTTTCTAACTGCTTCTTGAACATGAGAGTTTAAAGAACCCTTTGGGAGGTTTTGTAGAGTAAATTGACCACAAGCATTGATTGTACACCCCTCTGGAACTTGGCCATACTGTGCTAGCTGAAGATGAATAATTTGAGCAATTGCAAGTAGTTTGTAAGGATACTTCTGGCGTTCTAAAATTGTGTATATTAATATATTTTTCCTGTCTGGTACAAGGGGGTTTATTTAGTGAACCAATTCAAGCATATCATTGTCATCTAAATTTGAATTACATGCTGGCTTAACGATCTTTGTATTGCAATATTAAAGTCGAACTGCTGCTTGGAGAACCACAAGTGATGAAAAGAGAGCACTAGATCAAGCAAGTGAAGAGATCTGGAATGATTTCAGAGAGGCTGCTGAAGCACATAGACAAGTGAGGAAATACGTTATGAGCTGGATCAAGCCTGGAATGACAATGATAGAAATCTGGTGAGAATAGAAGACTATAAGATTTTTTTTAATTAAAGGAGGACTACTCAGGAGTTGAAATCTTCATAGGTTTAATTAAATATGCTGGGCATGCTTTTGTTCAGGAGATTGGGTTCCCTAAAAGTTCTCATAGCCTTAGGTGCTGGTTGCAAAATCATCATGTTTAAGCAGAGCTATCTAGTTCTCACTTAAACATTGTTCTGCATACATTCCCTTTTTGTTTTTGCATAACTCAAAACAGGCTTTGATGCTAGGGAACAATTAGCTGTCACAAAGTTGCTGCAAAACTGTTTAACACATGTTGTGATGTAGCTGGAGATATGGCACTTAGCTTTTTTGGCTTGGGGCAGCAAACATTAATCTGTAACTGTTAAGAATATTGTCGGTAGTATCCATAGCAAAACAAAATGTACTGTTTGAAGTTTCTAAAATGTAGCTCTTGGGTAGCTAAATAAAGCTGTTGGAAAACAAATCCTTTCATGTAACAGAGACATTTGCTTTCCTAGTGAAAAACTAGAAGACTGTTCTCGGAAGTTGATCAAAGAGAATGGCTTAAATGCTGGGCTTGCATTTCCTACGGGGTGTTCTCTGAATAACTGTGCAGCCCACTACACCCCCAATGCTGGAGATCCAACTGTATTGCAGTATGATGATATCTGCAAGATAGATTTTGGAACACATGTTAGTGGTGAGTTTTCTCTTGCTTATTATGCAGTTAGATAATTTAGTAGAAGGCACATGATATTATCTAATTTGTATCTAATTTCAGGTCGCATCATTGACTGCGCTTTTACTGTCACATTCAATCCAAAATATGACAGGCTCTTACAAGCTGTAAAAGATGCAACAAATACTGGAATAAAGGTATGCTCACATGAGGAAATATAACTTTAGTTCTTATCTACTTTGTGAGAAAAATATTTATCTTCAATTCCAACCTGTCTTGTGTGTGTAGTGTGCTGGAATAGATGTTCGTCTTTGTGATGTTGGTGAAGCCATTCAAGAAGTCATGGAGTCTTATGAAGTTGAAATTGATGGCAAAACATATCAAGGTAATTTTATTTCCATCTAGTACGTATAGTAGTCTTCAAACTGAGGAGGGTATGTGTTTATGTATCATATATAGTTACAGACACACACCATTTGAATGACTTGTTTACAGTTGGTACCAGCAAGTAAAATATTTTGAGACTTTTTAAAAAAAGTTATTGACTTCTTTATTTAGCAGTCTTCAGGAATTTCATATAGCAAGTAGGTGTTTTTAAAGAACAGAATTGTTTATTATATTAGGTTAACTATTCTAATTACCTAAGTGCAATTACCTCATAATGTTTTGTATTTTATATAACAGTGAAACCAATTCGCAACCTGAATGGACACTCTATTGGACCATATAGGATACATGCAGGCAAAACTGTTCCCATTGTAAAAGGAGGAGAAGCGACAAGAATGGAAGTAAGCAGATAACTCTTACAGCCTAATCCTATGTATGGTTCTATGGGCTTTACTCCCACTGAATATATTCATAGTATTAGACAGTTAATGTTTACAATTGGACTGTCAAATTTTTCATGGCTTGATTTGACAGCCCCCGCCACCCCCACATTCTTAATAGAATATTTTTATTATGTATTCTGTATTAATAAATTACTTGAAAGCCAGAAATATGTAGCTGCTGCTCACAATGAAATGCTGTGAATATGTATGCATTAAAAGGTTCCATTCCCTTGTTTAGTTTTGTACAAGGAAATATTTGTTTTGATTTTAAAAAAGAAAGTATAAGTAAAAACAAGATAAAATATGGGAGGTGAACTCTTCATTTAGGAAAAAGGGAAAGCTGGTTGGTTGATTTCAAAAGAAGGGAGTGAGATTTATTCATTACCTAATTACCATCCAAACCATCTCATTTAACAATGACACTACAGGAATAATCCAGAACTCACAGAACATATTTTACTTATTCTGAAAAGTCATTATTTTACATGTTCTTACTCACCAAATATAAGCTATTTGGGTTGTCGCTGACCTACATCCTGATACATTTTAGCTAACTTCTGGGCCAGAAAATGATTTCAAGGCATGTAACTAATTTCTATTTCTAAAATGAAGTATGACTCACAATAGAAAACTGTCTGTGTGTGAGGTTGCATTGGAACCATATGTAAGCAAATGTCCAAAATAAATCTTCTTGGAGGAAGAGTAGGTTTTCTAATGAAATAAGTACTAAGCATTTGAACCAATCCTAATATGTTAGATGAAGCTATATGTAAGGGTTAGCCTGACAGTGTTTGGGGAAAAATATTTGAGAGCAGAATTCTCAGATTATGGTCTGTGGACCACTAATGATCCATGAGCTCCATTTAAGTGATCTATACATGACTCTGCTCTTGAATGATTTTTTCTGACAATGAAGATAAAGAGTAAAGGAGATCTGTTTTATCAGCCCTGGCCTAGGACTTTCATAATACTGGTTTTGGAGCTGGCTTTTGAACATGTTGCCAGTGATTAAGGGAAAATATATATTAAAATACGAGTTATGTACGTGCTTTGATTTGTAGAACAAATAAAGTTTAAGTAGTCCTCCGTGAGCTCTAGTAATTTTCAAATAGCCTGCAAAAATGGAGAATGCTGATTTAGAGGGAGTGAATAAATAGTCATATATTTCACATGCATATTGCCTATATATCTGCTCTGTAGATTATTATGTATTTATCTAAGAACTTTGAGAGGAGAAACTATATTAGTCTATCGTTAAAATAATGTTGTGGCACCTTTGACGAGCAGAAAATATGTCACATTAGCTTTTGTGGGCTTGAGCCTACGTTGTCAAAGGCACACAAACATAATTTTGAGACTAATTCTGTTTATTCTACTCTGCTTATCTAGTATGTGTTTCTGTCAAAGGCAGAATTCTGAGACTAATTCTGTTTACTCTGTTTATCTATGTTTCTGTCTCACTATAGGAGGGAGAAGTATATGCTATAGAAACCTTTGGTAGCACAGGAAAAGGTGTTGTACATGATGATATGGAATGTTCTCATTATATGAAGAACTTTGATGTTGGACACGTGCCAATAAGGTAAGTCCTGCTTTTTCTCAACAACAACACAATGATATTACTTTAGTTCTGTCTGACTGTGGAAAGAAATAGCTTGGCTAATGCGAAATTTGAAAACAGTTACATTAAGTAGATAGTGCTTATATGAAATACAATGTAGGTGCTTTTGTGAAACAAATCTTGGACAGACAACTCTATTTACTTTTAAAGAAAAGCATTGACACTGCTGTGGAGATTTCTAATAAAAATATTCTCTAGTACAGTACAGCAAAAGAAATGTTGAAAATATTTGTTGTAAACCTTTTTATCAATAAGAGAAAACATGTTTAAAGTCCAGTTGATCAGGAAAATTAGGGTACAGAAGAAGTGGTTGGGTGTTGGATTGTTAGTAATATTTGGAACTTTGGTTTTAATTGGACATATTGCTGCTATTGCAATGGAAAGAAAATGGTTTCTCTCTTTCATAACCAGAAATTTGGACACAGTGGAAAATTATGATGCCGTCTGGAGCTTGGTCTCAAGTGATGACTTAATGCTCAATCCTAAACATGAGGAAGTAAGCTCCACTGAATACAGTGAGACTTACTTTGAGTAAACATGTATAGGATTGCGCAGTAAGTATCTGTCCAGTGGTTGTATCCATTTCAGAAGCAAATGCTTCTGTTACATCAGCCTTTTTTCCTGCTTGTTCAATGTACTCTTTTTTCCTAGGCTTCCAAGAGCTAAACACTTGCTGAATGTTATCAATGAAAACTTTGGCACCCTTGCCTTCTGTCGTAGATGGCTGGATCGTCTGGGCGAAAGTAAATACCTAATGGCTCTGAAGAACCTGTGTGACTTGGGTATAGTGGATCCATATCCTCCCCTGTGCGATATTAAAGGCTCTTACACAGCACAGTTTGAGCATACCATATTATTGCGTCCAACATGCAAAGAAGTTGTCAGCAGAGGGGATGACTATTAAACTTCAAGACCATTACCTCACCTATGTACTCTGTCGGAACACATAATGCCAGAATAAATTTGCAGTCTATTTTAACGGTGGACCCAATGTGATAACTTTCGATGTTTGGAAGAGAGGAATTTAATCAAAGGCAAGTTCTCTAATGTAACTAACCAAGGAAAAACAGCTTTGGGGGCCTTTAGAATATTTCAGGTTACTTTTCTTTTTCTTTTGTGGGAAATATGCTATAAAGCTCCATTTTTAGTTTGGAATGAGTTATACATATTGTTTGGAATATTTCTGAGAGAAGGCTTTTCAGATATTTATATTACCATATTCTTACTTGAACGCTTCAAATGACTTCATCTGATTTCTGCGCCTAAGTTGTCTCTGGTATTGCCTTTTAAACTTCCTGGAATCCATTTTGTAAAAAAATACAAAATAAAGACAGATTTTCAAATCTAAAACCAAATACGGTTTTTAAAAGTGTTACAGTCCTAAGCAGCAGTACATTGGAAAAACGAACTTATTAAATCTTGTTTTCAAAATATGCTTGCTATATCCACTTACACTTGAAGCCAACACAAGATAGGGTCTTCCTATGTGGCATGAGGCTTGTTTGAGTCATAAAGTTACCAACTTTCTGAAATGCATCTGCTCTCGCCCATGGTCCTATGGCCTGGATTGCATAGGCAGATAGAAGGAACTTATGAATACGGAGTCACGAGGTCTTGCTTTCCTCATTGTTCTGCAGTTCTCTGATAATGATAATCGTACTAGCCAGTATTGGCAACTTACCATCATTTGAGCCTTTGGTTACATTACTTACTTAATGTAAGCTTGTAAGTATTCCAGGTTTCATTAGAAATTTCTGCTAATAAAAGCTTGATACGTTAGGTGGTCTTCCTCCTGTACTTGTGTAATAGCAGTAGGGCTGAGGCTAATCAAAATGAAAATCAGTCCCTTTTCTTTTCTGCAAAATTGCTGTCCGTCATTCTGTTGTTGGCATTAAAAAGATTTTAGTAAGTTGTGTGTTTTCTTCTAGTCAAAACAAGTGCAAACAGGATTAGTAAAGTCAGTCACTTTCCATATGGTATGGGCTTGGATGATTAATGACTATTCATAAAGTATATTTTAGTAGCTATCCAGGGAGAATAATTTTGACATTCCTATTATAAGCTGTTAGGATGTGTTTTGTTAGAGCTAAGATGTAGAAACTGCAGGGCTTGCTTATTAAGCTATTGCAGACATCCCCAATTTGGTGCCAAGATGCTTTGGACTACAACTCCCATCACCCCAGTTAGCAGGGCCAATAGTCAGGAATGAGGAATGCTGAGCTACTGTGTGTAAACATTTTTGACTGACTCAGACTTCCTTGTTTAAATGGGGGGGGGGGGGTCAGACCAGGGAGCCAAATGGCCTCCAGGGTTTTTTATTATTTTAAACATTTATTGGCTGCCTTTCAGGGCAAAGCCCTCACAAAGTGGCTTACAATAAAATATGTCCCTGGGTCCCCACATCCTTTTATCACGACTACTAATTGTTTGGTTTCCTGGCTTTTGTACAGCTCCCCCCCTTCTAAAGGCCTTAAAATGGGTTACTAAAGTATTGACTTTATTAATTAAGTACGTGTGCTTCTTAACTTGCACTTCTTCAGAAGGCAACTCTAAAGCTGCAAACAGACCAGCTCAATAGCAACACACTGTGTAGTTCCTGTTGTGCCATTGGAGCCTGAATTGCCCTGTGTAAAATTGAAGTAAAACACAAAATGCAAAGAAAAGACAAGAAAAAAATCCTACTGTCAGCCATGAGAATGTTCTGAATGATGCTACTGTTGCTAAGGTCAGAAAGGAACTGAGCAGAAAGGCAGTAGACATGCCTGTTTGAGTGTGCCTCCTGTCAAAATGTTTCATTGCCTTGCTTTAGAAAGTTCAGAGTAATGCTCTGCAACAGCATAGAACCCATGTATGTGACTGCACAGAGACAGGTGAAAAAATGCATGGAAAATATATTCTGGAAAGCTGAAGGGTCCCTCAAAACAGAAAAAAATGACATGAGAAAAAAATATAAACATTGGCATAGTTATTAAAGCCCTTTCTATGGTTCCTGACAAAATGGTATTTTTGTGATGTTTCTACTAGTTTTCTTATGGTGGAGAGCTACTTTTGCTGGTGGGTTGTTACTTAAAATACAGTCTAAACGTGGAAGATCTGACACTGCAATCCTATACAGGTTTATTTGAAAGCAAGTCCTACTCTTCAGTTAGGCTAGCTCCCAGGTAAGTGTGAATAGGATGTTATGCTGAATAAGGAAGTTGAAGCTCTTTCCTTTCAGGTACAAGCAGAGAAGGAAAAGCATTGCTTGCTGAATTTCTGCTTATGTAGCTATTAAGGAACAGATACTGCCAGAAAAATCTTTCCTGAACCCAATGCAGTTCAAGTAAAGACCAGCAGTTTAGAGCTCTTAAAAGAATTACCTCTTTAAAATTCCTTGACCTTTACTCCTATTTTACTTTTATTGAGACTCCCTGATTCATTCTACCTGATTTGGTTCTTAGTCCCTGTTTTTCTTACCCTCCACTTCTGTTCTCTTGTTTTGCTTCTCTTCCTTTCTTCTCCCTTAGCAGAAATACCTAAATGTTTCCTTTATGGATAGATCCATCTGTGGATAAAAGACTTACAGCAAGTTATTGTAGAGAAGTGTTCAGAATGGGGTTTCTGGCAGATTGATTCAGACTAGTGAGCTCTTCTCTCATAGGACTATTTGCTTGGTGTGCTTGATTCTCTTCTGTGATGTTCAGTTGGGCTTTGGGCTCTCTCAAGATAGTAGAGCAGGGATATATAACTTCTTTCAGCCCAAGAGCCAAATTTCATTTTGGAGAAGCTTTCAGGAACCACATTCCAGTCGTAGGCAGGGCCCAAAATACAACAAATAGTATATTTCAGTTTAAAGCTTTTATTATTACATTTATATACCACCCCATACAGAGATGTGAAGACCTGGGGAAAAAACATTTTTTTCCATTTCTGTTCCAAAAAAGATTATGCAATGTTTTATTTTAGCGTGGTGCATAAAATGTTTAAGACAAGTTGTTTATATATTTAATTCTCCAAAACATTTCTAAAAACTGTACAGTATCAGATTATTACAATTTCTGTGCACCAAGGACAAGTCCGAGGTTGCAAACTGAGACTACAGCTCTCAAATATAAGAGCAAAATGCATTTCTGCCTCTAGGGGGCACTGCCATTGAAGCAGAGACTGAAACTGATAGTGATAGCTGTAGCTCAGAAAATGAGTCTTGACTAAATTTCATGCATATTCATTGAATCTTGGTCCCCCTTTTTTCTCAGTTTTTGTGGGAATGGGTACTTTATGTCTGCTTGACACTGTGGAGGACTAGCAGAGACAAATAATTTTCCTTGTTGCTAATGTTAATGGTTTCTTCTGTTTGTTTTTTTAAATTGTTTTTTGCCTGCTCCTCATAAACTGGCAAAACTAAAGAGGTTCCTTACAGTTCAGGTGTTCCTTACAGTTCAGGAGCTTGTAGTTCTTCTTCGTGGTCTCTGTGCATCACACATATGGGCTCGTGCTGGCGCCGAGCCCCATTTCGGGAAACTTCCATAGCTAGCCTAGCGACCTTTTGGCGGGAACCCCTCCCCCCACCATCTCACCGCGCATGCTCCGGGTTCCCGCCTACCTCAGTTCTTCTTCGACCGCTGGTAGTATAGCCTCGCGGGAGACTTCCTCCGACGTTCGTCGTGGTATACCTGTTAAAATTATTTTTTAGATAGTTAGTTAGGTAGTTAGTTAGCTTAGCGTAGTCCTTGTTTAAAAAAAAAAAAAAAAAAAAGAGATATTGTTAGTGTTTAAAGCTGTTCGGGGCTTGCCTTAGCGGCTATGGCACAGGCCGCCCTTTTCAAGCATTGCCTGAAGTGCAAGGCCAAGCTGACCCTAACGGATGGGCATTCCCTGTGTTTACTATGTTTGGGAGAAGGCCACGTTGTGGAGACCTGCTCCCACTGTATGGCTTTTTCGCGCCAAACCCGCCGGATTCGGGCGGATAGGCTGCGGAGCCTGCTCTGGAGTAGTGCTTTGTCGGCCGTCGACAAGCAGAAGGATCTTGCTCGATCTCCTCCGGACACTTCCTTTGAGGCAATCTCTGGGGAGCGCAGGCATCCGCCATTCAGTCGCTCACACCCAGCATCACCTGGCTCCACCTCACTAACAAAGGTGCAGCATGGAATTGGGGGTTTGGAACCGCTGGAAATCGCCCATCCCCCCCAAAAAAGGCGCGAAAGCGCACCCTCCGAAGCACAAGGAAAAAATATCCAAGGCTTCGGCATCGAAGGCCGCGACGTCGGCGCCATCGGCGTCTAAGAGACCTGCTTCGGGGTCGCCGTCCACGTCGAAGCCAAAGAAAAAGAGACACTCGACTTCGACGTCGGAACAACGTTCGCCCTCGGCGCCGAAGCCCGGGCAATCGACATCGACCCCGTCGCCGCATCGACCGCATCGTTCATCATCGACATCGGGTTTACATCGCCCGGCATCGACGCCGCGCCCGACATCGGCGTCGGGAACATTGGGGCCGGCATCGACATCGGCGCCCCCTGCATCGACACAAGGGGACACACCAAGAGCCTCTACACCGAGGGATCGAGCTACTTCGTTGCCCCCTCGCTCAAGTCACTCTCCCACAAGCCCGGGAGGGTTTGTTCCGGACCTCGAGATCTCGGACATCGTGACAGTCGACCAACTCGACTCCGAGGAGCAACTCGGCGTCGGATCCGTACGCCTCGACACCGAACAGCCAATTTCGTTGGATTCTGAAATTGATCCTGATCTGCCGCCCTCGCCTCAATCTCGCACATCTAGGGCAACCATGGACCGATCCCGTTCGCCATCGCGCTCCAAGACTCATGATTGGGACACTTACTCTGACCGTGCCCGTGCCACACCAAGTCATCGTGCTCGCAAGCCATATTGCTTTGACCCTTATACGGGTAAACGACTTGCTCCTGTCGCTACGAGGGAGCGAGCATCAGCTAGGCCCTTGCAGCTATCGGTACCGGCACGCCGAGACACTTCTCCGACGTCGAAGGAAGATTATGCGTCCGACACCTCATCGGCCTTGTCTCCGCCACCTTCGGCTCCATCGCCCTCTGACGGAGTGGTACTCTCTGACAGAGTCTCCCCCTCGTTAGAATTAGGGGCATTCTCTGACCAAATGCAGCGCATGGCGCAATCACTTGGTCTGGACCTTCAGCAGCCTAAGGAGCCATTGAAGGATAAGATTTACGATGTAATGTACATGGATCCGACTCCTCAACCAACGCTTCCGGTGGTCCCTACTCTCTTGCAAACATTACAAGAGTCCTGGCCAAATCCAGCTACGACAGGCCCAACATCCAAGAGGTTAGATGCACTGTACAAAATACAGGAAGCGGACGCTCCATTCCTCTTTACGCATCCAAAACCCAATTCTGTTGTGGTCGAGTCATCAGTAGGGAGGACTGGAAAGTCACACGCAGCGCCCACAGATAAAGAAGGAAGGAAGCTAGATGCAGTGGGCCGCAGGGTCTACTCTTCTGCGGCATTGGGATTTAAAGTGGCTAATTACCAGGCCACCATGGCCCGGTATCAGCTATTTTTATGGGATAAGATCTCCACGCTGACAGACTACTTGCCAGATGACCAACGCGACCTGGCCAGGGTTTTCCAGGCGGAAGCTGCGAGACTGTCCAAACAGCAACTGGCTACTGCCAATCACCAAACGGACTGTACAGCGAAGGCCATGATGGCTGCAGTTGCGTTGCGCCGCCATGCTTGGCTCCGGTCATCACAGCTACCGGCTGAGACGAAGTCTAGGATCGAAGATCTCCCCTTCGATGGGGAAGGTCTTTTCCATGCCACAACTGACTCAGCTATGGATGTCATCCATAAGGCAAAAATGACTGCTAAACGAATGAGCATGCCTTCACACCAGCAGGCTCAGCAGCCCCAACGGCAGCGACGCTGGTATCGTCCAGTTCCGTACCAACCTCGTCGACAGCAAGAGCGTCAACAGCGCTATCAGCCGCAGCAAGCGCAGTCCTCCTACCAATCTCGAAAGCAGTCCTCTCAGTTTGCAAAACAGCGCAAACAGGACTATGGGGCAAAGCGGCGTCTTTGACTTAAGAATGCCCTTTTCAAATCTCAGCGATTCCTACAACAGACTTCTGCCGTTCCTGCCGGCGTGGGAGGCCATTACTACAGATCGATGGGTCCTGTCAACCATAACCGAAGGGTATCGCATCGAGTTCACAGCTCACCCCCCTCTGGGTATGGTGCGACACACTCAACCCTCTGCAGTTCTGGTCCAGGAAATCTCTACTCTCCTGGAAAAGGGAGCAATTGCGGTTGTTCCTCAAAGACTAACAAAAGCGGGTTTTTACTCGCGCTATTTCACGGTACCAAAGAAAGACGGAGGCCTCCGTCCTATTATGGACCTCAGATGCCTAAACAAATTTATACAACCAAAGAAATTTCGCATGGTAACACTAGCACAGATATTACCGTTGCTAAAGAGAAACAGATGGTTCACTTCAGTGGACCTCAAAGATGCTTATTTTCACATACCAATTCATCGGGCACATCGCAAATTCCTACGCTTCAGTGTTGGAAGCCATACCTACCAATTCGCGGTTCTTCCATTTGGCCTTCGGACAGCGCCACGAGTTTTTACAAAATGTATGGCGGCAGTCTGTGCCCATCTCAGATCACTAAATATCGAGATATACCCTTACCTGGACGATTGGCTACTCGTTTCCACGTCCCGTCTTCGGGCACTCAGAGACATTCGAGTCGTCACGTCCTGCCTCACCAACCTTGGGCTACAAATAAACGTAGAAAAGTCAATTTTGCAACCGACACAACGAATTCAGTTCATCGGGGTGTCCCTCGACTCTGGGCTCGGTCGCGCATTTCTCCCGTTAGAGCGCAGACAAAGGCTCCAAGCACTCGCAACACGTCTCCGCTACAACCGGAGAACAACAGCATTCGCAGTACTACGACTGCTGGGTCTGATGGCCTCGTCAGTTTTCGTAGTTCGGTGGGCACGATTATACATGCGCCCCCTTCAACAAGAACTTCTCAAACATTACTGTCCAGAACTGGGCCCTCACAGGACAATACTTACCCTTCCGAGTTCTGTCGTCCCATCTCTACAATGGTGGTCCGTCATGGCGCATCTTTCACAGGGGCTGCCCTTCCATCAGCCGGAACCCTCTCGGGCTCTTACGACCGATGCGTCTCTGGAGGGCTGGGGGGCTCATCTAGACGGTCTGCAAATGCAAGGAAGATGGTCACACTCCCAAAAAATGCTACACATAAATGCCCTCGAGCTACTGGCCGTAGAACGGGCTCTCCATGCCTTTCTCCCTCTATTAAAGGGTCACCACGTACAAATACTGTCGGACAATACCGCCGTGGTTTGGTATGTCAACAAAGAGGGAGGAACTCGTTCCTCCCGTCTCCTCAGCCTCACACTGCGCATTTTTCACTGGGCGTTACGCAACCGCATTTGTCTGTCCGCACTGCACATTGCCGGGACAGACAACGGGATCGCGGATACACTCAGTCGCGAATTCGCAGATACCCACGAGTGGGAATTAGCCAGAGCAGTCCTTCACATGCTGTTCGAAAGATGGGGCCGTCCCTCGATAGACCTCTTTGCGACTTCTGCCAACGCAGTCTGCCGGAGTTACTGTTCTCGAGCGGGGATTGGACCTGCGTCTCTCGGAGATGCATTCCAGTGGGATTGGTCCAGAGGCTTCCTATATATGTTTCCGCCATTCCCACTGATAGGTCGGACAATAGCCAGGGCAAGCAGGTTCCGGGTGCACGCCATCGTAGTTGCTCCATGGTGGCCTCGACAGCCGTGGTTCACCCCCCTGTGTCGTCTAGCACGACATCGGTTCTGGCATCTACCGAGGCACCAGAACCTTCTGTCAAGGAACAACGGCATGATTCTACATCCCGACCTACAGTCCCTGAAACTCACAGCGTGGAGAATTCAACCAACTGGCAATCACTCACGTTGCCACCTGGACTAAAGGCCATTTTTGAGGCTTCCATCAAACCCTCCACTAGAGCTTCATATGCTGGTAAATGGACTCGTTTTCAAAAATTTGCAAATCAAAACAACTTCGACCCTACCATTTGCCCTATCTCCAAGATTATTGACTTTATATATTCCCTGCACTCCGCGGGACTAAAGTTATCGTCGCTCAGAGTGTATTTATCAGCAATCTCCAGATACCATAATCGGGTTGATGGGTTTTCAATTTTTACACACCCTGTCACCAAGACATTCCTCAAAGGGCTTAGGAACCTATTTCCTCCACTAAGACCCATTATGCCTCAATGGAGCCTGTCATTAGTACTAACTGCCCTTATGGGAAAACCCTTTGAACCAATGGCAACAGTTGACCTACGTTTGTTGACCCTAAAAACCGCCTTCCTTGTTGCCATCACGTCAGCTAGACGTGCATCGGAACTGGCGGCCTTAATGTTAAATCCCCCATACACTACGTTTTTTCCGGATAAGGTGGTCTTACGTACGGGGCCCTCGTTCGTTCCCAAAGTTTGCACTCCTTTTCATGTTAACCAGGATATTGTTCTGCCTACTTTCTTTAAAGCGCCTGCAGACCCCCTTTGTTCGAAGTTGCATACCCTCGACGTTCGAAGGGCATTAGCTTTTTATAAGGACAGATCACAATCGTTCCGTCAGTCGGACAAGTTATTTGTTTGTTATGGAGGCAAAACAAAGGGGCTACCTGTCTCTGCACAGCGTTTATCACATTGGATAGTGGACGCTATCGTCCTCGCCTACCAAGTGCTGCGAAAGGCTCCTCCAACGGCATTTTCAGCGCACTCTACAAGGGGGCAAGCCACTTCTGCTGCTCTATCTTATGGGTCCTCCATTCCAGACATCTGTAGAGCTGCAACATGGTCTAATGCTTCGACATTTGTGAAGCACTATAGACTGGACACGAGAGCGGTTAAGGACGCTTCTTTCGGGAGAGCTGTCCTCTCATCCATCTGCCATTGACTTACAGCGTGCACACCCTCCTCCGGTAAGTACTGCTAATCAATCGCCCATATGTGTGATGCACAGAGACCACGAAGAAGAAATGCAGGTTGCTTACCTGTAACTGTAGTTCTTCGAGTGGTCATCTGTGCAGTCACACAACCCACCCACCATCCCCTCTCTGCACAGCTGTTAGTATGCAGAAGGTTCTGTGATGCCGGCATGCTCATGTAGGGTCTATGACCTTGGTTGCGAGGCCAGTGCGGTCTCAGGGAACTGAGGTAGGCGGGAACCCGGAGCATGCGCGGTGAGATGGTGGGGGGAGGGGTTCCCGCCAAAAGGTCGCTAGGCTAGCTATGGAAGTTTCCCGAAATGGGGCTCGGCGCCAGCACGAGCCCATATGTGTGACTGCACAGATGACCACTCGAAGAACTACAGTTACAGGTAAGCAACCTGCATTTCCATTTGTTGGGGGGGGGGGGGGGAAGTAAAAATTTAAAAAAGTAAATTCAGTTTGTAATAATTGCTTGAATGCACTTTTAATATCCCAAACTTTATAATTTTATGCCAAACCAACTTGTACATAACTACATTTTATATAGTGACTTTCAGTCTGTAAAAAGTGCTAATGCATTTTTTCAATTTTTCTGAATATTCCGTTTTTTCCATGGCTTCAAAATTTCTGGAAATTTTACATCTCTAGCCCCATAGCCGAAGGTCTCTGGGCGGTTTACAAAAATTAAAAACTCCTAGTACCTAGTAAAGACAGATTGCTTACCTGTATCTGCAGTTCTTTGAGTGGTCATCTGTGCATTCACACGTATCGGTTGTGTGCCTGCATGGAGCCTCGTATCAGCAAACTTCTATAGCTGACGACTTTTAGGTGGGAACCTTTCCCCCATTGCAAACTGCGCATATCCAAAGAGTTCCCACCTATTCCCTCAGTTCTTTACATCCGCCATTGTGGCAACCTCGCTTAGGAACTTCTGGTTTTTTCGCCATTGTTTGAGGCATTTTTCAATCGTAATTGCTTGTATTCTACTCTCCTATTTCTATATTCTACTTCTTTCCTTGTTCCCCCCCCCCCCCCCCCCGCAAAAGTTGTTTTTGTCTTGTTCGCTTTGTTATCCAAAGGGATGCATGGCCCTCAAGCCCCCTTACAAAAGTAAGTGCAGCAGCAAGTTGTTACAGTCAGATGGACACTCTGTGTGCATCCTATGTTTAGGAGAGGGTCAAGTAGTTGAATCCTGCCCGTTCTGTCAGGCGTTCTCGAAACAAACGAGACTCCATTAATTGGACAGGTTGAAGGCAATCCTTTGGAATAAGGCATTACTAGCTGTAGACCAGCCGCAGTCACAAGTACCGGTAGCTCCTCCCGCGGCTAATATGGGAGAGAGATCCCCTGAACCATCTATGCTAGGGACGAGCTGTCAACTTGATCCTATGCCAGGCAGATCTCTGACATTGTCAGTCGCTAAGAAATTGGCAAAAAAAGGCAAAAACCAAGCCTGTAAAACATTCCACTCCAGCTGTGGATGAGAAGTCTCTTCACAAGAATGGGGATGCAGATAGTGCTTAAAAAAGACAAGCGCTAACCCCACCGCACCGACTGTCACCAACGCCATCTCTGACTCAGTCCTTTGCAGACTTCCCCTCAAGATCGGAGGAACACTCCTCCGATCCCTTTATTAGCATCTCTGATTCCAATTTCACGGATGGCACCAATAGCTGAGCACTGACAACTAACCTCTACATCTGAGGGTGAAATTAGAGATACTTCACCAATTACACATTGATCGGAGAGGAGATACCCAAGGTCTCCTCCCAGAGATCATTCCAGAGGATCACCTGACTGTTTTCGATTCCTTCAAGGGATTATCAACCCAGAGGTGAATTTAGAGACGGATCTCATTCCCCATTGGATTGGAACAGGCATTTGGGTTGTCCACAGCCCTATTACAGGGATAGGTACTGGGAACCAGATCCCTATGGACCGTATGCTTATGACAGATGATGGCACGAACCACCACCATTTTATTAGTGTAGATGCCCATCTGCTACGATCTCTAGACCACCTCTGATTCAGTTGTTCCACCTCCTCCTCCTGGGAGCTCAAAATACAAAGAATACCAGTATATTGTAGTTTAAAGCTTTTACTCCAGGCAACTAAAGTTTTCAGAGAAGCGTTTCAACCTTTAGAATGAGGTAGGGGTGGGGGAAGAGAACTGCACAAAAGCCAGGAAACAATCAGAGGTTGAGAGAAAGGGGGTGTGGCCCAGAGACCCCTGGAGGGCAGGATTTGGCCCTTGGCCTGAGGTCCTGCACTCCTATAATAGATCATAGCTGACTCTTCTACTTTGCCTCTTGTACTGATGGCTGCCTTCTGACTGTCGCAGGGTAATACCAGGGAAAGGATGAGTATACTCTTTGTTAGGCAGAGGAAGATGGACTTGGAAATAAGAGTAGCTTTGTAAATATCCATAGGCTAACCATAGGATAGAAAATAGCCAGTTTTCTAAATATCCATAGGATGGCAACGGTTTGTTTTCAATAAAATATAGACTTGCCCTAGGTACCACATCTGTTTATGGTAGCTGGCTATCAATCACTTCATAGTGAAATCTGAGAGGACTAGTCAGATTAATGTAGCAAGAAAGTCCATTTCTTGATATAGTCAAATTTTGGTTTGATATCATTGGTTTACCTGCAAAGAATTTTGGAACCCACTGTGTGACAGTGTGCCAACAATTCAGTTAAAGAGCACTAACAATTATATTTATAGGTTCTCTGTGGAGAAGGAATGATTATTATTAAACTAGTCCGTGGCATAAAATTATGACTGAAGTTTTCTGGCAGTCACGCCCTTGGAAGTACAAAGAAAATGGATAAAAGGGTTTAGTGCTTGCATCAGTGGTCTTTTATACCACAATACCCAGTAAAACAGTTTCTCCCCTTCCAAACCTTCCTAGGGGTGGGGAGGAGTACTTGAATTTCATAATCCAAGTGAAAAATTGTACAGTTCTCCGTTCCTCCCCCCCTCCCCAAATTCTGAAGGTCAGAATTAATTGGCAGGGATAGGGGGATTTGCTTAAAGCACTTTTATTTACTCTACACTTCCAACATTACCCACAAAGCTAAGAGTTCAGTTTTTCCTTTTCTTTGAGATTGGTGGAGAATTTAAGTTAGTATGTTATGGCTGCAGTGGCAGGTACACTGGCCTATTTTTAATCTTACTCCTCTTCCAAGAGGCTCAAAGTAAGAACATAGAGCCTCCCATGGCTGAGTGTGGATTTGATCCAGGTTTCCTAATTTTGGAAGTAGCACATGGTGGTGGCTGCTTCTTTCATCTGCCTACTTGCCAAAGCTAGCCTATATAACAACTTTGTGAGAAATACACAGTGCACAAAAGGGATACTGCTCATCATATAGCTAGAGCTCTTCTCTTTTTTTTTTTAAAAAAAGGTGAAAACTTTTAGAAATTTACATTT
Organism: Anniella stebbinsi; assembly: GCA_029215795.1. Classification (NCBI taxonomy): domain Eukaryota; kingdom Metazoa; phylum Chordata; class Lepidosauria; order Squamata; family Anniellidae; genus Anniella; species Anniella stebbinsi. The sequence continues at coordinate 44,208,212 of JARDYH010000003.1, read as the reverse complement.
AGAAAAGGGTAAATACAATGATAAAGGTTTATCAAAAATTAAGTGGTATGTGTTGAGAGAAACATTTTAATAGCTTGATTATTTAGGAATACCTATCACCCACCCACCCAAAATTCACGTTTAAGAGAATTCACTGCCAAATTCTATGGTTATCATTCTGAAATTGTATGGATCTCCCTTGGTAAGCCATAATACTCAAGAATAGAACCATCTCAGTTTACTGAGTTGGATTCAGATTTACGCATGAGCAACTGGGCTGCTCGAAATGGGCTTTCCTGTCCCCTCCTTTCCACTGCAGCCCCTGGAAAATGCTACGTAGTCACAGGAGCTCCTACAAAATGAGATGAACTGTGTTGGGGAGGGGGACACAAAAATTAGGCAGGACATCCTTTCACATGTAGAGACCTTCCTCACGTGGAAGGCAGATCCTAGATCCCAACCCACTATGTTCTGGGGGAAAGCAACAGGAGATAGTAATGGCAGCTGTCATACCTATAGGCAGGCCAAAGCTTTGAATGCTCAATCATGTACAAGTGCCAGTATGAGTAGCTAACACATGCAGGATAGGTAACCTGGTGCCATCCAGATGTTTTGGATTACAACCTCCTAATCCCTTACCATTGGCCATGTTGCTCGAGACTGATGGGAATTGTAATCCAAAACACCTGGAAGGCATCAAGTTACCTGGGCCTATTAGCTTCTCCTAAGACAGGTATTTGTACATCTATGAGCTTTCAAATTGCCTTTCCCAGGGGTTCCATCTACTCCAGCACCCTGACTAGATCAATGGTAAGACATAAGGCAATAGGCACTCGGACCACAGTAATGTTAGCCATCTCCTGTTGCTTTTGCCCAGCACTTTAGTGATTGTGTGGATAAGTTATTATAGTTACTACGTACAGGTATAACCTGAACATTTCTCTTAGGAGGACTCTTCAGCTCGGAGAGGAAAGTAAAAATTTAAACAGACACGGACAAATATTTCTACATTTGTTACCATCATTTTTTTTTAATTCTGTAGAAGCAAGACAGACTCCTGCAGACAAAGTCAATGGTACTGCCAGAAATGTAGTAAAAATGCACACCTTTTTATATAAAAAAAATCCAGAATTACACACTCAAATTCCTCATCTCTATTTTCTACACTAAAATACAAAAATGCTGAAAAACAGCTTGAGGTAAGATTTAAAAATTCAAATGGCAATTTTCTTTTTAAAAAAATAGCTATACAGTCGTCTAGTAACTTAGGAAGTTACCTACCATGAATATAAAATATTAATTTATACTAAACTTTTTCCCAAAATGCTTTTTAGCAAGTACAAAAGGATTTGAACATATACATTGTTTCACAAGACAGATTTAGCACAATACTGCACTTGTCTCAATACATGTACAAGTGACAGTTCAAACTTGTACTGTACTCAGTAAATTGGCTTTGGCTTAGCTGTTACTGTCTACACTGGAACAATTAACTTCAGTATTTGGCTGTTTTCCAGAAGGTGAGTCAAGACCTGGTACTCTACAATGTCCATTTGCCTGAGTAACTCGTTGGGTATAAAACAAAATGTAGGCCTGCGCCTTACATACTTCTTCCATAGTGCACATGTTGAGCTTGGAATCATTGCAGTGTACCCAGACTCCTAAAACAGAAAAGCACAGTAATGTAAACTCATCATAGCACTTAATATTTTTGGAATAAAAAAATCACAGGGTTTTAATGATTACAATTTTACATTACATTTTACATAGGAATAGCTGTATCTTGAAGCATTATTGGAAGAACATTCCCTATTTGCAAAAAGTGGAAGATTTTTCTATCTAGAGCAATTGATATGATAGATCAGCCTTTCAGTGTGATATTTGCTACAATTTTATAAGATCCCCTGATTAAGAGTGTCTTAAAAATTTTGAGAGACTGCTTATGGAAATATAAATTCATCTCAGAAAGTAATTGCCTGTAAGAAGAGCTAAACTTAAAATTGGATTGCACATTTAAAATTCCTTGTTTGTACCTTCATCTGAATTGTAGCAATAGGCAGTGTAGTGTCCCGAACCAAACCCTTTCCCATGATGCATCACAACAGCAGACAGGTCATAGATAAAGCAGTCCGGTACAAGGGACTTTAGAGATTCTCTGCAGCAATAGGGCTCCATGTTTAGCATCTGATCAAAGCTGACATGCACACCAATCTTCTCACGATGATTGCGTCCTGACCACCTTAGCAGAGAAAAAAGTAAATACAATTTTTAAATGATTTTTCTAGTTCTTATTCTGGAAGTATTTTCAATGTAACTAAGGGTTAAAAGTCTCCACTTCTGTTCTAAAGTATGAATCTCCCTCAGTGGAGATAGTTACTGAATCATACAGATGGAGGGTGCTGTGTAGGCCATCTAATTCCAACCCATGGCTCAGTACAGGAAATCCAGAGCTAGAGAATCGAACTGATGGGCTGTTCAGACTCTTCTCAAAGATCTCCAACTGAGGGAGAGCCCACACTCCTATAGATAACTTGTTTCATTGTCAAACTGCTCTTACAACTGAGATGTTTCTCCTAAAGCTCAATCAGAATCTACTCTGCTGTAGCTTAAATCCAACAAATCTAGTCCTGTCCTCTGGGGCAGAAGAGCACCACTATTTGCCCTCTCCTATGTGACAACACTCTTCAAATACCAAAAGGGGTGTCTTATTCTCTGCCCTCCACCACCACCCCGGGAGTCTTCTCTTCTCCACTGCCTACCGTTACTTTCTCATGTCCTACTATGGGAACTTGCCTAGAGCATCCCATTTCAGGGTTCAGCTTCATTGCATTTGCCCTCTTCACAGAAAATTTGGCTAGTGCATTCAAATCAATGCTTCTTTCCTCATCTACTTCTTTATGCCAAAAGTTCACAGCTTTTCTTGACTCTGGTTTTGACCCCCATCTCAATCTTGGCTCTTCACTGTTCAGGTCCAGGTGATCCATCACACCATCACCTCTAGTCCCTGCTTTTTGGTCCACTGTCTATTTAATCATGCTCTCCTTCCCCATACTGACTCCCATTAAAAACATGTAGCCTATCCAATCCTTGGGCCCTGTGTAAGCTTCCTTTGTGGCAGCCTTCAGTACAGCCTTTCCCAACCTGGCACTCTCTAGGAATGTTGAGTTGCAGTTGAACACATCTAGAGGACGCCAAGTTGGGGAAGGCTGTCAGTGTTTACCCCTTTGCTCAGTCCCCATCTCTCCTCCACCTCTCTTTTCTCCCTTGGCTACTCTGCCTCTTCACTTGTTTTGCCTATGGACTCTATACTTCCTGGGACATCTTTCCAATCAGCTTTTGAATCCTCACTCTATTTCACAGTGTCCTTCTGATCTCTAACACAGGGGTAGAGAAGCTGTGTTCCAGATGTTAGACTACTATTCCCATTGTCCTCAGCAGCTGATCATGTTGGACTCCAATTCCCATCAGCCCCAGCCAGCATCTGGGCTCCAAGTTCCCTGCCATTGCTCTATGTGAGGTCTTCATTTCAGCCAAAGTGACAACTTTGTCTCACCTCATGGAAGCCAGACTGCTAAAATTTAGATACCAATAGCTTTGTTCCTTGAGCAGTTGAAATATTCAGAACATTTCATGACATACACACTAGTTCCATCACTGCAAAAAGCATCATCACCAATTCTTTTAATACATTACAGTACAGATAATTGGCACACCATCTAGATGGAGTCCACAATTTTGCTGGTATCTCAAGAAACATTCTTTATAGCTCAACTAAATATACAGACCTTTAAAAAACAATAATCCAAAATTCCTTGAAAGAAGGCTGCCAGCCCACATTAATATGCTAGCGAAGAAATAGTTTACTACATTACCTGAACCGCTTAAGGTGTAACCGCAAAATTTGAGGTAATCGGCATACCATAAGCTGTTTCTGTGCTTCTGTGAGTATAACAGGCTTAGAAGAAAACTTTCTTCGTTTTGCTGCAAAAAGAAGAAAAAGATCCCCCACTCAAATTCATAGTAGACCAACTACTCAATTAAATTAAATGAAGACACTTATTACATGCCACTCAAAGATTGCTTCATTTTGCCATTTCATTCTACAGCTACTCAACCAGACAGTGATTTAAGAGAATCCTCGTGTACACAGACTCAATTTAGCATGTATTGATTCTGGAATGATCCTGAAAATGTTACTTTGACTAATAGAACATTCAAGATACAACTAGACTATATAGCAGGGCAGGCAAGCTGTTTTGCTCCAGGGGCCCAACTGCATCCCTCGATCAAGCTGACAGGCCGGATGGTGCCAAGGGAGTGAGGCTCCGAAGCCCCTTCCTGTGATATCATTTGACCTTGTCCCACCCACTCTCTGCATGAAAAAAGGGACTCGGCACAGCTTGCAGGACTAACTCCTGCAAGCCCTGGTCAAGTCAGGCACTTACGAATCCCTGCATCTTAACTGGGGTGTGAGCGGAAGAGGAAGGGTCTCAACTCAGCTGAGGATGTAGAATCCCCATGTTATCTCCCCTGTCTCCTCTCCAGATGAGGGAACAGAGCTTGGGAAGGATCTGTAGTACGTGCCCAATTTTCCATGGGCCAGATTGGGGACCTCCACAAGCAAGATTAGACCTACAGGCCAGAGGCATTGGAGAACATGCAAAACGTGGAGCCCTGGTAAAGAACGACTAAAGTACTGATGGAATAGATATTGCATTTCTTGAAATCTGCTTTACCTGAAACATGACATTAATTAGAATGCAAGCTCAAGGTACTGCTCACATCCTATTGTTAAAAACATTTCACACACATAGACAAGAGGTATTTTTTCTGATTATGTGTGTATATATTAATGTACTGGCAATATCTATGCTTTTAACTTAAGCTAGTTCACATGTTAAATGGGAGTCAGATGTGAAAGTACATACTGCCTTTACTCACTGTTGCACTGATCACAAGCGTATATCTTTCCTTCCAAGGCTTCAGTTTCTGTAAACTTGGCCAACATTTCTGTCAACAAGCATGGATACTGACAGGTTGTCTCCTTTCCATTGCAGTGGTATCTTTCAGGAAATTCCAGTGACAGGTCCCAGAAGGGTTCTATAGTATTTGACTTATTATCACATGCAAGACATGTTACCTGTCAAGACAAACCATCACTTAATTTGAGTCCCCAACCCTCCAGCCAGCCCCCTCCCAATAAATTAAGAGTAACAGCAATTTGATATGTATCAATCACAGATTCAAAGAGAAACTAGATGCTTTCTGTCCCATACTGAAGCATCTTCAACATTGACTGGCTTTGGACAACACAATAACCAACGGTGGTTTAAACAATCGATGACTGGTTGTTTAACCCACCATGTGTTAGCATGTTGTGTGGCAGGAGTTTTTTTAACCAACAGTTGGTTATTTTGCCAAAATAACAAACACAAATAACCAACGCTGTTGTGTGGAGGGTACCATTGGTTATTTCCTCGGCCACCATTGGTTATTTCATCAGCCACACAGTCGCAAGGCAAGAGTGGTCAAAGCAGCGGCTGCCACTCTAGTCCGGCCAGCAGGATAGATTTTCGGCAATGGCTGATAGGATACTAGCAGGAGGACTGAGGAGGGGGAGAGAGGGGGAGGGTTGAGTGAGTCAACTCAGCCTGAACTAATAGTCAATTCAATGCTGATCCTAATCCACACCACGGTTGATTATTATCATGTCATGTGGGGAGTACTCCCTAGATAAACAACTGTTAAATTGGTTATTACCCCACCGTTGACTATCGTGTTGTCCGAATGCAACCTCTATCTTGAAAATGGTCAACTGGTCTTTATTTTCAAGCCTAAATCAAAACCATTGTTTACTGTTTTCTATTTTCATTTTAATAGAGTGATACATCTCAGTGAGTTCTTTATATAATCCTTCATTTCAGCCCTTATCATTACTATGAAGAAACCTAAACACATATTTCAAGGCTGGTTACCACTGATTTTGCTTAAATGTTTCCCCATACTTACTGGAAAAGTTGTTTAAATAGTGCCTTTGTTCTAAAAAGCTATCCTAATCAAAATAAAAAAGAGATAAGGACCCAACTTCAATGCAAACAACCCCACAGTATCTTGCTGTTTGTTATTTTCCACTATACTAGTATTAAATTTAACTGTGATTATTCTGCAAATAAATACTTTCTATCTCATCAGTATAGTGATAAATTATTTCCTTAAAGTGAATTTTTAACAGATTACAATTTTTCAGAGTGAGGCAAATAGTCATATAATGAAACAACATTTATTGAAGGTAAAAATTTAGCTGACATTCATTTTATATATATAATACAAAGGTTTTATTACATTTCCTAGATATAAATCTAAAATTGTTTTAAAATACTATGTGCAAGGCTGATCAGGAAAATCCCTCAAATATGCAAAAAACAAAACCCTTCCACCACCTTGTGGGTGGTCCTATTTTACTGTTGATGAGCACAGGACAGCCATGTTCGCTATTAGATATAGCAACTTATTTATTAAAAGCTGCTTTTGAGAAGTTCAAGGTGCCTTTGATACAAAAGTAAAAACAAATAGCAATGACAATATGTCCCCTCATACAAAGAGTGTCCTCTACAGTATAGAACCGGACTATAATATTAACCTCTGGAAAACTTAGCTCTACTTCAGAGAATTCCCTTAAAAAGCGTACAAAGCTATTTTGTTACAAATGTGGAATATTTAAACAGTGAAGGACAGATAGATCTCCAGATATTTTAGGCTTCAACTTTTAGCATTCCTGACCACTGGCCACATTGGCAGGGGCTTCTGAAAGTTGAAGTTCAAAACAGCTGGATATGTACCAAAATATCTGGAGATCTACTTTCTGCCCTAAGGCATCCAGAGCCATGTTCCTTTAAGATTATATATATATATACACATACAGAAGCATCATATGTCACTTGAATGCCAACTTATATTGTCAGTTCAGGAAAACTCCCCCCCCCCCCCCGATTAATTAGAAAAGAACTGTTTCAGTGTAAATATTATAACTAATTTATGGTCGGCTGCTATTTTTGATACAAGCTCTATACTCTAACACTACTGCCCAAGTCCGCCCAAGTCCGATGTGGTACCCAGGGACAGGTTACTAATGAATTTAATATCTTACAGGGTGTCAGACAGGGTTGTGTTCTAGCACCATCCTTATTTAACCTATACCTGGCAGATCTCCCCAGGTGGTTGTCGATAGTTCAATCACATGCTCCTAAAATTGGACAGCAAAAGAAGAGCCTATTATTGTATGCCGATGATGCAGTTCTGCTTTCTCAGACCCGTCTTGGCCACAGAAGATTGTTGGCTAGTTTTGCTGACTACTGTAGGGATAACAAGTTAACAATCAATTTCCAAAAATCAAAAATTTTAGTCTTTGCCAAGAAAAGGGTTAGGTACTCTTGGATGGTGGGGGGGCATAAAATTGAACAAGTCAACTCATTTAAATATCTTGGAATTTATTTCCAGGAAAATCTGAGTTGGAGAATCCATAGATCTTATATCCAGGGGAAGGTGGATCAATCTATGGGGGTGCTTACCCGTTTTTTTTATCAAAAGGGCGGTAGATTTTTACCAGCTGCAATCAGAGTTCTTAAAGCCAAACTGATTCCTTTAGTTTTGTATGGGGCCCCAGTCTGGTTTCCGCTGTTTAGAGGATCACTGGAAAATCTTCAAAGTGCCCATCTAAGAGTATTATTTGGGGCTCCCAAGTGTATCTCTGGGGCATCTTTGAATCTAGAGGCCGGGCTCCCCTCCATGAATCACAGGGCATGGTTATTTACTATTCAATACTGGCTTAAACTATACCATGGTCTTGCTGTGGACTCTTTGGTCTCCCAGGTTCTATTAGATAAATATAATTCCCCCTGGGTAAAAGCGCTGGTGATTAAAATTAATTCTTTGGGCCTCCCCTTATTTCAATTGCTGTATTCAGACCACGGCACTGCCAGACGGATGGTAAGACAAAGACTGGCAGATATAGATCTACAGGAGCAGAGGTCCTTAGCTTGCGGCCCTTGCTCTACTTTTTCATTGCGTCTCCCAGAACAAGTAGGAAGAGAGGGAATGGCCTATTTAAGTTGGCTCACTGTGCCTAAATATAGGAGAGCTTTCTTCTTGGCAAGACTCAACGCTCTTCCATCCAATCTAATGACTGGAAGATATAACAAAATCCCAGTCGAGGCCAGGTTATGTCCGTGTGATGACGCCAAGGTAGAGACAGTCGAACACATGCTATTGGAATGCAGATTCTACAGAAATACTAGGATCGACCTGATTTATCCAATTATCAGAGATCACGGGGAGAAAAGCCACCGTGTTATGGTGAGCTTTCTATTACAGTCCAAAGACCAGCAAATTACCATCCAGGTTGCCAAATTTTTGCACAATGTAATCAGCTGTAGAAATCAATTAAGTCTATAGGTAATTGTACTTTGTAATGACGATATGTAAACAGTGCAGCTCCTATTGCTCTGTATAAATTGTATCTCCTTTTATTGGCCTTTTGGCCGCAAATAAAAAAATTTCATTTCGTTGAAAATATATATATATATATATATATATATACACACACACACACACATACGGAAGCATCATATGTCACTTGAATGCCAACTTATATTGTCAGTTCAGGAAAACTCCCCCCCCCCCCCCCCGATTAATTAGAAAAGAACTGTTTCAGTGTAAATATTATAACTAATTTATGGAAATCACTGTCACCATGCAAAGATCTGATTCCTCAAGTAAATCATTATGTGGATTGGATAATTTTCTTCACATTCTATAACTTTCTCCATGGATTGAGCACTTTTGTTCGTGCTATATAAAACATATGGCAAAGGGAGTGGCAGGGAGGAATCTACTGTGCCTTTGAGAATCTGGTGAAATGCTACATGCAGAGGGCTAAGCACACAGCCAGCTGCCACCTGGAAATTTTTGAGGGCTAAGCACACAGCCAGCTGCCACCTGGAGATATTTGAGGAGAGCCTCCTTATTGGCATGATAAGATAATCTTATCACCAATCCATAGTTGGAGAAAGCCAGAGTGGAAAAGCGGTTACGTGCTGGACTGGGACTTGGGAGATCCTGATTCTAGTTCCCACTCAGCCATGAAGCTCGTTGGGCCAGTCAGTGACTCTGAACCCAACCTGCCTCACAGGATTGTTGTGAGGATAAATGGAGCAGAGGAAGACCATGTAAACTACCTTGGGTTCCTTGAGGAAAAAAGATGGGATATAATAATAATAATTATTATAATTATTATAATTATTATAATTATTATTATTTTTAACCCGCCTCTCCCTTCGGATCGAGGCGGGGAACAACAACAATATAAAACACAAAAATCACAACAGTTAAAAAAAAATAAAAAAAACAAGAAAAAATACATCATTAAAAACATCTTAAAATTCATCTGGATAGGCCTGTCGGAAGAGAGCAGTCTTCATGACTCTCTTAAATTCATGAAGACTGCTGATTTGTCTAACCTCCTCCGGCAGACCATTCCATAGTCTGGGAGCGATGGAAGAGAAGGTCCTCTGGGTAACACTCGCCAGCCTAGTTCTGGCTGACTTGAGTAAGTTCTTCCCAGAGAATCTAAGTGTGCGGGGCGGATTGTACGGGAGAAGGCAATCCCGCAGGTAACCTGGACCCAAACCATGAAGGGCTTTAAAGGTAATAACCAACACTTTATACTTCGCCCGGAAACTGATTGGCAGCCAATGAAGCGATTTTAAAACTGATGTGATCACCCCTAGGTGTACCGGTGACCAACCTGGCTGCCATATTTTGAACAAGTTGAAGTTTCCGGACTAGGCACAAAGGTAGCCCTATGTACAGCGCATTGCAGAAGTCGAGCCTCGAAGTTACCAGCGCGTACACTACCATCTTTAGGTCTTCCAACTCTAGGAAGGGGCGCAGCTGGCATATCAGCCGAAGCTGATACTAGGTACTCCTGGCCGTCGCATCAATCTGAGCTGTCATCTGGAGCAACGGATCCAGGAGTACCCCCAAGCTGCGAACACAGTCTTTCAGGAGGGGTGTAACCCCATCCAGAACTGGTTGACACACCTCCAAACCCAGGTTGGGGCCTCTGACAGTGAGCACCTCCGTCTTGTCTGGATTCAGCTTCAGTTTGTTTTTCCTCATCCATCCTATTACCGCTTCCAAGCATTCATCCAGAGGAGACACACTATCCTTAGCTGATGATGTTGTTGAAGGCATAGAGAAATATATTTGGGTGTCATCAGCGTATTGATAGCACCCCGCCCCATGCCTCCGGATGATCTCTCCCAGCGATTTCATGTAAATGTTAAACAGCATTGGGGAAAAGATGGCACCTTGTGGTACACCACATAGCAACTCCTTTTTTGAACAGCAGCTATCCCCAAGCATCACAATCTGGAACCTGCCCGAGAGATAGGATTGGAACCACTGAAGCACAGTGCCCCCGATTCCCAATTCTCCCAGGCACTCCAGAAGGATACCATGGTCAATGGTATCGAAAGCCGCTGAGAGGTCCAGGAGTACCAGCAGGGACACACTCCCCCTGTCAATACTAAGGCGTAGATCATCCACTAAGGCGACCAAAGCGGTCTCAACTCCGTATAATAATAATAATAATAATAATAATAATAATTTAATAAATAAATATGCTACCCAGAAGAGCACACAATCTGCATGAACACTAGAAACTATAGTATCTGTGAAGCTCTTGCAAGCACTGTCTTTTTGATACCATGTTTATGGGTTGCTTGCAGACTGACAACGAAGCTTTCCTACAATGCTGGGCTCTCTAGATTTCCTGAACTCTAAGAAGGGTGTAGATGCAGAAGACAACTTCACCTCAATGATCACGCTAGATATCTGACACCTGGCTATCTTCCCTATTTCTATCAGGAACAGCCATTATGCAGGTACTTCAAAGCTAATACATTTACTACCACTTCCTATAGTAAGCCATTAATGTGAGTACATAACTTGAACTACCACTAAAATAAGTTCTTAGGTGCTTCCAGCAATATTATTAATGCCATTTAGGAATTGGCATGCTAGGACCACAGAGAGTATTCTAATCAACAACTTCAAACTATTTATTTCAGAGCAGTCTCAATGTTAGTGGAGATACTCTGGAGTAAATGAACAGAGGATAAAATTGCTTGAAATGCTGTAGTATCTCTCACCTCAAGATAAAGGTACCCAGGTGACAGATAGATTAAATAAACTGGAATTAAGAAGAGTACATTTTCCTATATAGCACAGTATCAAATACAGGTGAATTTAAGTGAAGATATTTTACTGAGTAAGAAATAGAAAAGCCACAACAGCTGCAGCTACTTATTTTGCTGACATGCAGTATACAAACATCCCAATTCAGTGATGGAAATTTCAGTCAGCTTTGACCTGAAAACTCCTCCTGTTCCAGCTGTCAGCTACCCTAGTATGTCTCTCAACTTAAAGACTACACAAAGTTGTGTGGTTTTAGGATATTAAAATGTTTGTAGCTTATAATGGGAGAATTAAATTCTCTTTTCCCTTGTAGTACATTACAATTGTCTTAATATGCTGTTTAGTTTTATCAATATGTAAAATAAAAAATATATAAAAGGATTGTAACTAAAAAGGAAAGATAATCTAGCATTATATATATCCTGCTACTAACAAACTCACTGAAGCAAAAGGCCAAGACATCAGCTTCAGAAGATATCAATTTACAACCGTAAGGAGGCTCATCAGTTATCTCTTTGATGTGATCATGTCATAATCGGTCTGCTCTACTGAAGAGTAATGGAGATACTAACTTGCTGACTATAATCCTACCTCTGGCCTCCAATTTAATACGTTCTTGCATAACCATAAGAGCAGGGGTTTTTTTGTATTTGACAGTTACTATTTCATAATTCTGACTTGCTTCCTTTAAACTTTTTTTTTAAGTTATGTTGATTTGATAACTAGTCCACAGAAACCATGAAGTCAAACCATGGCAGAGTTCAGACAACACAATAATCCACACTGACTGGGTTTGCATGACATGACAACCTATTGTGGGTAACTAGCCACAGTGGGGTGTCACGATGTCTAAACCCAGACTGTTTTCCACAGAATGGATTATTTTGGGGCAACAAACCACACTGACAACCCATGGTTTGTTCCAGAGGCTGTTTGTCCCACAATGGTTGGCATGTCATCCAAATCCAGAAGTGCCATTTCACGTCCAGAAAGGGGAAATGTTTACTCCCCCCACCAACTTTTCACAGCAGTTACTGTGAAAGGGAGACATGAAAAGGGAGGACTCAAGCTCTGCCCTTTCTGGAATTGGAGACTTGGGAAATGTTGAATGGAAGCAGGACACTGACAAGTGTCAGTTCAACACTTAAAACTTAAGAGGATCACTGTGCAAAGGGGAAGATATTGTGTCCCCCCCCTCTTTTGATACACCTACCTTTTTTAACCTTGCCAGTGCTTTTCAATTGTGCACAAATTAGCCTATATGCAGTTTGGTTAATTTCTTTGTATGTTACCTACTGCAATTTGCTCCTTTTGACAGCTGAAACTTACAAGGACATTGACAAGGCATGGCTATACATATTGGACAGCTGTAAGAGTGCATTTTTGCACTTGCAAAAGACCCTATTTGTGCAATTTCCTGGGGCCAAAAACATGATTTAGAAAGCCAGGGAATGAAAGGGAGTAACAATCAGAGCGGAAAAGGGGACGGGACAACAAGACAGTCTCTGCTGTGAAGGACCCTGGGATACGGTGAAAGGAGGGAGAGAACAACCCACGGTGAGCCCAGTCATCTGTTGGACACACTGTGGTTCTGCGAACAACCAACACTGCATAGTTTATTCGCAGGGTGGTTTAGCTTTAAATCACCATTTCACTAACAAACTGAAATCAATATTCTTTAACTTACCAGGCTTTTAAAAAAGTTCAGTTTGTAAGCATTGTTGCATTATGCTGGTTTTTATCTACTTTGTTATGTTTTATTATGTTGTTTTATTATTCTATTTTTGTAAGCCCCTCCAACAGCTTCAGCTTTAGAAAACTAATAAATAAATATGTATTTATTAAAACTCTAAACTATACCTTCATCTACAGAGAATCCCAAGGGATTAAATACAATTACAATAAAAATGTAGACATCAATACAATAAAACAAAGAAGTATAAAACTATTCAACTAGTGAAAGAAACAATCCATTTAAAATGTCTGGGCAAATAAAAACATTTTGACCTGGTATCCAAAGGAATATTGACACCAGTCACACTTCCCTAGGAAAGCACCACCAAAGATAAGGCCTTTTCTTTGTAAATGCATAAAGCTCTTTTCCCAATGATGGAATTCAGAGAAAGGGCTCCGCTAACAATCTTATGGCATGGGAAGGTTGTAGGGCTGGGAAAGACTTCTGCTCAAGACCTTAAAAAGCCAGCATACTAAACTGAGCTAGATGTATTAATATTCTGAGTCAATATAAGGCAGCTGTACATGTTCAACTTGCAAAATACATACAAGGTATTTAATTTCCTTTCAAATAATTTCTTAACTCATTCACTTCTAATAATTTTAGTTCAATCTTTTAAATTATCACATAAATCGTTTAAATCAACTATGGAATGAAGTCCCCACTGAAGCCTGCCTGGCACCAACATGGTCATATTTTCGGCGCCAGGTTAAGACTGCCCTCTATGCCTAGGAATTCAATGGCATTTGCTTTTGTCAGCTGTCTAGAACCGTTCTGTTATTGAAATTGAATTGAAAATGTTTTGTATCTTAAAAAAGACCATGTTTTATTATAATATTTATGATGTTGATTTTTTTCTGAATTGTTGTGAACCATCCAGAGAGCTTCGGATATTGGGCGGTATAGAAATGAAAATAATAAATAAAGCTTTGTGGAGATACACAACATACCTGACTTAAAAGCTGTCCATGAAAAATAGTGTTGACCACGTTCAAAACCTGCTTAATGAGTTTCCTTTGAGAAGTGGGAATGAGGGCTGGACATTTTGTCCTAGCTGTCTCCAGTTCTTGCTGTACTTTATCCAAAAGTTCACAAAGAAATTCCTGAGCATCTTGTTGGGCATAACCACGAAAGGCTGGGATTAGTCTCCAAACAGAATGGAGCATCGCAAAAGGAGACACCAAAGCCCACTTGCCCGACCACATGACTTGGAACAAAGTATGTAGTTCATGACATAGAGAAATGTACTTTGAGCTTGGCTCCTTAGGCTGAATAAGTTCCATATTTCTACTATGTGATGCTCCACCACTTAAGCCTGATGACACACTAGATCGCCTTGCAGTAGAGGCCTTGTCCTTAACATGGCTTTTGTTTACATGAAAAATAGAGCCAGCTAATGGAGGATGTTTAGATGATGACCTTGTTTTCCCATTGGCTGCAGCTGCTAACAACTCTTGAGTTTCGTTCAAATCAAGCTTTAAAAAACATTCCCTAAATATGAGCAAGTGACTCAATACCTGAAGAATAGAATTCATATAGCATGTATTTCCCAAGTTTCGTAGTCCTGTTACACCAGGAGTCACAGTAGGTCTTCGTTTAACTGGAGAGTCGATTTTTTTAAATTTTACTTCATCTGAGGTAGCTGTTACTTTCAGCTCAAGGGCAGAGTCCAAATGTTGTGGCATTTTTAGTGCATAGAGTGGTATTTCTGAGGATTCTTTATTTTGATTTTGCAAGCGAAAGCTCTTCCTTGGGGGCATTTTTTCCATTTCTTCCTTCAACTGGCGCTTTCGCTCTTCTCTTTTCTTCCTAGCATTGATTCTTCTTTCTTCTGCCTCCTCCCTTAACTTCTCTTCTTCTAAAATCCTTTCCCCACTCGGTGTCAGTTCAAACCAAGATCTAAATACTTTGCCCATTAATGCATGCCTCCTGTGCCACAGAGCTGTGAACATACGGTCTTGATTACGAAGCAAAGCTTGTGCATTATTATGTGAAAGATCATCACTTGTGCCCATCGATCGCAAAGTCCTGCCACTACGAGTAGTACAGTCATAATTTTGACTCTTGATTGCACTTAATGTACTTCGCAAGAGTTTTAAGTCACCAGTTGCGTTATCATTAAGAACATAGTCATCACAAAGGTAGCAGAAAACATACAGCTCATTCACTTCCAATGCCACTGGATGATTGCTTTCCTGAAAGTGCTTTAGTGCATGTTCTTCAATGTATCTTCCACAAGCAACATGTGAGCAACCTAGGCAGGCCCATACAGATTCTGTAGTGTTGCATACCATGCAATGCCATTTGTGAGGATTCACGATGGAATGGTCCTGTGCAAGCCGCAGCCGCCCTACATGTTTACACTTATCCATTGTCAATACTACTATGCTGACAAAACGCTACAGAAATGCATCATTCATACAGTTCCCCAGTCTTTTCATTTTGACCTGAAAGCAGAAAAAAAAAGTTAGTTGCGCTTGCTATGTTAGACTCCGTAGAATACACTATATATTTGCTCATTAAGAATGCTCCTTTTAAACATTAAAATTCAACTGTAGATAATAGATCCAGGTATCTTAATCAAATCCAGGTATCACAATCAAATTTTTATTTTCAGAAGTGTCGAATGGTAACTTGGAGAAGCACAAAATATCAAGCTACTAAAGCTACTAAGACTTAGGCATATCAATAGCATAGATAGCATCAATAGCATCTTTCATATCAGTAATTTGTTTAACGAATTATCCAAATTGAACCCATGAACAAGGATTTCAAAGTAGATACATTTATTTATATAGACATTCATTTTAAGATGAAGGACTAATAAAGGCCTGATTTTGGCCAAGAGATAGTTCTTAGCAGCAACAAAACACAGAATCACGTGTAAAGCATCCAACATTGACATAAGAAGGCTTGTTGCTAGAATCAAGCCCTGTCTCATGTGCTGGGTCAGCAGCTGTCACCTGCACAGCTGCTATGACACTTAGAATAAGACCCTATGTCGCACATGAGCATCATGTGAGAGGCTTTTTCAAGACAGATAGCAGCAAAAAGTGAGAGGAGAGGAGCCCAAAGCCCTCATACAGGTCCTCTAAAGGTAACTGAGGGTCCATGTACTTAGTACAAGTAAAATATTGCACAGACAGAACAATGAGGGGATAGGACTTTAACACAAAATAATGTGTTCTTATTTGCAAGGGAGAACAGGAATTGTTTAAAAAAACATAAATGAAGAGTTGAAGGAGAATAGTCCATCTCTCCCAAAATATGACTGCAAATATGAAGACAGTGATATGACTTAATGTAATATTTTAAAAGCCCCCAAAAAGTTAATTAACCCAATTACTTTTCCTCATGCATATTTGAAAATTTGCCATTGTTAACCTGAAGCAACCAGTTTAAGAGAGACTTCTGTTTATTAACTCAAGGTTTATTCTTGAAGGTGGTCCATTGACAAACTACTAAGATTGGATGTAAGACTTACTGTTTCTATACATCACAACATACTGTGCCTACATGTTACCCCAAATCATGGAACTGCAAACCTAGCCCATGATATTGCACAGTACTGGAACTTAAGTCAATACACTTTAGTCTGGTAAGCAGTCCAAAAAGTCAAACCTATTGCCAGTTCTACAAGTATTACACAGTTTGATAACAGGTGCATTATGTATCTTTTATTGTAAACCACCCAGACAGTTTAAGGACAGTAAGAAAAATCTTGCTAGAACAGGCAAAAGCTCCATCTTCTGTAGCACTGTTTCCAACAGAGAGTAGCAAGACGTCTCTGGGAATTTTCAAGCAGGGCTGGAAGGCAAGAACTCTCCTCTGTTGTTTGTCCCTAAAATCTAGGGCTCAAAGGTATGGTGCCTCTGAAGCTGTAGGTTTAGTTAGGAGACCTCTCTTCCATGAACCTATATAAAGTTGTTTTTAAAAGCTTATCAGCTAACAGCAATCTTATGATACTAAATTCCACAAGTTCATTATGCATTGTGTGAAGTACTTGTCCTCCTGCCTATCAATTTCATTGTGTGGCTATATGTTTATACATTATGAGTGAAGGAGAACCTCTGTCTCCACACCATTCATAATTTCATAAACCTTTTATCATATCCTGTCCTGCCCTTTTTTCTGCCCTTTTCCCTTTAGTCATCTTTTTTGTTAACTAAAAAGCACCAAATGCTTTCCTTTCCTTATTGGGAAGATCTTCCAACAGAGAATGAATAACAAAACCAGTACATATTTAAGATATGATGAAGGTGCTTTCTTGCAATTTAAGAGAAATATATACACTGTTTAACAAAAATGTAAGAGTAGCCCACAGCATGATTAGCTGTGTATGCCTGGTGTTAAAAAAATGAGAATCTTTTAAAAAATAATCTAAGTAGAAATAGAAACATGTACATCAAGGCCTATCAGTGACTTAAGTATAATTTTATAAATCACTGATTTAAATAACCTTGGTTTGCTTCACTTTACCTTAGCTCCAGTACTTCTCCCAGCTCACTAATGAAGAATAAAACTAATTACCTTACTAATGAAGGATAAAACTCAAGAGTAATGATGTATTCATTCCCTTTATGTCATATTCATCATGAAATTTTCATAAAGCAGGAATGCATTTTTATTAAGTAGCAAGGTATTAGGAATTAACTAAGCAATTTGATTTTAACACATCTTATTAGTAAAACAGGCACTACATTCAGTGCTGGACAACTGTCAGAGAAACCAACTCCTACTAGTATAAATCAGTATTTTAATTATCTTACAAACAAGGCTCTCCAGCAATTTTCAACATGAAATACCTTATTATCTAAGTACAGAAATTAAATGACCAAAGACAGAATGTATGATGACTATATGATAAATCTGGTCTAGTACTCTAGTTTCTTGAATGCTTAATATAAATTCCTTTAATAGTGCAATCCTATACATTTTACTCACAATTAAGGCCCATTGAGTCCCAGGTAAATACTGCAATCTAAGTGAACATTATTTATTTATTGCATTTATATCCTGCCTTTTTTTCCTCCTTAAGGAACCCAAGGCAGCACACATAATCCTCCTCCTCTCCGTTTTATCCTCACAACAACTACCCTGTGAGGTAGGTTGGGCTGAGAGGCTGTGACTGGCCCAGAGTGTGGACTAGAAACCGGATCTCCTGACTCCCAGTCCAACCACACTGGTGTATATGTGTTATCAGCATAATCTTATACATGTTTACTCAGAAAGTCCCATCCAATTCAATGGGGATTGCCCACAGGCAAACGGGCATAGGATTGCAGCCTAGTTAAAGAAGTTTACATGGATTAGTATTTAGCCAACAAAGTATAACAGCATTCTAATTTACCTATTTTAGATCATTTAACCTGATTATACACTACCTAGTCTCTCCCAAAGCCACAACATAACTACCTGCAAGGACTTATTTACTCAGATATAAACACTAATTTAAAAGAGAAAAATCAAATTCACATCAGTATCAAAAAGTGGCTCATTTCCTCATCAGTTGGTACCATAATTTTAAAATAAGTCCTAATGTACATTTCCTTTGGCTTGACAGCCAGAATGTCTACCAGTGGAATAATGCCAATCCCATTAGATGGAACGGCAGTCGCACTAGCTGAATGAAGCAGGGAAAATGGTACATCAGAAGCCTACCCAAACACAGCTTCCACAATACAGTTCTCTTTAAAACAAGATGGAGACATCACAGCATCTTTTTAGAGTTATGCTGTGCATTAAATTAAACATTTGCTGCTCCTTATATTATGATAAGCTCACTTGTAACCTGCACAGGTCAATTTAGGTTTCCACCTCTCCACAGTTTATGTATGCATTTTCTTCTGCAATCACAAATTTATGTAGAGAAATCAGCAACAGAGTTAAAACATCAGCTGCATGTTCCTGGCCTTCTGAGTGAGGTATCCAGAAGGAAGAAAGGTTCACCTTGTTGTTGCGAGAATCCTCCCTCAAGAAATCCAAAACAACTTCAAAGCGTCAATTCCTTGTTCCACATCTGGTCCAGCTTCTGCATCTCTTCCCTTCTGTTCTGCCTCTCTAAAATAATCCTTGTGCTTGTGGTTTTACCACTGCTGTATTTCTGGGGCTATGTGAAAGATGCTCCAAGTGGGTTTGCAAGCCCATAGAGAAAAAATCTGTTCAAATAGCCCACCCAAGGCTCCTCTGTTATATAGGATGCAGAACACTGAATCCATCAGAACAGAGAAATCTTGGAGGAGCAAAATCTCCTGCAGAGCTTACCTTCCCCTGTAATCCTTCCCTCCCTCTCCCAGAAAACAACCCAGAGCTGTTGAGAGAATTTTAAAGTCATACCAGACTGTGTTTTCTCTCCCATCATTACCTCTTGCTAAAACCCAATTATCCAACCAAAGGACCTGAAATAACAAGATTAACTGCCATAGAATGATGGAGATAAATGCATCCAATGGCATTCAGGATGGCATTCAATTTAAATAGTGGTTACACCTCTGTGGTCCAGCAGCTAAGAATTGGGTTTGGTTCTGGAAACTCTTTGCCATCATCCTTCCCAGACACCTTAGCTACATACAAAAAGATAAAATGGGGAAATCTTACCACAACCTAGGTTAAGCCAGCATGGTGTAGTAGTTAAGTTTAGGATCAAGGAGACCCAGGTTCAAATCCCCAATAAGCAATGAAGCTCACTAAGTGGCCTTGAGACAGTCATTCTCTTTCAGCCTGACCTGCCTTCAAAGGATTGTTGTGTGGATGAATAAAGGGAAAGAGCTTTGTACATTGCCCTGACTTCTTGGAGGAAGGTGGGGAAAGATATAGATATATATTTGATCCAAGCTAGCCTAGGGAGTTTCATGGATTTATTGCATACAGAGATATTTTTGCAGATATGGAGAATCGTTTACTGAACTGACTCACCAAGTTAGGACTTCCTTCAAGACCCAACTGTCAAGACCAAAATTCATCACTCAACATTCCTTGCGGATTTTCACCTACACCAATTGAAAGCCACACCTATAAGCTCCTGCACTCTCAGACTTGGGAATGAGAGGGAAAGTTGTTTTGATTCTAAACCAAACACTCTTACTGTATGAAAACTGAACATGACAAAAGCAATAATCTATAAACATTGGATACAAACAAGTGGAAACAATTATCTCAAAACAGATAAATTCTTAAGAGCATTGCTTTATATAAATAAACGGAACTTTTGATAGAAGAACATACTGCAGACTGATGTGCTGACAGAGTTGGGTCTCAGTGATTGTAACACGGGGAATCTCATGCCAATGGATTAATCAAGCCCTCTCTCATTTCCACCAAACCCTTTCCTACTGCCCTATTCCTACTCTTGGTTTGGCATAATTTCCCTCTTTCAGGTCCACCAGGGGTATGGCCAAGACCTAGCTGAAGGATTTTTCATGCAACTATTTACAGTGGTAAGGACACTGCAGGCCTTTATGCCTTTATATGATAGGGGAATAGGAGGACAAGTAGGAACTACAACAAAATGTAGCAGTGTGAAATACTTCCAGTTCAGGATCCCAGCCACTCCATTCCATTGCCCCTCCCAGTTTTATTCTACACCCCTCTCCAACAGTCATAGCCCCAAAGCATGCTTAGTATTCACAGGACTGCTTTGGGAGTTCCTTCTCTTTCTAATTTTTTTTTTGTACTTTCACAAACTTTGCCTCTTGTATGTGGATGGTAAACATCTGACAATGGTTACATACCGTGTAGTACTTTCCATCTGACAATAAAAAGTGTTCCTTGGTACAGCACACCTAACACGAGCTCTTAATTGCGTCCTCCTAATTTACTTCACAGTAATTTAAGTACTTCAAAACTTTAAGTATTTCAAACTTAGCATATGTGAAACTTAGAAGTTAGCATTATTGCCACCCGCCATCATCAAAACACATGAACTACAACTCTCAACAATATATACTTTGAGTGGCCCCTCTCTACATAATCTTTGTTAGCATAAAGAATGCATTCAAATCCTAGAAATAATGTGCTGGCTTTCTCCATACACTATTTTGGTTTCATTTCAATTTACATTTAATTGTAGCCCCTTGCTGACCTATTAACAAATCTTCTAGTTCACATTGTTTTAGAGATTTCTCTCTCCCATATCTTTTGAAACTCTCTCAATGAGATTTATGCACACAAACCCTAAGGAATGGGTTTGCCTCATTGTCAGTTATTCAAACTCAACAAAAGAATTCAAGTGTGGAGCATAAACATTGTATTTGATTGCTTACCTTAAGAACTCTCCAATTTTAGGAAATGCCTCAAAATTTAGCACATTTAAGAAACATTTCCTGTTTTGAGGCTCACTTATATCAAGAAATTGTGTTTGAGACCACAGCCTTCAGGTGGAGATTCAAGAACAGTTAACACACACTTACAGTCCTTTGTATTTAAAATCATGATAGTTAAGGAACAGTAAAGAAGAAAGTTTTCTCCTATTTTTCAAGCATATGTGTTCACCTAATCTGTATTAGCAAAAACACAAAGCAGAAAGTATTCCAAATTAATTAGGAAGAATAGGTGTCAACTTCCAAAATTACAAAGCGCATGTAAAGAAGGGTGTGTGTGAGAGAGAGACTTATGGATTCAAAGAAAATGACAACCTACTGAAAATGCCAATTAAGATTCTTCCCAGCAACGGATTTATTACAAGCCTACTTCAGGTGCAACAAGTGTTCCTCCTAAAGGCAGGAGTTACATCTCTGACATTGAAAGGCTTACAAAAACCTTTCCACTTTCTATGTGTGTAGCACATCAGTTCCAAAGAGGTCAAAGCAGACGAGACAGACATCCCTTTTTTATACTGTATAAAGTTTTAACTCATTTCCTTCCTTATCTAACCATCTCAAAGCGAAAACGTCTAGCCATCCAGAATGACTTTTAAACCTATGGAGGCCGACAACATAAAGGGATTGTCTTTACGTGATTCTTTACCCTTAAAATATTTGTCTTGGGTGTGGGATGGGAGTTGTTGAATAAGAGAAATCTCATAAAACTGCCCACTCCAACTCACTTATGAGGAAAAAGACAATTATGCGATCCGTCCCGGCTCCCACATCAACAGTGGCGTCTCGACCCCGTGGCTTGAGTACATCACCGCAAGAGAATGAGCCTCTCTTGTTTTACTAGCTCGAGGAGAGGAAGAAAGGGGCTGCACAACAGAAAGTGGCTTCCAGGGCTAGTGTGAAAGAAGTTCCCTTTCGCGGCTTCTTCAGAGACGCGCCAAAACCGAACTGTAGAGCTGGAACTTCCCGAGTGAGGGGATGGCTAAAGACAGTTGGAAGTAACGGGCTCCCCACCAGCAGAGTGGGCATCCCCCTTCTATTCCCCCCGCCCACCCCCAATGCCCCTACCCGTCTCCCTCTGCCTCCAGGAGGCTGGGTGCGCCGGAGTCCGGCAGCTCTCTCCCGACTGGCTTGAGCCACGCCGCTGCGGGAAGCTCATTTATTTGTTCAGTACCTCGCGCAGCCGTCGTCCTCGACGCTGCCGCCGCTCGCCAGCCGCCATCTTGTGCGCCTCGGGCTCCCAGCGTCGCAAGCAACCGCCCCCTTGGTAGCGTCAGCACCGGCCCTCGCTCGCTCTCCCTCAGGCAGGTTGTGTTTCTCACACGCACGCCCACAGCGGGGATTCCTCGTGTGGGCTGGCGGATGATGAAGCGATTGTCTTTCGATTCTGTTCGTTTTGGTACTTCCTCTTGCAGGCTTCCTCCAGCAAGTTTGAGAGAACTTGACCATGTGCGTTCACGAGGCAGCCTGGAACTTATTTACCCAAGGTGGAACATAAGAAGCTGCCTTGGCCCTGTTAGCTCAGTATTTGTCCACTTATTGGCCCTGGCAGTGACTCTAGGGGCAGCGTTCCTCAAACTGGTGCCCATCAGATGTTTTGGACTTCAACTCCCATCAGCCCAAGCCAGCATGGTCAAAAATCAAGGATGCTGGGAGTTGTTCAAAGCATCAGGAAAGCACTAGGTGAGGGGGGCAAGGTTGCTCTAGGATTTCAGATAAGGATCTTTTCCATCCTTACCTGGGGATAATCAGGGGTTCTGAACTTGGGATCTTCTGCATACAAAGCATATGCCAGCTTTCCCCAACCGTATGCCCTCCAAGTGTATTGGTCTACAAGCCATATTTGCAGAGGGATTCTGGGAGTTGTAGTTCAACGAAGACACCAGGCTGGAGTAGGCTCGCTGAGCTATGTCTCCTTCCAAAAATTAGGTGGAGGCCCTGTCAGTTCCAGATTACCGAGGGCCCTTAGTCACGTGCCTTGGGTGGGGTCCCTGCCCTCCTCCCCATTCAGCAGATCCAGTCCTTCCTGCTGTGCTGCCCAGAGAGCAAAGTGATTGAGTGAGTGGCACTCTCTTAGGGACAGCTCTTTTCATTACTGGAGACACTACCAATTTTATTTTATTTTATTGTAGGACTTATTTATGTCTAAACATGCACAGGATTGCACCATAAAGCTTATACTGAGTCAGAACATTGGTCAATCTAGCCCACTAGATCGAACCTAGGACCATATGTATGCAAACATTTGAGAGCCACTGAGTTATGGGCCCTAGTACAAATAGCCTTGTTGCTGCTAGCTGCTGTTTAAAAAAAAAGGTGGGGGAAACAGGAATACATATGCTAGAATTAGGAAATCACAGCTTTCAAATAACTAAAGGCACAATCCTATGCATGTTTAGGCAGAAACAAGTCATAGAATTCCCAGAATGACTAGCTGTGGAATGCTGGACATTCCAGGACTTTTTTCTGTCTAAACATGCATAGGATTTTGCCTTAAATAAAATTTTAAAAAATAAAGTAAGGGGAGTAATTTTATAAGGTGAGACATGATAGAACTCAGGGTCATCCCATGAAGTTGATTAGTGAGAGATTCAGGACAAATAAAAGGAAGTACTCCTTCGCACAGTGCATAGTTAAACTATAGAATTCGTTACTTCAAGATGTAACAATGGCCACCAATTTGGATGTCTTTAAAAGGGCATTAGACAAATTCATGAAGGAGAAGGCTATTAATGGCTACTAGTTTTGACGGCTATATTCTACTTCCAGTATCAGAAGCAGTACGCCTATGTACACGAGTTGCCAGGGAACCTGGGTGGGAGGATGCTGTTGCATTCATATCCTGCTTGTGGGTTTCCTATGGTCAACTGGTTGGCCCCTGTGTGAACAGAATGCTGGATTAGATAGACCCTTGGTCTGATCCAGCATTGCTCTTCTCATATTTTTAAAAGAAAAAATTTAAGAACATTGTGGGGCAACAATGAAGGGAGAGTAATTTTGTTGATGTTTTGTCATTTCTTTAAAGTCTAAGGCATCCTGAGATGAAATGGCATAGGGCAGAAATATTCAGGTTCTAATTATCAATACAAAAACAATAAAATGGAAGAAGTCACAAACCGGTGTGGGCGTGGGCAAGCTGCCGGAGCTCAGAGCAGTTCCCTCTTATATATCTATCACAAACACAAGCGCCCTACCAGAAAGAAAGATGACAATTCTTTGTACTCTTAGGTTGAAAGATGTTTTTAATTGAGTTTGCAGAATTTAAAGGTGATTTTGAAACTCCTGATATTATTGCTTGTATTTTGTATTGCAGATCATTTTGTATTTAGTTGCAAGTACAAGTTGAGCTAGATTGTTGGTTTCCTTACATGGAACTAAGTACCACAAAGTTCAGTCACGCTTACTCCCAAGTAAGTGTACATAGGATTGTGGCCATATATATCTATATCTATATCTATGCTATCCAGAGTTTGCAGAACATAGCTTTATCTGTATATAGTAGCTACTTTTATTTATTTATTTATTTATTCATTAATTCATTATTTCTAGCTACACTCACAAGTGTCCAGATTTAGGGTTGCCAGATGCAAAAGGGGACACTTGCTGAAATTGCCTCTTTTGCACAACTACTAAAGGTGCAAGAGCCCTGTCCTCTTTTGTAGCTGACCATGTAAGTTCAGATGAAGTACACATGCTGAGCACAGCTGTTACTTGGGTAGTGAAATGTTTTTGTTTTAAGCAACAACAACAAAAGAAAATCTAAAATATAGACTATTCCTAAACCATTAAAGGTGCAGTCCTATTAATATTAAGACAAAAAGTACTACATTTCCCAGCATCCTCCAGCTAGCATGGTTAGCTGGGGGATGCTGGGAGTTGTAGGACTTTTATTTCTGTCTAAGCACGCATAGGATTGTGCCTTAGGCATGTTATTCTTGTCTTACTAAACTCACTGATTTTGATAGTGCAGGCTAATACCCAAACAGCACGTCCATAACTGTGCTACAAAGAAGTAAGTCAAAGTGATTTCAGTGGGACTTACTTCTAAGGAAATATGCACACTTATCTGGGAGTAAGCCTCATTGACCTAGCAGAGATATATAGGATTGCATAGAAAGAGTTTAAGTATTCTGTGGATTGAAACATAACTGAAATGCTTCAGATTGCTCACTGAAATCTCACTTAAGTAGGGTAATTGAATTGCTTCTGTATTTTCCAGAGATCTTCCTGCCTCTTCTATCTAAGAATAAAGGCAAATGTAACAACCCATTCTAATGCTGATTTGTATGGAGCATGCCTAATGGCTGCCCCTCCTCACCCAGCTTCTCAGTTCTTTTACAACTTCTCTTTTACTTTGCTTTTGCTTTTTTGCCAATAGCCCCCTTTGGGAGTTAACCTTTATCTCTGCTTTTAATGCATATTGTTAATAACAAGAGCAGATTAACCAAGTTTTGTCTTGAAACTTTAGAAGCAGAGAAGAGGTTTGACTCATCAAGAAAGCTAGACTAGAGGTTTTCCGTTTATAAAGCACTATTTGCTTAAACATGAATGTATTCCTATTTCTTCTGTGAGCCCAAGGAAAACTTAAGTCCTTCTTATGCTGTTTTTTTCTATCAGATTTGCAGCCTGTCATATAAATTAAATTAATGATAACCCTAGGGAATAAGCCAGAGACAGATTCTAATGCAATAGGAATGTATCCATCATAGTTTTCTATATATATATATATATATATATATATAATGTGATTTGAAGTCTCATTTACAAAATAAGGAATTATTTTATTTCAACCAGATGTCAAGCATACAAACTAAAATCTATTGTAGCAGTTGTTGCTCCAGCAAAGTCATTGAAGCCAAATGTTTTTTTAAAATAATTTTTATTTATTTCAACATAATAAAACATAATAAACATAAACAACATAAAATACATACTTAACCCTCAACAACTCCCCCCCCCGTGCACCCCACCCCCGTGAGACCTTCTCTTAATCATTCTTCATCTTTCCAAAATTTTAACATCTCTTTTGAAGGTTTTTGTCCCTTCCCCGATCTTAATACATATTCCAAAAAGGGACTCCATATTTCTCCAAAATCATTCTTACTGGACATTCCCCTCCTTATTTTCATTCTACACGTCAATTTGTCATTCAATGCCATATCCCATATTTCTTTATACCATTCTTCTATTGTATAGCTTCCTTGTCCTTTCCAATTTTTAGCAATCATTATTCTAACGGGTGCCAGGAGGTTGTTTATCAATTCTCTCTTAGATTTATTCTCATCCTCTCTATCCCAAACTGCTAGTAGAGCTATTTTAGGGCTTAATTCCAATTTACTTCCAATTATTTCACTTATTTCTTTAAACACCCTTTCCCAAAATTTTTGTACGTGTTCACAGCTCCACCACATATGAAAATAAGTTCCAACCTCCTGACATCCTCTCCAACAATTCTTAGACACTTTTTTATCTATCTGGTGAAATCTTACAGGTGTTAGATACCATCTCCACACTGTCTTATAAAAATTCTCCTTAATTCTAATCGACAACAGCTTTAACATTCTTGCATTCCACAACCTCTCGCAGTTATAGTCATTAATTTTTCCCTTTACATCCCAGATCATTTTTATAGCTCTAATAGAGTCCTGAAGATCATCATCTATCAATATTTTATATATCTCAGTAGTCAATCCTTTCCTATTTCTAATTTCTTTTCTTCCTTTTAGTTCAATTAAATCTTCAAATCTTGTATTGTTTCTACAATTCTTATTTTTCATTTTCCATTCCTGAGTCCATTTTCCCAATTGTAAACATTTGAACCAGGCTATCTTTTGTCCTTTTAATATCTCTTTGATTTGCTCATTATCCTTCATTCTTTCCATCCAGTTCCTTAACTTAATTGTTTCCTGATCTTTCAGACTCTCTTCTATCTCTGCTTTTAAATCCCTTGGGAAGTTTCCCACTACTACCACTGGGGCAAGTGGGGAATCTCCTGGTATCCACTTTCCTTTAAATTTCTCCCAGATCTCTAAAATATTTTCCAACCACGGGTTGTCCAGTCCCCTCCTATCTTTCTTTTGCAAATTAATAAAAAAAAATTCTCAATTTAAAATCTATTACCCCTGTTTGCGATTCGAACCATTCAAGATCTTCCTCCCCTAGAATACTATTTATAACATATCTTAACTGATTAGCAATATAATAATATTTAATATTTGGAAGTCCCAAACCTCCTTTCTTTTGAGCCTTATACCATAACCCTTTATTAATCCTAGCTCTCTTATCTCCATTGCAAAAAACGTTAATCATATTTTGCCAACTTTTTAACTCAGCTTCTGATATTTTAATCGGTAACATTCTAAACAAAAAATTAATCTTAGGTAGTATCTTCATTTTAGTAACCGCTATTCTACCAAACCAAGAGTACTTTAATTTTCTATATATATCTAATTTCTCCCCTACCTGTTTTTTCAAAGTTACAAAATTAAGTTCCTCTAACCTATCTAAATCTTTAGCAATGTTAATTCCTAAATAGCGTACTATATTTTTAAGCCTAAACCCTAACTTATTTTTACACTCCTCCAACTCTTCCTTGTTATAATTAAATAACATCATTTCTGACTTCCCCCAATTAACTTGTAATCCCGTGATTTCCCCAAATTCTCTCAAGTGCTTCTTAATCACCTCCCCACTCCCCAGGGGATCTTCTAATGTCAGTAATGTGTCGTCCACAAACATATTCATTTTAATCTTCTCCTTTCTTCCAATCCCCTTTAATCTTTCATCCTCCCTTATCACATTTGCCAAAATTTCTATCACTATTGCAAATAAAATCGGTGAAAGTGGACATCCTTGCCTAGTTCCTCGAGCTAGTGTAATCTGTTGCGTTAACCCATCATTAACCATTATTTCAGCTTTGTTATTTTTATACAGCTGATCAATCACTCCCATAAATTTATCTCCAAACCCAAATGTTTTTAAAATTATTTTAAGCGCTGGCCATTCCACGCAATCAAAGGCTTTGGATATATCCAAAGCTAATAAACCTGCTTTTAAATTCCTTTTTTTAATGATATTAATTATATTTAAAACTCTTCCAATTAAAGGCATTTGCCTACCAGAGATAAATCCACATTGGTCTTTTTAAATATATTTAGATATAAATGTACCCATTCTTTTTGCCATTATTGCTGTAAAAAATTTTGAGTCCTGATTTATTAACAATATTGGTCTATAAGATGCTGGATCCGTCAAATCCTTACCTGGTTTCTGGATTAATATAATCAGGGAATGATCCGACGATGGCGGAGTCTTTCCCCCTTCTATTATATTGTTAAACATTTTTTTTAGTGTTGGTATTAACATTTCTTTAAAAATCTTATAATATTCCGGCCCAAACCATCCATCCCCGGAGATTTCCCTCCTTTTAGTTTATCAATAATTCCTTCAATTTCTTTTTCAGTAACTAATTCTTCCATACAGTCCCTATCTTGCTTCTGCAATCTTATTTTCCAATTCCTCTCTATGTATTCCAGTACCTTGACTTGTGGACCCGTATCTGATGTGTATAATTCTCTATAAAATTCCTGAAATATATTTAATTTATCTTTCATTAAATTACAACTATTCCCTGACTTATCCCTAATTGTCCCTATCATATTCTTCGCCTTTTCAGACTGAGTGGATCTAGCCAACATCTTCGAATTTCTATTACTATATTCAAAAAAATCTCTCTTTAAATATAACAAATTTCTTTGGACTTGTTCTAATTCTTCTTTCTCTAATTCCTTTTTCTTAGCTTGAATTTGGGCAAATAGACGTTTATCTTTTGTCTCTCTTAACCTCTCCTCTAAACTCCTTACCTCCTCTTCAGTTTTTTTATATTGTACTTCCTGTTGTTTTTTTAGGGCACACATTTCCCTAATACATATCTCTCTTACCACTGCTTTTATAGTGTCCCACAGTAAGCCCTGCAAGTTAGACTCTCTTTCATTAATCTCCCAAATTTCCTGCATTTCTTTTTTTATTTTCTCCACTATATTTTTATTATTTAATAACCTTGTGTCCAATCTCCATCTCTTCACTGATCTATAATCCTTCTTCATTTTAATATCCATCGTCATTAATGCATGGTCGGTGACCTTAATTATCCCAATATCACAATCTGTGAGTTTAGGTAACATATTCTTTGATATAAAAATAAAGTCGATCCTTGAATAACTCTTGAATCTAGGTGAGTAGAAGGTATAATTCCTTTCTTCCCCTTTTAATACCCTCCAAACATCCATAAATTCTTTACCTTCCATTAATTTGTTTAATTCAGTCTTCCCTTCCCTCTTAACGTCTCTTAAAATATTATCCCTATCTTTCCCTTTATCAAGTACCATATTAAAGTCTCCTGCCAACACAATATTCTTTTTACCCACCTCTCCCACCGCATTCAATACTTCATCAAAGAATTCCATTTGTTTCCCATTTGGAGCATAGACATTAA
Source organism: Anniella stebbinsi (assembly GCA_029215795.1). Lineage (NCBI taxonomy): Eukaryota > Metazoa > Chordata > Lepidosauria > Squamata > Anniellidae > Anniella > Anniella stebbinsi. The sequence continues at coordinate 44,178,433 of JARDYH010000003.1, read as the reverse complement.
TCAAGACATATTCCTCTTCTCCTAACCTGCAGTACACTATGAGAAACCTTCCATTTTTATCTTTCTTTACACTTTGAATATTAATACCACATTTCTTTGAAATTATTATTGCAACCCCTCTCGCTTTAAAAGTACCAAATGACTTTTCATAAACGCCCATATCCCTCATTCGCAGCTCATTAACACCCTCCTTTATTTGATGAGTTTCCTGCAGAAAAATTATATCTATATTTTTTTAAAGAACATTTCAATTCTTTTCCTTTTGATAACCGTTCCTAGCCCTTTAACATTTAAAGTTGCAATTCTTAATTTATTTTCCATCTCTCCCTTTCACACCCATCTTTAAGTTGGTCTCCCTCTGTGAAACATTTACCCCCTTCCCTTTCCCTCCCCCCCACATTCACCCCCAATTTCACCCCCCTCCTCACCAGCCATCTGGGCACTGGTCCCAAAATATTTTAGAACTCTTTAGGGGGGGAAAAGCAACCCAGCCTTCCGGAACAAAGTCTATCTCTCCCCTCCTTTTAACTCTTCTTATCCCTTATCCCTATTACAAATATATATATATATATATATATATATATTGATTGCTTCCTCCTGCAGCACCTTTATCTTGCTTTGTTGCTCCATCCTCTGTGGCATCCGCTATGCCCAACTTCTCCAAAAGTTCCATTCCTTGCTCGCATAGACATTAATCAAGACATATTCCTCTTCTCCTAACCTGCAGTACACTATGAGAAACCTTCCATTTTTATCTTTCTTTACACTTTGAATATTAATACCACATTTCTTTGAAATTATTATTGCAACCCCTCTCGCTTTAAAAGTACCAAATGACTTTTCATAAACGCCCATATCCCTCATTCGCAGCTCATTAACACCCTCCTTTATTTGATGAGTTTCCTGCAGAAAAATTATATCTATATTTTTTTAAAGAACATTTCAATTCTTTTTAGAGGGCCGGCTCCAGGCAGGAGTAGTTAATTTCTCCCCTTTTTGCTTCTTTTTGCTCATAAATCCTCCCCACCTTCTGCCTAGCCACTCAGATCTCTCTCCGTTCTAATCAGGCAAACCGGCGGCTACTAACACTTTCGCTGGAGTTTAAAAGTCTTTTCCCATAAATTTCCAGTTCAATCTCTCCCTCCAACGTATCTGTCAGTCCGCCCGCCTTAGTACAGCAATTATAAATCCATTATTTACCTTCATTAGTTGCATTCCTAAGGTGAATCTCAAACTCCAAAGCTCTGATTTTAGTTTCGTTTCCTCTCGCCGAGCAAGCAGTGAAACCGCAAGCAGTTTCTCACACAGATGCCATAAAACTTCCGATCTGCATTCCTTGTCTTTAAATAACAATCCACCGCTCCAGGATAAGGAATTTGTGTTTAAATCATTATTTCTTTAGGAGATCGAGTGAATTACGACTTCATTCCATGCCCGCCTGGCCACTCCCCATTGAAGCCAAATGTTGTTACACATGGCTAGATGTATTTCCAAACACTATTTTTTTTTACTATTTTTCCTTTTATTTTTTACTGTCTCATTAATATATCTGTGTCCTAGAGGACGTTTCCACCATTAATCATAACAGTGATACTGGGGGATTCCACAATCCCCTACATGAATTATGGAATCATGCAATTGCTTGAATTACCTGAATTTGTTAAATACTACCCACTGATGCAGATACAGCTTTCTAAAGATTTGTAAAGGTTCAGATTATCTGCAACAGAGATTAATTGCATTTTCAACCTATGCCCAGAATATCAGTCAGTTTGGTGGGTGTTGGAAAAGACAGCCAGGAGCTGGGAATCCTGGGGTGAACAGCCATCCATTGTAATCCTGGCAACACAGATAAAGCCTAAAGCAGTCCTGATGATGGAGTCTCTGCAAACTATGTAGACAATCTCAAAAGGAAGCCTGAGCCTGGCTTCCAACATCATTTAAGGGAAATGGTAACATAGGCTGACCATATGAAAAGGAGGACAGGGCTCATGTAACTTTAACAGTTGCAGAGAAAAGGGAATTTCAGTCAGCGTCATTTGTATGCAATTAGTACCTGGTGAAATCTCCTCTTCATTACAACAATTAAAGTTGTAGGCACTATACTAGAGTGACCAGATACAAAAGAGGATAGGGCCCCTGCAGCTTTAACTGTTGTAATGAAGAGGGAATTTCACCAGGTTCAAATTGCATACAAATGACACCGGCTGAAATTCCCTTTTCTCTACAACTGTTAAAGTTACAAGAGCCCTGTCCTCCTTTTCATATGGTCAGCCTAGGTAACATAGACACTACTACCCATGTATCTCCTTTAGAAGTTCTCCTCTGGGTTCCCACCCCAATGTTGAAGATGAGGTGAATGGTGATTGGAGACAGATTGTGGGAATGGTGCCCAACCTTTGAGATTCTGTCCCCAGAGATGTTTGCTTAGTGCTGGGTTTGTTGTCCTTTCAGTGCCTGGTGGTTCCCTTTTTATTTTTCCAGGCAATTTAGATTTCTGGTTTCAAGTTGTTTTTTTTAAAGATATCATTATATGTCAACCATTCATTTGTACTTGCCAATTCTCTTCTGTAAAACACCTCCTGTGAAGAAATCCATAGTGGTGTTTTCTGACATAACCTGGTTTTATATTTGTTCCATGTTCTCAAGATCGCTCGTCTCACATAATGATTGTTAAATTCTACATTCACTTTAGATTTATCATACCATAAATAACCATGCCAACCAAATCTTAAATCATGACCTTCCAACTCCAGCAATCTTCTATTCTTTAACAACATCTATTCCTTCATCCACACCAAGCAGCAAACAGAGAAATACATCCCAAGGTCCGGTAAACCAAGGCCTCCTCTTTCTTTCGCATCCTGTAGTATTTTAAATTTCACCCTTGGTTTTTTAGATTGCCATATAAATTTGGATATCTCTCTCTGCCACTGCTTGAATGGTAACTCTGATGTCACAATAGGTATTGTCTGGAACAGAAATAACATTCTTGGTAGAACATTCATCTTAATTGTAGCAATTCTTCCCATGAAAGACAGTTGAGTCTTAATCCCATTTTACTATGACTTGTTTAACTTCATTCCAAGTCTTAACATAATTATTGTGGAACAACATACAATTCATATTTGTCAAATTTATACCCAAATATTTAACCTTCTTTTCAATTTGAAAACCTGTTTTTTCAGCCACCTTTAATTGCTCTTGCTGGTTCATGTTTTTATAAGTATCTTAGTCTTTTGTTTATTAACCTTAAAACCTGCTACTGCACCAAATTCTTTCAATTTATTCATTAAAATTTCTGTCCCTTTTGACGGATCTTCCAAAGTAAACACCAAGTCATCTGCAAATGCTCTCAATTTATAAGATTCTTTTTTAATCTTTATTCCTCCAATTTTTTCTTCTTGTCTTATATCTCTATTCAGTATTTCCAATACCAAAATAACAAAGGTGACAGTGGACAACCCTGTCTAGTCCCTCTTTGACTCTTACATGGTTTCGACAGATCTCCATTGACAATTACCTGCGGACTTTGAGAAGAATAAATTGATTTCACCCAATTTGTAAAGTTTACTCCAAAATTCATCTTTTCCAGAACTTTAAATAAAAAATCCCAGTTGAGGTTATCAAATGCTTTCTCTGCATCCAGAAAGATCAATGCCGCCTGTTTTTCTGGGTGTTTTTCCAAATATTCCACAATGTTCAATACAATTCTAATGTTATCTTTTATCTGTCGTTTTGGTAAAAAAAACCATTTTGATCTTCATGTATAAATTTTTGCAATACTATCTTAAGTCTTTCTGCTAATATCGATGTAAATAATTTATAGTCATTATTTAACAATGAAATTGGTCTATATTTTTTTGTCAAAGTAAGGTCCTGTCCTTCTTTAGGTATTAACGTTATATACGCTGATTTCCATGTCTCTGGTATTTTTCCCTCTTTCAGGATGTAATTCATTGTATTTTGCAGGGGTAATAACAGTTCCTCCTCAAAGCTTTTATAATATACGCCTGGAAGCCCATCCGGACCAGGCGTTTTCCCCACTTTTATTCTCTTTATTGCTGCCACCATCTCCGTCAATGTGATATCTCCATTTATTATTTGCTGCTGTTCCTGTGAAGTTTTAGGCAACTTTTGTTTTTGTAAGTAACTGTCCATTCTGTGTAATGGCATCTCGTGCTTCTTGTATAAATTCAAGTAATATTGCAGGAACACTTGCTGAATTTTTTCATTATCTATCAATTCCGTATCCCCGTCCTGAATTTTAACTATTGTCTTCTTTTCTTTTTCTTTTCGCAGTTTGTAAGCTAGCCATTTTCCAGGTTTATTTGCACCTTCAAATTATCTCTGTTTCACAAAATTTAATTTCCACTCCATCTCTCTAACTGGTAACATAGACAGTTGCTGTTGCAACTATCTTGATTTGGTGAATAATCTTTGCCTTTCCAGGAGTCTTCTTAAGTTCCTCTTCCTTCTTTTTAACCTTTTCCTCCCTCGGAGGGCTATAGAGGTGGACACTCGTAGGGGCCATGCCTAGGGTGCTAGCAGGCATGCCTTCACTCAAGTTTGCTTGAAGGCTTCTCTATCAAACTAACAGCAATTTCAACCTGTGTGAAGTCTGGTCCGTTCGTTAGTTGTTTTATATTGGAAGCTATATTGAGAATCTGTATTGAGCAGGTTATCAAATTAATTTTAAAGGCTGATATTTGCATTGAAATGCAGATATAAAAGAAATGTATGAAGTACAGAAATGAGTATAATCAAGTTTTCAGTAGGAGGCAAATAATTGTGGAGCCATATCTTTTAATTCCTTCCTGTTTTTAAAAAAATTCCATAGTAGAATTGGACTATACATTTTGTCCCCAGAACATTACATCACTGTGCTTAGCAAATACGTAGAATGATATCTAACATGATTATGTTGTCCAAGATGTCTCTTATCCCAGGGACTTTGGGAATTGTTATTTGTGAGGATAATGAGAAAGTCTGAGTGAAACCTCCAGCTGCCTCACTGAATAGAATTCTCAATATTGAGGGGGAAGACGTGTGTGTGAGTTAAAAAATGCCATGATTGAGTCAAGAAGTCAGTATTTTGTCGATACAGCCAAATCAAAAGGGGGAGAGTCTGTAAGTGCCGAGTACAGATGCCTATCTAGAACTGTACCTGTTATTTTAGGTATACGCATCCCAGATCCCTGAGTGATTAAAGATAAAAAAAAAACACTTTTTGTCTACAAGCAGCATTATTTTGATTTAGGGTACCTCCACAAGAGAGGTTTAATGCTCTTTGAAGGCTCATTATAAATTTTACCTCCACACCAGCGGAGCGCAAAACGGGCGTAGAGGCGCGTTATCTCCCGGATTATGCGCATTATCGAATGCGCGTTAAATTGCGAGTTTTATTTTGCTCCGGCAGTTAAAGCGCATTTTCCCCGTGTGAACAAGCGATTATGCGCATTAACTTCTTGTAAAGCGCTTTTTGGACATCAATTAATGCGCTTCGCCGCCTCTCGCTGCCTCCCGTGCAGAGGGATTAGGCGTAAATGCGCCTCCGCGATAGTGCGCATAATCTCACAACCGGGCGCAAAAGCGCATCCTTGTAGAGGGGGCCTTAGTGTAAGAGTTTTATTGTTTTTGCTTGTTTTTAAACTTGTTATGCGATTTTTATATAGGGTTGGATCTAAATCCATCTCGTGTCTCATGTTATGTTAGGCTTACATCCCAAGAAATATGAACATGATCAGAAATTGTTTTTGGACATATTTCTATATCCCGAGTGCATGAAGTTAACTGATCCCATAAATGGGTCTCTTCTAGAGTAGCTTCTAAGAGGGAAAGAGTAAAAGGTGGGTTCCCCCCACTCTTCGCATAGGATTGTAAAATATCCACCAATTGAAATCATTCAAATCTGCCAATAATTTTCCAAACAAAACTTGCGTAATTTTGTCCTGTTAATTTTTCCTATCAATCTGTGGATTAATCACTCCATTGAAGTTGCCTCCTATGCAGTCCTTCTCATGGCTACATCTTTCTTAATGTAGTGGTGCTTAGATCGTTTACAGTGCTAGAATTTATTTTTTATCACTAGAGTCCTGTATTTCCTTTAATGACTTACACCACTTAACATTCTTTGTCATAAACTTCACAAATATTTATGTCAGTGCAGGAAATATTCATGATGTGGTGCAATTGTATATTAATGGAGCAGATGTGTTCGTTGTCTTGTTTTTATTTCCTATCCCACATAGCTGTGCCAGATGCGAAGTGTCAGAATGATTTACTAATGTTAAAGGGGTGGCTGGTTGATTATTATTATTATTATTATTATTTATTACATTTATATACCTCCCCATAGCCGAAGCTCTCTGGACGGTTTACAAAAATTAAAAGATAGAACACTAAAAAGACAATATACAAAATTTAAAACCATAAACGTAAAACAGCTGATATTTAAAACATTTTAAAATATTTTAATTGTTAAGCCTGACCACAATGCCAATCAAACCTGAACTTGAGCTGTTAAAATGCCTGGGAGAAAATAAAGGTTTTAACCAGGCGCCGAAAAGATAACAGTATTGGCGCCAGGCGGGCCTCATCGAGGAGATCATTCCATAATTGGGGGGCCACCACAGAGAAGGTCCTCTCCCTTGTTGCCGTCCTTCGAGCTTCCCTCGGAGTAGGCACCCGGAGGAGGACCTTTGATGTTGAACGTAGTGTATGGGTAAGTTCATGTCGGGAAAGGCGTTCCATCAGGTCTTGTGGTCCCAAACCGTGTAAGGCTTTATAGGTTAAAACCAGCACCTTGAATTGTGCTCGGAAACATACAGGCAGCCAATGCAAGCGGGCCAGAATCGGTCTTATATGTTCGAACCTTCTGGTCCTTGTTACCAATCTGGCCGCTGCATTCTGCAAAAGCTGCAGCTTCCGAACCACCTTCAAAGGCAGCCCCACATAGAGCGCATTGCAGTAATCTAACTTGGAGGTTACAAGAGCATAGACAACTGAAGCCAGGTTGTCCCTGTCCAGATAGGGGCGTAGCTGGGCCACCGGCCGAAGTTGGTAGAAGGCACTCCGTGCCACCTGAGCCTCAAGTGACAGAGATGGCTCTAGGAGAACCCCCAAGCTACGAACCTGCTCCTTCAGAGGGAGTGCAACCCCATCCAGAACAGGTTGAACACCCTCCATCCGGTCAGCGGAACCCCCCACTAAGAGCATCTCAGTCTTGTCTGGATTGAGTTTCAGTTTATTAGCTCTCATCCAGTCCATTGTCACAGCCAAGCACTAGTTCAACACATCCACAGCCTTACCTGATGAAGATGAAAAGGAGAAGTAGAGTTGCGTGTCATCAGCATACTGATGACAACGCACTCCACAGTTCCGGATGACCGCACCCAACAGTTTCATGTAGATGTTGAACAGCATGGGGGACAAAACTGACCCCTGCGGAACCCCGTACTGGAGAATCCACGGGGCCGAGCAATGTCCCCCAAGCACCACCTTCTGGAGCTGACCTGTCAAGTAGGAGCGGAACCACTGTAATGCAGTGCCTCCCACTCCCAACTCAGCCAGTCATGCCAGAAGGATACCATGGTCGATGGTATCGAAAGCCGCTGAGAGATCAGGGAGAATCAACAGAGTCACACTCCCCCTGTCCCTCTCCCAACATAGGTCATCATACAGGGCGACCAAGGCTGTTTCCATGCCAAAACCAGGCCTGAAACCCGACTGAAATGAATCCAGATAATCAGTCTCATCCAAGAGTGTCTGGAGTTGGCCAGCAACCACCCGCTCAAGGATCTTGCCCAGGAATAGAACGTTTGCCACCGGCCTAAAGTTATTAAGATTTTCTGGGTCCAGGGAAGCTTTCTTCAGGAGTGGTCTTACTACTGCCTCTTTCAGATGGTCTGGGACCACTCCCTCTCGTAGAGAGGCATTAATCACTTCCCTGGCCCAGCCGGCTGTTCCATCCCTGCTAGCTTTTATAAGCCAAGAGGGGCAAGGATCCAATACAGAGGTGGCTTCACGAACCTGTCCAAGCACCTTGTCCACGTCATTGAGCTCTACCAACTGAAACTCATCCAAGAAAACAGGACAAACCTGTGCACTGGATACCTCACTAGATTTACCTGCTATAACACTGGAGTCTAAGTCCTGGCGGATGCCAGAGATTTTATCCTGGAAGTGCCTAGCAAACATATTACAGCGGGCCTCAGATGGTTCTACCATGTCCTTGGGGCCAGCATGTAGAAGCCCCTGGACAACTCTGAAAAGCTCCGCTGGGCAGCATATTGATGATTTAATAGTGGCAGCAAAGTATTGGGTTTTTTGCTGCCCTCACTGGCCCTGAATACAGCTTACCATAGGCACTTACCAGTGTTTCATTGCATCCACTAGGAGTTCGTCTCCATCTGCCCTCGAGCCGTCTCCTATTTTGTTTCATCACTCTCAGCTCCAGGGTCTACCACGGAGCCGTACGAGCTCTACACAGGAGAGGGCGCTCAGGAGCAATCGTGTCAACCGCTCGGGTCATTTCTGTATTCCACAGATCAACCAAGGTTTCGACATGAGAGCCAGCCCTATCAGCCGGAAAACTTCCTAAAGCCCTCTGGAAACCATCTGGATCCATTAGCCTCTGGGGGCGGACCATCTTAATGGGTCCCCCACCCTTGCAGAGGGGAAAAGCTGCTGTAAGTCTAAACCTCAGCAGGTGGTGATCTGACCATGACAGAGGGGTTGACGTAAAGTCCCCCACTTTCAGATCACCATCTCCATGCCCAATGGAAAAAATCAGGTCTAGAGTGTGCCCTGCTACATGCGTCGGGCCAGTGACATGTTGGGACAGTCCCATGGTTGTCATGGAAACCATGAAATCCTGAGCTGACCAGATAAAGTGCCCTTGGCATGAATGTTGACATCCCCCAGAAACAACAGTCTGGGGGACCTCAACAGTGCACCCGAGACCACTTCTGTCAGCTCACCTAGGGAGTCTGTTGAGCAGCGGGGTGGGCGGTACACCAACAGAATCCCTAATCTGTCCTGTTGGCCCAACGCCAGGTGCAAACACTCCAGACCAGGAGTCACATGGACAGCCCGCAGAGGGGGATGGAATTCCTATAGACCATAGCAACCCCCCCTCCCCGGCCCTCTAGTCTACCCTGATGCTGAACCAAGTACCCCGGTGGGCATAACTGAGAGAGACTAACTCCTCCCTGTTTTCCCACCCAGGTCTCGGTAATGCAAGCCAGATCGGCCGCCTCATCCACTATTAGATCATGGATGAGGGAGGTCTTATTTTGCACCGATCTGGCATTTAAAAGCCAGATTAGCTTCTGTTATGCTTTAAAATCTCTTTTTAGCTTTGCTGATGAGCCAACTAGTTCTCTAGCTATGGAATTCCATTCCTGGAAATGTCCACTTGGCACTAATGTTGCTAGGAATTTGTTAATATAAGATGCCATGATGTCACCAACTGGGATGGCTTTAAAATGGGATTAGACAAATTCTTGGAGGGTAAGTCTTTCAATGGGTACTAGACATAATTTGCAATTTATTGCATCTGGTATCCCAGTTGCTAGGTAACATGAGCAGGGAGGTGCTATCGTACTCATGACCTTTACATTCCTTGTAACTTCTGCTTTTAGGTTCAGAATGTGTGGACCACTCAATACACAACAGGCTTGGAAGTCATTTAACCAATTTTCCTATATAATACACATACATTAATATTGGAGTAATACCTTTATTAGTAAACTCAAAATCACTAAGCAGAAAAGCAGATTTCAGGTTCTCCAGAACTCTTTATCAGGTAGATGGTACATGTAGCCAGTATCAACCACTTTTCCCCTCTAATTCCCCAATCACCACACACAAACACTTTTTTGTTGTTTTATTTGCCATGCAGATGAAATCACGGAGTGAAGTCACCCAGAGTTTGGGTCTGAGAGGTGTCAGCAGTATGCTTATGATACCCAGCTTTGTCTTCCATTTCCAACTGATACTAGGTAGGCAATGAAAAGCCTGGATCATTACCACATTCATCTGTGAGGTACTGGATGTAGGTAAACAAATGGAAATTTAATCTAGATAAAACAGAAGCCCTATTGGTTGTAGGATCAGGTAGGACCCAAGATTGGGGATACAATCTGTCTTGGATGATGATGCACTGCTTCCGAAGACTCAGGTTCACAGCTTGTGGTTACACCTTGATCTAGTGCTGTTTTTAGATGCTCAGTTTTCAGCAGTTGTTATATATCTTTTACCAGCTTTGACTGATACACCTGCTGAAGAAGGCCACAGTCATTCATTTACAGCTATCTTTAAGACATGCCTTGAAATGTTCATTTGGTTGTACTGCTGTTGTCTGGAGGGGAGCATTTGAATATATTTGTCAGCAAGGCCTGTAGCTTGTGAGGATGCATTTAATGTGATGAGCTCACATATTTGCCCATCCCCACAATACCACAGGGTATTGTTAAGGATCTGTGTTAAGTGATCCTGAATATACACACTTCCTTAGAATCACAAGAACTGCCTTTCTGGATCAGGCCAAGGGTTAACTAGCTCAGCAATCTTTTCAGGAATCATAGCAACCACCTATTCTGGATGATGTTGCACTCCCTCTAAAATTTTAGGTCAGTAGTTTGGGGGTGCTCCTTGACTCAAGCACTCCTACTTGTGGCACAGGTGGCACCAGTGGCGAGGAGTACCCTATTCCAGATTCGGCTGCTTCACCAACTACACCCCTTTTTGATGAAATCTGCCCATGTCACAGTCATTCATGAAGTAGTTACCTCAGGCCAGTAATACTGTAATGCATTTGACATGGAACATCTCTTGAGAAGTGTTTCAAAACTTTGCTGGTGCAAAATACCTTTTAATCAATGAGTGCTTTATTACAATTTTGTATGAAGGGTGAGGACTAGTCTATTACTAAGTGCTGCTATTTTTAAAAGTTCGATAATTAAGTTGAAAGCTCAGATGATTTAAAGTTGTGTGGAATGCTCCATGGATGCATATTCTGCTTGTATTATATCTTAAATCTTATTTTATGTTAGCTGGTGTTTGATATCTTCTTTATATTTTATAAATGGTCTGTGACCAGTTAAATTAATTCGACTTTGACTGTGTTCAGACAACATGATAACCAGTGGTGGTTTCAATAGTCAAGGTTGATTACTTAAATCACCATGGGTTATCATGTTGTGTGGAGGGAGTTTTTCAACTAATGGTTGGTTATTTGGGCGAAATAACCAACACAAATAACCAACGCTGTGCAGAGTTGGCTATTTGAACCACCAATGGTTATTGTGTTGTGTGGAGGGTACCGTTGGTTATTTCCTCAACCACCTTCAGCCACAGAGTCACAAGGCAAGAGTGGTCAAAGCGGTGGCTGCCACTCTAGTCCAGCTGGCAGGATAGATTTTTGGCAGCAATGGCTGATGGGATACCATCGGGAAGACTGAGGAGAGAGAGAGGCGGGGGTGAATGAGTCAACTCAGCGTGGACTAATAGTCAACTAAGTGCTGATCCTAATCCACACTACAATTGATTATTATCATGTTGTATGGGAAGTAGCCACTAGATAAACAACTGTCGAGTTGATTATTACCCCACCGTTGACTATTGTGTTGTCTGAATGCAGCTTTTGACATAGATGTTAAATATGGATTTTTAAAACTTTTTTAAATCTTAGAAATGGGGTGTGCTCTTTTTCTTTGTGCAAGTTCCTTTTTGGGTAAACCAGTAGGTGCTATGAATTTACTAGGTGTATGCTGTACAGTATTCAGATCATTCTAAACATTTCCACAAGAAACTTTTATTTACTTCCATTTCGCCAGGAGATGGCACTCCAGGATAACTACATAGAAGTTTTCCTTCTTACAGGTTGATCAAATGTATTGAATGTCAATACTCTTGAAAATATTGCTTTTTTTTTTTTTTAAATGGATCTTGTTAAAATTACTAGGTATATCCAGCACACTAGTTAGTAATAATAAGTATCTGACGTTCATATGTTGGTGGAAAGGATGGGTTTTCATAACTCTTCCAAATGCATTTATTTATTTATTTATTTATTTTCCATCCTGCCTTTCAACAACCAGGTTCCCAAAACAAGTTTAAAAACAATATATGATATAATCACAACAACTGAAATAAAATAAATCACAAGTTAATATGTTCAAATTCAAAGATGCATGAACTGACAATGAACAATGGTTACTCATGTGGTTTCAATGCTAGTGTTTTTTCTGAAATCTTTAAATGGTACTTTCCAAGGTTCCATTGGTTCAAACAAAAATTATTCATGATATTTTTATTCCATCCTTATTCTAAGGAGTTTTGGCTGATCTCATTGCAGCAGCTTGATGAGGTAGGTTAGGCTTAGAGGTAATGATGGGCCCGAGACTACCTAGAGAAGAGCTTCATGGCTTTCTCAGTTCCAGCCCAACACTCATTCTATTACATCACACCAGCTTCCTTTATGGTGTCTTCCAAGGGCAGTTATTGCAATAAAATGAACAAGGACTGCTGATACTGAGTGAGATGCGTTAGAGACAATGGGTTAGATCCTGACTAAGTTACTCCTACTTTAATCCCACTGAAATCAGTGGGTCTTATGTTAGTCATAATTAACTTTTCTCATTGGTTTCAATGGTCTTAAAGCATAGCTAACTTAGTCTGTTTTAATCTGTAAATGCTTTTGTGTCTCTTTACATCATTGTATTGTTTTTCTGCATATCTTTAAATAATACCTGTTTAATTTTATTTTTGCCCTAGGTAAAAAATGTAGGGTGTCAAAATTTCAAAGGATGCATGGACTGAACTACATTAACATTGGGGAAAGAAAGCCACAAATCTCATGCAAAAAAAAGAGGACAGGTGCAGAATAGATATGGTTCCCAATGCACTTTGAGTAAGGTCTTCATCAAAGGGAATATATAATGCTTCTTGATTAAAACTGTCCGGGACAACTTTTCACTACAGCTCACCTTAGCGGAAAGAAAGCCACTCTCTACACCTTTGAAGGGGGCACAGAGAAGCATCGTAGCAGCTTAGCCAAATAAATGTATTGCTTTCATATGGATATTGGAATGTTCGTTAAGGCCAAACAAGCTATATTTGTTGTTGTTGTTTTTAATGTGATTTGGAGAATACTGAATTTAGCCTTTCCAAGACATGGGAAGGATACAGGGAGAGGAATCCCCCTGTTGCCTGATAAGGGGATTCTCCTTCACGCTACTTGTCCTCTCATTAGGAGGGGGAGTGGCATGCAGGGTAATCTCTGATCATGGACTGGACATAAAATTTGCAATGGCGGGAGTGTGAAGACATTAAGCCTTTTCTGCCAGCAATGTCTCTGGGGAGCAATGTGCAATTGCGCTTTATTGAATAAACATTATAACGCTTTAGTGAATCAGTGAAAAAGCCCTACAGCTCTGTATGAAGTCTGATCCCAATCCATAAACCTCCAAGGTTTTATAGCTGCACCTGGGATATTTGCTTGTTTATGAGTACTTGTGCAAGGTTTTGATCGTGCATCAGGTGCCTCCCGAGCAGAACAGAAAGCGATCTGAACTGCTCTTGCCATGCAACTCTGTAGGCAAGCAAAATAATCCACTGTACCAGACAAACGACACAATAACCCACAGTGGGTTAAATAACCTCTACTGCAAACAGTGGGTTGTCAGAGTGGGTTATTTTGGCCAAATAAGCCATTGTGGATTAAAAAATTCCCAACACATGACACAATAAGCCACAATGGGTTAAATAAACCACGATGGCTTGCTTAACCCATCTTGGTTTATCGTGTAATCTCAAATCAGTCTTCCTCTCTCTGGGATGCTCTGGTGATTGTACTTTTGTGAGAAGCAGCAGAATTTTCAGCACTTCACTAAACTAAAATTTCCCAGATTCTTTGAGGAAAATCCATCCACCACGGCAGATAAAGTGAAAAATAAAACCAACATATTCTTGTAGTGCAAACAGGGTGCCAGCCCAGGAGAGCTGGACTGAAAACAACAGGATAAAGTTTAATAGGGATAAATACCAAATTCTGTACAATTACAAGATGGAGGATACTTGGCACGGCAATACTACAAGCGAGAAGGAACTTGGAATTGTTGTAGACCACAAGCTGAATATGAGCCAACAGTGTGATGTGGCTGCAAAAAAAGCAAATGCTATTTTGGGTTGCATTAAAAGTATAGCTTCCAAATCGCGTGAGGTACTGGTTCCCCTCTATTCGGCACTGGTTAGGCCTCATCTTGAGTATTGCATCCAGTTCTGGGCACCACACTTCAAGAAGGATGCAGACAAACTGGAGAATATTCAGAAGAGGGCAACGAGGATGATCAGAGGTCTGGAAATAAAGCCCTAGGAGGAGAGACTGGTTTACCCTGGAGAAAAGAAGACTGAGGGGAAACATGATAGTACTCTTCAAATACTTGAAAGGTTGTCACACAGAGGAGGGCCAGGATCTCTTCTCGATCATCCCAGAGTGCAGGACATGGAATAATGGGCTCAACTTACAGGAAGCCAGATTCCGGCTGGACATCAGGAAAAACAATGGAACCCATTACCTAGGGACGTCGTGGGCTCTCCCGCACTAGAGGCATTCAAGAAGCAGTTGGACAACCATCTGTCAGGTATGCTTTAATGTGGATTCTTGCATTGAGCAGGGAGTTGGACTCAATGGCCTTATAGGCCCCTTCCAACTCTACCATTCTGTGATTCTTACAGAAACTAGGGCCAATGGGCGTTGCTTGTCCCTCATAAGAGATAATAACATCTTCATATTGGGGCACCTTCAGCCAGTTGACAGCAAGTTCTCTGTAGTATGTGATGTGTGCAAATTGAGCCAAATGCTATTGAAAGGCTTGAAAAGAACAGCAGTAAAGTGAGATAGATTGCAGATGCTGCTGACTGATTTGACTCTTGAATTGGGGTTTTCTCCAGATGAGAGTGTGGGAAAGGTGTGCCCTGTTCTCAGGATATAAGCCAGTACCTCTAAACAGCTGTAGATGCTGACAATCTGTTCTGCACTGAAAAAGTGTTGCATCTTTCTTAAAGTATGATGTTAACAATGCTGCCATTGTTACCAAAGCCTTATGGTGAATATGTGGTGTTTATTTGAAGCACCATGCTTCATTTTGGAATATGAAGTTTAAAGATTGTTTGAATATTGCCAAACACCTATAGGGAGTTTGGTTTGGGGTCCAGCTCTGACTTTCTGCACTTCATGTGCCTTATTGTTTAGAACTGCTTAGTGAAGGGACTGTGGCAATTTATCGCTTTTTTAAAACCACACATACATTTTTAGAAAATTGTTCTTCACATGCATAATTTCGCTGTTTAATAAATAGTTGTATTTGAGTTTTTAAAAGTGCAATCTTATGCATATTTAGACAAAAAAAAGTCCTACAACCATGCTGGCTGGGAAATGATGGGAACTGTGGGACTCTTTCCTGCCTAAACATGCATAGGATTGCATCCTAACTCATTTAGCAGCAATATATAATATTTTATATTCTCAAACACTTGCATAAAGCTAGTATACAGATTAAACAAAATGATAAAAATCATCAATAATAATTTAAACTATGCTATCTCTTTGTTCTTCTTTCCACTTAACCAGCTAAATAGTGCTTGCTATCTGATATCGCTAAGGATGGGCCTTCCACCCACGAAACTGTTGTAAATGAGTTATCCACATTTGAAATAAACTATCCTTTGGGACAGGATATATGTATAAAATATACATAAATACAAATAATGAGAGTAAATTTGTTTAATAGTTCAACTGACTAACTACCTTTGCTTATACAATGTATTAACATATTTTCAGCATGTTAGAATTCAAATAAATTCTTCTCAGATAATTTCACAGTTGCAGAAATAATTCATTGCAATATTATCTTTTAATCTTGCTGATATAGCTCTTCAGTTTATTTACTACTATGCAATTACAAATAACTTTTCATTAAATAGATGTTCCTGCCACTAAAAAAAGCTGCAACTTGCATTTTTATGTAAAATGTAAATAACCTTAAGGTATCCTACTTGAAGGAGAAATTCCAGTCACTATATTAACATTTCTAACATACATTGAAAATATTTGATGCATTATGTGGAGGGTGTCTATCCATCTGGCTTCATAAATAATCAGGAAAAAAGGCACAAGGGAAAATAAACCATTCCCCTTTTTAAAAAAAGTACATTAATTTACTAAATTATGTTAGAATGAGAAATGTTAAAAATAAGGACAAGTATATTGATTTGACACTAACTTAAAGATTCTGTAAAGCAATATAATTATATATTCTTACATTATAGCATTCTGCTTATTCATACATGCATTTATAGACTGCCTTTCATAGCATAGCCCTCACATTAGTAGCTGACAGTATAATAGTAAAATATTAGGCTGCAATCCTATACCCACTTACCTGGGATTAAGCACCATTGAACTCAATGGGACTTACTTTTGAGAAGACATGCATAGGATTACACCATAAAAGAACATTTCTGAAACTGCAATCCAATTATCTGGGAATAAACCCCATTAACATCAATGGCACTTCTGAGTAGACATATATAGGATTGCACAAGGTTTGAGGGCTAAATGAGAATGCATGTGCCTGGGGCACATATATGTGCTGTGCAGGTACAGGCCCAACACACCCATTGCTACCTAAGGCCCTTGGGATGAAAAGGTTACTGATCCCTGCTTTACATGTTGTGGAATAACAGAATAGGACCGATCCAGATCAGGACAGGGCACAATGAATCCTTTCATCCAGTACCATTTTCCCCATGAGAATCACCCCTTGAAGCTCTTATTTTCCCTGTTAGGGAAAAACTATGTTCACAAACCTATACTTGTAAGTTTCCCCTAATAAGGAAAATAGCTGCCTTGCAGAGGGAATTGTCATTGGCAAAAATGCATGGAGGGCAAGAGGGTTAAACCACTTCTCCCCCAGCATCATGATTCAAATTCTTCAAATTCAAAGACATGAGAATCACAGCTCTCCATAGTTTCATTTAGTTTGGTCATCATCGTTGGCATGGTAAACCCCGTGTCTTGACCATACCACTTCAGACTGCAAGGAGGGTCTCACAGGACTGGAATGCTGCTTTGTATTAAAATGTCAGGGAGAAGGTTATGCCAGAACTCCTGTCTCGGCGTGGTGATGTGGTGTAGTTGTATGGAAGTGAATTCAATCATATGAGCCCCCCACCCATAGTCTTAAACAGTCTAGTTAGACACATGCTCACCAAGGTGAGAACTCAGTCTGAAATATTTCATAGTTTATTTATTTATGAAATATATATCCCACTTTTCTGACAAAAATGGTAACAATAATAACAAACAGATCAATGAGGATTTAAAAAATTAAAATAAAACAAAAACAAAATTAAAAACAAAATTAAAGCAATAGACAGCACCCAACTGCTCCCTTCAGCCACAGACCAGCTTACATGCCAAAGGCCTATCTGAAGAAAAACATATTTGGCTGTCTGCAGAAGGACAACAGAGGGAGCTAACCTAGCCTCCCTTGGCAGGGAGTTCGCAAGCCTTAGAACAACCCTCTCTCACATTTCCACCAAATGTGCCTCTCATTGCAATGGAACTGAGAGAAGGGCCTCCCCAAAAGATCTTAAAACCCAAGCAATCTCATACAGGGGAATACAGTCTTTCAAATACCCTGGTCTCAAGTGAATCATATCATTGGATCTATCTATTTATATCGGATGTATACTGTATATCATCCAGTATACATTTTGCAAACTACTAGGGGGCTTGTACTATTTTTTTCTAAAGTTGTATCATTTTCATTTTGCAAACCTAGGCCCTTTTTACACCTACAGCTCTTTCACAAGAGAGGAGGGGTGGTTGCGAATTTCCCCGTTTCCAGGATCGGCACTCACGGGGCACACGCAAGGGAAGTTTCCCGCAAGGACAGGAGTATCGTTGCACGAAGATGTGTGTCCCCTGACAGTGCTTCCGCATGTGGATCAGGAGAAGTGCAGGGGCTAGGCAGATGACGCGGCTAGAGGGCTTTTTTTTATAAATCAGGAGGGATGCACACGAACACAAAATCACAGCTGCGCATGGGGTAGATAGGGACTCCATCAAATATGTGATGCTGTGCAGAGGTATGTTTGTGTTAAAAAAAAATACAGTTGGTACCAAAACACATTCAAAAAATGTGCTGAAAATGGCAGGCCCACTCCCACAAACCTCCGAAACTGCTGGACACGCCCCTGACAGCAGGTTGGCTGTTCACCAAGCTGGGAACTCGTGCTGAACAGCAACAACTTCGCAAAGGAGGAGCACACCAGCCGCAGACTTTGGGATTGTAGCGAGAGAACTGAAAAAAACATGACAAATCCAATCAGCAATATTTCTGAATAACTGAGGGGCCGACCGAGATCACCGCAGGAGTAGGTGAACGCCATGTGGCCTGGAAGCGACGACTTCTATATTATTCGGGAATAAACGGCTGGTTTGGACACAGCCCTAGTGTGAAAAACTAGGCATAAGGGAACAGCTTTTCCTCTAGTATTCCTTTCTGCCTGCAGTTCTTTGATCCTGAATCATACAAAGCTTCAAATGTAAATCTTCCATAGAGCTGATGACAGAAGAAGAACCAACTGTAAGCACTCGATTCTGTGCTTTTCACTTTGAAATCCACATTTACTACAGAACTGAGTCAAAGGAAGGTGGCAGACATTTAATATATTCTTTGAATCATATTTAAAATAGAAGTTCCAATAATGTATTTGATGGAGATATTTAATACCTCTGTTTTTCCTGTGTGAGAAAGAACAGGAAAAGCTGTAATATTTATTGGTGGAAACCAATTTATGTAACCAACAAACAACAAAATATAGTTTTTCATGAACAAAAGAATAGACACTTGAAGACATCCCAGACTTGAACTCTTTTCATTTTAGGTGGGAGATTCCCTCCCCCCCCACACACATAGATATCCATGGAAATAGTTGTATTAGTATAAATTATGAACTCCATATTTAGAAACTATACACCAAATGCAGGGTATTGTCAACAGCAGATGACGAACCAGGGGTACCTCTTCACGACTTATTTGGGTCACCTTTATTCACTCTGACGGCAGTTTGTAGACACGAGCGGGGTGCAGATCAGACGTGTATGCGACTTATAGGCTCCGTTAATGTGTGTTTCCAAAGTGTCAATTAAACATGACTTTTAATATTTCTCCAATGTTCGATCGCATTTTGGTAGTGTAACCTCCACTGCCCTTTTGGATTAATGCTAATCATGGGTGTAGTTTGGTGGGCAGGGCTTGTGATGTCATGAGTGAATGCCTACCCCTTCTCTGGTTACCCTCCCAAGTTTTGGACAAGGTGTGAGGGGATTGACCCAATGCTTGCTTTGTCATTTCCTGCCTCCTCCCTCCTACTTCCTTCTTCCCTTGACTGGACTGTTCAGTAATGGCTGACCTTAAATTACCGGTACTGAAAGTAATCCCCACTGGAATCTTTCTTTTGTCGAGACGCACGGCTACTCACATGGAGCTGGTTCTACAGGAAGCAAGGGGATTGGAATAAGGATGTGCATTGCTCATTCTGAGTATAACTTGAGGTCTGCTAAGGCTTCCCTCCCCCCTCCCCCCCACTCCCTTGCTGGGGTCCTGGCTGGAAAAAGGCAGGGAAACTTGTCTCCATGCAGTGAAAGCGAGTTCCTGCCATTGAGCTGTCGTTGTGCGCACTATTACTCGGGAGTAAGGGGCATTGAGCAGGTGGGGGGGACTAGCTCCACGGGAAGTGTGGCACAGGATCAGGGATCGTGCTTCATATCTACTCCCCCCTCTCCCTTCTGTCACTGCTTTACCAGGAAGTTGCGTGTGTGTGTGTATCGCACCAAAAATGACAATTTAGTACTGAGAACCCACTGCAATATCTTTATTCTAGAAATGGTTACATGTGGGCACAAGCCCATTGCAAAGCGTGGTCAGAGTAATCAGAAAGTCACAGCGCAGGTTGGGAAAACACGGGAATGGGCGGAACGTGACGAACTATAGGCAAACTGCAACAGTCACATGGGAAGGAATGTCGGTCCACAGACGCCACATCACAGACGCCACATCACAGACACTGCTCACACGTTGGAGGGGACCCTGCCCAGTCATTCTAATGTCACTGCCGGTTGGCATGCCAGAATATATGCTCCAGTCTCTTCATTCGATGCTGCAACCAACCATTCTGTCTCTTGAGTACAGCTAGGCGGAATAACAGCAGCCACACTATGTGTGGAAGAAGGGACTGGGGAAGAGGGAACAAAAAGACATCAGTGCCAGCCAGGGGTTTTGGGGGGGGGGTCAGCACCCAGCCCTCCCAAACTCCCGTCTGCCCAGTAACCCACCTCTGCGACGCAGAGACCTGTTGGGATGGCGAGGTTGCCCTCTAGACCGCTCTGCGTTGGGCATTCCAGAACCAAACTGTGCTGGCATCTTGGTGTCCGGAGACAGACAGAATAATGGGAAGTTTGTATGGAACTGGGTCATCAGTGTGAAATGCAACATTGTAACGGAAAGGCAACACAAAAATTTGTCCTTGAAGCAGCACATTTCCAAGACGGCAAATAAGAGGAAGCTGCCACAAGAATGGTGGGGTGGGATTATCCAGCGTCTGATTGGTGTACAAAAGCAATAGGGGGTGCGGACACTACGCAGGTGGCTGTTAGCCTGGACTGTCCAGTACCTGGAAAAATGATGCTTTTATGGTTTTACATTTGGTCCCAAAGCCAATGCTGCCCTGTTAAAAACTCTAATTGTAGGCACATCCAATGTTTAGAAACCATATCCACATACGATTGTGATTGGCCAGGGGCTAACATGTAATCCACGGCGAGACACTCAGGTGGGCGGGGTTAATGAACGGCGGGAAAGTCTGGGGGAGGTGCCATGAGGAGACAAGGCGGTGCTTCCGTCAATTATTGAACGTTCGACCGTACACCCCTGAACCGACTCTGCAGTGAAACTCCACATATAAACAATTGTAAAGTGCATTATAGGATGCCCATAATTCGCCTTAACGGCTTTCTTCTACCGCTATTAGACGTAAATACGAATATAGCAAAAAGTGCATATTATCAGAAAGAGGTGACAAAGAGACGTCGTGTAGACGCCCCCTCCCAAGAAAGACAACCAAACAGTGGAGGTTGGTGGCTCTGATTTCAGTGGGGCTGTGAATCCATTCAAGGTTTTTGCCAGAACCAGCTAGAAATCTAAAGAAGCAACCCAAGATGCTGAACCCATTTGGGGGGATAAGATTCAGCACTTTGGATGGCTCCTTTGGAATTCTGGCTGGTTCTAAGTAAAACCCATCAAAATCAAAATCACCAGCTTCTGCTGCTAACAAACTATCCTGGAGTGAAGTTTTTGCATCCCAGAGTTGCTTCGGGCCAATTTGGATGTACTGTTAAATGCATCACTTGCAATCCTGTCAATAATCATAATCTTAGCAAGCACAGGAACACAGCACGCAAGGAGAGGGGCTCTTGACAAAAAATCTCCCTCCTGGATAGAAAACTCTGTTGGCACTAATAGAGCCTTTCTTCCTAAGGCTAATAATAGCTTTGGGAGGGGTGGGGGATTTTCATCAAGGCCATGGTCGAAAAGTTAAACCTTCCCTCCACATGCGTGCTAGTCTCAATGAAAAGGGGTAGGGGAAAGCCTGCTATTAATTTATTTTTATGCTGCAATCCTTTACCCACTTACCTGGGAGTAAGCTATATCAACCTCAGACTTGCTCATTCGCACATGCAAGTATTTTGGTATGATTTCATCCTGCCGAATGGTAAGGAGGATTTCTCAAACATCAGGTGCATATATATGGTAGAATGTGCTAACATGGTTGTATAGATTAAGATATCATCAATCCCCCTTTACTTCATTTTATTTCTTACATTTTTAAACTGCTCAATAACCAAAGTTTTCAGGGTGGTATACAGATAAATTAACACAAAGTAAAATGTTAGTTAGCAATAAGGAATGACACTGAAACAGCACAAGATAAAACCTGTTGCTTTCTGTAGGGTATTTAGTTGGCCTTGTTGGAGACAAAATATTGATCTGTATTAGCCGCTGTCTTGACCCAGCCAAGAAATTATATTTGCATCCTTTCAATTAAAATGTCTTCTTATATTTCTTTCTTTCTTTTCTGATGCGGTAAAAGACAAAGATCCATTAATGCTGCAACCCTATTCACACCTATTTCACTTCTATGGGAGTTAGTCTCATATATGGGAATCCATATATGAGTTCTGGGGGGGGGGGACATACATTGGATTGAACTGTTAAGTGCATGATACTGAAATTAAGCGTTTTATTTGTATTTTGGATAAAGGCCATTTAACAGCACTTTTATTTATTTAATTATATTTATGAATTGTTTACATTAAAAGAAATTTCTACGTGATGCAGAAAAACCATAATTCAATACTGCATACTAACCAAAGATAAGATTGCCTTCCTGGCAGTGCTTGTAGGTGCTGAAAATCCAGCAAAATTGGTGCCTGTCTAATGTTTCTAATTTTGCCTGGATGAAAATTTCAGTCGTAAAAAACATTTTCATTCTTTACATTAAAGCCTTATTCTCTGGAGAGATAGAGATGCTTTATTTGCCTCCGTTTTACTCTGAATGTTGTGTTAATGTGAATGAAATACATTCATAATGTGTAAATAGTTGACTAAGAGCACCAGCTCAGTTCACATGAATAGGCCTTTTAAGCTTCTCTGCCCTTTCTGCCCCATGGTTGAATAGATAAATAAAGAAAAGAGGCCTCATTCTTTTTGTGGAGTCTTAATTTAAAATAACTTTGCTAAACCAACCAAACTCACCCTTTACACTTTCACCTGATTACTTACTGCTGCTTAAGTTGCTTGGTACAAACTATATAAATAACTCTTTGACAGAGCACTATTTTGTGGGTGTGTTAAAACTAGACTCTCTGTTATGTCCCAACAACAGTATGCCCTTTCCCAGACAGACAACATGAAACCTTGCAATGGATGGGATGAAGCCTCTGGATTGGTATATAATTAGATGGATGAAGCTTTTATCCCCTCACTTTTTTCCTTTGGTGGCATAAATCCCAGAAAAAAGGGGGATAATCTGTGAGACATTCCTACAGGAGTAAAGAGATTGTTCAGAACCTACCATTTTAATATTCTGCACTAATTATTCAGAACTAGCCCCTTTTCTGTACAGTGGAAGGTATTGATAACAACTCAATAGTATAATTCCATTTTTGTAAATCAAGGGTTAGTAACGCACGGCTCACAATCTGCATGTGGCCTGCGCCACCTCCACCACATCACTGAAATTCATGGTAGAAAACCCCCACCGATTTGTCCCCAATTTTCATTTGCAGACTGCTGCAGAGTGATACAGTGGTTACAATTAGCTTCTATGAAAGCTAAATGGGTTAAAACTTGGGTATGTTTTCCTCTCAACAACCCAAAGTTCCAGGTTTGCACATCATAACAAACAAAAGCGGAAATGAAGTGGAGTTGGTGAGCAGGCAGGAGGCAGTGCACTTGTTCACTCCTGCATGGCCTTGATGAACTATGGATTGTCCGAACCAGGCCATAATTTATGAGAAGGTAAAAAGAAAGAAAGGAAACAGTATATCTCTGGAGCACTTTTTAAATAAGTCTAGAATAGATCGTACTGGGTCAGTATTACAGGACGGCAAATATGGATGTGGAAATAAATTCTCACCTGCTTATAAAGAGCTATGATAATATCATTTACATTAAGGTCATGAGATTCACTTGCAAATTGTTTTTTCTTGTATGACAATGAAAAGCCTAATTTTTCATAATTTTACCCTCCTTTGAGGTAATTTTGGCTTTACAAAATATAATATTAATAGGAGTATTTATGCCAATACTAGAAACGTTCCTCTTATGCAGACGTTTCCTATAACTGTTATATGAATAAAATACAGGCACAGAGTAGATAATTTGAACATGTAGATGTCTGCAAAGGCCAATATGTCATGGTAATATTTGTTACTTTTGGGGTACATCTACTATTAAAATGTATCAGTCTTTGTCAAGTTCTGTTCCACACTATAGCTACTATGTTGTATCTGAAATGGTGTTTATTGACATTCAGTTTTGCAGTGCCAGTGCAATGTCCATAGATCATGGGACTACATTGGTTTTGCTATCTGTCCCCACTCCATTTTAAACATTTATTTATTATTTTATTCCATTTATATACCGCCCCATAGCCAAAGCTCTCTGGGCGGTTTACAAAAATTAAAAACATTTAGCTGGTTGTGATGAGTTCACAGAAACAGGTAATCAGTTGCCAAATGATGTGACTCCAATTAGCAACTCTGGATTTTTTAAAAATTAAATAACAGGTGCAGGGGGACAAATCCAGATTGAGACTTTGATGAGGAGGTAGTGGGGATTCACCCTTTGCCCCTGCTGTGATGTCAATCAGAACCTGACTTCCCCCGCTCTGCATGCATATTATTTACACTGGAAAGAAATCTTCGATTGGCATGAATAAAAGCTTTCCTTCCCAATACAACTAATAGGGAGAGGTTCCTCCCACATTTATAATACTAGAACCCAGAGTCATCCCATGAAGCTGAGTGATTAGAGTTACAGGCCTATAGAGGAAGATAAACTATGGAATTCACTTCTGCAAGATGCTGTAAGGACCAGCAATTCAGAGTGCTATGAAAGAGGATTAGACAAGATAACACAATCAATAGCTACTAATCATGGTGGCTATATATACCCTCCAGTATTAGGGGTGGTATACCTTTGTATGCCAGTTGCTGAAAACATGAGTGGCAGAGTGTCTGTTGTACTTCTGTCCTACTGTGAGCATCCCATAAGCGTCTGGTTAGCCACTGTGGGCACAGAGTGCTGGACTAGATAAGCCTTTGGTCTGATCCAGCAGAGTTCCTCTTATGATCTTACATAGACCTGAGAGGGTCCTGTGATCTGAACTGGGATCAATGCAGGTGGCAAAAAGTTAGATCAGCCCCTCATCTCAATAGGGGCTGCTACACCTGCTATTTCCTTTAAAAACCACCACTGCCATGTAGTCACATTGGTTTGGCCCTAACATTTCTTAAAAGGAAACAAGTCGTGCTGCTTCAACTAAAAGCACTTGGCCTTAAAAAAAAGAAAAGCAAGATGAAAATGTAAAACATGTAGAGCTTATATTGCATCATTATGTAAAACTGTAGAAAGAAGCAGCTCCACTAACTCACAATTGCAGTGTAAGCATAAAGTTTAAAAGGCTTCCAATTAAAATTAAACTAAAACCCTTCTGACCTCATTCTTTTCATTCCTATGAAGGTGGAATGTTTCAGGAGCAGTAACAGCTGCAGACATTGTTAAATGCATGTTCCCTTCCATGACATGTTGCCTTTTAATATGTATGGAATATTTTTGCATGTCCAGGTGCATGCTGAACAGTATAAATCAATAAAATCCTTATGCGGTAGTAGAGGGAGAGGCACTGGTGGTGAGTTGTTTTGTTTTGTTTTAGATCTAATGTCTCTATTTTAAAAATGTATGCAGAACTGGATAGCCACAACCAAATTTATGTTTTGTTTGTCATTATCATTGCTATGAGGAATGCTAAATTAAACTCAACATATTTAATAGGGGTGTGCACGGACCCCCCGGATCGGATCGGGACCCGGATCGGGACCTCCAATTTTGTCCCGGACCGGTTCGGACAAAATCGGAGGCCCCCCGGACCGGATCGAGTCCGATCCCGACCCAAAAATCGTAAATTTTTGGATCGGCCGCCATTTTTTTCCCCATAGACTTGCATTGCAATGCAAGTCTATGAGGAAAAAATGGCGGCGGGTGGGTAAGGGGGGGCCTAACTCCCTCCCCCCCCCCGGGGCCGTCCGCTGTGGATGGCCCCGGCAGGTAAACCCCCTCCCCCGCGCTCCCTACCCCCCCTGGGGCCGCCCGCTTCCATCCGCTGGCGCCCGTGGGCGCCAGCGGATAGAAGCGGACGGCTCCGGGGGGGGGGGGTAAGCCCCCTTCCCCGCCACTTACCTTCTCGGCCCGTCCGGCGCCGGCGGCTACTACCAGCGGGCTCCGCGGCCTACTCTCGAGTAGCGCGCCGGGTGATGACATCACCCGGCGCGCCACCCTGGAGCAGGCCGCGGAGCCTGCTGGTAGTAGTAGGCGCCGGCGCCGGACGGGAGCCGCCGGGCCGGGCAGGTAAGGGCCCCCCCTCCCCCCTCCCCCCTCCGCGCGCCCCCTCCTCCCCTCCACGCACCCCCTCCTTACCTTTCCGGCCCGGCGGCTCCCGTCCGGCGCCGGCGCCTACTACTTCCAGCAGGCTCCGCGGCCTACTCTCGAGTAGCGCGCCGGGTGATGACATCACCCGGCGCGCCATCCTAGAGCAGGCCGCGGAGCCTGCTGGGAGTAGTAGGCGCCGGCGCCGGACGGGAGCCGCCGGGCCGGAAAGGTAAGGGCCCCCCTCCCCCCTCCCCCCTCCGCGCGCCCCCTCCTCCCCTCCACGCACCCCCTCCTTACCTTTCCGGCCCGGCGGCTCCCGTCCGGCGCCGGCGCCTACTACTTCCAGCAGGCTCCGCGGCCTGCTCTAGAGTAGCGCGCCGGGTGATGACATCACCCGGCGCGCCATCCTAGAGCAGGCCGCGGAGCCTGCTGGGAGTAGTAGGCGCCGGCACCGGACGGGAGCCGCCGGGCCGGGCAGGTAAGGGCCCCCCTCCCCCCTCCGCGCGCCCCCTCCTCCCCTCCACGCACCCCCTCCTTACCTTTCCGGCCCGGCGGCTCCCGTCCGGCGCCGGCGCCTACTACTTCCAGCAGGCTCCGCGGCCTGCTCTAGAGTAGCACGCCGGGTGATGACATCACCCGGCGCGCCATCCTAGAGCAGGCCGCGGAGCCTGCTGGGAGTAGTAGGCGCCGGCGCCGGCGCCGGACGGGAGCCGCCGGGCCGGAAAGGTAAGGGCCCCCCTCCCCCCTCCGCGCGCCCCCTCCTCCCCTCCACGCACCCCCTCCTTACCTTTCCGGCCCGGCGGCTCCCGTCCGGCGCCGGCGCCTACTACTTCCAGCAGGCTCCGCGGCCTGCTCTAGAGTAGTGCGCCGGGTGATGACATCACCCGGCGCGCCATCCTAGAGCAGGCCGCGGAGCCTGCTGGGAGTAGTAGGCGCCGGCGCCGGACGGGAGCCGCCGGGCCGGAAAGGTAAGGGCCCCCCTCCCCCCTCCCCCCGCCCCCTCCTCCCCTCCACGCACCCCCTCCTTACCTTCCCGCCCCGGTGGCTCCCGTCCGGCGCCGGCGCCTACTACTACCAGCAGGCTCCGCGGCCTGCTCTAGAGTAGCGCGCCGGGTGATGACATCACCCGGCGCGCCACCCTAGAGCAGGCCGCGGAGCCTGCTTGTAGTAGTAGGCGCCGGCGCCGGACGGGAGCCACCGGGCCGAGAAGGTAAGTGCCCCCCTCCTCCCCCCCCCGCTGTCCACTTTCATCGGCGGGCGCCCGCTGGCGCCCGCCAATGGAAGCGGCGGTGGGCGCCAGTGGGCGCCCGCCGATCCGCCGATCCGCCGAACCGGTTCGGAGCTTTTTCGGACCGGTTCGGATTGGATCGGCCGATCCAGCTGCGGGATCGGAAATCGGATAATTTATCCGATTTCCCACTGGACCGGACTCGGATCGTGGATCGGGTCCGATCCAGTGCACATCCCTAATATTTAATAAGAACTAACATATTCTTAATCAGAAATTCAGAACTTTTGTGCCCTTGATGTGGCTCACAGCAACTAATGATACAGATGTTATGAGTGTCAAGAAACATGATTATGGGTTTTGTTTTACATATCCCTTTCCTGGTCTCTCTCTCCCTGCCTCTCTCTCTCTCTCCCTCTGCCTCTCTCCCTCTCCCTCCCTTTCTCAGTACTCTTGTACAGCTCCACAATCTTTAGAGCTAGAAATATCTTTAGACCAAAAGGTGGGATTGTCCAGATTGCACTGGGATACCAGATATGGTTTATGGGCTGTGTGATGCCCTTTCCAATATTCCAGTATTGTTCTGCACTCCTCTTTTTGCAAGCAATGTGAAGTCTCCCTGCCAGCCTTGACAGGATCAGTTTCCACTAGAGACTTACAAAGTCCTTGTAACCTTCTGTTTATTTACAAAGGTTCAGAATAGAAAGACAAGTATATAGAGACACAATGGTAGTCCCCTCAAAAACAGTATCTGTGCCCAATTCACCACCCAAACTACTGCTTTTCATTTCACCTTGCACGCAAGAACAACACTGTTGGTGCTAAGAAGGGGGAAGAGGATTTCTCTTCCTTGCTAGAGTACATGGCAGACAGTGAATTAGCCGTGGCAGCAGCAGTACCCAGCAGACAGCGGCAGTAATGGGATGTTGGTGCACTTTTGTCTGTCATGTTACTTTTTAGCCCCAGTTTTCCTACCCTCAAGATCCAGATAAAGTGCAATAGCCACATATGGATGTGACTGTGGGTCAAAGAGCAGTATAAGTGCACATTTTCAGTTGTCCAGCCACTTAAGGGATAGCACTGAAAGACCAGGGAAGACAGCGTGGCTCGCAACAATATTTTTGGCTAGTGTATATCCAT
The DNA here is from genome assembly GCA_029215795.1 of Anniella stebbinsi. Classification (NCBI taxonomy): domain Eukaryota; kingdom Metazoa; phylum Chordata; class Lepidosauria; order Squamata; family Anniellidae; genus Anniella; species Anniella stebbinsi. The sequence continues at coordinate 44,149,780 of JARDYH010000003.1, read as the reverse complement.
AGCCATGACTAACATGCATTTAGTTAATTAATTCTGAGTTTGAAAATCATATGTGTACTATTGAACCATTTTAGGCATTTTAGCACAGGCAACAATAGTATCATCTTATATTTTTATTATATTTTAATTTTGATGTTGTAACACATTAAGGGTTGTATCCAATATTAGTCAAACTTAAGTCCCATTCATTTCAATGTGTCTACTTTAAGTAAGACTAACATTGGATACAACCCTAGATTTCAACTGAATCTTTAATAAAGTGCTCATTGGGCGAATTTGGGAAATAATGTGGTATGTGCTCTGAGCCAGACACAACCCCTATGCAGGTGTTTCCCTCGACAGGAGTGTAATCATGTGAAGGGGCAGAGTGCGACTGGTCTTGCTCCCACCATTGCATCCCCTGCCATCCCTGCTCCCTCCTCTAGTGTGGCAGGGGAACATCTGTAAAGGGGAGCCTCATGGTTCTGATATCACTGGGGTGGCAAATCTGCTCCGGATTTCAGTCAGAAATCTAAAGAAGCCATCCAAGGAGCCATCAGCTTCCACTTGCCTGGTGTACACGTGTAGGTTCTCCTTGTGACTGAGGGACCCCAGTTTCCTCAGTCACTTTGCTCCTACCACACGGGTAGTGGTGTGCTGTGAGGGGGGGATGTGATGGCAGCAGGGTAGGTGGGGTGGAATTACAGTCTCATGGAGGGAAGCCCAAATAAGGCATTAGTCAAAGTGCAATCTAGTATAGGTTCTTTTGAGTGAAGACAACAGAACAGTATGTCTTCTCTGCAAGTGTCAAGAACCATCCCCAGAAGCATTAGAGCTTTTCCAGAGCTAATGCAAAAGAATCCTCTATGTTAAGTTACCATTGATGACTGTCTGTAGGACATAGCAGCCTGCTATATCTTTGCTCAGTTGGGTTGCAAAGAGCATAATAGAACAGCACTCCAATACCTGAGTTTGCTCCCTATTGCCTTCCAGGGTGCAAATTTTGGTCCATAAAACACTTAATATATCTTGGACTCTAAACACCCCAGAGAACACCTTTTTGACTCTCATCCATTCAAACTGCAAGGGTGTATGAAGGGGCATTCTCAATGACATGCCTCCAACTGTAAAACTCTCCTGTAAAACTTTCCTCCTTGGGCTAGGACTTGGTTTCAGCAGGTGCACAGTAACATTTAACTCGTTATTTTGTTTTTTGTTTTTTATTGTGTGCTTTGCTTTATTCTAAACTATTGTTATCTTCCCCGAGACTATGGGAGGGAGATAGAAATTGAGCTAATCAAATAATGCTCAGTGATGCTCAGTGTTTTGGTAGAAAGGTTTCAGGTAGATAGGTTCTGCTTTAAATAGCAGTCATTATAATGGTGTCCTAGCAGGGGGTTAAAATGGGAGCTGTGAATTCTTGTCCTTGTTCGTTATTATTTGTTCCACCATTCTGAAGCTTTGCAGCAGGGCAACTGCCTAGTTCTCAGAGAGGATTGGGACTTGCATACCTCAGAAAACAGATTTGTATTTGGTCTGTTTGGTCAACTAGAGAGAAAACAAGCTGGGAGGTGATAAAAATGTCAAGGTCGTAATGTTCATGGAAGCTTTTTGACCAGCCAGGAATTTTTATTAATTCTTTAAATGCAAATACCGAGGCGCTGTAGACACACTCTATACCTCCCGCAGAGCAGTAGGTGGAAAGTTACAATTAGCTCCCAGAATGAAAATATAGTACTGAATACAAGAAGCCAAATTCCTGTACACAGATGAAAATTTATCCCCAAAGTACTTCTAATCTGTCAATATTAGGATCACCTCAGGTTACAATAGTGAAACCGAGAGATTTGTTTTGGCTCAAAAACAGGAGTTATTTGGTTTCAGGAATGCTGTGGAAAATTTCCACTTGTGTGGCATATGTGCAGAATAAGAGATGTGAGATTTGACAATGACTTGGTTTGCATGATTACTGAAGCCCACAGCAGATTGTGTTGCCTGCTGGGTGGAACAAGCTTAAAACCACCTGCAGGCTATGCAAGAGTTGCTAAATTCTCTCTCCCTGCTGGGTTCTGATGACATGACGAGCTGCAGTTGCGACATGAATATTCAGAATGGCTCCCCACACATGTCACAGCCCACCGTGGCTTAAATAAAGCCACGGTGGGCTGTTTGATCATGCAAACTGGCCTGTTTCCTCACCTATTTTGCTCTGAATATTGGAAAAACAATTTCACTTTTGATGTGATAGTGGCAGACCCAGGTATCTGCTATCATGTGTAGTTTGGTCCTGAACATAGAAAGATGGGATTCTGAATTCCATTTGCACAAATGTATGGAGACTCTTTCTTATCCCTTACATACCCTCCCTCCTAAATTGTTCAAAATATCAACAATTTCAGCATAAATTACATAGGCACTGCCAGCTTTGAGGGATCTTAGGCCACATGCCTTCTGGGAGCTTCCTGTTCCCTTGGCTGTTCCTCTCCATGCCACCACTGCCACCACCACTCCCTGCCTGTGGGCAAGAGAACTCCTTCTCCTTTTCCTGACTAGGCTGCTGTCTTGGAGTTGTGTGGGGCAGGGCAGGGTGTGGGGTGCTGGACCGGAACCCTGTGGTCCAGCTCTTGCAGCACCACTGCTAAATTATGCCACATTTTCTAAGTTGTTTTCCTCCAACTTTCTTTTTGGGAGATTGGGCTGCACATTGTTAATGAGTGTGGTTTCCCAAATACATTCACCAGGGAATTTTGGTATGGCTCCTGAGGAAGAAAAGCAGATGAGGAGGCAGAAATGGAAGAGATATGAAATGGCCAGGAAACTGGATCATGAGATTAACCGGGTCTGAGTAAGGGGACGCACATGAGGTCACCTATCCATCGATTTCCATGATTACAGATCCTTTTCCCCTGCAATGGGCTTTGGGTCTCCATTTTCCAAAGTGATTATTTTTTACCAAGCTATCACCAATGAAAACTAGCACGAATACCAGACGTGTCATGAAGTATAGGTTTTCCATTGATAGAGAAAGACCACAATTATGACCAGCACAGAAGAGCCCATAACATTCTAGTTATAATGAAAAGTAAATAACTGCAGGAATGCAGTCTGACAAAAGCAATACATTTATTGTGAAGTACACAAATTTGGTTTTTCTAGATAGTCATTTGTGGTTCTTGGCTAGATCTACACCAAGCAGGATATAACACTTTGAAAACAGTTTGAAAACTGTATATGTAATGTGTCCTGAGCCCAAACAGTTGTCAAAAGCATTATAAACTGTTATCAAGTAGTTGTGTAGATCCTGCCCTTGTTTCTTAGTTTAAAGTAGAGAAAATAGTGTATTAAGGTGAATTCCCTGGCATGCATGTTTCCCTTCTAAGAGTGATATGATAATTACCCAGTTCATTTCCCGGACTAGAACAAAAAGTGAATTATCCTTAGCGTACCTTCAATGGTAGGTATTATATGTTGTTTACGCAAGAGGCACTCTTGAGAAAAGTCATCCTCAGGTCAGTGTTTAGTAGTCAGGTAGATACTGGAGTTAAAATAAATCATAGTTAGTACTGGCAGAATCTATTGTCTGCTTGAGGGTGGCAAACTGTACAGACAAAATATATTTAAATATTTGTTGACCTGATCAAACAGAGAGAGTTTTTCTTATGTACAGGAAAAACAGAAAGTGGAACATAGGTAACAGGTAGACAAGAGTCAGCAGTCAATTAAGTCCCACTGTAATGTGTGATGAGTTACCTTGGAGCTTAAGGCCCTCAGCCATAATCTTCCTGGGATTTTAAACTATTGTTATTTTGGGGAGTATGCTTCACTTATCCGTTTGTTATAACAACTTCAGAGTTGCTTTAAGATTGAATAATGCTATTTTTATCTGGTCCTATCCCAAAGATTCTGGGTGGCCTACAATATCAAAACACATTCAAGTAATAATATTTGTAATAATATTTAATGCCTTTTGATGAAAGCATAAACATGTTACAAGGTATTTCTCCCCTCTTTGGTCCACTCCTGCTTCCCTACTTCTCACAAATCCCCCCCATTTAATCCAGTCTGCTCTGTCTCTCACAGGAAGAATTTTGCCATCCTTTTTACCCCTGGCTCCCTTCTCCTTTCATTTATTCTTGTCTCAGGTGTAAAAATTGACCCTGTTCAGGTGACATGCTAAGCCATGGTGGTTAAGCATTTTAAACTAAGCATTATGGCTTAATGTGTCATGTAAACCGTTCCTAACCATGGTGGCTACATAACACGCTCACTAACCATTTGTTGAAAAAGGGCTAGTGGCCTAACCATGGCTTAGCTTGTCGTCTGAACAGGGTCTCTGATTACAACATGCCTGCACGTGTAATACCTATACTGCATATATTTTACACACACACACACACACACACACACACACACACACACACCTTAATCCTTACAAATCCTGTATTTCATAACTACAAGCATGATAGTTTTTCTCAGATACAATTGGGTATATACAGAGATTTGTTTCCAGAAAAGATGATGGGTTTCCCATTTGTGACTTCTATTCTGTGAAATATGAAAGAAATGTGGTGTTGGCCACTTCTTATAAAATATTTCCATTCTTTTAATTGGAATATACTTTGGGATTTCATGGAATTATTTTTGTTCTCTGTGCAAAAACATATGATTTCTCCCCACCCAAGCTTCTGTGACTTTGAAGGCACAATGTCATTTTTAATGAATGACTGTTCATATTGATAAGGAACTGTGTGGACCCAGCGGTTAGGCCCCCAAGTGATCTGCAAGAGGCATGTGTTGTCAGTCCAAGAGGATGGAGTGAGGTTACATGGCCAAACAGGTCAAGCTCTATGAGCATAGGGTGACCAGATAAAAATCCAGGTGAGGGCTCATGTAACTTTAACAGTTGTAGAGAAAAGGGAATTTCAGCCAGTGTCATTTGTATGCAATTAGTTCCTGGTGAAATTCCCTCTTCATCACAACAGTTAAAGTTGCAGAAGCCCTGCCTTCTTTTGTATATGGCCACTCTAGTATAGTGCCTGCACCTTTAACTGTTGTGATGAAGAGGGAATTTCACCAGGAACTAATTGCATACAAATGACACTGGCTGAAATTCCCTTTTCTCTACATCTGTTAAAGTTACATGAGCCTTCACCTGGATTTTATCTGGTCACCCTATATGAGCAGCAGTCCAAGGTCAAAACAGAAAGAGGCAGGTCATGTAGTCCAAACCAGGCAAAATGTTAAGGAACCAAAGGCAGCAACCAAAGTTCAAATGGGCCAGAGATGGGTAGCAAGCAGGGAAACAGGTCCCATAGGCAGCATTACAGGGAAAGAGAGCAAATGCTTAGTTAGGCAAGACCTTCTCTGGTGAGCTGTAGACTGAGGAGCAAATTTTAAGGCAGGGATGAGCACTTTGTGGTCCTCCAGATGGATTGCAATTTCCATCATCTCTCCTTTGTGCTAGCCAAGGCTGAAGGGAGTTGCAATCCAAGAACATCTGGAGGGCGACAAGGTGTCCACCATAAAGGCTAGGGCTTTATGGTGAACGGAGATCGTTCCTTAGCATCAGCTGAAACCCAGATCAGTGCTGCAGCTAGTTAGTGCCCATGGGGTACCAAATTCAACCCACTACGCTTGTCATTGAGCAAAGCCTTGTACCAGCATTTGCCTAAATGTGTGAGAGCTTAAATTGGGTAGGGGAATGGGGCCACAAACACTGGTATGTCCCCATGCATGCCAGCTGCACCCCCTTCAGTCATCAACTTCCCTGCATGGAATAGCAAGGTCTGATAAAGCAGGATTCCCACTCCCGTGGAGCAATCTACTCACATTCATGCAAATGCCAGTAGATGACCCCTTCATATCTTGCTGGTGAATGGCAAGGTTGGAGACAGAGGGGCTGGGGACTGTTTTGCATGGGGATGGAGGGGGAGGGGCCATCATGCACAGCACCACACCACTACCCAGATTAAAGCTTCCATGCTTCCAGACAAATGCCTGAACAGGGCCACCGTGTTGGTGGCTCAAGAGGGGAAGTTCTGGAGCTGGGGCCTTGGATCAAATCTCCCCATCCTATCCCCCTCAGTACCAGGAACAAAATCTGCCCACATTTTGCATTGGAAAACCCTGTTGAATAGGTAAGATCTTAAACAGATAAATAAGTGTAGGTTGCTGCCATATGGTAGCCATGTATTGAGTTCCATGCCTCCAGACCTTTAATTTATTTTATCCGCTAATAATGTAATCCTATGTTCTCATGTCGTCCTATGTTCTCATGTCCCTAACTCTGTTACACATTGTTGTCTCCTACTACTAGTGGAGGTGGAGGAGAAGCATCCATAACAGTGATGTCAGGACATAGAGTAAGCTGAACTCGATATTACAGCAAGACAGTGGGAATCTCAACTCCCAGCTGCCATTTTTAGCAGAAGTCACATAATCATTCCCACGTTCATTTCTGCTCTAAAGAGAAAAATGTAATAAATGTTATTACATTAATTTTCATGTTGATGTTTTACCCCATTTTCCTTCAGAAAGGAAATCCAAAGTGGCCAATAAAAAACATGCAATATGAATACCATTGTATCAAAACAATGAACAAAACACTATGAAAAGTTGCCAACAATAACAATGCTACAATAACCTATCAAGAACATTTCAATTCAATGCCTAAGGGAAAATAAATAAATAAATAAACATAATGCTTATGTTTATTAAATCAATGCTTTCCTCCATTACAAACATTTACATAAATATGAGGTGATAACAGAACACAGGACAAATACATTAGTCAAACATATATGCTCTGATGCCTCCACTCCCAACTGTCAGTGTACAAAAATATTAGGACATACCATTACACACCAAATGTTGTAGTTTCCTTCTGTAGATCTTAAAGCATGTAACAGCAGCCAACCAGGTATTTGGAGGCAGGGAACTTGAGGAACAATACTAGTGCCTTCAGCTAATATCCCCCCTTCAGTGCACACAATCGTTCCTCTCCAAACCGGCTTCCTAACCATCAGTATATGGGAAAATCTCCCATGTTTCTATTCTCCCTCCCCCTCCACCCCCTGATGCTTGCTCTCAATATTACTTGGCTCTTTTTCTGTCACCACTTTCTGCACTGTCAGTCTTTGTTGGAAACAGGACACTGGACTGGAAAGACCCTTGGTCGGATTCATCAGGGCTCTTTTTATATTCTTAATGAACGAGCTAGGAGTAGAAGTAGCACTTGCTGGAGTTCCAAGGAATGGGAGGTTTATATATGGAACAATGGCCGGCTATTCTGAAGAATGGCCAGCTCTTCTGGAGGAGGGCAAAAGATGCCACAGACGGATCTAAGGGCAATACATTCTTTAGGTTGAGTCGGAAACGATTTTGCATAATCTGCAGGATGACCTGCTAGACTGGAGACCTGAACCACTTGGTAAACATACCTTAACACCAGCTGCATCAGAAGGAGAGGCAAGACAGCAACGCCCTCTTTATCAGCTCAATTGGAACCAACTGCCATTTGCCTCATCCCGTCCCAGAACTATCCTGTGCAGTGACTATGGCACTATGCCTTTTCCATCACTGTGCCTTTTCTGTTTTGTTCTGCATTGCATCTATCAAATTGCAAGCCATTCTTTTTAATTTTAAATTAATGCCTTGAGGAAGTGCTATATAGGCAAGGTAAATAAATAAGACCTTGAATCAATGGCTGATGGGAATGCACAGAGGTCCACGCCCTTCACCTGCCACTTCAAGTGTGCAGAGGCTGACATGTTTAGTCAATCCTAGCAAACACGTGCTGCAGCACAACTCACAGAAGGGAAACAAACAACAAAGGGCAGTATGGCAGGGAAAGCACTGGGCAAGAAGGGATGGGTGATCATGCCCCATCAGGATTTGAGGCTATCATGGCCCCTGATAGGAGCAGAAGAATGATGATGAGAAATCCCAACAGGAGAGGGTGTGCTGAAATTAAAGACACCCTTTGAGGAATGGATCCGATGTGGGATGTGGAAGATAGGGCTGCCAGGCTCAGGAAGTTGGTATGTGTAATGGGAGAGTTAATATTTCTCCAAGGGCACCAATGTGCATAACTCCAAAACCAGGGCCTGCCAAGGTATCTTTATGCATAATCTTTTGCAGTCAGCACTAGATTATGCCATTATTTCAACATGCCTTGAAGTTTTTCCATATATAGAATATTTCCAGAAATATTTTTCCTGCTTGTTTTTTTCACTGTGGCCCTCCCCTCCCTCAGATTAGTGAGGGACATTCATAAATATTTTTCTTACTGAGCTGTGGGAAAGTAGCTGTGAGCGGCTTTGACCTTTCTGCAAAGTTATTTTGGAACTCACTGTCATTGAAAAAAAAATAAACAAGAAAGTACAGAAACCTTGGGGACCAGCAACTTTGGTAGCTTATCAGTAAGCTATCTCTTCAAGGTGCTAGGAAGTCACTGCTAGAAAGGGTTTAGGGAGTTTTTTTAAAAAAAAAAACCACTTCACTGTTGTTATGAAAGCAGATACTCATACCTAAAAACATAAACTGCATATTTGTTCCAAAATCGCTGTGTTTATTTATGCCAAGGCTAACTCTCTATTTAGACACTTTGGTAGGACCAAATGTTCTATCATTTTCAGCAACATGAAGATTTAGCCCACACAAGTAATTATACTAAAATGCAATCTTGTTTATATTACGGTAATAGGTTTATTAGACCAACCAAAAGATAACAAAATTGTGCACGTTTTCAGGATCTCCAGATATCTTCATCAGGTGAGGTGTTATAAAAAAAGCAGGAGAGACAGGGGAGGACAAAAATTCTGACTTGATGGTAAAATCAAAATGTCTGCATGTTTAGAATTCCAAGATGGAATGGGGGAGGAGGTGTCCACAGACATTCAAATTAGGCTCAGCAGTTCATGTGGTGGTTACAGGTAGGACCTGCAGCTGCCCCTTTCTTGCTCCCAGCAGCCCTAAAACATTAAAAAGAGATTTGGTGGCGTCTGTGGAACCTGGGAGAGTGTAGTAGTGGTTGCTTGCTTGGAAAATGCTATCTGTTCAAGTCCTTCTGTCTCTGTATGTTCCCCATCCATCATCCACCCCTATCCTGTTACACTTTCTGTGACTTTGGTGCCAACCGAGCAGGAAAAACCAAGAAGAGGGAGTCTTAAACAGTTTTCCGGTTGTCATAACTCCCTAGCCCCTGCATCTATCCTTATGAAATCTTTATCCATTTTCATGCAAATCACAGAAAACCTCATAGAAGGTGGGGTGGGGTAAGGGGAAGTGAATCACTTACTCCCATCCCCACATTTGAACATTGCCTTTCCACAAAAAATGCTGCACCTATCCCTCAGATATTTTGCAGGATTTTTAACTAGGGTCACCTCCATGCTGTATGTCCTCTTCATAACGATTGCCCACAAAAATATAGGGGGATAAGTGCATCTCTTTTGGAAATCCCCCACTGTAAAGGCTGCTCTTGCACAAAGCTCCCTGAACCTTTTAATCTCAAACTTGGCAGGCTTTATCCCCTTAAAAGAAGGAACTATTTTGCATTCATCCATACAAAACTTCTGACAAGAAATAATAAAAAAGTTATCAGCAGTTCCCTTTCTTAGACAAATAATAATCAGTGCTATATATTTGACATCTAGCAGGTGTAATTCCCTTATAAGGGACAAGTGTGCCTGCTACGTTCACCGAATTCTGACAAACGGGAGGAAAGCAGCACAATTTTTTGGGCAGTCAATGGACAACATGAAGATTTGGATATCTGAATTGAGATTTGGATTTGGGCTTGAGTTGAAACTCATAATTGGCCATATTCTGCATCGTCAGATCAGAGTCCAAAGCCAAATCATGTGGCTGATGCACATCCATATTTCCTGCACTTTTAAAAATAAATGTATTTTGGTTGATTATGATGCAACTGTAATCTTTGTGTTAAACTTAGAGTAGGAATATCTTTTGAATTTTGCAATTAGACCCTAATTGCAACATTGCATTCTGGCATGGCAATTTTTAGGGTTGCGTTGTTTCTACCGCCTGTCTCTCCAAATCTGGTTTGAATGTAAATTAATGTGCTCCCTTAGGAGTTATTAATACAAACCTATAATGCGTGCCCATATCACTTTTTGAAAACCTTTTTATAATTATCCTACAAGTCCCCTGACAATGTCAAAGATGCTATACTGATGCCTCATAGAATATTGACGCAGAAGTAATGCCTTTTTCCAGAACAAAAAATGTTGCTTTACCTATGTTGCTAAGCACACCCCATTTTCAACATGAGAGCTAGATGCCTGTGAGCGTCATCAGACAGGTAGAGGAAATAACATTTCCTTACTATTGCTTTCCCTATGCTTCTGTCCCACTATACTGCCTTTCTTCACACAGGGGAAGAAAGAGAAAGTAAACAATTACCACGTGGCCCATTCAGTGGGCATTTTTATTGCATCACTTTTCCTGCAGACAGCAGGAAATGGCAGCACATTTCGTTTCCAACCCTCCCCTCCCCCTGGTTTTACAGGGGTCTATTCTGTGATGGAAAGAAGGCCAGAAGGAGCGGGAGACACCTGGGAGGTGGATGGCATTGTCAAATGGACCCACGAAAAACCTTGTGGGCAGTAACAAGCATGCGATAAAACACTCGTCCGATGATGCTCTGTGTCTTCCAGTGCTGGAAAGGGAGTATATGTTTTATTTCCTCCTCTAAAGGAACTCTTCCAGTGCTGTGAATGAGGTTTGTCGATATCAGTTCTGCTATGGGAAGCTTTTCTTGGCATGTGAATTTGAGAGCTCATTATAGTTTTACCAGTAGGCACCCTGAAAATGTGGAAATCCCTTTTCACAGAAGTTACTGTGTGGACTTCCAAAAGTGCTGTGTCCTTCATTTACACTGATAATATATGTTGCAAGACCAATATATGAGGTAAGACTCACTCACGTGAATCAGACATGGTAAGGGTTTTTCTCAAGAGTCGGGTGAAATTGATAGATTTCATTAACACTATTGTGAGAGAAGAAGGAAAGTTGTACAGCCTCCAAAAGGAGAACTGCATAGAATTACATTTCAATTTAGGAATAAATGTGTGAATTGGATTGCATATATGTGTGGGGAGGGGTTAAAGGGGGAATACCATGTGTAGAAAAAATCCCATTTTTCTAGTGAAAAAAATACTGAAGTTTGGGTCCCAGGGAAATCTACAGCTTTCCTTAGTGCTTTATCTTTTAACATTGGGCAGGATATTGTAAGATATCAATTCATAACACACTTCAATTGAAATCATAGTATATTTATTATATACAAAAGATACAAAAAACAAAATTTGAAAACAGTATTATTTTTGTGAATCCACAGGACCACAATAGAAAATACACATATGAACCATGGACCAGTGTGATGTTTTCTTTCTTTTAAATGGCATTGCAGCTCTTTCTTTATTTTTTCATATAGCCTATTTTTTGTGCTAGTTTAAAGGTGTATTAACAGAGAAGTGTAGAATCTAGTGATGAAAATGGCATAATCGATATATTCCATAAATGTACACTATTTTGGATGAGTATGTGTTGCATGTACAAACAGAAGAAAACAAACTTACTGTTCAAGTTTAAATACTAAAAAACAAAGGCCAAGTCCAGCATGGATTATGAACATGTCTATCACATTTCAACAATTTCTTGTTTGAAGATTTCTTTTTGTAGTTTATATTGTCTCATCAAAGCTGATATTTATAGAATCAAACTATTGGTCTGTAGTTGGGGCTTAAGTGCAAATATATTAGTTTGTTAAAAATTACCCTTAGGTTTTTGGAGTGGCCATTGCCAGTCATGAAGGATAATTTTTTTTTATCCTACTTATATTGGAGTGCTTCTGTTCCAATATACTTTTACCTGTGCCATCTCTGTTCTCCAACATTAGAACTTTCGCTCTGGAATGGGGCAGGTAATAAAGTGCTTTATATAATCAAATACTATGTAATGCCTCATAAGGGAAAATTTCCCATTTATATTTTATGGAGCCAGTCTTTCCTTAAAACCAAATTTCTAAGGAAAGGATAATTTGACCCAGCATCTTTAAGTGCCCCAAATGACAATCCTATGAATCCTATTTAAAGAATATCCCATAGAGCTTTGTTGAATAAAGGCATGCCTTAATTAGATATTATAGTATTACAGACTTTATGGTCTGGGTCCAGACAATGGGACTAAAGCATGACTAACATAGTCGGGACCCAACTCTATGTTTTCTAGTGGAGCTTTCCGACGATGCATGCATAGTTGTCACCCATGTATATGCCTTGAAACTTGCAGTAGATATCTAATCAAAAGCATTACACTATTGTAAAACAAAAGAATTCCATTGACTTCATTTGATACCAAGCAGAACAGCTAGGAATTTACTCCCCCTCCCCTGCTCTTCTCTATGAGTCATCACATTGATTCCGTCTAAGATTTACATGGGAGCAAATGCTGGTTGTCATTTTATCTAGCACTAGTATACATACAACCTTTCAAGGAAGATGAAAATGAGTTTCCAACTTTGAAATAACTCAGTTGTCCAAGTGCTACTTACTTTAGTATGGGTCAACAAAGCACTTATAAAGCTGGCCACTGAATCTGTATTGATTATGAAGACTTTATTTAAAGGCTGTGATCTGTTGAATCAGTGGGACTTCCTTTCAAGCAGAACAGGTTGGTCCAATGCAGAGAAAGACTATGAATGCAGTTCTGCTTACAGAAACCCTTTCCCCCCACCCAATAGATGATTGGTGATAAAGTGGAATGGGAGGGACTCCAGAAGCTCAGCTCTAGATACACAACCTGATGCTGCATTCTCTGGTTGCTGGATCAAGAGCACACGCTGGATTCCATTGCACACTCAAGTGAGGCTACTGGAGGGAGCTTTACTTCCTGAGTGGCCATTTCACTCACAAACACTGTTTCTGCATAGGCCTTACCATTAGGACAAAACTGTCAGGAATCAGGGTGAAAGATGATAAATCAGGATACCTCTCTACACACTTTTGGCACTATTCCCTTACATTCCAGTTTTCATTTCAGACGTCTTCTTTCCATGAAATTTGCATTTTGTGCATAAACAAATGCCCTGCTTGGCACTTTCAGCTACAGTCTTTTAAAATCTCCAAGACTTTTCCCCCCAGAGCTGGTTTCCACTGCTGGACAAAACTTTTCATATTTACTATCAGTCTACCAGCTTGAACATCTTCATATCCAGCTACAAGGTATTTCAAACCTGCAAACAAAATAGGCAAATATTTATTGGACTATTACTTAAATAAAATTTATCCAAGATACGTAACCATAAGGGGGAAATAGGTGTGTGTGTGTGTGTGTGTGTGAGAGAGAGAGAGAGAGAGAGAGAGAGAGAGACAATAGGGACAATAAAAATATGACATTTTAGATACAATTTTATATCAGTTTCATTGGTACAAATGGAATCCTTGTTCTCAGACTGGCCAATATATTTTTCAGTATTGCTGTTTGCATAACATTCTCATGGCTGTATCAATACTATCATTGCACATGTAACTTACAAGTGATTGTATCTGTACTATCTCCTTAACAGCAGAATATGCCACAAAAATTGCCACATGAAAGAATTTATGTATTTATTTATTGTTGCTTTAAATAACTGTTGCAGTATAAAAATAATCCTGTTCTCCAAGGCTACAATTTTTTTTCAGAATTCCTGGAAACCTTGATTTTATGTTTCTGAGTCAATTTCCTAGTCAGATCTATTTTAATTACATATATTTGTTGCATTTGTATCCCTTTTATTCTCCAAGGATCTCTGGGGGATATATTTGGGCACTATGATTTTTATCCCCACAGCAATCCTGTGAGATGGCTGAGAGATCAGGACTGGCTAAGATTAGCTAGTTTAGGTGACCATATAAAAAGGAGGCTTAGAAAAGGGAGTTTCAGTTGTTTAGAAAAGGGAGTTTCAGCAGCAGTCATTTGTATGCATTCAGCACCTGGTGAAATTCCCTCTTCACAACAGTCAAAGCTGCAGGAGCACTGCCCTCTTGACCAGATATAAAAGAGGGCAGGACTCCTACAGCTTTAACTGTTGTGATGAAGAGGGAATTTCACCAGGTGCTGCATACATACAAATGACACCTGCTGAAATTCCCATTTTCGATACAACTGTTAAAGATACAGGAGCCCTATCCTCCTTTTCATATGGTCACCCTAAGTTCATTTAGACTTGGTTGTAGGAAATAGCAGCAAATTGTGGGATAGTTAACCCATGTTTTGTTGTGGCACATGCTGGGTGAGTTCGGTGGACATTTTTAATATTTAACACCTTATCAGACCAATCAGAGGTTGCTACCTGATGTCCAAATAGGATGATCGTGAGTTAAACAATCCACAGTTAACACAAAGTTAGAAGTCACCTTAATGATTAACCTATAGTATCTGGGTTTGGATAGTACATAGCAATCTCTGATCAGCCCAACTGAGAGTTGATTATGCAAAAAGGCTGTGAAACATACATATGCTGCTGTTACATGTGAATAGTCGGTTTTGTTTAAACAAAGATTTGAATGCAAGTCTCCCACAGTTCAAGACCAACACCATATAGTAGTATTTGGCCCACTTTTGTGCTTAATATCCTATAGCTCCATTTGTTTTGTGCTATCTTATCACATTATGTTTACAACGTGAAATAGCTGCAATGTCACAAGCTCAAAAGTGATCTCATCTGAGAAAATGCTTGCAAACAAGTTTTGCCTTATTTTGCAATTTTTGAATTATTTTCATGGGGGACCCATTTCACACAAGCACATGAAAAAGCTACCATATATTTTATAACCTCAAAAGGAGGACAGGTACTTTGGATCTTACAGTCTGTTTTCAATACCATTGCCTGATCCACAGTAGATCTCCCCACAGAAAGAGTCTTCTATTATTTATTTATTTATTTATTTATTTATTTATTTATGTGTTTGTTTGTTTGTTTATAATCTGCCCAATAACATGTTCTCTGGGTGGATTACAAAAACTAAAAGAATAAAATACAAGCAAGAAGAATAAAATATAAAACAAAAAAGCAAACAGCACAAGAATAAATATAAAATATATAAAGGTGGCAATAAAAAAAAACGCTACATTCTAAAATGCCTGGGGAAAAAGAAATGTCTTTGCTTTGCACCGAAAAGATAATAATGTAGGCACCAGGCAAGACTCCTTATACTATATCAGGAACTATGGCTGTAAATCAGTTGTGTAGCCAAATGCATATTCAAGTCCAGATGTTGTCTATCTGAACCTCATTATTTTTAATGACTTATGTATCCAGATATATATTCAGATGTGCCATAATGTGGATGGGGAGACCCAACTAATCACGTATAAAATACATTTTTATGTGTGAGGATGAGGGAATATGTTTGATTTTTCTTTCTTACAGTGACTGTTTATATGGTTTTGCTAAACAATCAAAGCAAATGTGGTGGGAGCTTCTTTCATTTCTCTGCCTGCATTATCTCATATGTCTAAAATAAACTCAATTAAGAAAGGAATTCTGCACGTGTGCAACTTTGAGAAAAGATTCAAATTGACAAATTCTGTGGCAGGGCTTAGACATGATGATTAGTGCATGATATAACAGGTCCAAAGTGAAGGTAAAATTGAAAGGATTGTCTAGCATCAAATTAAATTGCTTTAATTGGTAAGAAAAGTGATTGGCAGTTTAGTTTTCTGAAGCATCCACATATTTCTTTCCATCTACTCCTAGTATGTGGAACAAAAATGAAAATTGTGCATAAAAAGCAATGACAGGATGAAATTTAATTTCATTGTGTGTGTATGAGCTATATGAAATTTAATTTAATTTCATTGTGTATGAACTATAAGACTAATTATGCAGGGACTGAGAGAAGTAGTGAAGTTTAAAAGAAATTTATTTTCCAACTCATAGAGACAGGTACCTACCAGGATTAAGTATTGGGCAAGTGCAGCCTCTATTAGTCCATGATTCCGGGTAAAGAATCCGCTTCCGTCGGAAAATCTTAAGCTTTGTAGATTTCAATACTTTCTGGATCTTCACATTGACCTCAGCATGGGAACCTTTATCATGAGCAGACAAAATCTTTGCCTTCAACACTGTGGGGAGGAATTTTTTATTATTTTTTTAAAAAACCAGAATATATCTTCTGTGTTTATTCTAAAGCTGCGCAATAACGTTGAGTACCAGCAGTATGTATATTAAAGCCTCCTTGCACTTTTGGGGTGAGTGCAATTTTCTTTACTGACAGAGCAATGCCATATATTTCAATTGATGCAAAGAGAGCTGAACTAGATTTGGAATAGAAACTGTGCCAGAACCTCTACTTGATGAGCCTGTTCAGTCTTTGCCAAGGGCCCGGAGCAGGGAGATGCTCAGTGACCTGATTTTTTAGGAATATGGAGCACACACACAGCTGCTTCTTCCTACTGGGATTACTGGTGCTTACTCAACATTTTAAATGTTTACACTCAACTATAAAATAAAACAATGCTTTCTTGTAGCCCATCCACCTCATCCCATTATAGGTCTGAAGTACTTATATTTTGGGGAAAGAAGTAATCTGGCCGTTCAAAGCTAGCCTGGTTCCTACATGTTTATATCCAAAACATTTGAGGGGGGGGTTCTCTCTCCTCCCTACCCCTCTACTTAAACCATGCATGGATGGATTTCAAGTTAGAAGCCTATCAAGGGAGCCTCTAATTGCTGCCACAATGGAAATAGTACAATAATATGTTATATTGTTGATGTAGAGAAAGAAAGTTTTATCACTTAAATGCTGCTTAGCTCACAGAACATTCCTTATTGACAGGAGAACCCAAATATTGGAAGATAAAAATGTGTTGGGAAAATTATACATGGCAGACAAGATAGGCAGGCAGCTGTATTGTTTATGGGGGGGAGTTGTATATGTTGACCCATCTTTAAGTTACCTTTATCTTTTACAAAAATATGTTTTTACCAGTTCATGGTTTAAAGGTTTTCCCATTAAA
Organism: Anniella stebbinsi; assembly: GCA_029215795.1. NCBI lineage: Eukaryota > Metazoa > Chordata > Lepidosauria > Squamata > Anniellidae > Anniella > Anniella stebbinsi. The sequence continues at coordinate 44,132,773 of JARDYH010000003.1, read as the reverse complement.
CTGCATTTATTAGGCCTTTCTATGGATTTCCTCTGCACATAAGATTATTAGAACAGATCAAGGATATTGATTTTCAATAATCCATATGAAATGCTCGCAGATCTTGCTCTCTGATACTCTTTGGTTTAACTTTTGAATCCTCTAGATATGCCAAATATATGGATAATCTGACTGTCCCCAAGTATTGCATGAGGCTGTCTTGACAGTGCCGCATTGGTGCCACGTCCTCCCCAAACCCTGCGATTTTGCTTCTCCAGGGTTGCGCTGGGTAATCCCCATGCCAAGGAGCAAGCGAGGGATTTACGGCCACCTCACCCCCATCCGTCCCTGGCTTTCTCCCTTACCCCCTTTAACATATTTTAAATCGGAGACACAAAAGGCTCCTCTGCAAAAGGGAAACTCTTCTCCCCATGCCGGAGGCAGTCCGAGGTGTTCTGGCAGCCATTTGGCTCACCAGCACACTCCCTGCCCAATCAGGGGTTGCCATCCACCAGTCCATGCCTCTGCATCTGTGTTCACCCCCAACTTTTAAAATGCAGGGCTTCTATGGAAAGCTCCACAATGGCTTCAAGGTGGCTGCTGCGTCATATAATTGACACAGCACTACCGTGGAGCCACCTCAGGGCTTATATTTAATTACCTCCCTTCTGCAATATTGGAAAGGTGCTACCAGGGTGTCCCATATTAAGATCGCTTGTGTCCCTGTAGAGATGAAGCAGTTGAAACTTCAGGTCATTTTTTAAAATGTAGCCTTCACAGAGGGGTATGTAATACACTACTTTTCTCTACTATGAGGAAATGCCCTGGAAGGACATTGAAACAATATTTGGAACATTTCTTGGCTGGTACAATCAAATCATTGACAGAGTTAGTGGCTAAGTTCCCCTTTTCTGCTCAAAGGTCTCGTAAAATGATTTCTTCATCCGAATTTGTAACTTGTATTCCATGTTTTTATGTTTTGTATTATATCATGTTTTAATCGCGTCCATCTATTTTACATTTGTATGTTTTAATTACTATTCCTCAGCTTGTTGTGTAATGAATTTTTATGTTTTTAATTATTATGATTCACTGTTTGTTTGTTTGTTTTGTTTGTTTTAATGGTTCTGTGACCGCATCACAAAATGAACTGAACTGAACTGAAGACAAAATTGTATTGGTTCATTAGGGGAAAAATCCAAAAGTCCAAATGGGTAATATTATCTAGCAATCAGAAGACATAGGCAATGTTCCAGTTTGGTTTCTGTTGACTGTATAGCTTGTGCACTACTTAAAATTAATCTCTCAAGTTTGCTAACACAGGGAGTGGCCCCTTTGACTCCTACAGTTGAATGGAAGCCTATGCATGCCCAGGGGCTCACACATAGGCTTCTTCCCTGCAGATGTCAGCATCAACATTTGGCTGCCCAAAGGGCAGAGCTAATGGGTAGGGTCAGCAGCACAGCTCCCACTCCCCAGCCATCGCATGGGCACTGCTTCACAAGTATAACACACGAAGGGGGGTTATGTTTCCCCCTGCCTAATTCTGCTTTCTACCTTACAAGGGACCCATGTAGTGCTAAATCAGCCCTAGAAACATGTCTGAATGATACTTGCCTTTTATATTGCCGATGGAAAAGCAGCCATTGCTTCTTTATCCCCGTAGGATTTGCTGCAACTTGAGATCCTTTTTCACCTAGCACGGTCTAAGACTCTAACCCCATTAAGTTGTAATATTTGTTTTTTAAAAAATCCATCTATATAAATTAGCATATGAAAATTTGATGCAAAACACCATCTTCTTTTTTGGGCAATTCATAAGTGGCCACTCTACCAGGCTGGGGGATGGAGAGAGTCATATTTTTAAAAAACAACAACATGTATAGAAAACTAGATATCAGGAGAGCCCAAAATAGTAGGAAATTCAGTGAGCAATTTTTGTTTTGTGTTTTGGTATCAAAGAGCATTCATTTGCATGAACTTGTTGCCCAAAGTGGTACAACACCGCAACAGGTAGGTTTGCATCATAACAACCACAGTGGCATTTCAAACCTCCTCTGTTCTGCTCTATAATTTTTTGCTAGAGCAAATATGTACAGCCTGATAGATGTGCAAAGTACTAACAGCTTTTATAATTCTGCATTTGGCACCATAGGTGGCCTCACCCTCCTTTTCATTATCCCAGTCAGAGCAGCTTTGTTAACAATTTTCACTAACAGTTGTTCGAAATACTAGGGCGCTTGAATGCTTTAGATTAAATTTAACTCACCATATGTGTATTTCATGCCACAGAAAATCTTGGAATTTCGTAAAACTTGGTCTTTGCATTCACATTTTCCTATCAAAACACAAAAATATCACCATTAGATGAAATCTTCCAACTACCATTATTTTAGCTTGGACTCCGTTCCATGGGGCAGTATCCAATGGTGTCATTATGAAAACTCAAATAGCACAAGTATAACTCTGCCAAACCTTTCCGTTGCACAAGTGGTTGCCTATTATGCCTGCACAACCAGTTGCAGAAGAATTGTGTGCAATTATTTGCACAAAAGTTTGCACAAGGGTACTGCATAACAGGTTGTGCAAATGTAACTTTAGTTAGATTCTCCTCTTCTGCATAGTATGTCATTTGCCCTAATGGAATGACACAGTTACAGTAACGAAACATCATTTGCACTAATGTAGGCTGACCAGATTTTAAAAGTAAAAATCCCGGTCCCCCCCGCACCCCCCCACCAAGCCACCCCCCCCCCAAAAAAAACAGCCTGGACCTACCGCCGGGTTCCTCTGTCGCCCACGCGGCCGCGTGGGTTCCTCTGTTGCTGCCTGCGCGGCTGCGCCGGGTCCTCCGTCGCCCGCGCGGCTGCGCCAGGTCCTCCGCTACCGCCCGCGCGGCCGCGCCGGGTCCTCCGTCGCCCGCGCGGCCGCGCGGGGTCCTCCATCGCCGCCTGCGCGGAGGAGGCGGGAGAGGGCCGGATCCGGAAGTGACGTAACCGGCCATCTCCCGTCTCTTCCGCGCGGCCTCTGGCCTTTCTGGGGCTCGTCGCGATGGCGACGAGCCTCGAGGAGCCCGGACGCCCACGCGGAAGAGGCGGGCGTGGGCGTCCGGGCTCCTCAGGGCTCATCGCCATCGCGATTGAGCCCCAAGGAGGCCAGAGGCTGCGCGGAAGAGGCAGGAGAGGGCCGGTTATGTCACTTCCGGATCCGGCCCTCTCCTGCCTGTTCCGCGCGGCCTCTGGCCTTACGAGCCCGGCAGCGGCGGCAAAGGTGGCGGAGGAGCCCGGGAAGCGGCCGCCCCAGCAGGTAAGTGCCCCCCTTCGTGCTTACCTGCAGGGGCGTCCGCTTCCCGGGCTCCTCCACCTCCACCGGGTCTCGCTGCCACCGCCGCGTGACCCCCCGCCACCCCGGTTTTCTCCCAGTTGGCCCGGTTGGCCCGGTTGGCCTCTGGATTCCCGGTTAGGACCGGGAAATCCCGAGCCACCTGGTCAGCCTACACTAATGGAATGACATAGTTGGATACTACCCATGATTATCTAGATTCACTTAGTGAACTGGGAGGGAAAGGAATGGTTCTGATAATAGGATATGGTCTTAGAGAACAACATCTTTCAAGAACAACTAGATTACCTTTTTGCATGATATAGTGTTGTGAATGGATGGTGGCAATAGCAGCACATTGTAACTACTGAAAGGATCAGAATAGTTGAAGCTGCTGACTGGAGCCTAGAAGATACATGTCTGTTTTAATTTTGGCTGGATTAAGAATTTAACTTGAGGTTTCTGAAATTATAACAATTAATTAGACCAATGAAAAGAAATAATTTCACAATGAAAAGGAATAATTTTATTTATTTATTTATTTTATTTCTAACCCCTCTCCATCCAGATCGAGGTGGGGAACAACAATAAATATAAATACAAGCATCTCCGTCTTGTGTGGATTGTATATTCATGGGCTCTTTCAGACCTCATAATAAATGGCTGTATGCAGTCCTGCTCCTCTTCTCCAGGCATTTATATAACATCTGAAAAGGGTTCCTGTCTTTCAGTTATTATATAGAAGGTTTTGAATTTTTAAGGCACTGCAATTTTCATAGTGATCCTCATTGTGCAAATTTTAAAATATACTATAATGTGACTTTGCACTGTAATATGTGAAAGGCAGATCAAGTCCCTGAAGTTACTAACTTGTTCGTCAGTGGCATACATAATATGATAATACAGACATTTCAGATTCAGCAACTAGAGATAGAAGTGGCAAATCTAACAATCTGCCAATCCCTAGGAGTATTGCCTGGCTCTCCAGTTGCCAACTCACAGGCAAAATAGTGAGTGAAGCTTGTGCCAGTGGAACTTGCTGGAAGACCATTTTGCCATATGAGAAAACCCTTGTCACACCACCTTCCTTTTCTTCCTCAATGTGGTTCTCCTGCAAAATTCATTGCAGACTTTGGATAATTTCAAGTGACTAAGGCTGCAGTCCTACACTCACTTACCTGGGAGTAAGTCCCATTGACATGTGACCCAGGACCGGTGGACTGTTTAGGTAGGCTGACCATATGAAAAGGAGGACAGGGCTCCTGTAACTTTAACAGTTGTAGAGAAAAGGGATTTTCAGCCAGTGTCATTTGTATGCAATTAGTTCCTGGTGAAATTCCCTCTTCATCATAGCAGTTAAAGTTGCAGAGGCCCTGGCTTCTTTTGTATATGGTCACTCTAGTATAGTGCCTGCAACTTTAACTGTTGTGATGAAGAGGGAGTATCACCAGGAACTAATTGCATACAAATGATACTGGCTGAAATTCCCTTTTCTCTACCACTGTTAAAGTTACAGGAGCCCTGTCCTCCTTTTCATATGGTCAGCCTAGTTTAGGGGCTAAACAATCCAGTTGTTAAAAACAAGCCACGAGTCCCCATGAATTGTGGATTAAATAACCCACGGTTTGCTGATGTTGTATGTGAACCAGGTCATAGAATACTTTCATTTCCCATTGATGAGATCCCAATGCAACAAAATGGTGGAGAAAAATAGCAGGATGCCTACTGACTATGACAGCTCTTCCAGCAGTGAATCAAAGTAAGCGAGGAGAAATACTCACAATACATGGAATCACTTGTGCTACATTAAGTGGAAGCAGTATCTTAACATAAAAAGCTGGGCTGGGAAGGATTAGGCATACTACCATCTGAATATCCTTAGGAAGGGCTTCCTTACCCCTTAAAATCTATGGACAAATTTGCCTCTTATATGTAACCTCTTAAATTCCCATATAGTTGTGCCCTCAAGCACATGGATAGTATCAGAGAATTCAAAATGAATAAATGTGTTTGTATCTAAGTATAGTAAAATGTTCAATGACAAAGGCCAAGATTTTTGTCTCCAAAAATAAAGGATTAAAGTAGAAAACTTTGCCCTAGGCTAAATATATTTGATATATATCTAGGCTTGAAAGCAATAATTGAATACAAAAGCAGAACGAGAAAAATAAACGTTGCTATTTAAAGTAAGGTGAATATAAAAATAAACATTTTCTGATGAAATGTATTCATTTCCTCATGTTTAGTCCAAAATTGGCATTGTAAAATGTTACTTGAACAAAGCCACTTCCAATGTAGGTAATATTAGGCTGACCAGATTTTAAAAGTAAAAATCCCGGTCCCCCCCGCACCCCCCCACCAAGCCACCCCCCCCCCCAAAAAAAACAGCCTGGACCTACCGCCGGGTTCCTCTGTCGCCCACGCGGCCACGTGGGTTCCTCTGTTGCTGCCTGCGCGGCTGCGCCGGGTCCTCCGTCGCCCGCGCGGCTGCGCCAGGTCCTCCGCTACCGCCCGCGCGGCCGCGCCGGGTCCTCCGTCGCCCGCGCGGCCGCGCGGGGTCCTCCATCGCCGCCTGCGCGGAGGAGGCGGGAGAGGGCCGGATCCGGAAGTGACGTAACCGGCCATCTCCCGTCTCTTCCGCGCGGCCTCTGGCCTTTCTGGGGCTCGTCGCGATGGCGACGAGCCTCGAGGAGCCCGGACGCCCACGCGGAAGAGGCGGGCGTGGGCGTCCGGGCTCCTCAGGGCTCATCGCCATCGCGATTGAGCCCCAAGGAGGCCAGAGGCTGCGCGGAAGAGGCAGGAGAGGGCCGGTTATGTCACTTCCGGATCCGGCCCTCTCCTGCCTGTTCCGCGCGGCCTCTGGCCTTACGAGCCCGGCAGCGGCGGCAAAGGTGGCGGAGGAGCCCGGGAAGCGGCCGCCCCAGCAGGTAAGTGCCCCCCTTCGTGCTTACCTGCAGGGGCGTCCGCTTCCCGGGCTCCTCCACCTCCACCGGGTCTCGCTGCCACCGCCGCGTGACCCCCCGCCACCCCGGTTTTCTCCCAGTTGGCCCGGTTGGCCCGGTTGGCCTCTGGATTCCCGGTTAGGACCGGGAAATCCCGAGCCACCTGGTCAGCCTAGGTAATATGTATTTGATACTTAGGGATGCTAAAAAAATAACGTTCATCTGAATTTCTCCCCAGATTTTAGTGGGGGGGGGGGTTGCAAGGAAATGAGAGAAGCTTCTTTCCTCCTCCTCCTCCTCCTCCTCCTCCTTCTTTGTGTGTGTGTGTGGGGGGGGACAGTAGTGACCAATCAACACTTAGCACCTGCCTGTGACACAGCATATTTTTGAGCAAAGTCACAATGGAGACTGGATTAATATTTTGTTGTTGTTTTCCCTTCCTTGACACAAAAGCCATCCTGATAGTAAGACACCAGGCTACAAAGCAGCTTACTTTGGGGTATGTTTGGAATTAGGTTGCAAATCATCTAATGCTCGTTCATAAAGTTCATAACTTTCTTTCTCTATGACTGAAATGTATAAAATGTGTGGAATGGATGTTATACTTTTTTTTTAAAGTATTTGTTTAAGGTGCCTCAGATGAGGCTTTTATTGTGCAATCACCCTAGTTCATTCTCATAATTGTAAGAGGATCCACATGACATGTCTTCTAATTGTAAAAAAAAGAGAAGTTTTTTCGCTAATTTTCTGTCTCTTTCCTTATAATAGAAAATCCATTAAGAAGAGGAAAATGGAATAGCTGCACAGTGTCCATCTGGAAGCACCATAAATGTATATAAACTTATATTTGTAGATTGATCTCAGAACCTTTTATTTGTCTTACTTTCCTTTTTGTATTTCAAAGTCAAAGCAACATTTTACTATATAACCATAAATTCCTATGTAAAAAATTAATAAGTTGCTAGGCCTGTTTGCTATCTCCACTGAGTCCATATTCTTACCTGAATGTCGAAGGGCAGAGTATCCCTGTTCATCCTCCCATCCCCATGCTGGTTCACTCTTGTTATAAGCAGGATAAAAACCAGGGATTTCATGGTACCAGTCTATGTCTGCACTGTTGAAATTAAGAAACAGTGTGAAATGTTTCATATGAAAGCAGTTCATTTCAAGTTTATTCATTACAAAAGAATTATCTTTATAAAGCCTAGGAAATTAGAAGCAAGTTATACAAATCCATATATTGCATTAATTATCCATATTTCAAACATTTGTGAGTATTGTCAGAAAATTACTTACCTGTAGCTCTTTATAAGCTCTCACACCACAGTTTGGAATAAATTTCTAGTAGCGCCAAGCAGTTTTAAGGGTTGCCAGTCTACCAGAATTTATTTCTTGAACTAGGGAGAGGCCCTAATTGGACTGCATGGAGATGCATACACACACCAATCTTAGTTTAGAGTTTCTTACTCTGAAAAAAAATACTTTATTGAAAAAATAAACATATCTTAAAAATATTTAAAGTGAGAAAAATTGTGACTTTAAGGAAGCAATCCTATACATATTTAAACAGAAAAAAGCCCTACAATTCCCAGCATGCACCAACCAACATGATTGGCTAGAGAAATGCTGGGAGTTGAAGATTTTTTTTCCTGTCTAAACATGCATAGGATTGCACCCTAAATGTATGTAGACACACTTCTTCAAGAACCACAGTTCAGCTACTTCAGTATTCCTCAACCTGGAGCCCTCCAGATGTTTTGGACTGTACCTCCCATCATCCTCAGCCATCATAGGCAATTGTCAGGAATGCTGAGAGCTGTAGTCCAAAACATCTGGAGGACACCTGGTTGGGAAAGGCTGAACTAATTAATGTTGGATTTATGTGGCCAAGATTTGATGAAGATGTATTACCTCCAGTGAATTATTTTATTGAGAAACATGCAACAAATGAATAATTATACACAATCTATAATTTGGCACATAAATATCTGTAGTTTATAGTTAGTAGTATAAAATTTATTGTGAAAACATTTTGATTCAAATATATGTGTGTGTATGTGTATGTGTGTACATGGTATAGAATGCACAAGATCTATAAAAGGATCTCTATGTATAGTTTTGGCTAGGCAGGGTATTTTGTGTTCTAGGTCTTCCCTTATATGGTTTGTTCTTCTTTGGCATTTCAGAGGTTGCAGCTTGACCTGACTTCCAAGTGAGTCAGTGGGAGTTTTGCCATTGAGACTTTAGAGCTTCCCTCTCCATTGTCTTTGCAGTTAGACCAAGAGTATTTCGGATCCCCTATCTGTAACATCAACCAACTAAATGCTTCAACCTAAATATGCCAGGCTATATTCTCCCAGACTATCTTCAGACTGAAAGTACCCAAGTAGTTCTTACTGTAATATATTTCCATCCACATGCTAACAACGGTTAAGAAATGCAAATAAATCTACCGAGATTTGTCTAAAATCAGATGCAGTGTCAATATTTAGATTTGGAACAGATTGCAAATAAAATTATTATACTTGTAATTCTATTTGGAATCCCTATAAACCAGTATTTCCCATTTTATGCCAGGATGCACTAATGCCAAGTTTGCTCTGAGATATTTGGGACAGCTTTGGATTTTGCCCAAAACAACCAAAAGGAGGATATGATTTGGGTATAGTTTTTCCATGTTCATGATAACGTTTAAGTGGCAACTCTTGCATCTCCCATGCTAGAAGATGTATAGATTCTAGATCTATCTCATGTAACACCCATGTTGGAGATACTTTGGAGGTCACCCTGAAGTATAGAAAGATGATGTGAGTTATTTGCAAGTATAATTTTCAGTGATTCCTGATAAAGTCTGTGACCATCCAGTTGATATTCAAGCCGTAATGGCTTCAAGGTGAATGGAAGGTAGAAAATATGATTGTTCACTGTTTTTATGCATATTTCTCCGAGTCAAGTTTGTTCATCACATATTCCTTCTGCTTTCATACTGGAAATAATGTGAGATACATAAGTGTGTATGTGTGTAAGTTGTGTTTGTGAACATAAAACAGCAGCAACTTATTCTGGATGTGTTTCTAGATTTCTATCCTTTTTATTACTCTATTTCAAATATGTATTTATTGCAGATAAATATCCTGTCCCCATGATGTCTGCCATCAATAGCAACAAGTTTGTCCACCTACCTATTGATGCAGTTACCACTCGATGAGTCGCAGCTTCCTGCACAATCACATGGTCGGCAGCCAAAACTTCCAAAGCCCCAGTATCCTACCATGCACCTATCACACTGAGGACCAGCCACTCCAGGTTTGCAGGGACAATCACCATTGCTGGGATCACAGAAGGTGTTATTGCTAAAGGGAAGCACAGCTGATCCAACAGGGTGGCAGGAGCACACTGCAATATTAAAGCAAATGTATGAGATAGCCGTCTCTGGGAATAAAATCTGGAGATTAGATACTGATGGCAGTTATACTGATTTGCTATCACCCATGCTTACTATTCTTTTTGTTTTATATTTCTAGATTCAAGGGTTCAAGAAATATGGGGAATATATCCCTTCATAATCATACAAATTTTCCTCTAAGCTCCCCCTATCACCTCCACTTAAGTATGCAAGAGGCCACCACTGGAGAAGAAGCTGGAGAAGGCTGTTACCAGTAAAGAAGGCTGTTAAGCAGTAAAGAAAAATCTAAAGGTTTGTGTTAGAGTTGAGCTGATGTTTTCAGCAGATGCCTTTGTAGTAAACATAGGCAAGTGGTGATGAGGCAAACGGGTGTGGGGAGAAAGGTTTCTGAGAGGTAGGCAAAACTTGATTACTTGTGTGGGAGGTGTACTTTGTGGTTCTTGCAGAGGGATATGGTAGTGTTGTGTTTCCCCTCTTTTCCTTCCTTAACGAAAAGCACTCTTAACTAAGCTACAATCACATCATTCCCATTTGGGCATACTATTGGATTACTGATTGCAGATCCACCAGAAAAGCTTTTGGTTAAGGAAGGGAGAGGTGGAGAAAGTTGCTATTGCTTCCATTTCTCCTGCCATCCCCAAAGTAAAAAAGTTCCCCACCAGAAAATAGCTGAGTCACCCCTCTTGTGTCTTGAAAACGGGACCACAAAAATCAGGGAAGATCAGCTGATTTTTAAAAGCTTAACCACTTATAACACTCCCAGAACAAAGGAAAAAATCTAAAAAAGAGATGATTTGCTAGTTTGGGCATGTAGAGATTTTTTATATTTTTATATAGAAGAAAATTCAAATCTGTGATTTCCTGCCTGCAGGATAAAGTAATCTGCCTCATAATTATCTGAATATTCATCTGATTGGACATATTTACAGTAAAGCTGAGTGTAGCATCACCATGCCACAGTTAATTTTTTTTCTTACTCATCAGCCTTTTTTGTATTTTAATCTTTAACCATCTTGGGAATCCCATTGAAGAGTGTGATAGAAATACTCTAAATAAAGGATCAAGATAAATGTGATGGTGGCATTTCTTTTTTTTTTAAAAAAAGCCTGGGTTTGCCCCAATCACATAAAAGAGTAGACATAAGGGTCTATTTTGGACAGCAAACGTTGGGAGTACTAAAGCCTCCACCCATGGGGAGACCTCCTTGCAGGCTGCCCTTCAGGTGCTTTTCTCCACAACTGAACCCCAGCATTAGAATGAGCTTGAATGGGAGAAAAGCACTTGAGGGAAAAGCCTGTGCAAGCAGCATACAGGGCAGGTGTATGGGTGTGGGTGGGAGGGTGGATTTGAACATGTTGCCTGTACACCTCTGTGTAACTGGGGCAGATCCAGCTTGAATGTATGTGGATCTGCCACTGTCATTTCTAGTTTGGCCCTAGCAATATCTATTTGCAAAGTTTTCTCCCCATAGAACATTTTTCATGCATACGAGCGTAACCTTAGTTATTTAGGAAACCAACAAAATGTCTCAGAGTCAATGGAACTGAGTTCCCAAAGTAGAACTCTGATCCCAAAGTTCTGAACTCTCCACTAACTTTAGCTGTTTCTGTTCAGGAGTCTCTGAATTTAAAATGCAGGGAATAAATAATATAAATGCATTTGATCTGATTACTAGAACACCAAGTTCATGTTTGGATACCAGGGCCCAATGCTACAAACATGCAATATGTGTTTTTAATTTAATAATTATGAACCCTTTTGATCACCACTGGTTACATTGTAGTAGATTCTTAAAAACTCATAAGCGTTGTTAAAAATAGGAGGGAGAGAAGAATCTAACCTTCAAGCAGATTGCCACAGTTTACCATGTAAAATAAGAGAATGACTTGTTTTATCTAGTATATATATAAACTCTTGAGCAAATATTACACATTGTCACTAAAGAGTATGCTTAGTGTAGCCTGAGGATTGTGGCTTAACAGCTCTTTTGTTTGTTTTGACCTTGGAGTGTTTTCATTTTCACTGTTCCCCAGTGGTTGAGCAACAGTGTTGGCTTGAGCTGGTAATAGCTACACAGTGCCGTTGTTGTCTACCTCTACCCCTTATGAATAAGAGATTATGAGACATGACATTGTCGACACAAACTCAGCATGACACAAGAGTATATTTTTCCTGTTAAGATTGTAATCTCTACTTGATTTCATCAAAGCACAAACTTTTTGTTCAGTTGGAACTATCTAAAAGGCATCTCACACTTTATGCAAGCGGGGGAAAGGCTGTGACTGAACAATTTCATGCAGGAAATATCTGTCTCCTCCGTTGGCTCTATCATTTGTCCCTCTGACTCCATTGTTGTGGACTTTGTACAGATGATAGAACCTGAAGATGAAACTGGGATGGTTGCCCAGGAATGAAGTTCATTATGGCTTGCAGGCAGCAGCTGAGAAGAATTTCCTTTGTATCAATAGATTGTGCAGAAAAAGTAGGTTGATCAGGAAAATAAAGCCTGAAAAGAAAACTTTCAGGAAGAATCTTTGTTGTGGGCTATGGAATGCTTTTATAATTTATATAGAATTTTCTTAAACACTTAAGTAATCCCAAAATTCCTTGGCAAAATATATTTTGTGAATTGGTCAGTCACAGATCTGTCTGGCACGGCAATAACTTTCACAATTGCATTCACAGCAATACTTTCCCCAGCTGCTACAATCAACGGAACTGCTGCTGTCCAGTTGACTCAGTATATGCGTCCAAAGAATCCCTAACTGGACATAGTTGGGAAGATGTGTGTTTCTTGAATGAACTGGCCCTGAGACAGAGTCAATTTACACAGCCATTCAGAGATTTGAATGTTAGCCTGGGAGTTGAATGTTAATATCTTCACTCCAAATGTGACCATCTCCTGTAGTAAGTAAGTAGTTAGTAAAAAAAAAGAATGGGGGGATGGGAGATGGGAGAATCTAATAGGTGAAAATGTCCAGTCCTCCATTCACCCATAACATTTATTTTTCTACATTTTTAACTTGAGGGAAACAACCATTCTGAGCAGATTCTATTCCTCCTTGCTCTACTGTTGTTTAATTATTATTTAGCATCAAAAGGTCTTAGAAGTGACATTGTGCTTAGGCAGGAATCTAGCAAGATAGTTAGGAGGCAGTAGATGGGAGTAATGATGACAGGAAGACCAATTCCTGTTTGAATGCACTGAAAAAGTGAATCTATTAGAACTTCGATCTCCACCTTAAAAAACCTGCTTTGCTGAAGAAGTGGGTTTTTAAAAAGGAGAGGTAATGGCTAGCTCCAGATTTTTTGTGGTCCTTTCTATCCTACAAGTGTTTTAATTACAGGAGAGCAGCAAGGCTCCCTTGCCTTTTGTGATGGCTACTGTTTTTAAAAGGCTGTGGGGGACATGATTTGGCTAAACCTGATGGGGAGAGGGCAGCAAATCTTGTGGACTTCTTTGGGGGCCCTAGTCATGACCTTGATCAGAGTCAGGATTCTGAGACACTGGGGTTAGGAACCAGCTGGGTCAGAAAGACCTGTGGTTTACATCATGGAGGTGCTAAACCCAGACTCAGGCGCTGACAGCAAGCCTGAGCTGGTCAGCCAAGATCTTGCTGAGCCAGAAATCCCCAAATGGATGCATGTGCTAATGCAAGCCATGTACAAGGTGGGAGCTGACTGAAAGGCATCCAAGTGCTTAAGGTTCCCCCGTTTTTCAGCAAAAGTTGGCCCAGGAGGAATAGAAGATCTAAATTGAGCTCCTGTCCTAATAGGATCAAGTTGTCTGCTTGGAGCTGTCCAAGGCCCTGCCATCCCACCCACCTAAAACTCAAGTGTTCACCATGAGCCTCTAACTGAAGGTCAGGACATAGCATATCTCTACCATTTCCTCCATAACCTGAGTGTTGTATCCTACCTTTCAAATAATCTCAACAGACATTAAAACAGTTTTCTATTTTAAAAAAATGTATGCCAATTGTAAGAACCAAATACTTTCTGAGGTGGCTATCCTATACCTACTAGTGGGAGTAAGTCCCACTGGTTGATTTATGAGTAGATATGTATAGGATTGAACTGTGTTCTTGTATTGTATTGTGACTTTGGTTATATTTATAAACAGCTAATTCTGTAAAATGAAGATTGAACTTAGTCTACTATTTTTAAACAGGTTTAGCATTCTCACTTAAATTCTTTGGCCGTAGTCTAGCAAACTCAGTAATATTCATGTGAGAAATAGTAATAACATAAAACACCTTTCCTCCAAGGCATACATGGTTCTCTCTTCTCCTTTATCCTCATAACAACCCTGTGAGGTAGTTTAGACTGAAAGAGAAGCAGGATCTACACTACTGCTCTAAAACGGTTTATAACAGTAGTGACAACTGTTGGGGCCCAGGACACACTCCATATACAGTTTTCAAAACACTTTCAAAGTGTTGTATCCTGCTTGGTGTAGATTGGTCCAGAGTTAGTGGCCCAAGATCACCCAGTGAGCTTCATGACTGACTTAGGTACATGGCTGAGTGGGGATTGGAACCCAGATCTCCTCACTCCTAGTCCAACAGTTGTACAATAAACAGATTTTTAATCTGTTCCTTTTTCAGCCTCTCCTAAATGCAAACTACTTGTGTTTAAGGGTTTGGTAGGGGAAAGAGCTGGAAGCAAAATGGGATGAAAAGCCCTAGTCTGAATGCAAACATAAAACTCTTTATCAATGGCTTTAAAACAAGAAAACAAACAAATGTTGGAAACCATATGAATCTTCCTATTACAGCTATCATGAAGTATATGTAATGAATGCTAAAGCAGAATGAATGACAAAGTGGTATTGCTTTTAAATAGTCACATTCAGAAATTGATACTGGCTTACATTTACAGGCATCTGGGGTGGAAAAGGGCCTTCTGAGATCTCGGAAGTAGCCTGGTTTGCAACGTTGGCACTGCTGCCCGTCAGTATTGTGTTGACAATTATCACAGACTCCGCCGCTTTGATTCCCTGATGCCAGCCACGTTTCCATGTCAAAATGACAAGTGTCAGAATGCCCATTGCATTTACAGGCTGAAACACAGCCAAGATAAGCAAAAAAGACAAATTAAAGATGCTGCTGTTTTTAAAAGAATAATGTAGTGGGGATGGGACTACATGTGATGCTAGCTGTAAATAATTAAACCAAATGCACATGCTACCCTGTAGATGTTTCTAAAATGTGCAAATTGTTATACAGTCTCTAGCTCCTCTGATGCAACTAACTCAGAGCTTTATCACATGGGTGGTTTGATCCACACCTGCTGCGACTTTGATCCAATTCTTTCACATGACGTCGTCCCCCTCACACTGCTCTCGCGCCCTGAATGCACCTTTTTTCCCTTCCTCTTTCGAAATATCCCTGAACGGGGATTGTCCGTTTTCTCCCCTCATCCGCAGGCTTAGCTGAGGTATCAGAGCAAAACCAACCACGCATGATCAAAGGGCTACACTCACATAGGAAACAGAGGGGGAACCCGCATAAGCAAAACGGGTAGGTGTGATAAAGGCTTTAAATACTGAAATTGCTCCAAAAAGCAGTATATGTTTCTTTTGTTAGAATAGTGGAATATCTAACCAAATATTCTGAAAGCCAGATAAATTTGTTAAAGACCCATTCCCATTCCGTTTCAGAGGCGTTGAATCTCATCAAAATTCAGTGGGCCTGCTTTTATGTCATATATTTAGACTCAGTGTAATTATTGTTATTTCTTTAAATGAAAACTGAATGTTACTAATGTCTGGTACAATTTATTTAGGTGCTCTATAAAATTTTGAATAGCCAATCTTGGATTCCGCAAGGAAGCCAAGCAAATAGTTACCTTCTTGGTACATGTCTTTGTAAACTGAACTGTCACCAATGTTTAAACATGATGTCGATGGTGACATTAGTTTTGTCTTGCTAATTTGTTTCACACAGAGTCATTTGCATTTTTGGAATATAAGAGGAGAATGTGTGTAGAAAGGAATTCCATTTATCCGCAATTGCCTAAAAGAAGAAGTACTTCCATGAATTTGAATTTGGTACTTACATCTGCATTCATTTGGGGCTCCTGTTTGGCCATTTGCAGCTTTCCATGGCTGATCATTGTAGAGAGGAGCACAATGTTCACAATGAGTTCCTGCAGTATTGTGCTTGCACATGCACCTTCCATGGACCTAACAGCGGGAAACAAACTATGACCACTAAAGCTGCAGTGGCATGACCAAAAATTTCAACATGCAAATCTACCTACTACTACACAGTTTTTTCATATGGTCTATCCTAATCTAGGTGAGACAGTTCTCCCCTAGAGCCCATTGTAACTGAAACCGTCCCTTTTGGCATTGGTTGCCGGAGGGTTTATCTGGACGGTAATAAATTCATTTCCCCAACCTTTCCATAGCCTAATACCAAGCTTTCAGAAGCTAGAATAGCCTTGATGCAGTTTACTGTCCTTTTAAACAACCTAAAGGGTGGTGTGTTCTTTCACAGAAGAAAGGGAATTCACAGCTCCTGTGAGAAACTGGGAAAGGGGGAACCTGCGGCACTTACAGACCGTGGAGAAATGCCCCATCTTGAGTGGTAATGCAGAGGACTGTGACAGAGTGGAGTTGGGGGGAGGGAGATACCAGTTTATTTATTTTTATTATTGCATTTATATCCCGCCTTTTTTTTCCTCCAAGGAACCCAAGGCAGCATACATAATCCTCCTCCTCCTCTCCATTTTATCCTCACAACAACAACCCTGTGAGGTAGGTTGGGCTGAGAGTCTGCGACTGGCCCAAAATCACCCAGTGGGTTTCCATGGCTGAGTGGGGACTAGAACCCAGATCTACATACCATATGCAACCATCTTCAACATGGCAGTTACAATAGCAAGGACATTTCTGAATGGAAGCAAATGCATCTTCCAAGCAGCAGCATATTGCTATTTGAGCATAAGAAACACTTCCTGAAGAGAAAATAGTCTGGTTCCCTCATAGCAAACAACAACTATGCATCTGTTTCCACAAACAATAATGGCATGGCCCTCCATGTTCTATTATTGTGTATTCCATATATGTAGCAATTCTTAGTCCACTTCTGAATCCCATTGAAAGTCAGGGTATACATACCTTACATGTTAATAGATATAAAATTATATCCTTTATATCTGCCCTCCATCAAATGACTGCCTTGTTCCCTCCTTTATTAATATTCTCAGGATATAACTTGTAGCTTCACTGTTTTATTTTGGTTCCAAAGTAAAGGTAGTAAACAAGAATGACCTGCTGCTCCACAAACTCTGCCCTGGGAATCTACAGAGTTAGGGCAGGCAATAAAGATGCCATCTGTGGAGCAGGAAGCCAGTAAATGGAACAGAGTATGAGAATAGCTGGTCTGAATACAAGTACTTCACAATTACTCCACATCCTGATGAAAGTCTCTACCGTACTTCCTCTCTCTACTAAAAGGTACCCTGTTAGGATGTCCTTAGGAAGTAATTGTGGCAGGCAAGATAAAGATACTGCTAATGTTCTTTATGAAGGCATCTATAAAGACTGTCCAAATGTGTGTATTGTTTGAAATGGTCGTTTAAAGTATGATGCAATATTATTCTAACTTCTTTGACTCCCACAGGCTAACTGTATTGTACAGGATACTCAAATAGGAAATTGCTCTATTTAGTTCATTTGATCACTTGCTCACATGGAGTGATTCCAGCACCATAGTGATAACATGACATACATATGGGAACAGGAGCGCTGTTCAGATGGCTGGAAAGAGAGTATGCTGAATGCATGGCAAGGGATCACAGAGGCAGGAGTGTCTCCTGCCTCCCTGCAGAGCATCGTTGTTCACAGACCCTGAGGATATCAGTGCTCATATTTGTACACACATAGGCTTATGCAGTAGTCCAGATTCTCATTCATAGTTAATAACTATGAAGATCTGTAGACATTGTTTTAGAAGTTTTAAAAAATCCTTTGGGGAAGAACAAAAAATCACATCTACCGCAATTCTTGGGAACAGAATTTTAAATTAAGCTCAATGGAGTACAGAATGTATCTGATGCATATTTGCATAACACCTAGCTACATAGAACATTATAAGCAAAACTACTATGAGGCAGCCAGGAAGAATAAACAGTGTGGATGAGATAGCTTATCATATATGACTATCATTATGGTATACATAGTAAAAATATAAACAGCTGCACTGAATTTCTTAATCTGTACATGACCGCCAGTGAAAACTCTATCAAGAAAGTGTGACTAGCCATAAAGCCAACATAGATCACAACAGAGGGGGGGGGGGGGAGTGATTAAGAAGCTCTTGTCAAAGTTCTAAACAGGCTACTCTTCACTCTTCTGAGTGATTTTGCTGGTTGAGTTCTTTGTTCTCATGTTTACAATGCAGTTTAAAAAACAAAGTTTGTCCAGTCTAAATTACTAACAAGATATCATGTGATGCACTTTATAATCTGGAATCTTTCACTGTATTTAGGATATGGAATGAATTTCACCCAAGGGTCACAATAGCCAATGATCCTAATGGGTTGTTATTTTTTGTCTTCCCCTTCAGAATCTAAATTAGCTCAGTTGCTTGAAGATATTTGTCAACACCCTGTCTCTGTGATATATAGTATAAATGGATCTATGGGAAGTTGGAAGAAGGATGACCATTTGATCCCTCCTAGTTCTATGACTCTATAATCACAGCTGGAGTGTTCTGGTTCCTCGTAAATATTTTTAAAAGGAAATACGTTTCTGGTGTGGATTGAACCACTACCATTATTCTCCTAGGCATATCTAACCAAAAGTAAATCCCACTGAGTTCAATGGAGCTTACTCCCAGATAAGTATAGGATTGCAGCCAAAGCACTGTGGAGAAGCAAGTGATGAATGAGGAATGACAAGAAGGAGCCCAGACTGAGAAAGATGCTTAGATATTAATGCAGCTGAAGTGTGGGACTAAAGATGGAAAAAGCTCTCCACATTCATTGGAAGAATCCAACCCTGGCAATGAGTGGGAAAAGTCATGAACCAGGGAGGAGAGGGTGGCTCAAGTCTTTCTAAAAATTGTTCTTCAGTCACACTTACAATGGGCAAGAATGTCTTTATGCATTTTGTGCAAGTCATTTTGTGTTGTCACAATGAACAATTTCTAAAATAGTACTAATATTTAATTTCTATAATTCAGCTCACCAGTGCCTAAATTATAAAGAATATATTATTTAAATTGGATATGGCTACATGCCTGACTTCACCTTTAAATTACATAATCCTAAGGGAATCCCAAAAGGCATGCTTTAGCAGTATTTGTCTAAGTTCTATGCTCACCTTGCCATACACCACTTTTCCAAGACACTTCATACTTACTGTGACAAGTTATTTTCTTGGGACTTCCATTTTAGTCTTCAGTTTGAACTGAATTATGATCTTCTCCAAACTAGAATACATATCCCTTAATTCAAATAAGTAGAAACTTGTACTACTGTATTATTCCTAGTTAATATTTTTGTAGGTTGAATGCTGGGCTTGCATGTTCCTAAATTATTATTCTGGTCTGAATTTTTGTAAGTTTTTTAAAAAATCTCCTGGGAAAAAAATCTGACTAAAATTATTTCAATGGTAAAACTCTTGTTGATTTTTTTTAGCTCTGACTAATAATAAAAAGAACTATCTGATGCTGTTTGGTGAACTATCTATTGTACGTATTGGAGCTGTTGAGCCTATAATATGGTTGCATGGGACAGTCAGCCTAATTGAATGTCAGGATGCACAATTTATGTCACTCAGCTACAAACCATGAGAAAGGAGCTTTTGGAGAACTTTTGAAACTGGAGTAGTGGAATTAATAAGGAGTAGCTGCTGCTTCAGTAGGACATAGTTCTTCACTTGAATGCTTACATACACAGCTCTGGTTTGATTCGCAGCCACAGTGCATTTTTGAGTGAAAACATTTTCCAGCAATTTCCCTTTACCCTGAAATTACTTAAGCATTGCCAAATGGACATGGACACTTTGCTAAATGGACATATTTCCCAGGATGTTCCACTGTTTTGTGAATTGACACAAGTAAGTTAATTTAACCAGAATTCTTTTTTCACACTATTTTTCATTCTGTCATTAGGTCATTCCATTTTACTTTACTTCCAGACTGCTTTCCTTCTCAGCTTGACAGCTTTCTGGTAATGTCACTCATTATGCTATACAAGGCAAACAGTGTTACAAACTTGACTTGTGTAAGATAAATGAGTGACTGATTTTCACACATGAAAACAGTTGCTAGGGCATGTTTGCTTCCATTGCCTTTCTGTCCCTGAATTAATATATTCAATTACTCCTTTTCAAATTGTCTGTTTTTGTAGAAAATCCTTCATGACTTATGTTCCTGCATGTACTATACTGAAAGAGAGCAAACTAGCTGCTTATAGACTAGGCTGCCTGTCCCCACCAACTTCTTTTCATTACTGCTATTTATAGTGAAGAATGTTTTTGAGTTCTACACAATAATTGCAGCTTTATTGTAGTAAATATTATAGGAACATATGCTGAGAAAGTATAAATCTTCACAATCTAAATAAGGGATGATATCAAAAGGCAGGAGGAGAAACAGTCTTTAGGAAATTATTTTTAAATGGTAACATTTATATCTAGCTCTTTTCAACAAAATTAATGTTGAAATTCTACAGCATGTAAACATTTACAACGATGAGGCAAAACAAAAGAAAGGTTTGTGGGTTTTCTGTTTTGCATTTAAGCAAAACAGCGTTAACTAAAACATGTTCATATGTGGAACCTACTCTACACATTATATGCTATTTTGAAGCAAACTTTGAATTTAGTTTCAGTAGTTAACTTTCCTGTCATCAGTATCATATAGGTAAAATGATCAGTGAGAGTGCGGAAATAAAAAAATAGGAGAAACCCTGTGTTTTATTCATTCTGTTATTTGTAATGCTTTGGTCTTTTCACTACATAGCTGTAATCCAAATACATGTCTACTCAGAAGTAAATCCCATTGAGATTAGTGGAGCTCATTAGTGTTCAGTGGAGCTCGATCTCTGTCCTTCCTAGCTGGTCGTCCAGGGAGGAGATGCAGTTTGGTCACATCTACAACATATTATTAATGCATCTCTCAGGGAGGAGAGTTTTCCAACATGTTTAAAAGAAGTGGTAGTACAGCCGCTTCTAAAAAAAGCCCTCCCTGGACCCCCTGGACCTTAATAACTACAGGCTGGTATCAAATCTTCCATTTTTGGGCAAGGTGATCGAGAGGGCGGTTGCCTTCCAACTCCAAGCAGTTTGGGATGATACAGATTTTCTAGACCCATTTCAAACCAGCTTCAGGGCAGGATATGGAGTTGAGACGGCTATGGTCATCTTAGTGGATGATCTACGCCTGAGTATTGACAGGGGGAGTGTGTCCCTGTTGGTACTCCTGGACCTCTCAGTAGCTTTCGATACCATCGACCATGGTATCCTTTATTTTATTTATTTATTTATTTATTACATTTGTATACCGCCCCATAGCCGAAGCTCTCTGGACGGTTTGCATAGGATTAAAACAATTAAAAACAATATACATAAATTTAAACAGCAAAAACATACAACATACACACAATCTGTACATTTAAAACCACTACAACACCCCAAAAAGCTACAAAAAACAAAAACAAACCCAGGCTCCTCAGATATTGCCAAATGCCTGAGAGAAGAGGAAAGTCTTGACCTGGCGCCGAAAAGATAAACAATGTTGGTGCCAGGCGGGCCTCGTCAGGGAGATTGTTCCACAATTGGGGGGCCACCACAGAGAAGGCCCTCTCTCTTGTTGCCGACCTCTGAGCTTCCCTCGGAGTAGGCACTCGGAGGAGGGCCTTAGATGTTGAACGTAGTGTTCGGGTAGGTTCATGTTGGGAAAGGCGTTCCATCAGGTATTGTGGTCCCAAGCCGTGTAAGGCTTTATAGGTTAAAACCAGCACCTTGAATCAGGCTCGGAAACATACAGGCAGCCAATGCAAGCGGGCCAGAGTAGGTCTTATATGCTCGAACCTACTGGTTCCGGTTATCAATCTGGCCGCTGCATTTTGCACAAGCTGCAGCTTCCGAACCACCTTCAAAGGCAGCCCCACGTAGAGTGCATTGCAGTAATCTAACTTGGAGGTTACCAGAGCATGGACAACTGAAGCCAGGTTATCCCTGTCCAGATAGGGACGTAGCTGGGCCACCAACCGAAGTTGGTGGAAGGCACTCCGTGCCACTGAAGCCACCTGCACCTCAAGTGACAGAGATGGTTCTAGGAGAACCCCCAAGCTACGAACCCGCTCTTTCAAGGGGAGTGCAACCCAATCCAGAACAGGTTGAACACCCTCCATCCGGTCAGCGGAACCACCCATTAACAGCGTCTCAGTCTTGTCTGGATTGAGTTTCAGTTTATTAGCCCTCATCCAGTCCATTGTCACAGCCAGGCACTGGTTCAGTACATCCACAGCCTCACCTGATGAAGATGAAAAGGAGAAATAGAACTATGTGTCATCAGCGTACTGATGACAACGCACTCCAAAACTCTGGATGACTGCACTCAACGGTTTCATGTAGATGTTGAACAGCATGGGGGACAAGACTGACCCCTGCGGAACCCCATACTGGAGAATCCACGGGGCCGAGCAATGTTCCCCAAGCACCACCTTCTGGAGCCGACCCACCAAGTAGGAGTGGAACCACTGCAATGCAGTGCCTCCCACTCCCAACTCAGCCAGTCGTGCCAGAAGGATACCATGGTCAATGATATCGAAAGCCGCTGAGAGATCAAGGAGAATCAACAGAGTCACACTCCCCCTGTCTTTCTCCCGACATAGGTCATCATACAGGGTGACCAAGGCTGTTTCCGTACCAAAACCAGGCCTGAAACCCGACTGAAATGGATCCAGATAATCGGTCTCATCCAAGAGTGCCTGGAGCTGGCTCACAACCACCCGCTCCAGGAACACCTGAGAAGATTGGGGCTCAGGGGCACTGTGCTTCAGTGGTTCTGGTCCTCTCTCTCAGGCAGGTTCCAGATGGTGATGCTTGGGGATAGCTGCTCTTCAAAGAAGGAGCTGCAACGTGGCATACCACAAGGTGCCATCATTTCCCCATTGCTTTTTAACATTTATATGAAACTGCTGGGAGAAATCATCTGGAGGCATGGGGCAGGGTGCTATCAGTATGCTGATGACACCCAAATATATTTCTCTATGCCTTCGACAACAGCATTAGCTAAGGATAGTATGTCTCCTCTGAATGAATGCTTGAAGGCAGTAATGGGCTGGATGAGGAAAAACAAACTGAAGCTGAATCCAGACAAGATGGAGGTGTTTGCTGTCAAAGGCCACAACTTGGGTTTGGAGGTGTGTCAACTAGTTCTGGATGGGGTTACACTCCCCCTGAAAGGCTGTGTTCGCAGCTTGGGAGTACTCCTGGATCCGCCACTCCAAATGACAGCTCAGATAGATGCGACGGCCAGGAGTGCCTACTCTCAGCTTCGGCTGATATGCCAGCTGCGCCCCTTCCTAGAGTTGGAAGATCTAAAGACAGTAGTGCACGAGCTGGTAACTTCAAGCCTCGACTTCTGCAATGTGCTGTACATAGGGCTACTTTTGTGCCTAGTCTGGAAACTTCAACTAGTTCAACATATAGCGCCCAGGTTGGTCACCGGTACACCTAGGGGTGACCACATTACATCAGTCTTAAAATCACTCCACTGGCTGCCAATAAGTTTCCAGGCAAAGTATAAAATGTTGGTTATTACCTTTAAAGCCCTACATGGTTTGGGTCCAGGTTACCTGCAGGATCGCCTTCTCCCATATAATCCGCCCCGCACACTCAGGTCCTCTGGGAAGAATTTGCTTCAATCAGCCAGAACTAGGCTGACAAGTGTTACCCAGAGGACTTTCTCTTCTGCTGCTCCCAGACTGTGGAGTGGCCTGCCAGGAGAGATTCGACAATTTAGCAGTCTTCTTGAATTTAAGAGAGCTGTGAAGACTGATCTCTTCCAGCAGGCCTACCTAGTTGAATTTTAATATGTTTTTAATGATGTATTAGTTTTTATTTGTTTTAATATTTTATCTATTTTATAGTCTTTATTCATTGTTGTTCCCTGCCTCAATCCAGAGGGAGAGGCGGGTAAGAAATAAATATATTATTATTATTATTATTATTATTATTATTATTACTATTAAAGTGGATATAGGATTTCAGTGTAAGACTGCAGGAGTAAGTCCCATTAAATTCAGTGGGAATTAATTGTGAGCAGACATGTACAGAATTGCACTGCAAGGTCCTTTCTCCATGCCTGATCAGTAATATTTCTTGAACAGTACCCAGGCTACAGTCATCAAGCTTCCTAAATTGTATTTCATGGACCTTGATCTACTAGACCTTTTAGTTTTTACTCCGGTCTATGGAGTAAAAACTATACCGCCCCATAGCTTTGGCTATGGGGCGGTATAAAAATGCAATAAATAAATAAATAAATATTTTTGCTTATTGCTATCATTGATCTACAACTCTTGCAAAACAAGCACATATGGGACAGACACATAAATGGTGACAATTTATTTTAAAATTCAGTATGGTCTTGGGCATTATTGGCTGCAACTATCTACTCTGTGTAGCTAATGTGAAATAATTTCCACCAAGGAAACGTCTTGTGAAAGTTATAGTTTTACAATTTATACATGAAATCTTTGCAAGTTTTCATGTGTCTTCTTTTCCACACCTGTAATGAGGTTAATTTTATATTGGGAGGTATAATTTAACAAAGATTAGGTGTTTTTCAGCCTAGAAGTGGCAATAGATTTTCATTTTATAGATTTCTGCCTTTTATCCCTAGTCCTTTAAAGTAGATTATCTATCAGTCCTTCCTAATTCTTTTTAATGCTAAACAACTTTATATGCCAATATTCAGAACAGCTGAATTGGTTATACTATTGATGTAAAAGGAAAGTGGAACTTCTTCACATTGCATTGGCCATGAATCAATAAAAACCTATGCAATAGGATTTATAGGCAATGTTTAATAGAAATCACTCTTAATCTTGGTAGACATGTTCCTTCAACTCAATCCTATTTTACTATCAATTGTATTTGATAGGGATTTCTAACAAGCACTTGATAAGAAAAGTGTGCCTTACAAGCAGGAGCATATTAGCACCTGATCAATCTTGATATATGTGGAATGAAAACCTATAGAACTCAATGGGACTTACTTTTGAGTAGACTTGTAGAACATTTCACTGTTATACTTGTACACTATTTATCCACAATCTAGTCAATAATTTAAAATATGCATTTTATATACATTTGGTAAGTTTTTGAGCTGAGAATTATATGGCAAAATTCAGAGAAGTGAGAAGTTCTTTTCTGCATATTAGTCTGTGAAGTGCAAATCAGGTCCATTTGTTTAAAAATATAAAATTAACAAAATTCTTAAGCATCTCTACTTTACATGAAAATACGTGTAATGGTAGCCCAGCAGCCAGCATAGTTCATGCTCCAAGTGAAAGCAATTGGGAGTGCAGAAATTAGGAGGCATTCAAGCCTTTACCTGCCTGCTGTTTCCCCGGTCCAAATTGCACCCTTGCAGATCCCACGTATGTGTGCACCCCAGGGTTTCATAGATGTAAACTAAAGGCCTCACCTCTGCTGAATCCTGCAACTTCTTCCCTTTTTTTTACATGGTCTATCTCAGGTTCCTTGACCCTGTGAAGTTAGAACTTGTGGGATGGGTGGCATACTGCACATGCATAATTAAGACATGTAAAGACAATGCATGGGGACCAGCTTGTATCAGAAAAGGCATTACAGTTCCTGGCACCTGTAGTACGCAGCCAAAATCTCCTGTTAAAATTATATTAATCTTAGAAGCTTGTTTTGACATTGTGGACAACCACTGTAAGTTTGATGATGTAGATGTTGACCTGTTTCACACATAACAGCAATTCATGGATTATTTAACCCATGTATTGACAGGGCCACGGCAGAGCAACTGAACGTGCTGCCTCCTGCGCATTCACTGTTTTCGCTTTGCATCCATTTTCATCAACTGGGTTGTTTGACATGATGTGTGAATCCAGAACTCTCGATTGTTGAGAGACAAACAACCAAGAGTTTTAACCCAACAAGAAAACATGGGTTTAAACACTGGGTTGCTTGCTCCTCAACAACCCAGAGTTCTGGATTTGCATATCACATCAAACATCTCAGAAACAGAGCATTCCTGGTATGTTGATGAAAGAAGATGCAAAGCGAAAGTGGTGAACGTGTGGGATGCAGCCTGTTGCTTGCTCCCATGAAGCCCTGACAACCCATGGTTTAAACAACCTATGGGTTATCATTACGGGCAAACTGGCCATTCACAGCCTAAATCAAAATGAAAGTAGTCCAGACCTTTCTTGCCTAACTTAGGTAAACTAGATGCTTCTTGTGAGAAATTCCTTACACTGATCATCCTTTATTCTGGAACATTCCTTACTTTCAGGAGATTAATTTGGATTGCATACCTTGCCTTTAGAGGACTAATTCTCCATCAAACTGCCTCCAGCCTCAACAACGCATCATATTTTTGAATGACTGACCTTGTCTACTTGAGATTTGGGCAAAGTATACATAACATAAACTTACCACATGGAAGACTCCTGCTTCTTTAACAGGTCTAAATCCTTTGATAGGCCCACAGTGATCTGCATGACCATTACAAAAGCAGCTCCCCTTTACGATGAAATCATAAATTGCATAGTAGGTTAGCTGTGGAGGTTTTGCATTGAGGTCATTGCTGTGGCAAGGACAGGATTGTCGCTTAAGCAGCTGCACTCGAAGGTTAGTGATCTTCAACTGTGCCTGAGCTTCAGGGCTGTAAGGGTCATCAGCAGAATTAGGTGGTGATAGAGCTCGGTATATAACCTGGAAATAATATACAAGGCAGAGTAAGTGAATAAGAAAGAGGGATGCCAATTGGAGTCTTGAAAAATGCTGGCACAGAAGTCTGCTGGCATCAATTATCAGTACTACAGCACGGTCTAGGTAGTCTCCTGCAGCTTCATTTATTGAAAAGCCTGTGACCTCTGAGATTCATTTGACAAGGTGAGTTTAGAATCTGCAGAAGGATCACTTGTGCTGTTGCAGAAATGCCTATGAATGAAACAAGTAACACTTCTACTGTGTGCTGCCCTGTCATGGAGGCTGTGGAGATGGCAAACATTTAATTAGTTAACTTATGAATCTGCTACATAGAAATCTGGCAGGTTGCCTTTTACTATTATTTTCTTATTTTTCTTTGGATCATGAAACTACAGGGTTGTATATTAGGAAAAGGATACAATTGTCATCTATTGTTTTGCTGAGCATTGCTGTGTGGCTGAGCCTCAAGGCTGAAGATGTGACATATTCTATATAACACTACTCAAATATACCAGTTCTTTTTGCCATCAGGCTGAGGGTAGAGCTATTGAAGCTCCAGTGACATGGCACATCCATATGCATGTATTTTGTATTCAGTTTTTCAACTAGCCCTACTTTAAAACCTGGAAAGATTTAATTGTAGGGGCTAAACCAGGCCATTGAGCTGCTTTTATTCCCAGTTATGATGGGGCATTCAACTACTTCTCTAAATAATTTGTCAGGAATATCTAGATTCTATATTCATGGCAATAGCTCTGATTATTTTAATATAAACATGCAAGATGACCCACTTGTCTTGTATTGCGTTATGAAGCAACTGAGCCTTGCTATGTTGCAGTCCAACATGTCTTGAGGGCACCAGGTTCATGAAGTCTGTTTTAATTCATCCTGCTGGCTACTGGCATAAACAACAAACAGGTGTGGGTCAACTCACAGGAGGATTCTGGTAGCAATACAGTAAGGCTCAGATGTTTCATAAGGCAATATGTGACCAGGATATTGTGGGGCATCTTTGCTGACCCGAGGCACTCCCTTTCAGGTTTGGACCTGAAAGTACAAGGAAAGTGTAGGTGCATGGTAGGTAAATTGTAAGCAAACTCAATTTGTGACATTGTACAATGCCATTACTGATCACAGGGCATGTTTGTTAAGGTATCAGTCTTAGCTTCCAATTTCCTGGCTTTGTGGAGCTTGAGCCAACGAGAGATAGCTTCACTCTATTCTTAAGTATTTTTAATTTTTAATCATTGAATTATTGTAAGCACTGAATCCTAATTCCAGGTTACCATTTATATGGAATTAGAGTACTAGCTTCATAGGATGTAGTTGTATATTTTCTTTTTATACATTTTGAAATGTTATATTTCCCTAAATAAATCTTATTAACTATTCTTTGCTAGCTGCTGGATTATTCATAGGCACCAAAGCTTTGGCTGATTGCTGAGTCATATTTCCCCTCCTATAATGCAGACAAAAATGCTGAAGAAACAGTGAGGGTGGTAGCTACTAGAGGTGAGCCCTAGGGTGAAATCTGACTGACATAGAATCACTTATAAGTATTAAAAATATCACCAAAAACATTTTTGGTGACAAGCACAAGGGTCATTAGGAAAAGAGCTTCTGGGTTAGATGGCATGAGTCCAGGCAAGTTTAAATCCAGCACATCTTTATTTGGGCAAAAGATGCAAGTAATACTAATAAAGAGTCCAGTATAGCTAATTGAAAACCTTAAGCAAAAGGATTTGCTTCTTATTTTAATTATGCATGAACATATTTCAGAGGGGTGGGGGAGCCCTGTTATTATACCCTCTTTTCAAAGTAAGAGTTGTGACATCACAAAGCTTTAATCATCCTTTGCCAAAAGCCCTTCCTCTTATTAAAAGTGCTGAATTTGTTACTTGGGTTTCTGTTTCCACCATCTCACTTTACTGTCACTTTTGTTGCAGATTTGACGTGTTGATTCCAGGATCACCATGTCTAACCACCTTTTCATCCCCTAACATTTTTAGCTGGGCTTCTCTCTTGGCCAAGATCTGGCTCCCTTCCAAAACTGCTAGACTTCACTTAAGAGTCTGGGGGCAGCCAAGCTGGGGAGTAGTTGTAAGGGAACAGAAAAGGATTTAGAGCATTTAGATTTCTGATCTGAATGGAAGCAGTGTGCTTTTGTGCACCTTGTCAGCATGCCAAATGTGGCAGCGGCCAGTGTGGTAGAGACAACCACAACTGGATGTCTTAGTTCCTGCAAGTAGACATTAAAATATATCTATGGATTTTACCAGTGCAAAATGAATTAAAAACCTTTGGATGCATAAAGGGGGGCGAGGTACTTGTATATCAAATATTTCTTTGGGCATTCTATGAAATAAAATTTCTGTTCTGTGGATTGGCAATAAAATAATCATTCTTTAAAGGACTGTTAAAATGAGAGCAGGCAAAAAGCTAGGCTGGGAAAGGCAGTAAGAGGACAAAGCTCATGAGTTGTGTTTGTCATGACTAAAAGTGTTGAGCCTTTGATGGGGGATCTAAATAATTAGTAACACATTTCAAAAGGCTTTTATTTTCCTGTCTCTAACACACCAAGCCTTTTATACTTATCTAGGAAAAAGGTTGTATCAGACAGGTATGGACACAAACGTAAAGAAATCCCAGCACCAGGTCTTGTGTACATCCCTAGGGTTTTCTATTTATCCAATTTTAAGGGTCTAACAGTCCTGACTACAATGACTTTTTAGCAGTTTTGTGAACATAAGATGCCTTCAGATATGAAAGAAAATTGCTTGGATGGCATCCAAGTTCTAGACATTCATTTCCTTTTCATGAGAATGATGGAAAATACAGGCTGAAAAGTTTTCAAGAAAAATTAGAACTCTAGCTTCCTTTGATTAAAGTAAACAAAAATTGTATCCTGTATTTCTTCGTTGTTTCGGGGGGGGGGGGTTAAATCAGATTTTCAAGGAACAAATTTTGAGAAACAATTCATACTGGATATGCCAATTACTTTTTAGTATTCTAGACTGTGTCTGCAGATTTTAAATCAAACTCATGGGTTAGTGTTTGACACAAATACTACATTTATAGTTAAAGGCCAAAGAGCACTTGCTGTTTGGCTTTCAAAATATTTTGCAACATTTGTTTGGTGCTGTTGGCAAACTGGTAAACTGAGATTTTTCATTTGTTTGCTTAAGGAATCTTTTAAAAAACATTTATAGTTATGTTATGTGTTTAGTCTAAGGCAGCGATGGGCAATTGCAGGGGCAGGAGCCATTTTCACACACACACAGGCCACACTCCATGGGGCACTACGCACTCCATGGGTTGCTGCAAATATTTGGTGGCGAATGCCTATGGAGCAGTTCTCAAGGTAAATTTGATCTTTTTAACAAGTCAATTTAGCTTTAAAAGAACCTAAATATGACAGATTTACTGCTCCATAGTGGTAAAATGACAACTGTTTTTGCTGTCACCATGAATCTTAAGGGTCAATGTGGGCTGCACTGGGGAAAGTGTGGGCTGAATGTAGCCTGCAGAATGTTGCCCACCCTGCTTTCGAGCTTCATAGAGATGCAGTCAACAGAATGGCAATACCTGTTACATTCGTGCCACTCATGAAACGTTTGGATGCACCAGATCCCTGCCTGAGGAAACAATAGCACAATCCTATCCCTCTGTAAAGGTTATCTTTAGTCCCTTCTCTCTCAATTTTTTTGATGCCAGCAACCATTGTTACCTCACCCCTGATTTTCTTCTTTCTACCTAATCAGTCAGGTTTCCTTCAGCTTCTCTGGTTCAGCCAGCAATCTTTGCTGCTCAGCACACTCCCCGCCCCGAAATATATATTACTTCTTCTGTCATTAGAGCTGTGTGAACCTTTTTTACACCCCATTATTGGCATCTGTTTTCTGAATTCTGTGTCTTTTTCTTGGACTTTTGAAGGTCAGAGTAAGGAGGGCACACGGCAATGTCTTTCACTCACAACCCTCCTGTGTTTTCCCATTGCTTTTCCCATCTTTTTTCTTATCACAGAATATCCATTAACGAGAAAAATAATACCTGCACAATGCCTTCTAACTGGTAGCGCTAGGAGCCCTCTGACTGAAAGCACCCCCAGTAAAATATATTTAGCTGTTAAATACTGCTAGTGGGGGAGAAGAGAATTGGAGACAGAAGACTGACCACTTGCTGCTAATTGAAAAGCAGGAGTAAACCAGATTTCATTTTGTAACATGTCTTCTAATCAGGCACTCTGTAGACTGGCAAGCAGGAATACCAGTCTACCTGAGCCATGAAAACCTAACATTTCAGAAGCAATCTCCTAAAAAGGATACGACTATTCTGTGACTTCACATATTTTGATCTTTTGAATGTTTGTGGTACTGGAACTTGGGGGCAGTAAAGAAGAATTAGAAGCTTATCCCATGTACAGAAATGACTAGTTATGGCACTGTCTGCCTTTCCCAAACAGAGGAGAATAAGAACTGTAGCTTTGCTGGGTATTTTCAAAATTTCAGAATGAAATATACAAATAAATCAGCTAGTATCTTACATGTTGCATTTTATAGTTTTGTAGTCCAGAGAATCTAAACTGTGTACAATTATGTTCATACACCTCTTGACTGATCTTGCATTTCTTTTTGAGGACAGAGCAGCGCAACTGATTAATGAGTTAGGAATTAGGACTGTGAACGGACCCCCGATCCAATCTGGATCGGATCCAGGATCCAGATCTAATCCAGGTCCATTCACAGCACTCCCTCCCTCCCTCCCTCCCTCCCGCTCTCTCCTTCCCTCCCCCCACTCTCCCTGCTTACCTGCTGCTTCCTCCGCGTCATCATGCCATCATCCGCCATCATCCTGCCATGGCTTCCTTCCTCGCTGTGGGCCGCCGCATTTGCCGGTCACGGTGACCAGCAAATGCGGCAATCCACAGCGAGGAGGGAAGATGACAGCAGGATGATGGCGGACGATGCCAAGATGACACGGAGGAGGCAGTAGGTAAGCAGGGACAGTGGGGGGAGGGAGGGAGAGAGCGGGAGGGAGTGTTATGACTGGATCCAGATTGGATCCAGATCGTGGATCCGATCCAGCCCAATCTGGGCCCAATCCAATCTGAATATGGAATCCGGAGGTCCAGATCACCCCGATCGGACTTGGATTCGGGATCTGGATCCAGTCATAGCCCTATTAGGAATGTCCAGGACAAGCAGTGGGAACAAAAGAAGGGCCTACAGCAACAACAAAAAAGTTTTTTTGGTTCAAGGTTTGGGAACCAATTATCTATAGTAACATATATTTTTCTTCTGTGGTCCTACTAAGGCACCTGACTGGCTATGGCTCATATGCATATGACTGTTCATTTTGAAATGCAAATTAAAGCTGACTATGGTTCTAGTACTTTGCTCTGTTTTCATTTCCACTCTAGTTTCCTGGTTCTTTTTTCTATTTTGTACATGCTCAGGGAACATAGTTTACTTCTGACCTGGAATTTTAAGAAATCCAGCAGAAATTTACAAAAAGTTCTCAGTGCTTTCACCTTGAAAACCACCTATTTGTTACAGCCACACACATGCCTCTTTTCTCTGCATCCAGCTCCAGCCAATAATGGCACAATTTTCCTATAGAAAGTACCCACAATGGCAATGAGCTTTAAACCTTTCTTATTCTTATATGAAAAGCACAAGTAGGAGATTTTATTGGGCCAACTAAGCTCTGTTTATAGTGGGATGTAAAAGTTAAAAGCAATCACTCCCTGGGTAACTGTTATGGAAACTTGCAGCTGGCAATCACATTGATTTGTAGAAATTGTAATTGGAGAGGGGGTAAGACATGTGTGCCCAAGGGGAGAATTTCCATAATGTAAAAGCTCCAGCAGTGGCTGCTGCTTTCAACTTTAATCCAAGAAACTGAACCGGGAACAATAAAAATATATGTATTAAGAACCAGTCTGGTTAAATGTTTTAAAGTGAAATATACATCTTGCCTTCACAGTGGGAAAATCTTGTGGGACCTGTCCAAGCCAAGCAACTCTACTTCAAAAGGGGTTCTGCCTCATACTTCTGTGCACACATGACAGGTCAGGCCAAGAATCATACATTTCTACTCAGATCTGTTTTACTTTGTTAGCTCTTAAGGTAGATGATTTCCATGTTTCCCTTTCAGTGCCTACACAGCTGTCAGTACACACAGAGTTAGAAATTGGGTCCTTCCTATTTACAGAGGCAGACAACACTTGCTGTCCAAGAACCTCCTACGGAGTCCTAAAGTATTTAGCTCATCAAGCCAGGGAACATTTGGCCAGGGAACCTGTAAATCAAGACACATGGCTTGGAATATGGCAAGTAATAAAGGTGACAAAGAGCATATACAGAGGGAGAAAACCTTCCAGGACACTCAGACAGCATGACTTTCAGGCTTGTAGAAGCACACACACCTCTTATTCTAGAAATTTCAGCAACAACAGCATATTTGGACATTCCTTGCTTTTTGCCATTCACCTAGACCAAGTTGACAAATTGTGCCATATAACCCTCCTGGACAAAGGATCAACCCCACTCTGGACATTCCAGCTAAGTGTCTGATCTGTATTGGTTTTTGCCAGGCTTAAATGGGACTAGGCTCAGCCCTGGAACCTGTTTTCAGTGCCAGAACTCAACTCTAGAATGTGTAAAATAGTAATAAACTCAGCTCATGCAGAGTGTCTTTTCCCTCTCTACTGGGTAACCATAACAGTTTCCCAATATCTAGGGAGAAAAGAGATAGTTTCTTCATATGTTGTGACTACCATATCTACTTCTAATTCCTGACTGTTACAAAATGGTGGGATAGTTGCTGTTATTCTAAAGAGTTAAAGCAAAAGTTATAAAAAATGTATTACAGCCTATTGGCCAGTAGTACATAATTTAAAAATACATAATAAAGGACTGGTATTAAAACACTTAAAATAGAAAACATTGGTGAGCTGAACATAGGGCTCACCCTTTAAAAAGTAAAGTACATTACAATAATTATATGAGTAAGCAACAGTGCGAGGCTTTTCACCTACTTAATACTAGACAGATTAAAATGCCAAGAGGTATACTATTTATGGTGAGTTGGCATGAGGACCCGTAAGATGCTATACAACCATTAGGGCTCTGCAGCCAATTGCGCAATGGAGGAACTTGGGCCCCCTCCACAAGGATGCGCTTTTGCGCCCGGTTCGGGGATTATGCGCATTATCGCGGAGGCGCATTTACTCCTAATCCCTCTGCACGGGAGGCGGCGAGAGGCGGCGAAGCGCATTAATTGATGTCCAAAAAGCGCTTTACATGTTGTTAATGCGCATAATCGCTTGTTCACACGGCGAAAATGCGCTTTAACGGCCGGAGCAAAATAAAAGTCGCTATTTAACGCGCATTCGATAATGCGCATAATCCGGGAGATAACGCGCCTCTGCGCCCGTTTTGCGCTCCGCTGGTGTGAAGGTAAAATTTATAATGAGCCTTCAAAGAGCTTTAAAGCGCCCTTGTGGAGGTAGCCTTGGCTACTTGCAGGGTCATATACTTGTTTGAGCCCTGCAGGAGGATACTCACCAGGGTTCCTTTTGAGTTACCGGCTAAGGCACGTGTTATCGGCCATATCAGCGCTTCTCTCATTACGGTATAAAAACAACAGTCAAATAGAACATGTTCAACTGTTTCAACCTCTGAGTTGTTGTTACACGGACAGTATCTGGCACCAGCTGGGATTTTATTATATCTGCCCTCCAGAAGTTTGGAGGGGAGAGTATTAAATCGGGCAAGTGAAAAGGCTCTCCTGTATTTAGGCACCGTTAACCAGCCCAAATATGCCATTCCGTCTTTGCCAGCAGGGTCTGATAAACCTAAAGCGGATGGAGAACATGGACCATGGGCCAACCCCCGCAGCTCCTGAAGGTCCGTATCCAGCAGCCTTTGTCTGAAGACCCGTAGAGCAGAGCCCAGATCCATGTATAAGAGAAAAAAGGGGGATAACCCCAGGGAATTGGTTTTTTGTGCTATTGCATTAATCCAGGGGGATTCAAATGTGTCTAACAAGACCTGGGATACCAAGGAGTTTATAGTCAAGCCATGGTATAGTCTGAGCCAATATTGTATTGAGAGAGTCCATGCCCTACACTTCAGAGAACACAGACCTGCCTCCAGGTTGAGTACTGCCCCAGACACACACTTTGGGACACCAAACAGCAACCTTAAGTATGATGATTGAAGGCTCTCGAGGGTACCCTTAAATGTGGAAAACCAAATTGGGGCCCCAAATAGAATCTGTGAAACCATTTTGGCTTTGTAAACCCTGGTGGCTGCTGGAATAAATTTGCCGCCCTTTTGATGGAAAAAGCGACATAGTGCCCCCATAGTTTGTTCTGCTCTTTCTTTTATAGATTTACTGTGCACATGCCATTTGAGATTTTCCTGAAACCAGATCCCCAGGTATTTGTAGGAATTAACTTGATTGATTTTGTTTCCACCCATTGTCCAGGAAAAACTTACTTTTCTTTTGGCAAAGACCAGAACTTTAGACTTTGAGTAATTAATGGTTAGCCTGTTTTTATCACAGTAATCTGCAAACCCTGTGAGTAGTCTTTTAAGACCAAGTCGGGTCTGGGACAGCAGGACCGCATCGTCCGCATAGAGGAGTATGTATACCTTGGATTGCCCCATTTTGGGGGGATGAGATTGAATTGGGGACAGCGAAAAAGGGAGGTCTGCTAAATAAAGGTTGAACAGGGAAGGCGCAAGAACACATCCCTGCCTAACTCCCTGGGATAGGACAAATTCGTTGGTAAAGTGTCCCTGTCTACTACATCGAACTTGGGCAGAGGTATTGTAGTATAGTGACTGGATCAGGAATAACAGTCTGCTCTCAATAGAGAGCTGCTCCAATTTTTTCCAGAGGAGCAGACGAGGAATGGAGTCAAACGCAGACTTTAAATCAATGAAGGCACAAAATAACTTGCCTCCTTTCGGGGCCGAGTATTTATGGGCCAGATGATGCAGGACCAAACAGTGATCATTAGTTGAGCTCCCAGCTTGAAATCCGATCTGTTTGTTACCCAAGATGTTGTTATCACTAATCCACTCCCGTAGTTTGATGTTCGAAGTACTAGCATATAGCTTGCCGACTGTGGACAGAAGGCTAATGGGTCTGTAATTGCTCAGATCATTCTTGGGGCCCTTTTTGTGTATTGGGATCACAAAGGCCTTCCGCCAAGCAATAGGGATACAGCCAGATTTGTTGATCTTAGTGAAGAGGGATGCTAGTAGAGGTGCCCACCAGCCTATTTTACTCTTCAGCAGTTCAGATGGGATTCCATCGGGCCCAGGAGCTTTGCCTGTTTTAAGCTTTAGCAGTAGGTCCTCAATGAGACTGGGGTCAACATCAGGCCATTCAGGGGTATTTGAATTTAATTCAGGGCCAGGTAAAGACTCTGCGACATCATTGTACATGTCTTTGTAATATTCTTCCCAGGTATCTGCTGATAGATGACTGTCCACATCTTTGGTCCTACTGTTAGTTGCCCCAGATACTATTTGCCAGAATGTTTTGTTACTGTTCGTAGATGAAGCCCCTATTAGTTGCTGCCAGATCTCACGGTCCGCCGCAAGCTTTTTCTGCCTTAGAAGTGTCTTGTATTTTTTCTTGGTTTCGTAGTAGACCCTGGGAAGTAGTTGCTCGTTGTTCTTGCGGTAGGTGCAATAAAGAGACTGAAGATTCCTTCTAGTCCTGGCACACTCGTTGTCAAACCAGTTTTTACTTACGGGTCTTTGATCTTTTGAATTGATGATTTTTTTTGTAGAGGGAGAAGTACGGCCTGGATCAGACTCTCATATGCTGCAACTGTTAACTCAGGAGACAGGTTTGCGTGGATCTGATTTGTGTGTCCTGATAAGCTGTTGGATTCAATCAAATGTTCAAAGGCCAGGGCAGTCTTAGGGGACCATTTGATTCTTTTGTGGTTTAGGGTGAGTTGCTGACTGGACATGAGAGGATGACAGACTTCCATCTGAATAGACCCCGAGATAGTCAGCGCAAGCTCTAAAGGCAGATGGTCACTTTCCAAATGCTCTGCAACTCTGAAGTTATGTACCCTGGCCTCTAAATGTTTGTGAGTGATGATGTAATCTATCACGCTGGAGCCCCTAGCGGAGGTGAAAGTGAACTCACCCCATCTGTCATTAGTAGAGCAGCCATTTAAGATGGAAAGATTGTTTCTGGAGACCAGTTGAAGTAGGCACAAGCCTGCAAAATTGGTATGCTGGTCTTTTGAGTGTCGTATGTTAGCTCCCAGACTCTCTTTTTTTTAATCCTAAGCTTATATTTTCAATTGATGGATCAGCCAGTTTGGAACCGGTTCTCGCATTTAGGTCACCGGCCATAATTGGGTAGGCTTGTGGGAATTTGGTCATTAAGTTCACAAGAAAACATTCTGCTTCCATCCATGCCTCCCTAGTCCTCTCTCTGCAGCATGAAGGAACAAAATACATATTGAATAGCAGTAGGGACAATTTAGGAGATCCCAACTCCAGGATGAGAGCCTGGATTGAGGATTTGAAACTGGGCAGCTTGGTTATTCTGGCATTGAGGAACGATGAGATTAAGACAGTCATACCCTGGCGGTTCCTGCCTTTCCCTTTATTAGTGAAAGCAGGGAGGCATAGTGAGGAAAATCCATTTACATAGATATCTTCAGGGCACCAAGTCTCCTGCATGAAGACAATATCAAACTCCGCCAGGTATTCCTGAAAACTGCATACCCCCTTTTTCGAGCCCCATCCTGCAATATTCCAGGATAGGATTTTTAGAAGAGTATTTGAATCATTGGCTGTTAGTCAGTCCAGTTCTTCTATGTGGTCCAGTTGTCCTCTTGTGTTATCCAAGACACAGCCGTTGGAAGGTTTGAAAGGATGGC
This sequence comes from Anniella stebbinsi, assembly GCA_029215795.1. Classification (NCBI taxonomy): domain Eukaryota; kingdom Metazoa; phylum Chordata; class Lepidosauria; order Squamata; family Anniellidae; genus Anniella; species Anniella stebbinsi. The sequence goes on along the minus strand of JARDYH010000003.1, from coordinate 44,095,265 downwards.
AAATAGGACCGGTCGCACCTGAACTAAGGTTGAGTGAGGACTTTTTATTGTGTACTTTGGTCTGTGGGTCTAGACTAAACACAACAGACCCACTGTCACTGTTGGCACGTATGGGGAGATCTGAATCAGGTCCCCCAATCCTTGGTACTCCAAGAGTATTGGGTAGAACATCAGTGTTGTCTTTAGTAGTTGTAATCTTAGGGCTCAAGGCTGGGTCTGCCATTGAGAAGAGTGTCTGCTGGTCATGCATCGGACGGTCTTTGTTGAAGGTGCACCCAGATCTTTTAACTGGCAAATCGTCAGCCCCTTGATGCCCGTGCATGGTTGTGTGCCCTGCAGGTAAGGGCAAACTGATGTGGGTATTGGTGGTAAGTTTGGCCTTAGAAGACAAAATTCCCCTTAATGTCGACAGACCGCTCAGGATCTTCTGCTGAGCTGTGGGGGGGAAAGCCTCAAAACCATCTATAACCTGACGTTCTTCTTGCGTGAGATCCACATGCCCAGGATTATTGTCACCTTTATGCGGGACAGTGTCACAGTCGTCTTTAGTGATTCCCAGACCTGCTTTAAAATAAATGAGAGGGGATAAGGATGGATCAAGAGTTGTATTGGCATTAGTCAGGTTCTTTGCGATAGGATCCTTATGGCTCTGAGTGGGGGGTCGCAGTTTGCCCATTGATGTCATTGGGGCTGTGTCTTTAAAATGGCGACTAACCAGCAGTCCTCTGCTCAGGAGCCGCTCTCTGTTGCTAAATATACGTGCCACTGTATTTGACAAATCGAAGGTCACTATTGCGCACGCGGCATTATAGTTGAAATAGATGTACTCCACTTTCTGGACAGCAGAGTAATTTAGTTTTGGGTCTGTAACCCTCTTGGTTTTGGATAGTTTGAACCTTCCCTTGTAAGTACCATATCACCCTCAGTGTGGAGGCCTCTCAGTCACCAGGGAATTTTATTGGCTAGGATAATATCTTGTTGCGTGTAAAACGATTAACCAAAGGTTCTTACCAGCTGGATGCACTCCTGGGTAGCTTAGCCTGTAGCTGGTCAATCTATTCAGCCTTGGAAGGAAGCGAGTGAAAGGAATCCTTCTCCTCACCACGGTAGCTGGCTCAGATTCATTCCTGACTGTTCTTATCATGGTTCCTATATATGCTATTGATCTCCACTTATCACCATAACAATAGCACATTCCTTACAGCATGATCTTGGGTGGGAAAGACATCCCTGACCATAGCAATTTCCTTATCTTGAACATTTTCTGCCCACTACAACTTTTAATACCTAATATAGTGTAAATCATCCACTGAAGAACACCTATTCATTTCAATGGGTGTAGCATAGAAGTCATACTTAATATTT